>OY796889.1:26657856-27257856 GCA_963680785.1 Diplosoma virens
GTGATTATGACGCAAAATTCAACAGTTGACTTGAGAAATAGGTTTATTGTTGTTATGATACAAAAAACTTGGTAAAATAGAGAACACTGTAATTAAAATAAAATTTTTCATGACGATCTGTGTATTTTTCAAGGTTTGCGCATGCTATTAAAATTGACTAGTCAACTCTTTGTAAGTTTACAATGAAATGTTTGTATTGTTGCTTAGTATTTAAAACAAACGAATCGATATTTAGTTAAACTAAAACCTTTAATGCGACTCTTTTCACTTTGGGAAAAAAAAAACAAAATAAAATGAGAACCGTACAAAAGACGAATATTTGTCTCTGTGTAACAATCATACAAAGAGTTTGACAAAATTACAACATTTGCGCAATTAAGAAAGCAATTGTGACAAAAAATTTGAGATTAAATTGCTGCTATGCATTGAAAAAATAGCAAAAACCTAAAATAAAGTAGAGTTTTTTTAGGATTTGGTTCCAAAAACTAACAAACTTCTGCGACACTTGGAAAAAACGTACAATTTTTAGGAGAAATGTTTTAGGTTTTTTAAGCAAACTAGTGTTTTTCTTTTTATTAAAAACTTTAAAATTTAAGGCACTTGAAAGAAAGGTCGGCCTTTCAAAAAATGTTAAATTTTTTTGCCCACTGTTTTCTATACTAAAACCTTTACAATGTGAGGCTCTTGAGGAAATTTTTAAATAGTGATTATTTTAAGAAACTGACCACAAAACCTCCGTGTGAAAACTGTATAAAATTATATTCATGGATTATATTTAACCCTTAAAAGACCAAATTTTTTCTTTTGATAAAAAACATTTTTGCTTGTTTACGCGAGACTGTAATCACACTATGAAGCACAAAATGTAAGAAAAATTAAATATTAATATTCATAACAATTTTTTAGGTTTGTTAACTCAAAGCAACATTTGTCACAAAAAAACAAATTTTTCTTCCAAAGTGATGGTTTATTTCAACTGAAAAACGTTCAACTAGTGTGAAATTTGAAAAAGCAATTAATCTTTCTACATATGAAAAAAAAATTGGAGTTGTACTTTCCACCGAGCTTTCAAATTTTGCTTGTGAAAATCAAATTCTAGTCTAAAGCCGCATACCTATGACTACCGAACAAAAAACTTGATCAAAAATTAAAAATATACTAAAACTCTTTCAAGAAACATAACAAGTACAAATGTTGTTTTGTGTTAACACCGCTCTTTAGCACGAATTTAGAAGAAAACGTGAGAACAAATTCAAAGTTCAGTTTGTTGCTTCAAGTTAACATTTGACGTTTAAGAGTTAATGAAGCTTTTGGTTAAAACGTTTATTTCGAGAAAGAAAAACTAAAGTATTTTGGTTTAACTAATGTCAAGCGGTCTTTTTCTAAAAAATTGATGTTTCAAAGATTTATCAAGCTAGTAAAAATAAAAAATTTGGTTTAACTTGAATCATTTCTACTCGGTTTGTCCTAATGATTATCGTTAAGTTTGGGACATGATGACTGATCGTAATTGGTTTTTAATCAACGCCCCGTGTCTAATTCAATGATTTAAAAATTTTTTCTTGGAATTAACCAATGAGTTTCTGCATAGCATTCATTTCTTTTTTAAGAAATCGAACAATGTTACGTTGGAATAAATTAAATAAAAAGTTAAAAGAACGAATTAAAAATATTAAAAGCGAGTTGAATTTTGTTTAAAATGTAAAAACGTTGCTGTTACACCTGACTAAAATCGAGTTGAAATTAAGTCTGAAAGGAGTCTTACGCTTTATTGGATATTTTACATTTTCGATTTTTAAGAGAATTGTTAAAAAGTTTTTCAACATTACTTTAAAACGTTGGTGTAGAAAACGAAAAATGAAACTATAAAGTCTAATTTTTAATATCCTTAGCTGGTTTCTTTTACAAGTCACTGTCCAAATCTTTTTCTCAGAGGTTAGCAACGCTCAAGATAAAAGAGTAAATTTGTTGATTTCTTACTTTATTTGTGTTTGTTACCCCAAGCAAAACCGTATCCTGAAAGTAAAATTTTTAGCTATTTTTTAAAAAAATCCTGATTTTTCAAAGGTTTATTTTCAGATTTCGAGCTAGTCAATAAGTTTATTAAATAATTTCAGCTTGGTTTGTTTTCATTTAGACATAAGAACTATCTGTGATAGGACTTGATAGAATAAATCTTATTATATTTTCAAAAACCAACTGACTTTTCTTGGAATTGATCTTACTTACGTTGGCCTTATTTGACTTCAAATTTTATGTTAATTTTAGAAAATTTAGTTGATGAAGTGTATTAAAATGTTCAGTTTTATGATGAATTTTTTTATTAAAAGTAAAAAAAATGTAAAACTTTTTAACATAAACGTTTGTTGTACTTGACTAGGGGTCAAATTAAACTTAAGTGGGTGTTTTGAAGTCAAATTTTGTGGGTCAAGCTTGTAATAAAATTTCTTTTTTACAAAATGTTTTTAAAAAACTATAAAAATCAAGATGCATTATAAAAATTTTCGCTTACTCTATTTTTACACTGGAAATTAAGGTAACCAGATTTTCAAACTCCGATCATGAATATGTCACAGTTTTAACAGGAAACGCAATACGCTATGAGCAGGATACGTTCCAAGCTTTTGTATAAGAGAGAGAACTTGACGCAATTATCAAAAGCGTATTGTCACGATTACAGAGATTACGGGTAGCTTTCTTGTTATTAAAAGTTTATAAAAATAACCAAAAGAATAAACATATTTAGAACTGAATTCATTTTTAAAACAATTAAAATTTTGACACTAGAAAGCGAATTCATACTGCATAAAAATAATAACTATGTTTGCATTTGATTTACTAAATAATAAAAGTGGAAAAAAGACGAATTTTTTATTATAAAGCATCTGTTTATTAAACACAAATATCCTATCAATAAAATTTTCGTTTAGAACTTTTACAAATACTTTAAAATTGACTATGAATAAAAAAACAAGGTTTCCAAGAAAAAGAATTGAGTTTAGGTATAACAAAAATCAAGGTTGCTTAGAGAAAAAGTTAAGGTTAGGTGCAACAAAAACCAAAGCTGCTTAGAGAAAAAAGCTTTAGAATTGAATAAAGGTACCTAAAAATCAAGGTTTCTTAGGAAAAATTGAATGCAGGTATCTAAAAGTCAAGGCTGACTAAGAAAAATTAAACATAAGTACAACAATAATCAAGGTTTTCAAGAAAAAACTTAAACAGAGGTATGACAAAAATCAAGATTATTAAGAAAAAATTAAACCTAGATATAACAAAACCAAGGTTACCAAGAAAAAAATTGAAGATAGTTATAAAAAAAATTAAGGTCTTCAAGAAAAAATTAAACAAAGTTATGACAAAAATCGAGGTTGTTAAGAAAAAATTGAAGATAGTTATGACAAAAATCAAGGTTGTTTAGAAAAAAATTGTGTTTAGGTATGACAAAAATTAAGATTGTTAAAAAAAATTAAAGATAGGTGTGACAAAAATCGAGGTTGCCAAGAAAAAATTAAATAAAGTTATGAGAAAAATCAAGGTTACCAAGTAAAAATTAAACGTAGATATAGCAAAATCAAGATTGCCGAGAAAAAAAATTGAAGATAGTTATAAAAAATTAAGGTTTTCAAGAAAAGTTAAACAAAGGTATAACAAAATGGAGGTTGTTAAGAAAAAATTGAAGACAGTTATAACAAAAACTAAGGTTGTTTAGAAAAAAAAATTGAAGGTGGTTGCAACAAAAATCAAGTTTGTCTAGAAGAAATTGAGGTTAGATATGACAAAAATCAAGGTTACCAAGAAAAATTGAAGGTAGATGTGACAAAAATCAAGGTTGCCTAGGAAAAATTAAGCAAAGGTATGACAAAAAACAAGGTTGTTTAGAAATAATTGAGTAAAGTTATAACAAAAATCAAGTTCCTCTAGAAGAAATTGAGGTTAGGAATGACAAAAATCAAGGTTACCAAAAAAAATTAAACAAAGGTATGACAAAAACAAGGTTGCCAAGAAAAAATGAAGATATTTATAAAAAATTAAGGTTGACTAAGAAAAAATTAAACAGAGGTGTGACAAAAATCAAGATTGTTTAGGAAAAAATAAACAAAGGTATAATAAAAATAATCAAGATTGTTGAAAAATAAATAAATAAAATAAATAAATAAACAAAGGTATAATAAAATCGAGATTTATTAGAAAAAAAAATTGAAGATAGTTATGACAAAAAACAAGATTGCCAAGAAAAATTTTTAAAAAATTGAACATAAGTGTAAAAAAAAATCAAGCCTGCCTAGAAAAAAATTGAAAATAGTTAAAAAAAATTAAGAGTGATTAGAAAAAATTAAACAAAATTATAAGAAAAATCACGGTTTTTTAGAGAAAAAGTTTTAAAATTGAATAAAGTATCTAAAAACCAAACTTTTTTAGGGAAAAAGTTTTAAATTGAATAAAGTATCTAAAAACTAAACTGTTTTAGTGAAAAATTGAGAAATTGAACATAAATATATCAAAAATCAAGAAAAAGTTTGCAATGCACAAAGAAACCTATACAAACAATCACAGTAAAAACCCAGGGAATTCCCCATGGAAAAATTGTGTATTGACCTGACGTGTCCAAACTTGCCCTTTGCAGAACATATTTTGACAGGTTCGCTTCGCTTGCACTTGAAAACAGGAAACTGGTTAAAAGACTTTTCTATTGTGTACCTTAAATCAGGAAAAGGTTTGACAGGTTTTTTCTATGGAGCGCTTAAAAACAGAAAACTGGTTGACTTTATTATTTTAAAATCTTGCAGAATGTCTTGAAATAATCTTATGTTATGTTTTGAAGTCTTGGTTCTGTCTTGGGCAGGGAATCAAACTCAAAACCGCTGTTTTTCTTACGGTTAGGATTTATACTGTCTTGGGTGTAAATCAAACTCAGGATTATTGACTTTCTTAGGTTTAGGATTTACACTACCTTGAGCAGGAGTCAAGCTCAGGACCACTGACATTCTTAGGATTTGCGTTTACAGCTTCGCTGCCTTGAGGAAGTCAAACTTAGGACCACTGGTTTTCTTAGGATTTGGATTTACAGCTTCGTTGTCTTGGGTGGGAATCAAACACAGGAGCACTAATTTTCATAGGGTTAGATTTGAAATCTTACACCTGTCTTGGGTGGGAATCAAACTTAGAACCACTGTCTTTCTTAGGGTTAGGGTTTCTACTGTCTTGGGTATGAATCAAACTCAGGATTACTGTTTTTCTTAGGAATAGGATTTATACTGTCTTGGGTGGGAGTCAAACTCAGGACCACTGTCTTTCTTAGGGCTAGGATTTATACTACATTGAGCAGGAGTCAAACTCAGGGCCACTACCTTTTTTAGGTTAAGGATTTACAGCTTCGCTGTCTTGGTTAGGAATCAAACTCAAGACCACTGTTTTTCTTAGGGTTAGGGTTTATACCGTCTTGGGTAGGAATCAAAATCAGGATTACTGACTTTTTTAGGTTTAGGAATTATACTGTCTTGGGTGGGAGTTAAACTCAGGACCACTGACTTTCTTAGAGTTAGGGTTTATATTGTCTTGGAAAGAATTGAACTCAGGACCACCGTCTTTCTTAGGAATAGGAATAAGATTAGTATTAGGAATAAGATTAGGAATAAGATTAGGAATAGGATTAGAAATAGAAACAAGATAAGGATTAGGAGTAGGATTACGAGTAGGATAAGAAATAGAAATAGGATTCGGAATAGGATTAGGAATAAGGTTAGGTTTAGGATTAGTATAAGAAATAGAAATAGGATTAGAATTAGAATTAGAAATAGGATTAGGATTAGAAATAGTATTAGGAATAGGATTAAGATAAGAAATAGGATTCGGAATAGGATTCGGAATAGGATTAGAAATTGGATTAGGAATAGGATTAAGATTAGGATTAGAAATTGGATTAGAAATAGGAGTAGGATTAAGATTGGGATTAGGATTAAGATTAGGATTAGAATTTGGAATAGGATTCGAAGTAGGATTTGGAATTGGATTCGGATCCACTTTCCGCCACTGCTCTCTAGCGCCACCGCACCTGCGCCACTGATGATGTCAGTGCGCCACCACACCTGCGCTACTGATGACGTCACAACACTAACCAAAATTCCTTTTATATTCTACTACTGCATATTAAAACAACCGTTATATGCCCTTTGGGCTTAACTGTTTGCTTTATATTTATCATTATCTTTGGGTGCGATTTCCGTATGTGATTGATTGTAGATGTTTCCATAATGATATATCATTAACTCTAATTATATATTGCTTGCTTATAAGTTTTTTCCGACCATCTTTATTTGAGTGTAAACATCTCTAAATATATTTGTTTATACCCAAAGAGATATTAACGGCTATTTATGATCTGCTATAAAGGTTTATCTCCAATCATTTACGTTTGTTTATAAAAATTACATAATCGGAGATGTTATCCACAATTATTTATGGCAGCAATCTCCAGCCATTGATGAAAAGATATAATGTTGGAGAAAAAGTTTAAAATTATATACTCGTATAGTTGGAGGTAAATTTTTCGATTGGAGGAAACGAAATAAAGCTTGATCAAGTTTAAACGCCATAATAAAATGTTGCAGCGGAGATTATATTTAAATTGTTTTAAACAGCTCTGCTAACAAAAACTAACTTGGGCAGAAAAATATAAAAAACACAGTGGAAGGAGATAAAAATTTTACAAGAATATATAAAAGTTTAATGAGCAATTGCAATTTTTAAAAAATTGTTTTTTATTTTTCATTTTGTTTTTCAATTTGCAATAAATATTCTATCAAAATAAAACAATATTTTAAATAGGAGCAGCAAAAGTACATATTAGGCAAACTTTAATCTGTTTTACTTTTTTTTCAATTTGATTAATACTTTTTTTCAATAATTATTTATCAGCAATCTGGTTCAAACATCAGTTATACTCTGGTTAAATTGATTTTAGTCTATTTTATTTTTTTGTCGACAATCTTTAAATTACGTATTTTTCCTTTTTTTCCTAAACTTTTACTTAAATGAGATATTGTATGGTTTCTACGGTATTCTGTCTTCACTTTTCTAAACTTCTGCATGTTTTATTGCCACTTTTTCTTTTATCTTTCTTTAATATTTTGGTTGTTTTGTATATATGGTTAAGTTAATGTTAAGTAAGAATATGATCATGAATAAAAATAAATGAATATTTAATGAAATTGAAAAGAGCTTTTATCAGCGCTGCAAACGGTTTCAAGAAGAGTGGCTGACGGAATTTGGCTGATAAATATTTAGTCAAACTTCGATTTGGTCGAAATTAATAACAAATAAAAACTTTAAAAAGGATTAAAAAAATCGTTACTACCCTAACCCTAACCGGGAGAATAAGCAAACTTAGAGACGCTTAATAAACACATAAAAGATTGGCCTAATGCCCGTTCTGTTGAATGTCTGTCGATCAAATGATAGTTTGGCTAAATTTCGGTCTAGCCACGTAACAAAGAGTTTAATATCTTTTGACAACTTTATTGACCTCATAAAATTTATTTCCTTCCACTGGTGAGCCACAACGTAATTTCTTTTCTAAATAAGAAATAATTGGTCTCTTAGTCCTTGTGTTTAGATAATTAGATATTTTTTAACAGTTACGACAACATTACAATGTAATCTTTTTTAACTATTTTATTAAATGTTTGCTGTTAAAATTTTTTGAGGCATTATATTTTTTAACAAGTACCATTTATTTTATACAAATAAAGTTACGTACACAAACAAGTTGCTGTATAGTCCTGAATTTAAAAGCACCCCAAAGTTTTATTTTACTGAGTATAAAAAGTAAATTTAAGAGGTTAAAAGATTTTTCATAAATATTTGCAACCAAAAATTAAATACAATTTCAAAAATAATATTCTTTTTTAGTTTTGAAATGAGAAACTGACACCACCCAATTGGCCGCAAGGGAGAGAGAAAAAGAAAAAGAAAGAGGGGGAGAGAGGGACCAGAAAAACAAATTTATTATATTATCTTTATTACAAAATAATAAATTGCTTTTTTTTTCTCTTTCTTATCTTTTCATAAATGACTCTACGGCCAGTTCGACTGCGACCAGTCGGCCGCGGCTAGTTGAGTTGCAGCCAGTTGTCCTAAAATCTTTTAGTTTATTTATTTATATTTTTTTAACCAAAGTCAGTTTTTGTCGTTAAGTGTTCAAAAAATCTAATGTTTTTTATCAAAATGCAGTTAGAGAAAAAAATGCATTTTTTAGTTATTTTATTTTTTTAAGAAAAATTTGAACTTACATATCTTGCAAATAATATAAAGTTTACGATTTCGTTTCCTTAAAAAAATTTTAACTGAAGAAAACCGTGGCATGTACTTTTTTTTCAATAATTTTTAGTTGAAAGCAGTTAAAGTAAATTGTTTGGAAACACAATAAAAATGTTTTTAGCTTTTGCTCAACTCTTTTTCCTTTGCTCATCTGTCAAAAGAACTTAAATCATTGGTTCTTAAATTTTTTGGAATTATAGACCGGTAGCATAGCAAAAAATTTTTGAGGTCAGGTAATGCCAATTTAAGTAAAGACGAAAAAAAGGCTGCAACTATTTTTTTCCCTTAAACATCAACTAAAGATCTTTTTTGTGTCTTTTTGTTAAGAACAAAAACATCTAAGGGTTTCATCTAACAAATATAGCCTACTAAGTTTTCGATCAATTTGCTAAACATTTTGTTTTAAATTTAAACCTATGTTGTTTTAAAGATTTTGCAATCATATCCGCAAACCGGGGTTTAAGAAGCACTGATATAAAGACTTTTGTTTTTAACCATCATCAAGCTTTTTTAGATGACTAAATATTACATTTTCAAGATTTTTTAAATTTTTTTTGTAGATTTATCAGTTAACAAACAGTTTATAAACCAGATTTAAAAGTTTTAAAGAATAAAATGAATATAACCAAGAAATTTTCTAATGGCTTCGTTCCGGCTATGCATAAAGTGAAGAGTCGGAAAACCATCTTTCCTTTAATTGTAAAGGAAATTTTCGTTGTCATGGTAGTTGTATCAATGTTTGGAACCTTGTTTTTTTATGAATCTAACTCGAAACATGCAACAATAAAAAAGTAAATTCAATAAAAAATATTTTTGTTAAATATTTTAATAGATCGATTAAGTAACCTTTTTGAATGAAAACTTTACGAAGACTATATTTGAATAAGAAAAATAAAGTGACCTTTGATTGAAGTTTGTGTTGGCTTAGTGTAATAAAAATACGATGGCAAATAGGCAATTCATCGATTTTAGAGTGCATAGCCGGGTCTGTGAGAGTTACTTTGTTGTTTCGCTGAGCTTAGTTTCTCATATTGTATCGTAGATCATAGTTTAATAAATAATCCGAAGAATTTTTTTAAATTTTTGTGTTGGACTTCGTAAGAAACAAAAAAAATTATACAGTAAGTGTCTATTAACGGTACAAAACTATAAAAAAACTTTGAAAAGCATGTTCATTCCTTGAAGATTTTTCATTTGACACTCATCAAGAAGAATTTTCAGAATGAACTGAGAGCAATGGCAAAGAGAATGAGTTTGATTAGTTAAAAAAGGCAGCCAATCAGGAGTAGAAAAGAAAAAAAGGAAAGAAAACAAGAGTGCATCTGATTGGTCAAGAGAGACAACCAATCAGAAGTGAAAGTAAAAGAGCGTTGATAAATGAGTTTTAAACTGAACACTTTTTTACTTTCACTTCTGATTGGTTGTTCTCTTAACCAATCAGACGCACTCTCGTTGTCTTTCCTTTCTTTTTCTTTTTTATTGCTGATTGGCTGCTTTTTTTAAACACTCATTTTTTTTGCCTATATAAGCACGATCGGATTGCTCACAGTTCATTCTGAAAATTCCTCGCAATAAGTGTAAGACGAAAAGTCTTCCAGGAATGAACACGCTTTTCAAAACTATATGCAGTAAGTGTAGTCGAAACTACATGCTTCAAGACTACGGTTTATGTCTCGTGATCCCGGATAATTGTTAAGTTTAAATTTCTGGGATCCTGGAAAATTTTCCCGGGAAATCTCGGTTTATTACATTTGAGTTGAAAGTAATGATTTAAAGCAGGGGTGCTTAATACGTCGGTCGATCGGGACCTACATATTACGCAAAGCTTAGGATTGCAAGTCACCTTTCTTTTGGTCAAAAATAAAAAATTGGATACTAATTGTAAGTGAAGACCTTTTTTTTAGTAATCACCTGCTATTGGAAACAAAAATGAAGAAATTAGAAAATAATTGTAAGTAAAGATGTTTTTTTGTTTTTAGTTAATTTTTCGGACAAAATTGTGTGATATTTTACCATCTCCGCGGTACATTTTGCAATACCAGGATTTCTCGTAAAGTTTAATTTTTTTCCAGGGTATCCAGGGATAACAAAAAATCCAAAAAATCAAAAAACCCTATTCTAGATCAAGAGCGGATAATTTTTTTCAGACCACGACTGAGACCGAGAACAGCAAATTTTGAAACTAAAGCAATCGAAACCTTAATATTTTATGTTAAATAAAGCGCTTTTTTCACAATTCCAAATGCTTTATTTTCTCTTTTTCTGGAAATGCTATTTTGCATTACACAAACAATTAAACACAGTATCTTTGCCGTCTTGAAAAAAAACTTGCTTTGTGTAATCGCATTATTGCACAAGCCGAGTTATTTCCGTTCAAATTAAGTAGGAAAAGGCCGAAACTCACAAAGCTTGATTATCAAGTTTGAAAAGGACAGCTTATTTTTTTTATTTGGAAAAAATGTTTTGTGGCAGTTTCTCTGTCATGGTTAAAACTTTTTCCAAGGTTTTATAATCTCTGCTTTTGGGATTACATTTAATTGATTTGTTGATTGTTTTTTGCTTACGCATTTAACAAAAATATTGGGATTTCTGAACAGCACAATTAAATTACTACTATTTTCTATGAAAACAAGAAAGTGTTGCATTGAATTAGCTGCTCATATTTGTGATGGCATTTTGCGATGGACGTCGTTGATATGCCAATTATATGAACTTCCAAAGACGCTTGTATTTTGTTACACATCTCGCTGTTAATGAATTAAAACGCGCCCAGTGATACGCGAGACATACGCGGGGTTGAGAAAACGCGAAGTAAAAATTCTTCTAAACGAATTCTTTATTGCCATACGGTCCAACGGGATGGTTTTCTGTTAAACAGAAAAGACAGAGTAGAAAAAGAAAAATAAATAAAATAAAATAACAATAACAAACACTTATTCAGCTAATATACATAAAATAGCCACGCCTCACTTAAACGGTAAACCAACCGATGTTCAACATTAAGCGCATTTACACAAATAGAACAAACAACTTGATGGAACCTACAGTTTAAATTTGTAATTTAATTTTAATATGTATACCTAATTAAATACTTGCATTTTAAAACCAGTTAAGATTATCAAAACAAACATTAAAAACATTGCAATAAATTTTTTACTTGAATTTTCTTTACTGCAATTGAATCGAAAATTATTTTTTAGCTGCTTAAACGCTGCAATCTATTTTCTATACAATCTTCAACGAAAGAATAACTACTAGTACACATTGCCAATAACTCGCACATCGATCACAGTTAATCCTTTTGCGTCCTAAAAATCAACGAACCCTTAGCATTGCAATCGTTAAAGTTGTAAAAACAAAGCATATAATTCAAACTACAGTCTTGCCGACAAAGCAAATTTGCGACGTTACACTCGCTTTAACTTGTATATCTGTAATTAAATTTTGTGGTAATTTTTTCAATACATATAGTTTTATCACTACTAAAATCGACAACTAAATTTACAAAATTAATAAAACAGTTTTTAAATTCACGAGACAAAAACAAGTTTTTTGACTTAATATTTAAAACTTTTTAAGTCATTTTATTTTACAAAAGTTTATTTGTTTTGATATGATGATCATTTTTCAAAGGATCTAAACTATTTAAATTGGGTAAGATTTCTCAATCAGCCCACGGAACAGATTTTTGTCAACAGCGGTCAGATGACGATAAATGGGGCATGATGTTAGCACATAATCTGTAGTTTTCTCCACACTCACAGATTGTAGAAACAGCCCCTATCGTATCTGCGTATGGTTGGGAGGAAAAAGCTGATGCCAGTTTGAAAGCGATTATGCTTGATTTTGGATGACCTGGAAACACATGCAGGGTGGTAAGATACTGACACCAACAATAAAGCATAAAGTCAAAATTTTTCTTGAAAATTCAATGTTCCACATGGAATTCGCTCAGTATGCTGCTTTAGCTTTTCTCTGTTTAATATCATCATGACCTTCCATTGTAGCTGGCACAAATAATTGTCTTAATTTGAGCTCCCGGTTTTCTTTGTGTTGTTAAAATTGCTTAGATTTCAGTGCATGACCATCTAAAGACAATGTATATTACGTCTAATCTAAAGTACTTGGATGTCTGTTAGTACAAAAAAGTTGTCAGTTGGTGTACGACATAAGCATCTAATCACTAAACGTAAAGTATCATTTATTTGCTTCTCTAAAGCAGTGCTCCGCAACCAGTGCACCGCGGCACATTAATGTGCTGCAAGACAATGCAAGGTTTGTCGCGAGATAATTGTAATGAAAACATAGCCTACTTTTTAAACGAAGAAAATTTTTATGTTTTTAAAGTTAAGTTTGACACTACTAGACCAGTTAATCCCAATAGCAGCGATAGGTTGTCAACATAGCTATTATCTTTCCCAAAAATTAGAACAGAAAGATCAGATAAAATGCACAAAATATATTCGGATACACATCATTTTAAAAATCTTATTGAAAAACACCGTGAATAAAATGACTTGAAGAAAATTTTTTTCATTTTATGTTAACATAATTTAGAATTTTTAAAAGTGTTTCATAAATAAATAAAAAAAATTTAAATTATTAAATTCGATAATTAAGTCATAAAAATTTTGTTTTTAAGAATAATTGTCAATTTTTAAAAGAATTAAATAAAGCTTTTGAAATTGTTTCAATTTTTTTTTATAGGCTACAGAACGGAATTTAGAATAATAATGAGTAAAATTAATATAGAAAGAACGTTTTCTAATGGCTTTGTTCCAATTAAACATTTAATGAAGACTCGCAGAATTATCTTTCCTTTGATTCTAAAAAATTTTTTTCTTGTTTTGATAGTTTTATCTATAATTGCAACCTTGTTCTTTTACGAATCTAACTCTAAATACACAGCAATGAAAAAGTAAATTTTATAAAAGTGTGTTTTTGTTAAATATCTTAGTTGTTCATAATTGCTTTTTTGAAAGAAGACTTTTTTTGACAATTCTATATTTTAATAAAATAATTAAAGGTGATCTAAATTTATTTTAAATTGGTTTAATGGAGTGCATCTTAACCCATAATCCACGGCCCACCAGTGGGCCGCAAAGCTTTTCTAGGAGGGCCGTGCCCTTTTACAGAGAAATTTAATTTTAGCAGCTAAAAAAGCAACCATTGCATTTTGATTGATTTTCATCATTAAGTAAAACTAAGTTAGCTCATCAATCCTATTTGATTTTTAATTAAAACGAACTTTTGTTGTACTTTTTATTTATTATAGAAAAAAAAGCTTGAATAAAATAAAATAAAGAACTTTTTCGGTTTGTTTTTCAAAATAAAGTAAAGAGGCACTGCCGAGCTGCAAGAATCGCTACTCAATTTTTTTGGTCGCCAATGTTTGAAAGTTTGAAAAGTACTGGATTAATATAATAAGTTGACAATTATTTTATTCGACAGATTAATATGCAGTTTAAGTTTTCTTGTCGTTTTTCAAGATTCTCTTTGTCAACTCTCGAGTAATGGCTTCTGCAAACATGGTTACAAATATTTTACTTGTAACAGATGACGTTGCAATTTCAGGTTAGAATCCAAACTTGATGACTTCAACAAAGCACTAAGTGACATTTCAAAAGCACAAGAGCGTTTCAAGAGGAATTTGGAGTTTGAAAACCATGTTCTAACAAAAAGACAAGTTCAATCTAATGTAAAACTTAAAAACAATAATATTAATAAATCAAAAGTTAGTGACATTTCGTCACAAAACAAGGACAATTATTTATATGATAGCTTACATAATTTTGTTGGGCTTAACTACTGTTTATTTTGGCTAACCCTATTATTAATTCTGTCTTAACGGTGAAATAGCTCGTCATTAAGTTTTTGATTATAAAATGTGTGTATAAAAAAATAAAAAGAAGTACAGTAATTTAAAAATTATTTTGTCCGACGTTGCAAGTTTAAAAAACATAACCATTTAAAAGTTTTAAAATAAGGTGTGGTGAAACGAATCAGAATAAAGTTTCGAATAGGTTGTGTAATGTTTGATTCCTTTAAATTCAATTTAGAATTTTTTATATTTTCCATTTCACTAAAGTTGCTTTAATCACAATTGTTACACATATTTTAGTTTAATGATAGATAAAAATTGACATTGAGAATTTTCACAAATTATCAAGACAAATCTATTGTACTGAACAACTAACAAAATTATGAAACAAAACGAAATCTAATAGCAAAGGCTTCATGCACTTTTTGAATGATTGGATAAAATTTTTTAAAAGCTCAAACCAATTTGGATTGTAGACCTAGTTTACTTCAGTTGGCAAAGCTTGTCAAAAGTTGGCAGAGCCCGATCACGTTATTGCACCTGGTTTCCACAACCATTTACCTGGGTTTGACAAAGCGGTTGCTGGCCGTATAAGTCATATTGTGTCAGTTAGTTGACACGGGAATTGATCTCAGACCTTCTTGCCAGAGGAAGGAATGTTAACAATTAGACGAACGTGGCCGGTTAAGAAAATAAAAAAACAGTTGAACAGTTTTAGTGAATTTTATATACTGTTTTGCTTTTTTGTATCAAGTTGCCAGCATGTAAGCCAACTATGTAATCGAAAAAACTCATGCATAAAATCATTTATAGGAATAAAACCAATCTCTCTTTCGACTATATTAGTGCAGTCGTTAAGAATGGCATTGCGGAATAAGAAGAGAAATTTTTCAGCTCAGCACTTTTTTAAAGTCGTACTTGTAACCAAGAATCTAAAATTTCTTTTAAATAGAAGCATTAGCACAGACGGCATTATCAAAAAATTTTCCTGTAAAAAAATTCCCACCTAATAAAAAAAAATTTGAAATATCAAATCACCTAATTCACACTTGCGCATTTTTGCATTTAAATTCTATTAAAAAAATTTACTGAATTTTAAGTAGCACATTTGACTAAAAACCTTCGCTTTACGTTAGGCTTTTTATTAAGCAAAGTTTATTGGATGTTTTTAAAGTAAACTTGTTTTAAAAATATTCAAATTATCTTATATACAAATAAAAATCTTTAATTTAAAATATAAAATTTTTATTTTTAGGTTGAAACTACACAACCAGGTATGTAAATGTTATTTTTAAACAAAAAACGACAGTTTTGCATTTAAATTTGTCAGATGTTGTCCATTCTTGTATGTGTTGTTAAAGCACAAAATATTTAAAGCTATAAACAAAACCAATAAAGTGTTTTTTACCGACTTTGCTTTTGACCATTAGATTTAATTTTTATGGATTTTAATCACAAGTTTGCAATATCGTGTTTTTGTAGCTGATAAGTTAGTTTTTAGCTTAAAATCTAAAAAAAAAACAGCAACAAATTTGATACTTTAACTCAAATTTAATTGAGTGCAGTGTAAATTGAAACAAGAAAATTTTGGAATAAAATTTCAACATAATCACAGACGACAAACATATAAAAATTTTTGATGTTTTTTAAATTTATTAAATATATCTTAAAATTTTTAAAGTGATGTTGAATCTTGTCCAGTTTTTGTACACAACGTTTGCGGTGTGTGCTATAAACTTTGTAGGCATTTACAAAAAGCAATTTTTTGCATTTTAAACAGTATGTTTTGTAAAGCGCTAAAAACTTCCCAAGATCACTACTCAAAATGGCAGATATAAAAAATAATTGCATTGGCGTGAAAAGTACTGCCATACAAAAAGATGGACCATATGTCGTAACTTGAACCACATCATCTATTTTAGATATAATTTCAAACGCTGAATCCAAACGCAAACTTTTTTTTTTGTATCAAGTAAAAATTTAAATGTATTTGAATTTTTTTATTTGAAATATAGTAAAAGTAAAAAATTTATTTTCTTGCAAATAAAATCTTCCTGGATAAGTGAATGTATGAATTAAGAAATTATTTAATACTATAATTTATTCATTGCAGCTAGTAACACCAAAGAATATTGCAGTTTTTGCCATCTTTATCACAAATATCAACATTGTTTTTTGGGAAATAAAAGAAGTGAATATCGAGAAAATGTATTTTTAATAACTTTTTTTTCTCACAACGTAGTGTAAAAAATCAGACCGTATTTTTAGAATAAGATTGGGGAACCTTATTGCACTTGCAAGGCCAGATCCCAAAATATAAAGATTAATTCTTGTTTTGTTGCACAAAAAATAATTATAATTTTGGAAATAACTATAGTCTTGGTAGAATCTTTACTCAGGGGCGCCGGAAGCGGGGGCAGGAGGGGAAATTTCCCCCCTTGCCTTTTAATATTCTTAAAACGCGTGGGCAGAGGGGGCATATTGTGCTCTTTAAAATTAGTATTACAAGTAAATTTTTTTTTAGTTATGCTCTACAATTAACCTATATAATCTTGATCACCATTAAATCCAACAATATTTGTAAAATTACAAACCGTGACTCATAGCACAGTAATAAAAGCAAGATAAAAGTTTTAACGTATGCAATATAGAGTTATTGATATCGTAAGCAACCTAAACTTCTGGTAAACATCTTATTCTACTTGAAACAGTAAACTGAATTATATCTTAGCCGAAAATCAGTTTTTGATTCATTAAGTGATGGTAAATAGCCATATACAACAATTAGGTATACATAAACTACCATTCCGGTAGTTTAGGTATCCCTAACAACAATTATACCAAGCGTTCTAAAAAAAAGATTAAAGCAATAGAAAATTTCTAAGTGCTCACAAAGAGTAAAATTTTCTAGTAATAATAAAAAAAATTTAATTTCTAAGCAAAGAAATTGTGCGTTAATCTAATTTTAATAAGCAATACAAGCTGTCTGACTTGGCCACTCAATACTCATTTGTGGCCGACATTAAAGTCTAAAAATAAAAACACCAAAACTAAACGTGTAATATTCTTAGTCCTTTTGAAGGACTGTGGTGCATATACAGTATGTGCCATAATTGTGATTATAACGTAACATTTTAAGAGTCTTGTTTGTTTTGATGTGTTTACAGAAGAACTCGCAGACCTACATGCTCATATTAAGTTATTTAATAAAGGAAGTACCACGCCTCTGAAAAAAGTAACCAAGATATCAACAGTTAGTGAAGTTTTCAGCAAAAAGCCGACAAGCAAGAAATGCTTTTTGGAAATACATAAATTGCTTTGAATTTAAGCCTACTGCGGCGTAGCTCTTGTTTCTACTTTTGCAGAAAAATGTTTCAGTGTGATGAGAAGAATCAAAACATGGCTTAGAAGCAATATAAGAGATAACAGTCTCAATAATTGAATGTTTGCAAATATTCATTAAACTTGTTGAACAATATCAATTTACAACCAATTGCAGATGACTTTGCCAAAGCAAGCGAAACACTAATAAATTATTTTGGGTTACAGTTACATTAATTGTGCAGCTTTAATAATTGATATCAAACCTCTATCCAAAGGGCCATTCATGCTCATGTAATTACGTTTTTTCTTTACCCAATTGTTAATAGCTCTTTAAGTTTTTTATTGTTCTATCCATTTTAACCTTTGGTATACTTGATAGTATAAATGTTTTAGCCAGCGTTCTGTTGTGGGTAACTATTTATTCATGTGGGTAACTAGAATATTTACTGATTAGCATGTGAAGAACATTTTGTGATATTCCAAGCAAAATGCTTTCGTTCTGTATTTGTATCTGCTTTTGGCTGCCTTGCATAGACGTCGCAATTGTTGAATGCTTTTTTCGAAACTAGCTTGTGTGCTTTTGACAAAAGTTTAGTCGTGGGTAGCCTATGTTGGATAGCTTTTGGTTTAGTAACCAGTTACTATAGTTGTATTTTTTTAATGTCTAGCCTAATTGAGAAAAACTTGTGTAAAACTGGCTGTTACTGCGGCTATCGCAGTGAGTGGTCATGGCAGAATCAATTTGAAGGCTTTTGCAAGATGCAGCACACCTTAAGATTAAGAGTTTGAACTCTAGGTTTATTAAAAAGAGCTGGCATTGGCCGAAAAATTGATCGATCCAAAATAACAGATTTGCAAAATAAAACTTTTCCGAAATACCGGTCTGTCCTGTGCAAACTAAAATTCTATCATGTTAACCAAAGTTTCAAATTGCAGCACGAATACCAAAAGTTGCTTTTGTTGGCAGTGCCTTTTCAACAAAAAAAGTGCCCTTTTTTAAATTTTGCCCCCCTGGCAAAAAAAACTCCGGCGTCCCTGTCTTTACTATAATTCTTGTAACAAGCAATCAAATGCAAGTATTAAAAAACAAGTTTTGTATAAAACGAATTGAAAATAAACAGTACGCTTTAAAATATTTACTGCTCTATATAAATAATTTTTAATGTTGTACGGCATGCTGTATGCACAAAAACAAATTAAAAGCTTTTAGTATAATATATACGAGGGTAAATCAAAAATTATCCGGACTTTTATTTTTATGGATTATTTTAAAAACACAAAACACGAAAATGATTTATCATTTTTCTACATAATCTCCACCCATTTCGATGCACTTGTTCCAGCGGTCTACAAGCTTATAAATGCCATCTGAGAAGAAAGTTTTTGGCTGGTCACACAACCATTGATGCACCGCTTTTTGCACTGATTCATCAGAAGAAAATTTACGACCCCGTAATGCATCTTTGAGTGGGGCAAAAAGATGATAGTCGGAAGGAGCAAGATCTGGACTGTATACAGGATGCTCCAGCACTTCAAAACCTAGTTTGTTAATGGTTTTAATGGTTGCTTTGGCAACATGTGGGCGTGCATTGTCATGCTGCAGCAAAACCTTCTTTGACAGTAATCCTCGGCGTTTGGTGCGAATTGCAGGCTTCAGGCGGTTGGCTAGCAAATCACAATAACTTGCACTGTTGATTGTACTCCCTTTTTCCAGAAAATCCTCCAAAATAGGCCCTTTTGAATCCCAAAAAATGGTTAGCATAACCTTTCCTGCAGAAAGTTGACTCTTGAATTTTTTCTTTACTGGGGAGGACGGATGTTTCCACTCCAAGCTTTGCCTCTTGGTTTCAGGACTGTAGTGATGCACCCATGATTCATCTCCAGTGACTATTCGACTCAAAAATGCTTCACCTTCATTGTTGTAGCGGTTCAGTAACGTTTGGCAGATCTCCATACGTCTACGCTTGTGCTCTTCTGTAAGCTGTCTTGGCACCCACCTTGCAGAAACTTTATTGTACCCAAGGATTTCATGAATGATTTCTTGAGCAGAGCCAAAACTGATCTGCAAAGATTGTGCTACCTCATCAATGGTAATGCGCCGGTTAGCCAAAATCATTTGTTGAGCTTGCTCAATCTTCTCTTCACTGGTGGAGGTTGATGGACGTCCTGCTCCTTCTGCATGTTTTACACTGGTCCGGCCTGTTTTAAACTTCTCAATCCACTCATATACCGTTGTTTTCGATAGTGCATTGTCTCCATATTGTGCTAAGAGTCTTTGATAAATTTTTGTCCCCGATGAACCTTCTGACCACAAAAATCGGACCACAGCACGTTGTTCTTCTCTGGTGCATTGTGCCAGTGGAGCGTCCATTTTTATCAACAGAAAATAACACGTATTAAAACTGAACGAACAATTAGATTAGCAGATCGTGATCACGTGACACAGTAGACAAGACGTGCAAAAAAAATTTTGAAAAAGCTAAAGCAAGAGTGCGCTATGGAGCAATTCCGGATAATTTTTGATTTACCCTCGTATTATGACGTCGATAAGCATACTGTAATCATGTTACTTTTTACTTTTGTTAAGTTTGTCGCCATCTGAATTGGTATATTCAATTCATTGTTTACATAAATAAAAACAGTTATTTTGGATAAATTTTTACAAGTCTTTTTTCTTCCATTTCTCAATGTAACAGATTATTTTTTCAGATATTTGCCTACATTTTGTCTTTTTTTCGCAACCTATTTTGAAGCGTAATAGCAAGATGGCAAAAGCTTTATCGACTATTGGCATCATTTTCAACAAAAAATTTAAAAACAAAATTTAAAAAACCTGAAAAAAATTGAGTTTGTAAAGCATTTTTTGCATATACAATATTTGTTAAAATCTAACCTTAATTAAAATAAGACAAACAAACTTAAGGATTAAAGTAAATTTTGCCTTAGTGCGTGGGGGAGCAACGTTTATCCGGTGGGGAAGACGAGATTGCGAAGATACAGCTGCCGGAACGACAATGGTCTACTCTGGTAACGTTTTATTGATTTTTAGCCCAGCACAAAAACTTGATGATTTGTTGTTTAAATAAATCTTGTTTCACAACTTTACAGATAACGCTGTACTCATTTTTATACTTGCAATTTTTGACTTGCAGGATTAGCGGCTGCAAATCATTACGATAACTACGGAGGAGGAGCGAATTATTTATGTCTTGACGTCAACGTTTCATATGCCACCCACGGCGTTCACAGATTTAGAGATGGATTTCAAAGTAAGTTATCTTCTCTTATTATTAAATTAGCTTTAATTGCCAGTTAACTTATAACCCTAGAAAGACCAGACATTTTTTATAGCGTTGCTTACCAGCCAGATCCATTGAAATCGTGTTGCATGAACTGTACTAAAACGCAGGACTTCCACCTGTTATAGTGAAATTTAAAAATTGTGAAGTTGTTAATTTTAATGAAGAACGAATCACAATTATTAAAATCTAACTGATGGACAAATGAAGAACTCAACCTGCAAATTTATCAAGTGGAAAGCATAACAATGTAACATGAAAGTGCTGGCTTACAATCTTGGGCACTAACAGCACACAACAACAGAATGTTCTGTACAAACATTTTTGCGGCATTGTACACACAAGGTCTTTGTTTTTTTGTCTTTCTTACTTGGACATACGTAACATCGTTTTTTCGGTAGAGGGCCAGATGGCATATCTTTGTTATCACCACAATAACAAGCAACGGTGCTGCTAGATTGCTGATTTTTGTAACCTTCCGACTCTTTCTTCAACTGAATCAGCAAGCTCCTACGCAACGGCTTTGTCCTGATTCCAAAGACATTCTGGAGGTAATAGGGGCCATTGACCAACTTTCTTTACCATCATGTGATTTCAGAGTAGATGAATCAGCAGGAAGACCTCTGGCATCTTCACCATCAGACCTGCTGTCATAATCACTTTCTGGATTAGAAAGTATCATGTCGACTTCACCATTATCATCTGAAGGAATGTAAGACTTATTATTTCACTTGTGTCTTTGCTTCCTTCACTTACATCTTCATCTTCAAATAACATCGCTCTTCTTTCGTCATCTCTCAAACATCTCCTTTCCATTACTTTATCTGAGAAAAACTTCTACAATTCAATTATGTTTGCTTATCAAAAAATACTCTGCAAAACAGCAAAGAAAAGGATAAACTTTGGAAGTTCTATTTAACAGCCGAAAAAAAGCCAAAAAGCCAAACAAAGTTTTTGATGTCAATCACATTAAAAAAAGCCAGATTTTAAAAATTTGGTGTCAAAAAAGCCAATCTGGCAACCCTGCCTCGACATACGAGATTTTTGAGATACGAGTAAATTGACTTATGACCAAGTTCCCGAAGCGAATTAAACTTGTATTGTATCTCGAGGTACCAATGTATAAGCACGTTATAAAATGGAACGCGGGTCCATTGGACCCAACTGGTAGCAGATGTTAGAATAAGTTCTTGCTTCAAAAATGCATAATTCATGAAATCAAGGTTAATATCAAAACACCTTGTTGGTAGGTAGGAAAAGTCACTAAAGCCCAGCATACCACATCACAAAGGCAATCACTTATGCAACTTCAAAGTTAGTCATTGGTTGCAATAGACCAGTTTGTTCTTTCAAGCGTTAAACGTTATTAAAACCAAAATAATTCTGAAAAAAGGCAAATATTTGTAGATTTGAAGAAATACTTAAGAATGAAAAAGCTTTTTGATTGGTTTTAAACTTTTTCTTATTTATGGTAACAAAACACATTTTATAGCTTAGCTTTTTTTAAATTTTTTTATCAATAATTTCATAATTAGTGTGGAAATAGGCAACATGTGGTCTCTTGCCAGTTTTTGTGGGCATTTTCTTTTTGAAAAAATGTTTTTTCTGGTTTAAAGCTATATTCTAAAAATCTCTCTCTTTATTATAAAATATTTTAGACAGCAATTAAATTAAATCGTGTTGAGGACAGATGGCACTAAAGAGCATAATCTGTTGATTGTGCATCACGTACGCCGAACCAAACCTCACTAGCCGACCATGGTTTCAAGTCTTGTGAAACGTTTTGCCTCTTTATCGGTCAGCAACGCATTTTGGAAAAGCCAATAAATCTTAAATTAAATTGAATTTGAGTATAAAAGCACGTTGCATTCGTAATTCAGAAATTCAAAATTCAAAATAACAATCGAATTAACGAGATTATATCATAGTATGTTAAGTTTTGGGATGAAATTGGCTTCGTTGTTGGTTTGTTTTTTACCAGGTCATTCACTAATTTACGGAATCGAATATCATGAAACTGACAATCCAAATTTTTTCGATTACTCACTTATTGAAGGCGGAACTTTTCTCCGGTTTAATGTTCCTTGTTCAGTTTGTATGTCTCAAGGAAGAAGCAATCAGGTAACATCAGTTTGTCTACTAAAGTGCCTAAAAAATCTAGTTCTTACGTTAAACGCAACGTTGAAGCTAGATTGATTTGAAGAAATGAAGGAAAACGAATTAATTGAGCTTTGACTTTTCATTTCCTTTTACAGTCTTATCAACAAAACCTTTAATCGAATTTATTAAAATGATTTGATTTGAAGCTAAAATCAAGTAATCGACAAATGTTTGATTGTGTTTACGTCATAGTTACAGTTATTAAAGTTTGTTTGTCGTCATTGTAAATTAGTGATATTCAGGCTATGGTTTGCAAAATTTTTTTAAAAACATTGTTCCAATGCTCCGCAACAAGTGTACTCGGAAATACGGTAATTTAAATATACTGTACATGTATAAAAACAAAAAATAAATAACAAAAATCAAAAAAAGATTTTCACTTCCTTTACAGAAAGGTACATTGAAATTTGAGATCTTTTTAGCAAACAGAAGCTCGTATGTTTAGGCTTGGCATACGTCCCTTTTTTATCGGGGACAGTCCCGATTTTTAAGCCTTGTTCCTATGACCGCCGTCCCGGTAATTTCAATTTGGAATGAAGAGCTTTTATTTAGAAATCATTAATTTTTAGGGACGAATTGCTTTCTTTTAACGAACGTCCCATTTCACCACTCCAAAAATATGGTATGCCTAAGCATCTTACAATTAATAATCCAATTCTTTCTTGAATTTCGTAAATATAAAAGTTGGAGTTCCCTAAAATTCCATCCCTAAATAGCTTCTTTTTTTACAATATATTAAAGATGTTTCTGGAAGTGTTGATTCATTTACGTTTATTGCGGTTTATTTGGAAAGATTTTTTGTTAGCAGAGATGCAGAGATTGTAGAGCCACCCACCAATACTCTATAAAATCAACTTAAATCAGAATTTAATAATATTTGCAAACAATAAATTCTGAGAAATAGTAAATAGTAATTATTTCTTCGAAACTTAAGTTTCCAAACCTTGATATAAATATTTAAAGTCTTGCAAGTGAAATCAAAACTAGTCAGAAAAAAAATCATCTCTAAATTTTTCGTTTGTGCTCGTCAAAAAATAAAACGTCGGAATAAAGAAAAAAACTTCAATTGGTTGTTTAATAAAACTGAACGAAGATGATTGGATGTTAGAGAAAGGCGTCAAAATGCGTAATCAGCGCAAGATTTTTATGTTGTAAACAAACTTTTTTTGGGCCGTATAAACTTGGCTTGGATAATTTTTAAAGAGTTTGTTTACGACTTGAAAATCTTGCGCTGATTACACGTTTTGAGTGAACATCCAACCTTAAACATCCAAACACCTTCGTTCAGTTTTATTAGAGAACAATTGAAATTTTTTCTTTCATTTCTACGTTTATCTCCTGACGAGTGTCGGACAAAAAGCTTGGAGGTCAGTTTTTTGCTGGCGGTGTTTAAATTCTGTACCGCAAACCATTTGAAATTGAAACTTATACAAGTTAAAACATTTAAGAAAAGCATTCGAATTTTTTTAAAATTTTTGGTCGATGTTTATCAGAAAAGTATTCAATGATATCAAGTCAAAGCGGTTAAATTTACTACTTAAATTTCAGACCACAGAATTGTATTTAATATTATTTTTATTTGCCCCAACAGACTGTTTCGCCCGCCTTGGCTCGTTAGTGCAAGGTTAGAAATCTAATTCCTATTTGAATAAGATTTATTTTTTGTTTAACTTTATTCTATTTAATTTTAATTAATCCCATTTATTAATGCTCTTTTACTTTCACCTCTGATTGGTTGTCTCTCTTAACCAATCAGACGCACACTTGTTTTTTTTTTCTTTTATTCTCTATTCCTGACTGGCTGCCCTTTTTAAACAATCAGATTTATTCTCCTTTCCTATGTAAGCACGATTGGATTGCTCACAGTTCATTTTGACGATTCCTCTCGATGAGTGTCAGATCAAAAGTCTTCGAGGTATGAACACGCTTTTTGAAACCATCTTAAAGTTTTAATTATTTCTATTCAGAATTCTATTTAACATTAATTTTATTTGCTCCAACAGACTGTTTCGTCGGCCTGGACTCGTTAGGAATTATTTAAATAGGAATAAGATTTCTAACCGCCCCTGAAAAGCCCAGGCAAGCAAAAGAGCTGTTGGGGCAAATAAAATTAATGCTAAATAAAATTTTGTGGTCTGAAATTTAAGCAATTAATTTAAGAGAAATTAATATTCAATATTTGTTTAAAATAAAACTTTGTGAGCTCATGAGAAACTCGTGAAGCAAATGTAACTCCATCACTTGGAATTAAAAGAAAAATTAAAACACTTTGTACCCAGCTTGGCATTAATTAAGTTATATTATTTACTTATTCATTCTCATTTTAATTATGGCTCTATCTTTTGGGGTAGCCCTTATCCGACAAATCTAAACAAACTAAAATTATTACTTCAAAAAAAAGCAATTCATGTTGTTATTTTATGGACTTCATAAATTGTAACATGCGGACTGAAAACAAATTTTTTACAGCGACGAACATGAGG
Source organism: Diplosoma virens (assembly GCA_963680785.1). Classification (NCBI taxonomy): domain Eukaryota; kingdom Metazoa; phylum Chordata; class Ascidiacea; order Aplousobranchia; family Didemnidae; genus Diplosoma; species Diplosoma virens. Next base: position 26,683,260 of record OY796889.1, read on the forward strand.
CCAACAATAAAACAACCTTGTTGTTAAAACCAAATCTCGTACAGCAAATTTTCTAATTTTGAGATAAAATATCTTGATTGCAACTTGTAAATAGGATTTTTTTAATTAATTTTTAGAAACGCTGAGTTTAAATTTTAGCCTGGTCAAATGCTCTAAGTGTATGTAATAATTAAGTATTGCTCTCACATTATAAGTGAAGTACTGTTGAATAATTTTATTCAAACGAACAGATATTAAAGCTTTGGTAGACAAAGTCAAAGCATAATCATGCTAAGATGCATTTAAACCATGGTGGTTGACTGCATAGCCCACTTTATCAAAATACTTTACAGCACAACTAAATCTAAGTCGAAAATAAATTTTAAATCAACACAGCTGTCATCATTTAAATACATTAAATCATTAATAGAAGTTTGACCGAGACTTATTATGCGTTGGTCACTGGGCATACTGTAAACTAGAAATGCAATGCTATATAAAAAGAGATAAATACCGAACTTATTTGTTGCATTTATTTCAGTTACTTAACGTATTTTTTGTACTGTTTTAGTGGTCGCAAGTGTATTCTTTTTCCTTATTTTTCTTATACATTCAAAAAAAAGCAAATAAAAATCTTTTTTGAAATGTTGTGACCTTTATCGGGCATTCCTTTATTGAATCGCATAAAATAATCTTCCCTTTGTAAAATATGCCATGAAGACAATTTTATTGAAAACTTCGTTTTGGTTTAGTCCACTTAAGGTGGTTTCTGAGTCTGTTTTTGACAAATTTCCGCAAATATTTTCAAACGATTAAATAATTCTGCCAACCGTTTTTATAAATGTCCACAATTAATAGCATTGAAAAATTTGCTTAAGTTTTCTGGGATCAAAAAAATTAGATAAACCATTAATGTTAGCCACAGAAACTTGTTTACATTAACCATGTCTATTCGTCCTCACTACTGATTTACAGCAGTAGCCTGTGACATACATTATAGCTCAGTCATTTTCTGTCGGTGCAATATTAAACTGCAAGTCGCCACAGAGCAATTTGAATTTCTCGGTTACTCCTTCTTCATCCTCTGCATTGTGTGTTGCTTTAACAGTCTGGTCAATTTATTTTACGAAAATGCAAGAATACTTCCATAATAAAATGGTTTTTCTTTTTCAATCGTTTTCCAACAGTTACGTCGATTCAAAATCAACATTGATGAATATTGAAGCTGCAACGTAAGAGGTTTTTGTCATAACAAGTACGACAAATGAACTTCAATACAGTTTAATGCAGTAAATATCCTTGATGTTAAAGCTCTTCCAATATTTTTGCAAGATCATTAATATTTTTGATTTTATGGGCATTCAAAAAGGTATCGCATTGTTCTTCCAGCTTTGTTGTTATATTGTCTCGTCGAGAAGAATATGACGCAAGACCTAAATATACGGCGGTGCTTTTTATGTTTACTATGCTGGCAAACTCGTTAAAATTAGAAGAATGAGCACTGGCTTTCAACCTTCATTTTACCAATTTTAATCTTTTTGTGGGGATCTGTTTTGCTGATCAGCAAAATCAGAACTAAATTTTCTTTCTCAAAATGAAGGAAACAAATTATTGAATGCTTTCATGGTTTGAAATTTTTTCTTGCAATCCGTTTCAACCAATGCTGAGAAAGTTTTCACAATTAAATGGAAATGATAAAATACGATATTAGAATCCTTGTTTTTTTTTCCATAATAACCCGACAACAGTTGATGGCTGCACTTTAGTTAGCTATGATGCATGAACATGCTTATTTTTTATCCAACGACATAAAGAAAAAAAATCAAAACGAAGTTATACCAAAACTCAAATTAATGCTAACGAATAAGCAATAATAGTGATAACAAACTAATCATAATATCTTGAATGGTTTTAAAAAATAAAGTTAAATTAATCACAGAACAAATTTAACAAATTTTTAGAACAAGCAAACACTGTTTTAACATGATAGCAATAACAAAACACACTTACGCTATACATCCTACCAATTTCTTTTTTTTTGATTAGTTAAAATTTATTTTCACATGATTTCATATTATTTATATAAAATTTAATATTTAACAGAATTTCATTCCACTTATTTTAGAATAAAAAGTATAGCCAATATACTTTGAAACATAGTTTTATTTAGGACGTTTCGGAATTATAACTCATTCCATTATCAACTTGTAAAACTAAATAATTAATTGTAAACTTGAAAATTTAAATTTAGATAATTTATGAAATAACAACATAAAATATTGCCAATACATACTACTAAATAAAACGGAGTTATCTGTGCGTAACTTTAAAATTAAATTGATACAATAGCAATTTGGGCGTATACAAAATAAAGTTGTTTAAAATTTGAACCGAAAAATAAAACACAGAGTTTAAACATTTACTGCACAACACTATTGACAATAAAATAACTACACAACATAGTAAAATAAAGAGGCACTAAGTGTTAAATAAATGCAGTGGAACAGATTTTTTGTCGATATTTATAGATGGATTAAATTTTTGAATCTATAGCGATTTCTTTATTAAACGTTTTCGCCAATGATTTGTAAAACCTAAGATCGCACAATTATTGAATTCGATTTTATGGTTTGGATTGTCAACTTGGTGTTTTGCTACATCAGTTTCTTGGCGGAGTGGTGAATCAATGTTTTAGTTGCTGAGTCTGGTGATCAAGTTTCTGCTGGTTTGCCCAATATACAAAGCTCCATAATCACATTTTAGTTGATAGATGACGTTCAATTGCTGCAGATGAGGTTGTTTGTCTATAATTTCTTCAATTTCAGGTTTTGTGTATTAAACGTAATTGCATGTTTGTGTCGAATTTTCGACAAAAGGAACTTTATTTCTTTGGAAAGTTGATTAGAAATTCCTCAAACATAAGGTAACTTGTTATAAACAATTTTTGATGGTTAATCAAAGACATTCGATTGTGGAGTAGAATTATTTTGAGATTGAAATTTGATTAAAAGTCTTTTAATATTTTTATTTAGGAAAGATTTTAGAAAAAAATACGTACAAGACTTTCAAAAATATTTTGGATTTCTTTGTACTTATTTATATAGGTATTACAAATATTGTGAGATCAATTTAATAAAGTTTTAATTAAGTTTTGCTTAAACTGAATTGGCACATAGCTATTCTATTGAGCATAAAGTCCGGTGTGAGTTGGTTTTCCATATACAAAAATATTAATATTCTTATCGGTCCAATCAATTAAAGTCTCCAAAAACGGTAAAGTATTATTTTCTTCCAATTCTTTGGTGAAGGCTATATTGTTATGGGTGGAGTTAAAAATCTTAAATACTTCATCTATATCCTTTTGATGATCAAACGACAAAAGCAAATCATCAACGTAACGAAGAACACTAAATGAACAATTCTCTTGTAACTGAGCTTTATTTATAAACCAATTTATGAAAATGTCTGCCATGGCAGGTGCCAAAGAAAATCCCATTGCCGTACCATCAAGTTGTTTGTAAAATTTTCAATTACTAAACACAACAGTCAATTTTACAATCAACCTCATCATCGACCAATTATTTCCAGACTCATCTTCTAGGGTTCATGGCATGAACAAACAACAATTTGGTAAACTTCTTAACTGGACTTCCAACCATACTAATTTTCAATTTAAAGGAAAATTTTACAAGCAACTTGATGGTATGACAATGGGATCTCCTTTGGCACCTGCCATGGCACCTGACACGACAATACACACAACCTGTAAACGGGAGAAATTGTTTCCGTATAAAGACAAACAACCTCATCTGCAGCAATTCAACGTCACCTATCAAGTAAAATGTGATTGTGAAGCAGAGTTGGATCAATTACACAATTTCTTATCAATTACAAATACAATTACAATTACACCTTAAAGATTTTTAATTACAATACAATTACAATTACTTTGTTTAAAAAAACTTAAATTAAAGTTACAATTACAAATACTTTTTAAGGTGTAATTTAATTACAAATTACAATTACTTTTTTTAAATGAATGCAATACATGTAAATATTTCCGGAAAGATCAGTCATCAAATGTACACACTTAATTTCATAATTTTTAATACAGTTTCACAGAATTTTATACTAACTACATGCCATGTAGTTAGTATACTGACTAAGAGAACATCTTTTCAAATGCGTAATCAAATTTGATGTTGCTTTTGTTGAAAACTTAATCTTTTTTTGCATTGATTGCAGCATGCCTCAGTATTGGTTAAACATTAGAAAAATCTGCTAATGGTTGTGGTAGTAGGCCTACTTGACTGTGGATTCAGCTTCAACTTTATTCATTTTTAAATTTTCCATACTGTTCTGCAATAGTTTTTATTTTTTAAATTTAGAATGCAAAGTTGATAAACAAATTATCTAGCAATGTTACAGTTAACTGAAAACTATGTGAACAAAACTACAAACAATGCTTTTTAAACGAAAGCACTTGCAATTAGGCTATCAAGCAAAACATCACACTGATGACAGAATTGCCAGCATGTGCTATCTCAACAAAATGAGCTCAAAAAATTTTATATCTCAAAACTATCACTGCTGAAACAACAGTAAACACTAAAAAACATAGACAACAACGGTTTCAGGAGAGTTTGTCCAAATTAATTGTCTAAAATACAATTTGTCTGAATCAAATTGTCTAAATCAATTTGTCTAAATCAATTAGTCTAAAGGGTAATTTATCTATATTTCAATTGTCTAAAATACAATTTTCTAACTACAATAGTTTATATATTATTGGTAAGCATCCAAGTTAATTCACTTCAATTGTATATAATAAAGTTTGTCAAAATCTTTGTCGTTATAATTTAGCTATTAATTAGAGATGTTAACTTCAAACCAAAAGCAACCAAAAAGCACGGTTATTCAATGGTTAGATCAACAAAAATTTCATTTAGAAAAAGTTAAGGCTGCTCTTGGTAAGAAAACTGTTTTATCGTACCCAGAAAGTATAAGGAGTTGGTTAGTTTAGAATTAAAATGTTTGGATTCGAAGGTTTGGTTTTGAAACTAATCCTAACACAATATTACAAGCAAAATTTATTTAAATAGAATTTATTAATTAATTATAAAAACACATATCTGTCCCAGAGCAGTGGTGTAATGTTCTTCATAATTTTTTTGCCTGTCTTCCAAAATAATATACAGCCACGTCAATATATATAGATATCTTTTCTTACGCATAATAAATTGTCTGTTTTTAGACCAATTGCATTTTAGACAAATTGTTTATTGATCAATAATTCTTTAAACAAATTGTTTTAGACAAATCATCCTAGACCCGATAACAACGACTGAGTGACCGCACTAACAACATTAAACCACTTGGTCACGGTCGCTAAATATAAAAGCGTATCTGCATGTCTAGACAATTATTTACTAAATTTATTAATTTATTTGCATCAGACAGGATTCTCAGCCACAAAATCACATGACAAAATAAAGAAACAAATTATTTTTCTGTGGCAGCTGCACTGGGTCACTCGGTCAGTCAATAATACGTAGGAGATATTTGCAAACAAAAAGATTTGTCAAAGCAACACTATTGTAGCTAAAAGCACAAATTGAAGCCAGTGACGTAATATTGAAACAGCAACAGTTAAAAGGGCACGAAAAGGAGATTAACAAGAGTTTCCTGCTTTGTCAACCAGCAGAAACAAACGCTGCATAATTACCATGTCTTGAGATGTTGAATCAAGCAAACAGTGAGCTGTTTGCCGCCGCAACAGAACCCAGTCAAAAAAAACCTGCCCGGCCCAAGCAAGGCAAACACACGGCAGAGCAATGCCGTGTGTCTAGAGCCTAGTCTTATCTAGCATTTGCCCGATAATTGCCAAGCATTTTTGCAGGGCAAATGTAGGGAAATGAAACAGGCCAAGTAGGATGCCTGCAAGGCGTAACAGGGCGAAAGCAGGGGCGGCCTAGCGTTTACCGTGCTTTGCCACGCGCAATTGACTGTCGTTGCGTGACAAATACAGGAAAATGTAACGGCTTAGCTTGGTGCTTGCCGGGCGTTACAGGGCAAAACATGAGCGGCGTAGCGTTTACCGTGCTATGCCAAGTGCAATTGACTGCCGTTAAAGCACGGCAAATGCAGGGAAATGTAACGGCTTAGCTTGGTGCCTGCCGGGCGTTATAGGGCAAAAGCATGTGCTATGCCATGTGCAATTGACTACGTCATCTATTCCAGCATTGCTTTATATATTTTAAATACATAGTTTATCAAGGAAAACTGAAATAAGCTGAATCACCTAGTTATAAACTTTACAACTAAAATCAAATAACATGTTGCACATGAGAAATGAATCGGCCCAATGCAGTCTGAATTGTACTCAAACTGCAGTTTCCTGTACTCACCCAGTACTCTGCATGTACATTATAAGTATTGGGCGAGTATGGTTTGTTTATAGGGTGAGCAAAGGCAAACTGCAACTTTTCTGTATATTATATGTACAGGACGAGTACGGTTTATATATATATATAGGGAGAGTAATGGCAAACTGCAAGTTTTCTGTTATAACCTTATACTTTCCGATACATTTTTAAGCATAAGCAGAGTGCAAAATCATTACAAAATTTGTAGTATATTTATTATTATACCTTTGAATAGCAGTCAAGACCCAAAAATTCCTCCTGTTTGAGGGTATTTAGTTGTTTACTTAGATTTATTACTTACTCAATCTATCATACGTACAACTGCACATAATCACTTTCAATGACACATATATTTTATTTTTATAAAAGCAAAGACAAATTGACAAACGATCTTAAAAGTCTTTGGTAACACTTCCAATTTTTTTCCACCAGCACGGTCCCGCCAATTCCTCATCCAGGTGCTAATCTCCTTTTCAATGCTTTTTCCTGAGACCGCCGCGACTAGCACAGGGTTTGCCATCACAGCTCCTGTAACAAACATAAAACTAGTTAGAGTTGTTGTTGCCCCACCTCCGATATCTTGGAGTAGCCATCCCTTAATCTCTCGAAAAAGCCAATCTAGATTCCCACTCTTGGATTACCTATGCTGCTTTTAAAGGCCTTTTCCACAGGCTAGTGGTGTTGTGCTGGTAGTTGACTGCAGTTAAAGAATTAGTGTCATGTGTCTGGAACAAGCATAATGGACATTGTGGCGTGTAAGTATTAGGGTTCACTGTATGTAGGTAAGTTTGCAAGAGTGGTGATTTGTTAGCTCTGAGCTGTGCCAGTTTTGTACGCATATGACGTGGTGATGTTTGTTCTGATGAATGAACGTCATAGGGTTTGGTGGTAGTAACTTCGTTATTTTTTCTAGAACTACGGTATTGTGAGTTGTTGGTAGTGTGAATGTGTTTGAGGTTTTCTCTACATTCCTCAGGTGTTAAGTCTGGTTTTCAGATGATTGTGACATTCATATTTCCGGGCGAATTTAAGTAAAAATTAAAGTCATGTAAAGAGTGTGTCCGTGTTTGAGTCAGTTGTTTAAGTTGAGTGGCATTGAAGTTTGAGAGGGGTGTCCATTGCAAGGACTAGTTAGAGTAAAACAGAATACAATGCGGTAGCCATAGTATCTAAAAAGGCATTCATACCAGGGCATAAATTTAAACCTTCCTCGAATAGTAAAAATGCTTGTGTTAACGCTTTAAAAAAAATAGTCGGCAGAGTGGTCGAGTGGTTAAAGCGCCGTGCTCATAATCAACATGTTCTCGGTTCAAAACCTACTCGCGCCATTTTGTTGTGTCCTTGGGAAAGACGCTTTACGCCACTTTTCCCTGCTTGGTGGTCCTGGCAAGCAGTTCTAAACTAATGTCATATCTCCATTAAATTACAAGCGGACAGCAATGTCTTGGCATCTCCGGAAGCAGGTCGAGGTAATTGCTTGCCCTATGTATGGCGCCTCCGTCGCTTTCCTGCGAGTCAGGAGGATAAATATAGAGATAAAATAAAATAAATTTATTATCTTCATTTGGCGTTCAAAATGCTTAAAGGGAGATACTCATAAAGTTCCAATCGCACTTTGTCGAGGTAAGATTGGAGCCAAAATAAGCTAAATACTGGATTTAGAAAATTTTTTAATCTAACTTCAAAAAAGAAAAATGATAGTTAAAAATATTTTTATACCTTGCGATAATAATTTTAAAAATTATACATTGTAATTTATTTGAATTAGAATTTATAGAGTGTTTGGTATCCACATTTTGCCTGACCAATTATAATACTGGCAGATTTCATTTTTTATGAGAGCTGACATCACCCGCCAACAAGTTTCTTTTACGGATGATCACCAATTTCTATCCTGAATTATGGGCAAATCGTTATTAATTTGATTATCAAATCTATCCAAGCAAGGAGGAGCTGAGAGTGACAGTTGTGCTTGTTTCCCATATTGGTTTTCTAAAATAGTGGTCGGCAACCTGTGGGCCTTTTAGCAAAATGTATTGGGCCGCATAATACATTTTGTAATAAAGTAAATATGAACCGCGTCTGTCGTTTTCATTCACCAAATTTAGGTGAAGACCTTTTTTTTTTTCAAGAACACCTTGATTTTGGAACGAAAATTGAAAATTAGGAGACTAAATTCATGCGAAGGCCTTTTTTTTTTAGAGATCACCATGATTTTTGGACAAGATTGGTTTTTCGTCCGAGAATCTCAAGACAATTTTTTTTGTCATATCCGTAATGTACAATAAAATCATTATTTGGGCAAACGTCACAAAATGCAAAACTTCACTGCCCCCCCCCAATTTTTTCGGGGTGGTACGCCTATGATGTTTCAAGTGTGCTGCTGAACCTTCAATAATTTCTAATGATAGAATTTGGGCCATCGTAAAAAAAGGTTGCCGACCACTGTTTCAAAAAAAACACAGGTTTTGAAAAAACATCAAATAACTGCAACAGTATACTCACCCTTATGTTTTTTGGGTATAATTTCAACTTCTCCATCTTCACTATTACTTTCATCCAAAAACTTTAATGTTCTCTTGCACTTTCTCCTGATAAAAAATAGGCTTATACAAAACCCAGTAACACTAATTTTACAGAGAGGGACGGTAAATTTTAAAAAATTTAAGGTTTGATTTAAATTATGAATCTTGAAATGTATTGCTTATTTTATTATAAAGTGAAACATTTACTTTGAAATTTTGTTGCAATCACTTTGTATATCAGAAGTATCTTCAGCCTTTTTGGCTTTTTTTCTTGCTTCTTCATACGAACCTGAAATTGTAGTATTAAAGTCAGGAGTATATTGCATCTGCAATCTTTTGTGTAAGATACAAAAAAATAGCCGTATTACAAATAAAACTTACTGTGAACGACCACCCGGAAGCACCCGAACATCGTATAACATCCATGAAGAAAGATCTGGCCTTGATCTGAGTTTTATTTCTCTACTGAGAGCATTTCGTGACACAGAATTAGGCCAATAAACTTCTGTCTCACTTTTAAATCAATTATTTGGAACACATTCCACTTCATTTGTTTTAGTGAAAACTACTATGTTGTACATTGTTAACCAGAAGATATATAAACTAATCAAGCTGCAAAGTTAACAACAGTTATAATTTTACAAACAAAAAATGCATTGTTTTTAAAGAGCACTAAAAATCATTTACAATATTTATCGCAAACTATCACAAAGCAAAACTGTGTAGCTTTCAGAATTAAGGCTTTTAACAATGAAACTTTTAGACAGGTTAAGTCTGTAATAAATTAGCAATTCGAACTTATGGTCAACTTAAAAATTAGGTAGCTTAATTTCACAAGATGCCAGTTCAGATTTTGGAGCAAAAGTAAAAATAAATAATCTTTGTTTAGTCAAGATAAAGTGTGAATTAACGGAAGGGCTACATATAAAATCCGAAGCAAGACAATTTTGCGGAATCAATTTGGCGGGCGACAATTTGGCGGCGCAAATTTGTCGGCAAGCCAATTTGTCGGCGAACCAATTTGGCGGCGAGCCAATTTGGCGGAAAAATAAATAAAAATGATTTACCTTCACTAACGTTAAAGCGACAGCAAAAAAATTTTGTTCTGTCACAAAGGCAATTGTAAATGTTCAGCTGATAAAAGCGAAAATTTTAATTTAAAGTTGTTAAATGCGTTAAATTTAGCGATGTTTCTAGCCCAATATTTATCTATTTAAATTTACAACATAATTTCGAATATTTAAATTAAAAAAGGTACTTCAATAGTTAAATTTTTGAATCACAAATGCACTAGGCCATGAATATTGTAAACAACAGAATTTGATCCAAATAGTTGTGAATAGTGATTAACAAAAGCAGTTAACAATCTTCGAGCAAACTCACACATGGTCATACATTGGTGTGGATCTGTTAAAATGCAAATATCAACAGAAAATAATAGAAAGTTTTTGTACAGTTCATTAGCAATTTTACCACATAGAACAAGAGGACCAGTATACAGGAGAAACTGTCTGAACTCTGTGGCTTTTCATCAACTTACATCTGCAATTGTTCTTGGTTTTCTGGCGAATTCCATTGGTATAGATTTTCTTAAAATTAGCAAGAAATCTGATATATTTTGTTGTACTTTTCCTCCAATTCTAACTTTCAGTGGACCAGATATACAAAGCAAAATGAACCTTTTTAAGACACACAAGGTGCATATAGTCAATTGGAAATTGACTGACCATGCCAATAGATAATTCACAAAATGGATTAGGTCCTCTGTGATAATCTTCATCAGACATGGCTTTAAAAGCACCGTCGGTTCGAAGAGTTGCATTAGTTTCTGGAAAGGTCTTTTTTTTTCCATCATGTATCTCACTCTGAATACACTTATCACAGCCCAAATAACCAGCAGATGATTTTACTTGTTTTACAAAAACTCGAGCTTGAGCATCACATACAACACAAGTGAAATTAACTAAATAATTTTTGAGTGATAAACCATACCTGTTGTTTGCAATTTTTTAAAATCTTCTATGTATGGTTTCAGGTAAGTTACAGGATTGTTTCGTTTATGGTGTCCTGCATATATTCCAATTGTGAATGGCAATGCTGAATCACTAGATTCTTGTATTAACCCAAATATCGGCCATAGTTGCATTGAACTGCTTTTAAATAGTGGAAGGCCATCAATATTTACTTGAAGATTAAGCTTATTTAGTTGTTGAAGTTTTGGATCACATGCTAAACATTGTTCAACACAATGCTTTACACCAAAATGATAATAATGTCCCCCAGCAAGTTCAGTAATACCAAAAAGTTGGGAAGATTTAAAGCAAGGTTTGAGGATCTTTTGGTATACATGGATGAAGCTTCTTTAAAATACATAGCAATTTAGCTAATGAGGTATGAGTAATGTTGCATTCTATAGCCCATACTTCTAAACTTAGTAACAAATATGCTTTACTATCATTTAAAGTGCTATCATCAGCTTTTTAGCTGCTAGAAGAACTTTCATCAAAATGCTCAAGAGGGGCATTATCAGTATAAGATTCAAAAGACACATCATCAACACCAACAGCACCATCATCAGACAATGATTTATTAAAAGAAGTTAAATATTTTGATTGCATATGTTCAACAAATTTTGTTTCACTACTTTGCTGATATAACTTAAATTTCATTCTTTCCAACTCTTCATTAATTTTACGACGTTTTGTCCAGTATGACATGATGATTAGGAACTGAGCTATTACACATCAGTAACAATGTAAAATGTTATAATATGCAATTTACAATGCTTCAAACAAGACAAATAAACATAAATGTTATTACTTAAAACTATAAAAGCTTTCAGATTAAAACAATTTTACTGCCAATTGAATACAAGAGAGCTGGTCTCAATTTTTGATCATCACTTTTGCATATGGCAGGTTTATGTATTTGAACAGCTTTATATAAACAGTAGGTTTAGAATTAGTTTTACGAGTAAACTAGGTCAATTATTACACTGATTCTTATTCAAATAGTATATAAACATAATGTTAAAACTTTGACTTTACCTGGTTGCACTACAAAAAAATGCTATCAAAATAAAAAAAAATATTTTCTAAAGTTAAAAACTGAAGCTTTTAAAACTTCACTACAGCTAAGCACGAAAATATCAGGCATTCCCGCCAGAGAACGTCACAAAGGAAACCAAATCAAACTTGAGAAAAATAACATCTAAGAGACTTACGTCATACATGAAATAAATTTAACACAGTCAAGGAAGAAAGTAAAAAAAAACAATTCAATTTTTAACATACTCCTTTTTAACCCATATAGACCTAAAGTTGGAATTTTTTATTTATTTTTTTTAAATTGATAATTTGAAGTAAATATAAGTTAAATAACACAAAAAAAAGTGATTTTATTGAAAAACTCCATAATCTTCAAAAATAAAGGGCGTCCTATATATAGGTCGCTAGGACTATATAGTCACAAAAATGACAAATTCAAAATTTACATCACCGAATGTGATATTCTTTGAAGCATTTGACATGAAGGCCCCTATCGCATTTTTCACATCTAGTAGTTGTCTTTGTATGACAGTGAGCACATCTGGTCTGCTTCTCTTGAGGTATGACCCAATGTCCATGATTATCAAATCTTGTAGCTTCAATCTGCAACGAAATCTGAGGTCTTCCACTTTGGCCTTGATGTGATGGTGTTCCAAATCGCTGCAAATAATACATCACCACACTTCTATGGAAACCAAGCAAATCCATTTTCTTCTCTTTATAATGCATTCTGTATAGCTGCCAGGCATTATTCACAGCAACATCAACCATATATGAAAATAAAGAAAAATACCATTTTTTACCCCTTATGCCTATTCTATACTTAGAAATGTTTTGATCCATTCGATCAACCCCACCCATGTGTTCATTATAAACTTTCACTAAACGGGGACACTGTATTGGCATGCGACTTTTTGCAGTGGATAAGTATCGTGACGCCTGGGAACAAGGTTCCACGCCAACAGCATTTGAACATATATCCACAACATTGTTGTCATTCCATCTAACTAGAATAATTTCCTTTGAATCATCAGTCCTATAATCATATGACCCTCTTTGTTGCTTCTTCATCACTTCTTCTTCTTCAGTGGGCACTTTTCTTGGCGGTTTTCACGAATTGTTCCTGTCGCTTTGATTGATTTTTCACTCAAAGCCTCCATTAGCTTGACACTGGTAAAAAAATTGTCAAAACATAAATGGAAGGGCTTTGGAGCATGTTCATGTAAGATGTCAGAAAACTTTAACACTAAGTTTTCTCCTAGTCCAAATTTTTTGTTCTCATTTCTGGGTTCTCTCGACTTCCCTTGATAGAATTCAAAGCATAATAAATACCCAAGAGTTGTTGTAGCACACCAGTTTTTATACCCAACTCTTATTGGTTTTCCACGCATGAATTGCTTGGAGGAATGCCGTCCAAAGTATTCACACATAGACTCATCAAAACTATAAAACTCTTCAATAGGTCCATATTTTTTAAACTTTTCATTTAAATGGTTTATAAGAGGGCGTAACTTTGCATACTTGTCATCTTGATCCAAATTTGTATTATCTGCAAAATGTAAATTAGACATAATATCAAAGAACCGATCTCGGCGCATTGCTTGAACAACAAGTTTGTTTTTTGTATCAGAAGAATTTTCCCAGTACATTCGCTTTCTAGGCACTGTAACATAGCCACTCAGCATCAAGATTCCTAAATAACACCTCATTTCCTTATCAGTTACCTGTAAATTCTTATTCTTTTGTGCTGCATATAAATTTGATTTATTAACAATTAGACTTATTAGTGCATCATCAAAAAATAATTCAAAATAGTCCTTGGGGTCAAGTTCTTTTTCTCGCAGCTGTTGTAGATGGCTATTTTCTGTTGGCTCCCAAGTTGGTATTTTAGATTCTATGTCCTTTTTGATCCATTTGCGAGAAGATTTAGATTTTTTGGTGGGGGGTTCATCGTCATCACATTCCAAAATAGGTACCTCAGAACGAAGCATACTTCCAGGCAAATTGTTTATTGTGCCACCACCATCTTCATCTCCAGAATCTTCATCTGTTACTTCCCTGCATGCATTGTCAGGTGGGACAATTGTAACAACAAAGTTATCTGAATTATCCGTACATCTATATGTACCATCTTCTGCTGAATCCAAGATTTCTGCCAATGAAGGGTTTCTTTTTTTACCATAAAAAGAAGGAGCATCCATTTTCTGAAAAAAAGTACATATACCTATATACTCACTGTCACAAAATACTTACACAGTATGTATGTACATTGTACATGTATGCTCACTTAGAAGCATGCTTACATAAATTATATCTATATACACAATTCCAGTGTAAATATAATTATATCTAGGTACTAATGCCTACTAAAACTACTTGTATGAGTGTAAAGATATATGTACAGAATGTTGGTGCAAATGTGTACACTGTACATACCACATAAATATAAACATGCACATATTTTTATGCATGTGAATAACTATGTGCTTTCTTACATGTATACAACATTATACAAGCATGAGAGCAAAAGTAAACTAGGTAAGTCTTGCTTTATAAGTTTAAAATAAAGTTGAAGCAAAATTGGATACAAGATAATTTTGTGTCACTTTGATCCTAGCGTCCTATATGTAGGACGCCAAATTTTGCACACGTGCAACCGAACATGTAGCCACATGGAGAAGAAACTATATGTCTTATGATTTAGGTATTTGCCTTAGCTACACATGTAAGCAAAATAATATTTCAAATTATAAAAAATAAATTTATTAAAAATTACTTTTGTAATTGCTAGTAGTCAAAAATATTAAAACACAAAATTCTCTGTTTTGCAAGCTTTGCAATTCACATCCAATACTCAGAAAAAATAGAAAACTACTAAAATCACAAAATACAATCTATAATTTCTGAAATGCAAGTAATTTGAATTAGTTATACAAAAAATTCGATTTTCTATGAATTTTTTTAATGGTGGACTATATTTAGGTCGCTAGGACTATATGGGTTAAACACGTGCGCTATAGAATGCTCAAAGGCAATAGCCAAGCAGCTTAGAAAAGAAACGCAATGACGTCACAATAATAGCACAAACAAAACATTGGTGCAAACCAACCATCTGGAACAATTACTGTCAATTGAAAGTTAACTTAAACAAGTTCTTTTACTATCGCCTGACATTTGACTACTTGTACAATTGAACTGCAAGATAAGTTTTGTTTACATAGACCATTTATTCTTTTTTAAAATAGCGTAAGCATCCATTGCTGAACTACAGTCTGGCCTGGCTGAATATACAAATAAATGCAATTATATGTTTATCATGTATTCCTTTTAGAATAAAGAAAAGATTAAAAATTGGTAAATCAGTTTTCTCAAACTAAAAAAAAGTTAAAACCAATTCGAAACAAATGGTCAGCAGAATATTGGCTAGATATCGGCTCGTTATTTTCTAAAGATTGTAAGATAAAAAGCAGTTACCAAAAAATTTAATTTCGGTTGGTCTAAAGTGTAAGAATCTTTAAAATCTTATATGTTGAACAAAAACAAAAAAACTACCTATATTTTTACACCAACATTATAGTTTTGAAAAGTATGTACAGGCCCAATATAAAACCAATACTGGGATTCATTGACGCTTAAACACTTAAGAGATGAGAAAAAATAGTCAAAATTTTAATTTCAGTCGGCTTACTGCCTAAAAACATTAAATTCATCAAAAAATAAAAACATTCTATTTTTTTGCTTCAACGTCATAGTATCGAAAAACAGTACTGGTCCAATACAATACCTATACCGGGAAAACTATTCCGATACAGCCGATACCTGCCTTTACAAAGCCTGTATTGGGCCAATAAGTGTATGTTTGCTGGGAACACGCCGCAAGTTTAACTGTGTATTGAAGAAACATTGGGAAAACGCTATGGAATCTTCGCAAATGCCATTGGTTTAAAAACAAAAAAGAAATGAATTTACAACAACACTTGGCGAAGCCTTTGGACGCCGGGCAAAAGCACAGCATTTTAATAGACAAACTCAAAGTTTAAGAAAATGCAAGGCATGCTTTGTGACTGCCCTGCATTTGCCAAGCATTTTGCGTGTCGAAAATAGTTTTCAAATAAATACTCGGCAAAGCTTTTAAACGCCAGGCAAATACCAAGCATTTTAGTAGACAAATTTCAAAGTTTAAAAAAATACAAGGCACATACTGCAATTGCCCGGCATTTGCCAAGAGTTTTGTACGTGGCAATCAAACGGCCGTGCTTTTGCCATGCTTTTTTTTTGACTGGGAAATAACTGTCAACCAGCTGACATTGGTCATGTGTTCACATGCAATGATTTTTGATAAAAATGAAAATGTGAAACTTCACATTCATAAACTTGTTAAAAATTAATTGTAATTTGATGTTCAATTTTTTTAAATTACAATTATAATTACAATTACACAAGAACAAAAAATCTTAATTATAATTATAATTACTCAAAAAAGTGTAATTAATTACATTCAATTGTAATTGCAAATGTAATTGATCCAACTCTGTTGTGGAGCTTTGTATGTTGGGCAAACCGGCAGAAACTTGATCACCAGACTCAGCAACTAAAATATTGATTCACCACTCCGCCAAGAAACTGATGTAGCAAAACACCAAGTTCACAATCCAAACCATAAAATCGAATTCAATAATTGTGCGATCTTAGGTTTTACAAATCATTGGCGAAAACGTTTAATAAAGAAATCGCTATAGATTCAAAAATTTAATCCATCTATAAATATCGACAAAAAATCTGTTCCACTGCATTTATTTAACACTTAGTACCTCTTTATTTTACTATGTTGTGTAGTTATTTTATTGTCAATAGTGTTGTGCAGTAAATGATTAAACTCTGTGTTTTATTTTTCGGTTCAAATTTTAAACAACTTTATTTTGTATACGCCCAAATTGCTATTGTATCAATTTAATTTTAAAGTTACGCACAGATAACTCCGTTTTATTTAGTAGTATGTATTGGCAATATTTTATGTTGTTACGTCATAAGGGACATTCCATGTCAACTCACACCCCTATTTTGCCGACCATCTCTGATTTTGCTAAAATTTGGCATGTTTGTAGGTTTGGATAAGAAAATTTCTCACACCAAATTTCAAGTTTCTAAATTAAATAGTTTTTGATATATGAAGGTTGAAAATTAGACACAAAATTGCCGCTTGAACGCCCCTGATCGAACAAAAGTGGCCCTCTTGACTTTATTTTTTGTTCGATTTCAAAGATGTTAATATCATTGAAAAGTTCTTTTCAGCAGCTGTTCAATGATATTCATATCTCATGTACAGGGTGTTTCACAATTATTGAAACAAAGCGATTGGGCACAAATTCAGGATTTTAAATGATAACACGATGATGATTACATTTATTGAAAGGTGAAAGGATAACATTTTATAATCTGAAACTGTTTATCTTCAAATCAGAAATAATATGTCAAGAAGATTCCTAG
The DNA here is from genome assembly GCA_963680785.1 of Diplosoma virens. Lineage (NCBI taxonomy): Eukaryota > Metazoa > Chordata > Ascidiacea > Aplousobranchia > Didemnidae > Diplosoma > Diplosoma virens. The sequence continues at coordinate 26,700,723 of OY796889.1, forward strand.
ACTACATGCTCCAGATGTCCACCGTTTTGTCGAAGGCATTCTTGAATGCGGCGTGCAAAGTTGTTGATAACACGATCACATTCCTCCTGTGTAATGGTCTGAATTTTCTCGGTAATGGCTGCTTTCAAAGCTGCAATAGTTAGTGGGTTATCTTGGTAAATGTTGTCCTTGAGGAACCCCCACAAGAAGAAATCTGGAGGATTCAGGTCAGGCGAGTGAGGTGCCCATTCCACTTCAGCTTTGCGGCTGATGAGACGCTTTCCAAACTTTTCACGGAGCCAAGCCATGGTGACATTAGCAGTGTGAGGAGGGGCACCATCTTGCTGGAACCACTGTTCTTTCTCATCAAGGTCCTCACGCTTATTGAGCTCTCCCCAAAACTGCTCAAGCACTGGAACGTAGCGCTCTTTTGTCACGGTTACTGCAATACCTTGATCATCTTCAAAGAAAAATGGTCCGATGATACCATGCTTGGAAATGGCAACCCATGCTGTGCATTTTTTTAAATGCAAAGGGCGTCCAACGACTCTGTGAGGGTTCTCACTTCCCCAAAACACCCAGTTTTTAGAGTTAACGTGACCATTCAAAAGGAAGTGGGCTTCATCTGAAAACCAGACATCATTCAAGAATTCCTCGTTATTGTCTATCATTTCCGAAAACCACTGGCACATTGCTACCCTCTTTTCCTTATCAGTCTCGGTTAGTTCATGCTTTATGTGGATCCGGTATGGATAAAGTTGTAGATCCTTAACCAGCATGCGCCTTACAGAAGAGACAGAAATGCCAAGTTCTTGGCTCCTTCGACGAAGAGATTTGCTCGGACTCCGACCGACTGACTGTTGAACCCTGCTGACATTGTCGGGGGTGCAGATTGTTATCGGAGGCCCTGAGGGCGATGAGCCCGCTACCGTACGATCTCCACAAGTGCCATGAGCTTCAAACTTCTTGACCAACTTGAAAATCTGACTCCTGTTTGGAAATTGGTTGAAGCTGAACTTCCTTCTGAACCTTGCTTGAACAATCCGGAAAGACTTCGTTTCGTAATATGTCTTTACACAAAAGATCTTCTGCTCCATCGACCAAGGCATAATTAGGCTATTTTTTGTTTAACGTATAAAAATGTTAACAATTTTGCTATGACAATCTAAAAACAGAAAAAGAATAAGGTCATTGGTAAAGGTTTTATAAGCTGCTGCTTTGTTTCAATAATTGTGAAACACCCTGATAAAAAAGTTATCATTTGTCGTGACCTTGTGACTTTGACCTAGCATGACCCCAAAACCAATACTTTAAACAAAAAAAATCTTTTAATATTTTTGTTCCTAACATAGAGGACTATCAGCATGCCAAAAATCAAAATGGGATATCTATGAATTTTTAAAATATTTTTTAATTAGAAAAAAATTAACAAAAAAACTTGGGAAAATGACTTATTTGGAAATATCGACAAAGTTGCCAAAATATTTATTGCGTAAATATCAACAAATTTGCATCATTAGGCACACCTGTTCAATAAAATAAAAATATCTTAAAAACCCATAAAGATCCCACTTTGGTTTTTGGCATGCTGATAGTCCTCTATGTTAGGAACAAAAATATTGAAAAAAATTTTTTTTCTAGAGTAGGGGTTTTGGGGTCATGTGAGGTCAAGGTCACAAGGTCACGACAAATGATAACTTTTTTATTTATATAGCTAAATATCAGATATGAATATCATTGGACAGCTGCTGAAAAGAGCTTTCCAATGATATTAACATCTTTAAAATCGAACAAAAAATAAAGCCAGGAGGGTTACTTTTGCTGGATCAGGGACGTTCAAGCGGCGATTTTGTGTCTAATTTTCAACCTTCATATATCAAAAACTATTTAATTTAGAAACTTGAAATTTGGTGTGAGACATTTTCTCGTCCAAACCTACAAACATGCCAAATTTTAGCAAAATCGGAGATGGTCGGCCAAAAAATGCCGAAAAGGGTGTGAGTTGACATGGAATGGTCCCATAAATTATTTAAATTAAAATTTTCAAGTTTACAATTAATTATTTAGTTTTACAAGTTGATAATGGAATGAGTTATAATTCCGAAACGTCCTAAATAAAACTATGTTTCAAAATATATTGGTTATATTTTTTATTCTGAAATTAGTTAAGCGTTTCAAATTTTATGCTCCGTTATTCCGCTTAGTTATTTGTCTTTGCTGCAACTATTTATACATTAAATAACTTAACTGCTCCAGCTGCTTAACAAATCGTTAATGTTCATTTTCTGTCTTGTTTGTCGACGTCTATCGCAATCCCTCTTTTTTTTTTTTTTTTTGGCTTCATGATGGCGGCGATAGCTTTGGTTTTTCGTCCAGACACTACTATTTAGAAATTAATGGTTACTTCCTTTGGTTGGTCAGCTATCTCTAAACCTCTACACATAAACTAATGTTTTGTTTGTGCCTAACCCATTTGTGTTTAAAACAGTTAAAATTGTTTGTTCTCACAAACGTAATTTGTTGCCTAAAATTTTAGGTAGTTGCTTTTTATTTGCTAAGCTATGCTATTCTCGTAAAATAAGATTTCATTGCAAAACATCTTAGTTTTCCCTGTTTATAACTAAACGAACCCAAAGACCAAACGAATATATTAGGTGTATAAATAAGTTTTTTCCCTCTATCAAAAATAAAAAATATCAAATAATAAAAGATGAAATAAAAAATGATTTTTAATCGAAGTAGTTTCTTTGTGTATTTATTGTTTTTTGTCATCTTTCAATCAAATTTTTAATTCCTCTTTTATAAAATTCTTTCTCTTTTTCTCAAAGAAATTTTCCAAAAAATTTTGACCTGCTTTTTCGATTTAAATTTTTTGCCATCTAGAGAATGAAATAAAGATCGAAATAGATGATAATCACTAGGAGCAAGATCTGGAGAGTAAGGAGGATGATTGACTACCTTTCATTTAAACTCTTTAAGTAAATTTTTGATTTTTTTGGCCACATGTGGCCGGGCGTTATCATCAAAAAAGGCGACTTTGTTTTGAGAGTGAAAGACTATATTTCTGAAAAAAACTATCTCTGTTCATAAAGTGTCAACTCTTTTATAAATTTTAATCTGGAAAAAAAATGAAAAAATTTAATAACACTTGTGCAAGGTACTAAAAACTTCATTGAGTTGGAAAAATAAGTTTGTAAATTTTTAGATACATTTAAAACTATCAGAGGGCAAAAACTTACTTATACACCTAATACAAAACAAAAAATAAAATTTAATTAGCCTTGACCTGACAATATTGTTATTAATTAAATTTTTAAAAAATTTTAATTATTTTTATCAATACTTTTTACATTGAATAAATTCTTGAAATTTATCTTTCATACTGTACGTTTTTTTTGATTTGCCCTGTTGGTCTTCCAATACTCTTCTTTTATATGTTTTTTTTTCATTATTGTGTTTTTTTTCAATTTTGCGCAAAGCTTATAAATGTCTTACATTTCTACATTCAATTGCTTCATTCTATAATCTCACGGTTCCTCAGCAACCACCATGTCGCAATTTACTAATTATTTCAATAATCTCACCTGTAAATTGTTCCACTAAATAGTGACCTATATAAAAATAATAATCAGTTAAATTTTCAAACTTAAGTAGTAACGAGCAAATCTGGGTTTAGACAAGATCAGCCATTCATTAAAAATTTTAACTGAAAATTTAATTTTTACATTAAAAACTAAAAAAACGGATATTCTATGATGAGTTTACCAAAAAATAATATTTTCTTCTTGAACAATAACGTTTTTTTATAGCTGATGATACCAGGCCAGAACGCATGCCCGGGCAATTGGAAAAAAGAATACGCGGGATACATTATGGGGCCTCATCGTGGTCAGAAACATTCGGGCCAGTATATATGTGTTGATGAAAAACCTCAAATTGTTCACGGATCAGACCAAGGACGAGCCGGGGAACGTTTGTATCTGGTGGAGACCGAGTGTCCTTCACTTCAGTGTGGTCCTTATGTTCTCGGCAGAGAATTGAAATGTGTCGTTTGTACAATATAAATATTCAATGAAGATTTACTGATAAACTAGTTTATTGTAAAAATAGAAAATCTATCAATAAATTGGTAATATTGTTAATTTTATGGGAAACAAAAATTATTATAGAAAGGTATCAAGAAAATTATGCATGTCCCAAACCAATTCTAGCCATTAAATTATTTTAACCGATTGAGAGAACGCACACGCAGGTCCAGGGCTATGTTGATAATTGAGGAAAATGACACATTAATATTAATTAAACTTAATGAGAATTTGCTGCTATTACCAAACGTTTTGTAATTGAGAAAGATCTGTTAATAAAGTTCCAATGATTTGAAATAATAACTTGTTTGTTTAAATTGAATTCCGACAGCCAATTCTTGCAGCCCAATAAAAATTATTCGAGTTAAGAATTAGATCAGTTTTTTGTTGAGCTAACTGTCGTACTTAAATTTTTTTGAAAAAAATTTAGTAGATAGACATTACAGTATACACATTATTTCATGCACAGAAGACTTTAATTTGGGAATCAAAAACAAGATTTTAAATTGCTCAAGTTTTGACAGAGTTGGAATTAAAAACAAAAAGCGACTTAAGTTTTTTGTTGCTTTTTAGAAAAGTCAAAATTGTTGCCAATTGGCATCTCTAAATAATAATAGTTTAACTCGATTATTATTTTTTTTTAATAAGTTTATTAAAATCAATTTCAAGTTATACAAATCATCTTCAGTTGAATGTTATTCAAATAGAATCTAAATAGAAGAAAATAGACAGATTATATTTGTCTAAGATTTAAATAAAGATGATTTCTGAAAAGTAAAAATTGATTTTAAATAAAATTGATAAAAAAAAAAGATTAACCAGTTGCAGACTGATTCTTGTTACTAAAATGAGCAACTTGAATTGAGATGCGTCTCACGAGCAAACTTCGTAAAATCATCATCCAGAAGGATAGTTATCATTAGGGCCATTTCGTTTTACCCAAAAATAGTTTTTTTGACTTTATTTTAACCAAACACTTTTGCCTGCTATAGAAAATTTTTCGGACAATTTTTTGTAAAATAGTTGCAAAAATTTAAATAGATATTCTAATCAGAAATAAATAATTGAATTTTCGTCAACAGTAAAATAAAAAAATCTTAATTTATTTCGATAAATTAGTGATTCACAAAAGCTAAAATTACACCTGGTGATTTGTTTATAGTGTGTTCGAGCGGTTAGAGCGCCGTGATGGTGATCGATATGGTCTCGGTTTAAAACCAACTCTCGCAATTCTGTTGTTTCCTTGGGAAAGACACTTTATTTGACTTTTCCTTGCTTGTTGGTCTTAGTAAGCAGTTTTAAATTTCAGTTATATGTCTATAAAATTACAAACCAAATCAAAATATTTCATGTAGAAAGTAAAATTTTGGCATCTCCAAAAGCAGGTCGTGGTAATTGCTTGCCCTATGTTTAACGCCTCTATCGCTTTCCTGCGAGTCAGGAAGATAAATACAGAGATAAAGTAAAAATGATTGATTCTTATGAAGCTTCAACATTTATTCCAAAAAATAATTTCATGCAACAGCAATCAAAGGTGTATCTACAGGGAGGTTTTCAGGGTTAAACCGACATTTTTTGGGTCTTGAACGACCAGATCAAAAAAAGAGCTTCACTCTATTTTAATTGTTAATTGCCTGTTTTTGATTTGCAAACCACCTTGTTTGTTTAACAAAGTTTAACCAATTTAAATTTATTGTAATTAAAAATCCTTATTCAAATAGAATCAAAGAAAAATAACGAATTAGAATAAAACATATTTTAAAAGGCAATTTTTTTTAATTCGACAATTTGTACGTTCGGACTTATACTCTGTCGACTATTAAGTTTACTTCAAAGCTTCTGCACAAAAACATTCAAAAACATTCATTTAGAAGAGCTTTTTTCTGAAAAGAACGGATTGTTTACAAAGCGAATAATTGCAACCAAGCGGAAAAAACTAATAAGCTTTAAAACGAGTAACGACGTAAAATAATAAAGTTTTTTGACTGCCCTACAAACAACTCGCAAGGAATCCATCAGCATTACGAAGCACGTTACGACAGTTGGGAATCATCTCTGCTTGAAAGATTTAAACAAAACAGGAAATCATTATACATGGTTATTTCTTCAAACCACACCTTCCTCCCCCTTTTCCACCACAAAATTATGTATACACTATTCTCAACAATTTTAAATTTAATGTAAATGTTTTTTCATTGTCATTTTCATTTTTAGGCTGTTTATCTTCCTAACTTGCAGATAATTGTTAGAGGCGCTATACATCAGACAAGGTCTAGCGATTATTTTGACCTGCTCTAACATACGCCCAATAATTGCTGTTTGGTTCAAACTTTTTATATTGTTTACTGCATTTTCAGTTTTTATTAGATATATGATTAAAGTTTAGAGCTGTTTGCTAAGACCGCCGAGCAGAGAAAAATGCCCTAAAGTATCTTTTCCAAGAACGTAACAAAATGACCCGATTAGGTTTTGAACCAAGACTATGTCACGCACATTCGTCATCAATACAGCGCTCTTAATTACTCGGCCACACTGCTGATTTTTTATAACAAATACGTATGTGAGACACGTTTTTTTTTTGCTTTACTGGAAATAAAACTTTTTTTTACCAAATTCTAAATTGGTTAACACTTTTGCAATACAGATAAAGGATTCTTTTACTGAATATTGCGCACCCCAGTATGAGATAAAAAGTCTCCAAAAGAAGCTCAAATGTTGCTGGAATATTGTAAAACATGTAAAACTTTTAGTGTTGATTCAGAACTTGTGAAGAGAAAGAGGGCAAAAAATTTTTAAGACTGACGCTAAGATTCGAAGCCCTAAACTTTTTAGAATATATTGATATAAAGTGCCAAACAAAATGTTAAAAGTATCTATAGCTGCCCAAAAAATTTCAAAAATAAGCAAGAAAAGAATTTTTGTAAAATTCGACTAAGTAGAATTTTGACAAATTTCGACTTTACTCAAAATTTTGACTTTTTGACGCATAAAATTCAGTAACAAAACTCCTGAGCAACCAAAACTAACGTTGCGTTAGTTTTATGATGTAACAAACTTCTAAAAAACATTGACTTAATTGACTTTAGCGGGCCCTAGTTTATCACCGATTTAGTGAGCATTTTAAACAAAATTGACAATACACCAAGTAATACTGTTGTATGAATAAAGATAAACAAACAATGGGTTTGTATTCTGATTCCAAAAATAATTATAAAATTTGGGAAAATAACTATTTTTTAAAAAAATATCCCACTTAAATTCTCATGGTACAACATATCGTTTATTAAAAAATTTTTACTTGCGTGCAAAACAAGCCGAGTTTGATGCTCAGTTAAAGCCAATACAAAGAAGAACTAAAAGATAGGTCTTTGAAAAAACTAAAGCCAGAATTGCTGTTATCATTAAAGTTTTTATTTTAACATTTCGAATATCATGCTCAACTCGATGTGAAATAGTTAAAAGTAGGCTATTTCTTCAAAATTTTTAACGCAAAGACAGGAGTTGGAAAAACTTTTATTACGTTATAAACAATTGATAATCATCTGCAAACATCAAGAAACGGAATTTTTATCAAAATTAATACTTGGTTTTAATTTTCAAATTAACAGCGACTCTATTTAATTAATGATTTATGTCAATTATTTGCTGTTGCTAAGGAAATGGCCCAACTCGATGCTGCCGACTCGATGCCAGGCAACTGGTTAGGATTAGGGTTAGAGTTAGGGTTAGGGTTAAAGTTAGAGTTAGTAAACAACAATTTGAAAGTTAAACTGTTAAAAGTTGGCTAGGCATCGAGTCGGCGGCATCGAAGCGTACCCGACCCGTTGTTAAGACAGATGTGTTATTAAAGTCAATACAGTAGACTACGGTTATTATAACCGTGGTTAATGCGACCACCACTTTACATAATCACTCGTGCACGGTCCCGAATTTTCCCATATAAATTTTTTTGTTTATTATAACTAGTCTTCGTATACTGTGACCGATTTTTTGAGTTTTTTTCTCTGTACTTTTCAGTGATGAAAGTCTCGAGACCATTTTTTCGCGTTCTCAGTCTCGTCTCAATCTCGGCCTTAAGTTGATGATTTCGATCTCGAGGTCAGATCGTCTCGGTCTCGTTTTTTAAATTGGTCTCAAGACCGAACAATTTTTTATTTTTTTTGTTTCTTGATATTATTGTGAAGAGTTTTACGATTTGCTTAAGATTAACACTCAATTTACCAGCTTTGCCGCAGTCTGAAGAGGTAAAAACTTTAAGTCAAACTTCTTTAATTTTTAGTTTTGCAACTTTTTCACGTTTATTCCAATAAAAATTTTATTGTGATCAAGCCCATTTGTTACAAGCTAATCCGATTATAAGAAAACTTTATTAAAAAAATTTTTTTTCTGTAACAAACAAATGTAGTAGTGCTTTGAATGTTTCTACCAACACCTTTGTCGCTAAAATATTCACACCAAATTAATCCGATTATAGAAAATCAAGTAACTTGATTAGGTAACTATTTTTTAAAACTAGTTTTTTTTAGTTAGACGACCAGCTTTAACAGAAGTACGAAAGAAATAATACAAAAAAACTTGATCTACAACAGCAAAATAGATTATGTAACCTTAATTTAGCCTAAAAATAGCAGTAGCCCAAGAGATTGAACATTAATTTTTAACTATTGTTTGATGCTGTTAATCTACAACTGTTTACCTACCTCAAAATTTAGTACGCCTTCCAAAAGTTGCTTTAAAAGTGTGCTTTAAAGCAGAATAAATAAAATAAAAATGACTTTAACGTTAAATGAAAGCTAAAGTTTCTAAATATTCAGTTGAAAACATCAAAAAGTGCATTTAGAATTTAGATTCAGATAGTAAAAACGCTATGTTAACAATAAAGTTGCCCGGAGACTTAATGCAATATCGGGTAATGCAATAGAATACAATAGTATAATTCAAACCTGTGTAAAATATGACAATGCCCAAAATATGTCCTGCCACACGATTAATAAAATTTTTCAAAGTTTTTTGAACTCGATGTGGCAGCATGGTGCTACTATAAAAAAATAGAGCAATATTTTGCTTTGAGGAGACCACTTTTTGACGTTTCTTAGCCCCGGGTTCCGTGCGCTCCGTACTAAAGTCATCACTGGGCAAGGGAACAGTTACATAAAATTTTGAAATTCCTAACTTGCTAACATCGCAAGTGTACAAATTTTGCAGGTGTTTAACCTTTTACACACTGGAAGCGAAATTATTTTGCAAATATGTTCTGGGCCACAATTGGTGCAGAATTACAGTGATAAAACTTGTTTTGGTTTTTAATTTTAATGATTACTTCGGAATATTGTCCACATTGACTTGGATCAAACTTCTTCCCCCCCCAAAAAAAAAACTTATTATTTGATCCGACGTACTTTTCCTAAATGAAACAAACAAGTTCTTTTCTGTATGTAATAATTTCAACACCCTATCTATATATTTATTCATTATGGCCTGCGATTGTTGGAAAAGTAAATAGGTGGTGACTCTCTGAGTTACAAGGCTTGCCAGCTATACAGTTTATCTTCATTCGACTGCCTCGCAGAAAATCGTCGGAAGCGCTATACTTAGGACAAGCAATTACCCCGACCTCCTTCCATAGATACCTAAATATTGCTGTCCGGTTGAACTGTTTATTTTAGTTTTTAGTTTTATAAAGGTATCACTAAAATTTGAACTGCTTTGCAAGACCAACAAGCAGCAAAAAGTGCGGTAAAACGTCGTTCCCAAAAACATAATAAAATTGCAAAAGTTGGTTTTCAACCGCAGCCGTTTTTATCACGACCACCACGCTCCAATCATTCGACCACATTGCCCATAACTCATTTAACTACCGGTTAAAAAGTTGTGATCAATGAATCCATAACCGTATGCGCAAAATTGAGAGGGTTGGGGGTTAAAGCTTCCATAAAGAACAATAGTAGCAGCAGTAAGACAGCTTAAAAACTATTAAAATAAAGTGAAGAATTTATTTAATGAAAAAACATTTAGAGTTAGAAAAAAGTAAAGAGCAAAAAAAAGATCTTTGCTTAAATTTACGTTTATCGGCAAAGTGTTTGAGTGGTTAAGAAATCTTTGATTGATGGCAAACGTAATTGAAACGTTGCGGCTTAAAACCTACTCTCCCATTCCGTTGTGTCCTTGAAAAAAAACATTTTACGCCACTTTCCCCTGTTTGGTGATCTTAGAAAGCAGTCCTAAATTTCAATCATATCTCTGAATACAGACTAAAAAAAACAAAATAAAAAGTTCAACCGCACAGCAATATCTTGGCATCTTTAAAAGCAATCCAATGTAATAGCTTGACAGTTGCATTATGTATAGTGGCTCCGAGAATTTCCTCGATTCTTCCGACTCGAATTCGATCTGGGAAAAATTATCGGGTCTCAGTCTCGACGTTTGTGGTCTCAACTACAACACTGGCACCTTTCCGTTTCAACAATGCCATACTTGAATTCTCGATTGTGCAAATGACAATTGACATTATAATTCAATTGCTCGCTGTTGCATTAAGTCAATTAAGTACTCATTTTAGGACATCTCAAATCGATCAACAGAACAGAGAAATTTATTTCATACGATTCAATATAAATATAACAATGCTCACAAAACAATAATAGTTAAAATATTAACAAAGTAGAAGAAAAAGTGCATTTTACTAAGTTAATTTGTTATACGTAAAAAAAATATCGAACGTAGGCGGAGACTGCAAAATCACCAAAAAATAAATAAATTGGTTTTCAAGTCGAGCAGCCATTGATTAATTTAAATTAAGAAAATAAACGTATGCTAGTGCAATACGATAAAAAGATGTTGAGATTGACACAAAAAGTTGAGATCATAATCCGATTATTTTTTGTTCTAAAGTAATCAAATCCCCAAATTAAAAATTCCCAATTATGTGATAGTCGAATTCGTTTTGTCTAAATCTACTGAAGTTTAATCTAATGTTTTTTGAAGTATTGATTAATTACAGTAATTAATTGACCAAAGAAAAGTAGACACCAATCCATACTTTATTGTCATTTTGTGCGTAACTGTGAGCTTATTCAGTCTGTACTATAGCTTCGGTTATTGTAAATATCGATTATTATGACCGAAATTGTTTGGTCCCAAAGTAGTCAAAATAAGTGGTGTCTACTGTAATATGATTAAGATCCAGGTTTTGTCACGATAAATAATTGTGTATTTTATAATCTTTAATTATTTTAATAAAATTTGTAAAATTGTTTTGAAGAATGTGCAAGTAAAATAGTAGAAATGCAGCACTGTTTTGCAAAACGGAATAAAAGAGATGAATTCGAGGAGTGTAATCATGATATGCAAAACAGCAACATTAGGTTGAAGATAGTCTATAAAAAAAAGAAAAATAGTAATCTGACAAATGCTAATTTTTAAGTTTTGTATTGGCCAAGCTTGTTTTCAATTATAATTTATTCTGTAAATTTGGTTTCAACTGATCATTTAATTCATGTCAGGCAAAACAGAAACGTAATAAAAACAGCTTTTTTAGGGGAAAGGCAAAGGAACGAACGCCATCTAGACTAATAGATAGCAGTTAGTCACGAATTATACGCATTGTTATGACTAAAAAGTATAAAAATTATTTTAAGATAACGGGAGATGAACGAAAACCGAACCGAAAACCTGTATTGCACTCCTCCCAGCCAAAAATGCTATGCAGGACCCATGCGGGCCCTGCGAGGACTGCCCGTACGGGAACCGTACCGATTTGGCCGCGGGCGCTGTAGTGGCCCGCATGGGTCCTGCATAGCATTGTTGGCTTGGCTGTTTTCTCTGAACCCAAAATAAACTTGAACCCGAATTTTAGAAATGCTTTGAAACGAAACCGGAACTAAACAACTTTTTTAAATATTGTAAAATTTAAAACTGAACCGAAAGATTACTTCAAACGGTTTGACGCTTTTAATTCAAGATTCAAATAAACCAGTAAAAGAATCATAGTGCTTTAACATTCTTACCAGAAAAAAAGACTAGTATGTATTTATCTTACAACAACACATGTTGATTGCATAGTTCAGTGTGATAACACTCTGAATTTGGAGCAGAAAAACGCAAGTTTTATCTTCAGTTTTCCTGAGTAACCTCCGTATTGCCGTAACATAGAAACGTCATGATGAATTGTGATCTATGGGGTCACGGTACTACAGCAGTTGATTAAAACGACACTTGGTCGAAACTACATTTGATCAAAACGACAATTGATCGCAAAGACACTTGATCAAACGGCACTTAATGAAAACGACACTTTTTTGAAGCGACATTTGATCGAAACGACAATTGATCGAAACGACACTTGATTGAAATAACAGTTAATAAAAACAAAATATTTACTTTTGAATGTTTTTGCAATTAAACAATCTCTTTGTTACTGTAAATTAGATTCATAAAAAGCAGAGATTATCATAATAAGACAATTTATTTTTTATAATTTTTTTGCCTCTATCAAGGTCAGGGTTTCTTAACAAAGTCCCTGGCGCAAAGCATTTTTAGGTTGGCAACAAGTAGATCTCTTGTCATGGTTATGCTTCGTTAGATGGCTATTGCGGCCACTGTAGTCAGCAGCGTATTTAAATAGGGGAGCATTGTGCCATGGCCTTAGAAACCAATGTTTCTAACTATAATAAATATACTGTTTATTTACACAATTCACAAACTTGATCAATTCACAATCTAAAGATTTGGCTTTCAGCTCCACCAAACTTCATAAGAATTCCAGTCATTTCGCAGATGACCTGACCCTTTTTACCACCCATCCCTCCTCTTTCTTTACACTTCTCAAAACACTGAATATACTTTTTTTCTTTTCTCGTTTTAAAAACAATCATGACAAGACCACTTTTATCTCTAATTTCCCTAATCTTTCTTTTCCTCATTTAATCTATTTTTCCGCAAGGTAAAATTTTTCAATCTTTTAAAATCCTTGGAATCTCCTTTTCTTTCAAATCAAAAAATTTAATGCAAAATTTAAATACCCTGGCTCACTTGATGCCCATTCTACCTTTTCTTTTTTAACCCAAATAACTCTCTGTATTCAAAAGTTATTTCTATAAGCCAACACTTTCTTCCAAAAATTCTTTTTGTATCGAGAATTATCCTCTATTTCCCAAATACATTAAAACCCTAAGCTTCTCTCTCTTCAATTTTTATGGAATTTTTTCTTTTTCCAATACTTTAAACCCTTTACTCTATACCTTTCAAAAATTGATTGAGGAATTGCCCTACCTTCCATCGGCCTGAAAACTTCTACAGCCTTTTTGTGGCAATCTATCCTCTTACTTCAAACCCCAAACTTTTACAATACTTTTGGATGCTTTTCGCTGTCAACAATCTTGGAACTAAACTTTATTCTTTATAAACCTGACCTCTACTCCAATTCTCAACTCCAAAAATCTAAACCAAAACCACATCGACAAAAAAACCCTTAACCTTCTTCAAAATATCTATTCCCTCTGACGATATCTCTAATTACTTCTTTTCAAACTTGATCAAAATTTCCTCCCGAAAGCAATTAACCCACCAAAACTAAAAGACAAAAACCAAACAAATCCCTACACTTGGCTTCATGTAATTTTCTTTTAATCTCAACCCTCTTTTTCCCTAATTTGGAAAAAAAATAGCCATCAGCACGCCCTATAAAGGTTATGCCTGGGGCTGTTTTTTTCATAAATACAACTTTACCCTAAAAGCCCAAACAGTTTTCTCTGCAAAGTATGTCTTTCTGTTCTCGACGACCCTCACAACTTATTCTTTGACTGTCCTCACAGCAAATATATAATTTATTCCTTAGAACTCTTTTTCTCTAAAATTCTAAAAAAACCTGCTTTTCTCCCAAAACCTCCACTAATTTTATACAACTTTTCCAATATTTCTGTCAACCACAAGACAGTCCTCACCAAAATTGCTTCTTTAATCTGAATTTCAACATTGCAGTTGCATAAAAAAATTCTCACTTTCAAGATTGCCAAAAATACTTCTTTACCAAACGAAGAAACACACAAAATTAATTTAAATCCTTCTTAAAGAAAAGTTTTCATTTTTATTTAAATTAAAATTTAAAGAATTTTTTTTAATGTATTTTTTTTAATATAGTTTTTTTCTTTCTTGTACTCTTTCTGTAGTGCCGAATTAATTTATTATGTTTAACGTGTAAAATATTAATCCCTTTCGAGTTTTTTTTATTTAAAATTTTGCGTATCGTGCAATTAAATTTTATCTAGTGTAAATTATTATGTATTATGTTCTTCTTTACTCCAATTGTATAGTATTATGTTTTATTCTTATTTCATCTATTGCACTTTATAATACAAATATATTTAAAATCATGAGATTTACCGAAGCTGCCCACATTTTTTCTGTATTAAATGTAGTTTTTTTCTATTTTTTTAGTCAAAAACTTTTTCGTACCGTTTTTTTCTTATTTATTATATCATTTTTGCACTGTGTCTTTATTTATTTATTAACCCAGTGTACTATATTTTGGTTATATATTAATTTTTGTATCTTATCAATTAAATACACAACCTTAATGTTTTCTTGTATGTAAACTTTAAAAAATACTTAACTGAGATCCCTATTTCGTTTTATAATTCATTTTCTTTTATGATATAAATCGTTCAACCAATCTCTTTTTATTTCATGTGATTTTCGTACATCCTTTTTAATTTAAAATCACCCAATACCGATGTTAAATCTTTTTTTATGTACTATGTAATTAATTTTATTTTATTTTTTTCTTATATTGTATAGTAGCATGTGTATAAGTTTTTATTAATGAGTTTGTGACACCTAATATACAGTGTTGTGCGTTGACGGCGTTAATTTGACAGCGTCAAATATCGGCGATAATTTTTTGTTGACGATGACACAAACGCCGTAAAGATGTTTTTGGTTGACGGAATAGGTGTCGCCGACAGTTTTTGCTTGTTTTTTGCGTCAAGCGTTAAGCGTCAATTATTTTTTGCAAGGCGAAAATATATACACAAATTTTTCAATCGCTGACTCCAACAGCGCATTTTTATTCAAGAAAAAAAGTTACGAAAGCTGCAGCATGTAACAAACAGATTTAGACCATGTCAAATAAACTACTAGCAAAAACACTATAAAGTTATAAAAGGGTGCTCACGAATTCTTGCTTTGAAAATGCAGCTGCTTCCAATTGTTAAAAATGTTCTCAGGGATCACAACTTTGCTTTCTAAAAGTTTTTAGAAAATCCACCTGCTGGAACTTAATTAAAAGCCGCAAAATCAAAGAAGCGCAATTGAGGAACTTAAGCGCAGTTGTATCTATTAAGGGCACTACCGATTTTGTTATCGAAGACATGCAATCCATGAACGTAGTGCAGTCGCCAGCTTTTAATGTGCTACTGAACCTTATACCTGGCCACACCCCCAATTCAATGTCAAGAAAAAAAATTACAAAACGAATCGAAACGAGGTATATTATATTGATTTACTAAGGTGGTTCGGCTTTGTGTTCCCCCACGTAACAATGAAAATACAACATTCGCCAACTCGTGGCTTCTAAAATGGTTTTTAAGCAAATATATAAGAAATGTTTCTGATTTGATGATCATAATATAAGAAATATTTGTGATTTGATTTGATGATTATAGTGAGAGTGTAAGAATTATTTATTTTTTCACAATACTGCATTTATTATTCAAATTAACTTTTTAACTTTTTTTACAGCTTTGAACTGCAAAAAAAAAACTCAGAAATTACTTAAAAACCTTGAAGTATGTGGCTACAACTGCTGACCCCTGGACTTGCCGCAACAGGTTTCTTAATCTATGATATAAAGAAAAAAATGCTAAAACAATTTTTGAATAGAAATGTATGTTTCATAAACAAGAAGATTTTTCATTTTACGTTAGCTTTTATGATGCGATAAATATTTCTCGAAACACCAGCAATAGATTGTTTTCAGCTATTTGAGTTTATGTTTTGATTGAAAGATTTTTATTGTATTTTTTTATTTCAATTGATTTGAAATATGAACCTTGCATTGCGATGAGTAGTATAGTGGCTAGTTCAAATTTTTAGTAAATTTTTTCCTTGCGAAAGCTTCTGATAGTTATTTTCGAAGTAAACTCAAGTATGATTTTTTTAGATCTTATTTTGGAATGACAGTTCATTGGATTAGCATAGCCAAGCTCCCAATGATTTACAATGATTTACATAACCGTTCCTGCGCTGCACATTTTTTTGTCATTTTTTTTGTCTTTTTAAATAATAATATTTAGTTTGAATTAGGTAACGCGGCAGTGCTTCTTATTTTTTCTCTTTCTCAACTCTCTCTATACTTTCTGCATGTTTAAGGTTCGTCGTTGTGTCGCGTTTCCTTTTCATGATTTGTTAAATATATATTGCATATACTTAAATATTGTTACTAAGCATGAATAAAATATCATCATCATCACCATCATCATCATCATCATCATTAATTCCGATACTCTTAATCGAGAACAAGAAATGTTGGCATGCAAACGCTTGTTTGGAAAACATACATATGACAACTTGGCAAAAGCTGTTCAAGGTGTTCATATCACATTTGGAATAACGGACAAAGTTGTCGGGACAACAACAGACAACGGAAGTAATTTTGTGAAAGCTTTTAAGTAAGTTTTATTTTTTTACTGCACTCAACTTTCAAAACAGATAATACATTAAAAAAAACTTATGTTTTTCATCGTTGCAGAAAAAAACTTTAAATAGTTTTTTTTCACTCAGTGCATTCGGCAAATCTTTTCAAGAATGGATTCAAAAAAGTTTAAGCGACGATTCCAACGAAAGCGACACCGACAAAGAACCGCGCAATAAGACTGAAGTACACAGTGTTACTAAGATATTGGCATCTGTGGAAGATCACTTGGAATACGAACTTCCACAGCACTGGAGATGCGCAGTGCACCAATAAACTTGATTGCAAAGGTCGATTCAGAAAAAGCTTTTTCCGACACAAACTACAAAAAAGCCCATCGATGTGCGTTTGGGAAAGCGAACAAGCAGCAAAGGTAGTACGTACAACATATATACAATATATATATATATATAATTTTTTTTTGTTGAATTGCAAAATTAATGGGGTTTTATTATCAGTACGGATAATGGCGAATAGCCTGCAGCAGTGGCATAGCCAAGCTACAGTATAAAGGAGGAGGGTGGTTATGGAAAATAATTTCACAAAAATGAGAATAAAAGATGGCAAATGATTTAAATGTTTTCCCAATGTAACGTAAAACTTTGTGAAGTATAACGTCAATATAATGATAGTTCTGAAAAAAGTGCATCTTA
Organism: Diplosoma virens; assembly: GCA_963680785.1. Taxonomy (NCBI): domain Eukaryota; kingdom Metazoa; phylum Chordata; class Ascidiacea; order Aplousobranchia; family Didemnidae; genus Diplosoma; species Diplosoma virens. The sequence continues at coordinate 26,718,128 of OY796889.1, forward strand.
AAATATCAGCGCCCTATTTAAACAAAAATTAACACATTTAACTCGTTTATTATAATAACTTAAGTATGGACGCCACCGATTCTTTAAAAAGCATAACTCTTACCCTCAAATCCCCAACCGGGCTTGCGATTAATCTATTTTTTATTTCTTATTGTATTTATGTATAAATTGATTGCATTATGAATTTTTAGGAGTTCCCAGGCAGCTGACATTATTAAGCAAGAAATCAAAAAGGTACTTGTTATTCTTAACGCCACTAGGTGGAACTCAGTATTTGACGCTGTGAAAAGTTTGCTCAGCGTGTACAACAGCACCAATAAAACGGGCCTTTCAAATATCGGTCAAAAACTAGAAGTTCGTTGTTTTACGTCGTGTAAGTATTTCAAAGTTATTCAAAAGTGCTTTAAAAGTATTTTAAGTTTTTGTAAGCCTTTGAAATAAATTGTTGTTTTGTAATTGAAGAATTTTTCTCGAGATCTATTTGACTCAATAGTCAGGCCACATAGATGTTTGACGAGTCAGATACAAAAATAATTTTTTAAAGTTTTTTTCCCGCTTTTTGAAATCAACCATCTATTAATTTTGAATTTTCGAAAAAATTTTTATATGAATGTTTTATACATATTTTTCCTAATTACATGTATATTTAAACACAAAGATAGAATTTTTCAATAGGGAAACATTAGCTTATTTTGTTTTATTTTTTTAATGCAAGCCAGTATATTTTATTGATTAGACATATTTGCCAGGGGTGGGCAAATTACGGTCCGCGGGCCGGATCCGGCTTACCGCAGTGTTTCATCTGGCCCACTTGTGCCTGCCGAAACCACGACTATAGTTTGTATGGATATAAATTTCCGTTGAAAATATTGATGAAAATAAACGAATCGTCGGCTAAAATAATTACCGTAATTTTCTACGTATTTTCTGCACCTGAGTATAATATATTAATACAATAATAGAAGATCGATTCGAGGTGAAGACCTTTCTTTTTTAGAGAGCACCATGATTTTGGGAGTAAAATAGCGAGATGGGAGACGAAATCGAAGTAAAGAACTTTTTTTCCTTTTTTTAGAGATCACCGTGACTTTGAGAGAAAAAAGTGAAAGGCGAAATCAAAGCCCTTTTTTTTTCTAGAGAACATCAACTTTTGGAAATTCTTGCCTCGGGCCCCTGAATTTGAATATCCACCACTGATAACGAAAATCAATATTTTCAGGGATTACCATAATGCGGCCAGCTAATAAATTCAACTTCTGAATGCGGCCCTCAAGGTAAAAGTTTGCCCACCCTGAACTAGAATAATATACCAATGCATTCATTTAAAGGTGCGGTCCTCAGTTAGCTTCCGTGACCACGATACGGCCCGCAAGCCAAAACAATTGCCCACCCCTGCTCTTTGCGCATACACTTTATATATCTGAATCGCATAAACAAAATCCAGAAAAAAATGATATAAATCGTTAAACATTAAAAAGAAATTTTTTTGTTACAAATATCGTTAATTACATTTAAAAATCATATAGAACTATTTGACTTATTTTAATCATAACCTCTTAAGCGAAAAAAATTTGACAAATATCTTTGCTATAGTTTTCGCTGACTTGTTCAATAAAGTAAACATTGAATTATAATTAGTCTTTCTTTAGGCTAAACGAAATTTTGTTTGCAGTGGATATGAAGTTTTTTAAAGAATATAAAAGCATAATGAGTCCTATAGCCATGAGTTTGGATATTCTTCAAGGGGAAGAAAAAGCGTATATGGGCCGATTACTACCTACGCTGGCTGGCGTATTAGTAACATTGAAATCCAAGCGCAACGATGATCTCAATTACTGCCTACCTTTACTTGATTGTCTCATTCAAGGAGTTGAATCAAGGTAAATTGCATTTAATATTTTTGATTTTCAAAGTTTAAGATGTTCGAGATCGTTAAAAACTTAGACATTGTAAAATTTAAATAATCTTATTTGGACAACTTTAAGTTTCCTGACTTGAAAAAGCAATATTTTTCGTGAAAAGCATTTATTTAGAAATTTGCTATTTCAGGTTCGGTCATTTTTTCGAGGACTTTGAGTGCGTCCTTGCCAGCGCGATGCATCCTCGGTATAAACTTGCACGATGGGTCGACTGGCTTCCTGGTGTTAATGCGGAAAGACTTCGCTACCGAACAAAGGAATATTTAATTAACATAATAAAGGAGAGCGAACCAGAGGAAGTTGAAAACACAAAGCAGAACAGCAGATTGAAACTAAAGATTTAGAGGACAAATTTATGAGCACTTTATTAGAATTTCCTGATAAAAAATCAGGAGTGAATCAAATAGAACAATTTTTAAGTAAAAGTCCATTAAAGCACTTTGATTTAAGCGTTTTCCCAAACGATACAATTAAAGACTTATTTATCAAATTTAACACTCCAATTCCTTCTAGTGCAGCTGTTAAGCGTCTTTTTTCAACTGCAAAGGATGTTTTACAACTAAACAGAAGCCGCTTGACCGACAAGCATTTTGAAATGTTATTGTTTTTACAAAAAAATAAATAGGTTTAATATTTCACGAATTATCGCATTGCTGTTTGTTAATCCAGCCTTTGGTTTGATTAACCAAAAATTTGACCACCGGTCATCACTAAGATTATTACATAATATTACTTGCTTTATTAGTGCACGAGAATCACAGGTCTATCATAATATTATGACTTTTTGATGCCATTTTAAGAAAAAGTATACGTTCACTTTCATAAATTGTAGTTTTCAGTCAAATAAAAATTTCATTGATAGTCTTGTAAATTTAGATGTTCTTTTTAAATCCCATTTTTATGGCTTATATAAAAATCTGCTGTGTATCTAAATTATTCAGCCCATGTTATACTGTAGATCCGTGAAATAATATTTACTTCAATGCAATTTTTTTCTTTTACTGTTGTGCTTAGTTGTTATTAATGTTTTCTATGCCATTGTTTATATGGGCTCTAAACCTGAAGTAAATAAATAAAACAAGTGTAACAATCATTTTGTGACTCATTTGTTTTGAAATTAAACATTTTATGACAATTCAGAAATTCCTAATTTTTCTGCCCTACTACATAATCAATGATTTTTTCGTAACAGTATTTTAATTTGTGGGATTGACGCTAATCTTGACGCTGACGCTGACGCCGTTAACATTTTTGAGCGTTATCGGCGTATATGACGCCGATAAGAATTTGCAGAGGTGACGCTGACGCTAACGTCGTCAAGATTTTTCGTTGACGCGCACAACACTGCTAGTATATATATATATACATAAAATAAAAAAAAGAAACCCCATAGACGCAAATTAGATAGTGCTCAAAACAATATAATTAAACAAATCGGAATGAAATAAAACGAAACGCTTCGAAACTTAAACCGATCGCCTGTTTACAATTAATTTTTAAAAACTAATATTAAAGCAAGATATCAACCGACGGGTATATTTCTACCAGGGGTCTCAGTCCTTGGTTTATCCACCCAGATCTGGTTTTTTCTTATGCCATTTAAGTTTTTAGCTTTTACTTATTAAAATCCGTTCAAATCTTGCTTTCTTTGATAAAACAAATAATTATCATTACCTCCCTTTCGCTTCGCGCATCTACATAAAAATAATCCGAAAAAGGTCCCATTTTGCGTAAAATTAATATTTTGGAAAAAAACTTTGGTATTCATTCACTATTTGCCAACTTAAGTTGATTACCTATTAAATTTTGGGGAATTCCCAAAGTTTGCAAGGTTGGTAACGGCGAACAGTGAACGAGGCCCATATTTTTTCACAAATCTGATGTAAATAAATCTTTAATTGTTTGTTGAGTAATAGTTTTGTAGCTATTGTTTATCTTACAAATAAAGAAAGCAAAATTGCATCCTTGATTTGTAAGAAAAGAAATGGTAACGCACTCTGAACTGAGCGGTGTTTGAAACGTTTGTTAAATTTTTTCACAACTATTTTATATAATGTTTTTTCAAAAATATTTTATTTTGCGATAATAAATTAACTTGTTTTAAATTTATTATATTTTTTGGGAAAATATAGCACCTATTTTGTTTTTTAAAGTAATCTGAGTTTTTTCTTATGAAATCCGGGATTTATGAAATCCATTGCTGGGAGCTCTGATTCCAACACTTCAATAATTCTAATTAAATTTTTTTTGTTCCTTATATTTTTTCATTATTTATTTCTTATATTTTTCACATGCAAATGCTGTAATACTAAAAGTGAAATTGTAAGATATAAAACACCTGTTTGTAAATTTTTTGCATACATTATGTTTCTCTTCACACTTCATAAACATAATTTATTATTATATCTCAAATTTATCAATAATTTATTGTAAATATGATTTTATCTTTGAGTAAGTGATCTAAATAAATCAAAAAAAAAGTTAGAACTGATTATATCGCATGTAAAATAATGAACCATTAACACATGTTTCTTATGCTTTTAATAAAACTGCATATTAAAACGACCGTTATATGCCCTTTGGGCTTAACTGTTTGCATTAAAATTATTAATATCTTTGGGTGGGATTTCCTTACGTGATTGATTGTAGATGTTTCCATAGCAATATATCAATAACTATAATTATCTATGGCTTGCTCATACGTTTATCTCCGACCATCTTTATTTGGGTTTAAACATCTCTAAATATATCTGTTTATCCCTAAAGAGGTATCAACAGCTATATATGATCTGCTAGAAGGTTTATCTCCAATCATCTATATTTGTTTATAACAATTACATAAATAAACGGAGATGTTATCCATAATTATTTATGACAGCAATCTCCAGCCATCAATGATAAGATATAATCTTTGAGAAAAAGATTAAAATTATATATAGTTGGAGGTAAATTATCCGATTGGAGGAAACAAAATAAAGCTTGATCTAGTTTAAACACCATAATAAAATGTTGCAGCAGAGATTATATTTAAACTGTTTTAAACAGCTCTGCTTACAAAAACTAACTCAGACAGAAAAATAAAAAACACAGTGGAATGAGATAGTAATTTAACAAGAATATATAAAAATTTAACGAGCAATTGCATTTCTTAAAAAATTCTTTTTTATTTTTTTGTTTTGTTTTTTAATTTGCAATAATTATTTTATCACAATAACACAATATTTTAAATAGGAGCAGCAAAAGTACATATTAGACTAAGTTTAATCTGTTTTACTTTTTTTTCAATTTGATTAATACTTCTTTTCAATAATTATTTATCTGCAATCTGGTTCAAACATCAGTCATGCTCTGGTTAAATTGATTTTTAGTCTATTTTATTTTTTGTCGACAATTTTTAAGTTATTTTTCCTTTTTTTTTCCAAACATTTACTTAAATGAGGTATTGCATGTTTTCTACGGTATTTTGTTCTCAGTTTACTAACTTCTACATGTTTTATTGTCACTTTTTTCTTAGCCTTTATTTAATATTTTAATTGTTTTATACAATTGGTTAATTTAATAATAAGTAAGAATAAGATCGTAAATAAAAACAAATAATATTTAATGAAATTATAAAGAGCTTTTATCAGCGCTTCAAACGGTTCCCAGTTGAGTGGCTGCCGGAATTTGGTTGATGAACATGTAGCCAAACTTCCATCTGAACAAAATTAATAACAAATAAAAAACTTTAACAAGGATTAAAAAATCTTTATTACCCTAACCAAGAGTTTAAGCAAACTTAGGGACGCATAATAAACCTATAAAAGACTGGCCCAATGCCCGTTTTGTCGAATGTCTGTCCACCAAATGGTAGTTTGGCTAAATTTCAATCGGCCATCAATCATGCCACATAACAAAATGTCTAACATCTTTTGACAACTTTATTGCCCTCATACAATTTGTTTACTTCCACCAGTGAACCACAACGTAGTTTTTTTTAATAAGAAATAATTGGCCGATTAGTCCTGGAGTTTAGATCAGGAATGTCAAACTCGTTAAGGCTCAAGGGCTAAATAGAGGTAAATTTATTTTCAAGTGGGCCAGACCAGTATAATAGTGTTAAAATAAAAAATACAAATTTCAATTGTTTTTTTGTTTCAATACCGTTTAAAATATCAAAATAAATTATACTTTATTTCAAGTTTTTTTTCAAAATTTAAGACAAAGATCACTCAAACACACAACGCGCAGATATTTACAAAACTAGAACAGTGTCACAGACAAAATAATTAAATGAAGCTGTCTTAGGCAGCATTTTGAGTAGAATTGAATTATTTATTTGGCTCCTGATACCTGGCATATTTTGGCTTTCATCACGCATCATATCGATAGTAACATTCTGAGTGACAGTTAACTTCAGAATGTGATTCAAGTTAGTGTGCGTGAATCTTGAACGCAAATTGTTTTTATTAATGCTCATTACAGAGAAGACCTGCTCACAAAGATAGTAGTTCCAAACATGGAAAGCAGCTTTGCAGCAAGGGCTGTTATGTTGGGAGTAACCTGGTAAAAGATATAGATAAAATTTGATTACGTCATTTTCAGCAAATTTGTTTTTCAAATCCGAATCACACTGCAAGTCAATTATTTCATGTTGAATGTTGACAGGCAGATCAGAAGGATTCACGGTGAAGGGAGAAAAAACTTTGAATTCCTTTTTCAGTTCACTAAAAATCTAAAAACGTTGCTCAAATTCTTGTAACAGTTCTGTGATTTTATCTTTGATCCACTTTATGTCTGTTATTCCTTGGGGAAGTGAGCCGCATCACCATTTGCGAGTTGCGTCTCCCACAGTGAAAGTTTCAACTTAAAAGCGAGTATGCTATTATAGAACTGTGTTACAATTTTGTTACGCCCTTGCAGCTGTTTGTTCAAGGTATTTAGGTGCTCGGTAACATCTATCATAAATGCAAGGTCCTGCATCCATTCTCTGGAGTGAAATTTTAACACCGGTTTGCGCTTTGCTTCCATAAACTTCCCTATTTCTTTTCGTAAGTCATAAAAACGCCCCAGCACAGCACCTCGACTAAATCACCTTACCTCAGTGTGATATGGCAAGCCATAGACGTGGTCTTTCCCTTTAAGAAGGCTATCAAGCTGACGGTGATTTAGACTTCTAGAATGTATAAAATTTACTGTTTTAATGACTACTTTCATGACATTATCAATCTTCAATGACTTGCAATACAGAGCCTCCCGGTGTAAAAACAGTGAAAACTCCAAAAATCAGATCCTGCTCTTGCAGATTGTACTTTCTCTCTAAACATCGTTACAACACCTGCTATTCTACCAATCATTGAGCGTGCACCATCAGCAGCCAGGCTAACAGCGTAAGACCAGTTCACTTCAATTCTATCCAGGGCGACAACAAGTGAGGTGAAAATATCAGCGGCTGTAGTTGTACTTAACATTGGCATTATCTCCACAAACTTTTCAGAAACAAATAATGTCTTTTCGACTCCAAGGATGAAAATAGCCAGTTAAGCAAGATCTGTAATGTCCGTGCTTTCATCAATTGCAACTAAAAAGGCAATAATTTTTTTATTTAGTTTTTTTATTGGCTGTTTAAATTCGCTGAGAGATCAAAAATCCTGTCTAAAATGGTATTTCTCGTCAGATTTATACTGGCAAAAGCCTGCCGCTTTTCAGAAAACAAAACCTCTGCTGCCTTTAATACACATGTTTTAATAAATTCACCTTCACTAAATGATTTTGAAGACACTACTATTTCATTAGCGATGAGGTAGCTAGCTTTCACAGCAGAGTCACTTATGTCTCGACGGTGAGTAAAAACAGACTGCTGATTTTTCAGACACTGCAACAGTTCATCCAGCTTCTCTTTTCTCTGCAGCCCTTGAAATTTCTCATATATGTCGACATGAAAACTTGCATAGTGATGACAAAGTTTATATACTTTCAGCACCGCAATCTGCTGTAAACAAATCAAACCAACTGCTTTTTCATTCATTTTTGTAAAAAAATAAGATAATGACTATTTTTCTTAAAACACTCTGCATTCTGAATCTACTTTTCTGTTTTTTGATAACGACATGTTGGGGCAAAAGGTTGAAAATTATATAATGCACAAAAGAAGAAAACGTAAAAAAATAGGAAAAATAACACACAGTAGTTAATCTATACACTTCTACTCAAAATGAGAATAGCTACATTCAAAATAGAATATAAATGTTCAAAATGGAATAATAATATCCAAAACGTTAAAAGATTGATTTATAAATGCAGAAAAATTTCATGACAACGGAAATTCTCAAATTAAATAAAGTAAACTGTAAATCTCAATTATAAAAATTTCATAAAATCTGTCTGCAATTTTTTAGCTCTCTTAAAACCGGCTTGTGTAAAATATAGGCAAGTAGTTTATGCTCTGTTGCGTCACAGTACTTAACAATTTATAAAAATTTTACATACGGTTAAACACTGGGGACTTAAAACATAAGCTTAAAGCATAAAAACTCAGGGGCCGGATTAAACATATTTGCGGGCCGGATTTGTCCCGCGGGCCGTACATTTGACACCCTGGTTTAGATGTTTATATGTTTTTTAACAGTTACGACAACATTATTATGTAATCTTTTTTAACTATTTCATTAAATATTTGCTGTTAAAATTTTTCTAGGTATTAGTTTTTTAATACCAAGTACCATTTGTACGTGTCAAAAAAACTTTTATTTCATGAAAATAAAGTTTACGTATAGGAACAAGTTGCTATATAGCCCTGTTACAGTAAGTTCTTCGCGGTCTTAAACTCCGTGTGGCTGTCTCCGGAAATGTACGCGTCTTTGATTTGATTTGAATTAAATTTATATTAAGATATAAAAACAATGCGAAATAAGACGAACTAAATTGGACGGGTAAATAAGATAGACGAAAATAATAAGGTCGGACGTTATGGACGAAATAAGATGGTCAGACGAAATAAGCCGGATGAACGAAAATAAGACGAATCGGACGAAATAATACGGACGAACGATTTGGATGATTGGACGATCGGAGGAAATAATAGAGTCGGACGGTTTTCTATAAATAAACGTAAACACTAAATAATGCGCAAAATAAAGACTTATAAACACTCACCAACTGTTGACTGACACGGAGCAGACCGACAAAACTAACAATATCGAACAGTATCTCTAACAGTATTATAAACAGCTCAAAAGCCTCAACAGCACTCCCAACGGCGTCTAACAGTATTTCAAACAGTAAATCTACGACCGCTCCACAAAGGCTGAAGTAGCAAAACTAAGCGTTTCTACACAAATTTCACCCAACTTATGGAAAAAGAAGTCAGCTCGAGGTAACAATCAATTAGCAATCGAGCGCGGTGAGATAATGGAAAATGTCGGCTCAAAGCAACAATCAATTAGCGAACAAGCGCCTTGAAATAATAAAGTGAATCAAATTAAATGTCAAAACAAAAATTAAGTAAATCAAAGTCAGAAATAAACCCGGGTTCGAAACTCAGAGTACTTGCCGTAACAGCCCTGAATTTAAAAGCACCCCAAAGTTTTATTTTACTGAGTATAAAAGTTAAATTTAAGAGGTTAAAAGATTTACCGTAAATATTTGCAACCAAAAATAAATACAATTTTAAAAAATATTATTCTTTTTAGTTTCGAAATGAGAAAACTGGATCCAGTCGACTGGCCACGAGAGAGAGAGAAAAAGAGAAAGAGGGGCGAGAGTGACCAGAAAAACCAATTTATTGGGTTGAGGAATATGTTTGTAGGGTTTTTATATTTTCTTTTATTTTACAATAATTTTTTACTAATTGGCAAAATGTTCATTCGATAGAGCTCTTTCTACTGTAAAAAAGTGGGCTAATCATTTTTTTGAGTATTTTGAGATTTTATTATTTGTGAGGCTTACATATGGAATATTCAGGGGGTAAAAAGCAACATTTTCGACACCTGCTATTCTTCGCTTTTTATCGAGACCAAAAAGTTGCTGAAGCAGCCCGAGACATTTGCATGGTATACGGGGAAGGTGTCATAGGCGAATCTACGGTAAGAAAATGGTTTTCGAAGTTGAAAAATGGCAATTTTGACATCGATGACACGCTCCGCAGCGGAAGACCTTCTGAATTTGACGAAGACCATCTCAAAGCACTTTTGAAGAAGAAAAGTCGCCAAACAAGTCGTGAATTGGCCGAAAAAATAAACTGCGATCAAAAAACAATTCTCAGTCATCTTCATTCAATAGGATTTGCCGAAATATTGGGAGTCTGGGTGCCTCATGAGCTTAGCGAAAACAACAAAGAAAATCGCCTTCAAATTGCTTCTCAACATCTCGCCCGCCATCGAGCAACACGCGGTCACAAACAGCGCTTTTTGTACGGAATCGACACGGGAGATGAGAAATGGTGCCTATATATAAATATGAAGCAAAGAAAGGAATGAGTGGCTCCTGGAGATACACCAAAGCCGAGAGTTAAGCCTAACCTCCATCCAAGGAAGACCATGATTTGCGTTTGGTGGGACCGGGAAAGCATGGTGCAATGGGAAATACTTGAAGGGAATTCCACGGTCAACAAGGATCTCTACATAGCCCAGCTACATCGCGTAAATGGGGCTATTTGACTGAAAAGACCCCATTGACAAGGCCAAACTATATTTCTTCACGACAACGCCAGACCTCATGTTGCACAAGTTGTCAAAGCCGCACTCCAAGAGCTCGAATGGGAGGTCCTTCAGCATCCGCCGTATTCTCCGAACCGTGCACCCACGGATTATTATCTTTTCCACTCTTTGTGGAACCATATGAGGACAATGAAGAGGACCTTAAAAACTGGCTCAACAAATTCTTCGATACCAGACCTGGGGATTTTTGGCGGAACGGCTTTGACAAATTGGTCGAGAGGTGGGAGGAGGTCGTAAACAGCAACGGAGAATACATAATTTATTAATTTATAGCCATAACTTTTCATTTTTGTTTAAATAAAAATCTTTAATAAAACGCTACGAACATATTCCTCAACCTAATATTATAATATCTTTATTACAAAACAATGAAATTTTTTTATTTTTTCTATCTTATCCTCTCATAAATGACTCTACGCCCAGTTAGGCTGCGAACAGTCGGGCGCGGCTAGTTTGGGTTGCCGGCATTTACCCTAGACCAGGGATGTCCAACCCAGGGCCCGCGGGTCGCAGTGCGGCCCACTTAAAGTTCTGGTGCGGCCCAGCGACGATTTCCAGTTTTCTGTTCATAATGAAGGGTATGAAGAGTTCCGCGAGATTGCTAGAAGACATTTGGGATGGAAAATAAGATGAGATTCTAGAAGACCCTTTTTTTAGAGGACACCTGAATTTTGGGACAAAACTTAAGAAATCGGAGCAAGATTCTGCGCAAACAGCTTTTTGCGGCCCACCGACTTCGGCTCGGTATAAAATTTGGCCTAACTTCAAAAAAGGTTGGACATCCCTGTCCTAGACTCTTTTAGTTTATTTGTTTATATGTTTTTAACCAAAGTCAGTTTTTGTCGCTAAATGTTCAAAAAAATCTAAGTTTGTTTATCAAAGTGCATTCAGATAGAAAAGTGCATTTGTTAATTATTCCATTTTTTATCAAAACTTTGAACTTACATATCTTGCAAGTAATATAAAGTTTATAACTTAGTATCCCCGAAAAAACTGAAGTAAGCCGTAAGCATGTACTTTTTTTCAATAATTTTTAGTCGAAAGCAGTTAAAGTAAATGTTGGGAAACACGTAAAATTTTGTTCCGTTTTTGCTCACTTGCTGTATCTGTTAAAACAACTTAATTAATTGATTCTTTAATTTTTAAGATTGTAGACAGATAGCATAGCAAAAACTTTGGTGGTCAGCTAGTGCCAATTTAAGTAAAGACGAAAAAAGGCTGCAACTATTTTTTTTCCCTTAAACATTGACTAATTTTTGTGTCTTTATGTTAAAAACAATAACATCTCAAGGCTTCATCTAACAAATATAGGCTACTAAGTTTGCCATCAATTTGCTAAATTTTCTTTTAAAGACGTTTATATTTATACCGTTTTAAAGAGCTTGCAATTATATTCGAAAACCGGTGGTTAAGAAGCACTGATATGAAGACTTTTATTTTTTAATAATCATCAAGGTTTTTTTTAGATGACTAAATATTACATTTTAAGATTTTTTAAATTTTTTTACAGATTTATCAGTTTACATACACCATACAAACCAGATTTTAAAATTTTAAAGATTAAAATGAATACAACCAAGAAATTTTCTAATGGCTTCATTCCGGCTATGCATAAAATGAAGAGTCGGAAAACCATCTCTCCTTTAATTGTAAAGGAAATTTTTCTTGTCATGGTAGTTGTATCAATGTTTGGAACCTTGTTTTTTTATGAATCTAACTCGAAACATGCAACAATGAAAAAGTAAATTTTAATGGAAAATTTTTTTGTTAAATATTTTAGTGGATCAATTAAATAACCTTTTTGCATAAAGACTTTACGAAAAATATACATGGTGATCAACATTTAGCGTTACAACTTCAAATAACTGTATTTAGGAAATGATACGTACAGTTGACTTTCACAATAAAAATGAAAATGTTATTCAGAAAAAAATTGAATATGATCTCTGGTCTAATATGATTATCCTATTATATTCCGACATTTTTTTAGTTTCAAAATGACCCATAAATTAGAAACCTCTGAATAAAATTGACTTAGATACCTTAGTTATGGATGACGTGGGCTATTTGCAAGGGTTTTTCTACGTAAAACCCGATAAAGCTCCGGGGGCTAATTTTATGTGCATAAAGCTTATAACCCATGTTAGGGCTGCTTTGAATTTTTGATTTCATAACTTTATCTTTTCCTAATTGCGTCAATTTCAATTTCGAAAATCTACGGAAAAGCGCTTGTAGTCGCGATTCGAAAACCAAAGAAGGCTGTAGAAGACCCAAGAAATTATTAACAAATTCATCCACTTTATTTTCCCTGGAATGCAAAAATTCAGCTGTGGATCAAGTCGTTCTGTTAATAATTGACAAATTTTTCGAGACTAAGAAGAATGTCAGTGCTATTTTTCAATCTGACAGCCGCATATGACACTGTTATTTTATTCAAACATGACTTTAACTGCAAGTTGCTGAGGTTTTTGCTGGATCAATGCATGATTCGAATGATTATAAAACAAGTTCACAACAAAGGTTTCACTCTAACGCAACAGTAAGTAAAATAATCTCGGGTGTCAGAGAAACAGTGTTCCTCCAAAATCAATCACAACTTTTTTAACATCTAGATGCATAATCTGCTTTCCAAAATATCCAGATTAAGAGAAAATGTGAGCTAAAATTTTACAATGATCAACATTCACCATTGTGTTTGGTTTGGATTTATCTTGAAGTAAAACAATATTAATCACTCAAGTTTTGTCACCACCGTTTGGCATTGCAAAAAAACTTTGCCTGTCCCACTGTTAAGGTAACGTGGGGTCTCAGAGCGGGAGCTGGTGCCAAAAAATCAAATACAGCTCTCTTATTTTTAGTCTATTCAACAGCCGAGTATTAAAACCTTGTCTGTTCTCGTAGTACTTGGTTTATATATAGTGTCCTGAATGAGGCTTTGCGCGTAATCACTGATGCCTCTGTCCCTCTCCAACGGACCTCTTAACAGTTTTTGCAAACATCCAGCCATCTGAGGTTTGAAAACTAGTAGCGACACTTGTTTTGGCTAAAGGTGGTACTCTAGACCTGTACTCCTCTACTTTTTCGAACATGCAGCACACTTTAAAAAATTTCAAAAAGTAGCAGAACACCTGGACCAGGTAAAGAGCTAAATTTTGAACGCTTTTCGTTATCTGAAGTTTCATCTAGCTGTCATAAAAAACCTAAAAACTCAATCTAAACTCAAAAAATAAAGTGATTACTTTTTTTTTTCATTTGAAGTTACCAATTTGCGCATATCGTGCACAATCGAGCCTGGTTGAAAATTGATAAAAAAAATTATTATCACTTTATTAGCAGAGAGTTTTTATGATCACTAAGTAAAGATTCATATAAAAAAAAGCGTTCAAAATTTAGTAAAGACCAAAAAAAGGTCTTGACATTACACAATGAGATGTATTGTATAAAGAATTTTTTAAGTTTTTAGGTTGCTACTTTAGAGAAACTAAACTTTATCTTTATTTTAAAGAGTATATTTCTTATTCTTCCTCAGCATATGAGTTGAAAAGCACTGCTCTAGACCCTGACTATGGTTTATTTATCTGTTATCAAATGCCTGTCGATAAACAACAAAGGTCTAAACACTTGCTTGTGTCTGCTGTGCAAAAACTTGAATAATTTTGCTGAATTAAGCGCATCCGATCTGCCCATCACATAAATCATAGATCGAACACAGAGTACTATGAGAGTACATCCAGCCTCGTGCTTTCATTACCAGCGCCTTGCCTTACCCGTTCAAAATAGCGTGCCCAAAACAGTTTGAGTTATGCTTAAACGCTTTCAGACGGGTTAAAGACAACTGGACGCAGCCTACTGGGAGCAGCTTAACTAACCACCTCTAATTGTCCTTAACTCGTCTGGTTGCGTCCAGTTGTTTACGGCCAGTTGGCCCATTCCGCCTGCGGACTGTACAATAGTTGCGCGTTTTCATTTGTGTATAGAAAAATGGGGTCTCGTTTCTTTCTCTCATTGCAAATGCGGCGCCTTGCACAAACCAGAGATAACGTTGTATCAAGGAGCACGTGACATCATTTCTTCCTGTTTGCGCCGACTCAAAATTCCCAAGATCTGGAGAAGAGCGCTTGTGGTCGCGATCCCAAAACCAGCAAAGCCCGTGGGGGACCCAAAGAGTTATCGACCGATATCTCTGCTCTGTGTCCCCTACAAGATCCTCGAGAGGCTTATCTACGCCCGCGTTGAACCATTAATCGATCCACTGCTCCCTAAAGAGCAGGCTGGGTTCCGACGCGGGAAGTCAACCGTAGATCAAGTTGTTCTGCTAACCCAGAACATCGAGGATTCTTTCGAGGCTAAAAAGAAGGCCGGTGCCGTATTTATCGATCTGACAGCTGCTTATGACACTGTCTGGCACCGTGGCCTTACCTGCAAGCTGCTGAGACTACTTCCGGATAAGCACATGGTCAAAATGATCATGGAGCTTGTCCGAAATCGAAGTTTCACCCTTACCACCGGTGACAGCAAGCAAAGCAGGCTACGCCGTCTTAAAAACGGCGTTCCTCAGGGATCGGTCTTGGCTCCCCTCCTATTTAACATCTATACGTACGATCTTCCTTCCATGATTTCCAGAAAGTTTGCTTATGCTGATGATTTAGCATTGTTGCACTCTTCTGGAAACTGGAAGGACTTGGAGGGGACATTAAGCCAAGACATGTCCACACTGTCAGCGTATCTCCAGACTTGGAGGTTGAAGCTCAGTCACACTAAGACGGTGACGACAGCCTTTCACTTAAACAACCGAGAGGCCAAACGTGAGCTAAAGGTCTACAACAATAGTAGACTTTTACCGTTCTGTCCAACTCCTACATACCTTGGGGTAAAACTGGACAGATCGCTCACGTTTCGTCACCATTTAGTGGCATTGCGCAAAAAACTATCATCGCGCGTCACACTGTTGAGGCGACTCGTGGGCTCGGGATGGAGTGCTGGTGCTAAAACACTACGCATAGCCACCTTGTCTCTAGTCTACTCAACAGCTGAGTACTGTGCGCCAATCTGGTGTCGCAGTGCTCACACTCGCCTCATTGACAGTGTCTTGAATGACGCCTTGCGCATAGTTACTGGATGCCTGCGTCCCACTCCAACGGACCACCTACCTGTACTTTCAGGCATCCAGACAGCTGAGCTTCGCCGACTGGGAGCGACACTCTCCTTGGCTTACCGTGGATCTCTGGACCCCGATCATATTTTGCATGGTCTGTTAAATGGGTCCTCAGATACTGGCCAAGTGAGACTAAGATCCAGACGCCCGTTTGTGCCAGGTGCGCGGAATCTCTTGGACAATCTTGCCAGACTTGGCATCCGTGCCTCTGAATGGACGAATCACAAATGGAACGCGGAGTACTGTGAAAATGCTTCCAGGCTCCGTGCTTTTGTGCCCGGGACCAGTGTCAGGCCTGTTGGGATGGGCTTACCCCGAGCAGCTTGGGTTAAGCTCAACCGCCTGCGGACTGGTGTTGGGCGATTCCATTCGTCCATGCACAAATGGGGTCTCGCTCCTTCACCGAATTGCGAGTGCGGCGCCTCAGAGCAAACCGCAGACCATGTACTGACAATGTGCCCCATACATCGGGCACCACATGGAGCACGCGGTCTGACGGTTTTGGATGACGAAACTCGATGCTGGCTTAATAACATCGCTGCCAGCATCTGATCCAGGCAGTGCAGCAGTCTGGGGTAGTAAAAGGATAAACTCTCGGCCCCAGTTCTGTTTGTGTCTGGCCTGGAGTGGATGCCCTTCAAACGATGACGACGACGACGACAAGGAGCACGAGGTCGTACAGTTTTGGATAAAAAATAAACGGTTGTGGCTTGGTACATTGAATCCAGGAAATACAATAGCAATTTGCAGTAAAAAAATAAAGCAAGGTGGCCAGTCCTATTTATGTGCTCTACTTAAAGTGGATAGTTAAATATGCTACAACAATTTTGGCATAGAATCGTCCTCTTTTACGTAATGATGAAAAAGGGCCTTTACAGCTTAACATTTCTTTCTCGAAATTATCTTGGAGAGGCTTTGTGGTGATCAATATTTTCTGAAGGTGATCAATCTAATCTTCTACAGTGTAAAACAAAAAAACGCACTTTTTAATTAAATATATTGGAGCCAAAATGTGTTATTTTATTATATATTTCATGCAATATTTTTCATATTGCAAAATAAAAAAATATATCTATCTACTTTTGTTACCAAGATTTGCTTATTTTTTAGTTTTGCTGTTAGGTTTTCACTTGTTAATTACTTTTTTGCCTTTTCGCTGCTTGTTTTACAAACGATTGTTTTTTTATTATAATTTTTTTGTCATTTTGAATGACACAATAAATGTAACTGCTTGACTAAAACACCTTATGGTTATTTCCCAGTCACGTTGTCCTACATTTAATCTCAATTATATGTTATGCGAATATTTGCAAATGTTTAGCGACAAAATAAACAAATGTGAGTTTCAAATTTTCACAAATGTTAAGAATATTGCTGTTCAAGAAATTTTTTATTGGGCACTCTAGTTTTTATAAACTGTGATTTAGAGTTGCTGATAAAGACTTTCTAGTTGGAAAAGTGGCATAAAATGTTTTTTCTAATAGAGCAACAAAATATGATAAGAAATCTACGATTTTTATCCGTTCCCATCAAAACGACACTTGCAACCTCTCGCTAGCAATAATTCAACCGCACGTTGAAAGAAGGCCTTTGACTGGCTTACAGTTTGATGTTCAACGAAAAATTAAATACATTTTGGGCAAAAGTCATTTCCGTGGAAGTGACTTCAGTGTTGTAACATTTACACCTCAAAATTATGCTTCAAAATCTAATTTTAGAAAACGTTGTTGTCTCTGCTATGATAATGAAATTGGACCAGACCAGAAAATGCAAAAACAAAACATAAACAAATCACGAAATCCGTGTCAAATATGCGGTTCTTCCGCGTGTTTGCGGCACGCGTGTTTGCGACACTGCTTACAAATTTGTGCTTTATGCTTTGATCGATGCCGAGATATGTTCCACGACTAACAGTAACAGTTATATACTGTAGAGTAATATTGTTTTCTCATTGTTTTTTGTAAAGTAATGCAACGGCGTAGTTTCATTTCAATAATTAAAAACTCTTTTTGCGGCGGTGAAATACGATGTGCATGTAAACAGTGATATATAAAAGATAAAATTTTGTTGGTTTTATAATATCTGTAAGTCGATACTTTAACTCTGCTTAATATCAAAACATAGCCAGTTTCAAATTCTTTTATGTAAAAAAAAAAATTCATTTTTGTTTTTTTATCCTTTTTTTACAAAAAGCAGCAATAACTATTAGTAACCACAAAAACATGTGAATAGAACATGTGAGCAAGTAAATGAAACTGGTCTAAAATATTTTTCATAACTCGACCACTTAAACAATGAAACAAGCTTCCTTAGCTTCTTCATTGTTTGTAATTGTCGTGCGCGTTGACGTCTCTCTTTACGTACAATCACGACTGTTACAACATCGAATCTGTTACAATCGCATTTCACGCTAGTTAAATGAGTGTCCAAACGTAAAAATTGAAGTGACCTTGCTAAATTGGAATTTTGCATACTTTATCAAAAACATTTTCAAAAACTTTTTTGCTCTAACAAAATTTAAATACATAATCTTTACTCTGCTTAAATTTCATAAAGATAGCTTAAGTAGTTTTTGAGTTATAAATCGTTGATTTGGTGGGCTTCTGAAGCCCGGCCGTTGAGGAGTCAATAGTTCAAAAAAGCTTGAGGAGAATAGGGTTAAGAATGAAAAAGATTACAATTAAAACTACTGAACAAAACTGAAAATTAACTATAGATTTATGAAATTAAGATTGCATTGTAAATAAAGTGTGATATACATTCCCCGTAAAAAAAATATCATGAAATAATATTTTTAACAACACACACAATCTTACACAGTGAAACATAAAACCACACAATTAAAAATTTTACATAATTATATAATTGAGGTGGTCAGTCATAACGTTCTTCTTTCCAATAATATTTTTTACCACAAAGTCATATCCTTGTAATGATAAAAACTATTTGAGTATGCAATCGTTTTTTTCACAAACCGTAGGCCTGCTAAGAAAATTGAGTGGTTTGTGATCTGTTAGCAGCTTTTTTACCGCTAAGAAGAGACGAAATTTTCCAATATCTCAGGTTATTGCCAAGCACTCCTTCTCGAGCATGGAGTACTATGTCCCCGCATTAGTCAACTTTTTGCTTGCGTATGCGTCTTGGTGGAGTTTTCCTTCATACTCTTGCATTAATACGGGCCCGATCTTGTTGTTACAATGGTCCATGTGTACGGTAAATTCTTTTATCAGTTTCAATATGAACCGCTTCAGGAAAACTTCTAACAAGATATTAAACGATTTCTCCTGGGTCTCAATACATTTAACAAAGTTTAGCTGTCATTTTCTTGTTAAGTCCCTCCGTAGTGTTACATTCACAACAAAGGAAGGAAACTAATCTCCATAGTAACCGAGCAACCAGCACAACAATCTCGTTTTTTTCTTTGTGACTGGCCGTTTCGCACGTGAAATTATGTCCAGATTATCGTCATTCGACGTGATCCAATCATATCCAACATGATGTCCCAAAAATGAAACTGTGGACGTCTGGAAAATACACTTCGAGGTCATAGCAGTGAGGTTAGTCTCACTTAATTTCTTCAAGAGTTCTTTAGAAGTTTTAAAGTGCCTCTTCCCATAATTGAAAAACACGATTAAGTTGTTTACGTAGCTTTCAATGCCATACTTGCTTGAAAGCACTTTTTTCATTCCACGCACAGGTGTCAAACCGTAGTGTTTTATACCAAAGAGTATTCGAAGAAATTTTTTTGCTTCGTCCAGGGTCACAAATGCGATCTTGGACCAATGTTTTTCCGTCAGAGTTATCTGCCAGTAACCTTTGCTAAGATCAATCTTCGAGAAAAATTTTGACTTCATCAGCTGCCTGAAAAAGATCCTTCGAAGTCTTTATTGGCTCCAGATCCGAAATAGTTAGTTTGTTCAACTTCCTGCAATTGAGGCAAATACAGTTTAAGATAGCTTTTAAAAGCGTGTTTATTTCTCTAAAAATTTTCATCTGCACTTATCGGGAGGAATTGTCAAAATGAAATAAGAGCAATCCAATCGTGTTTATATAGCAAAAAAGAGAGAAGGAGTTTGATTGGTTAAAAAAGGGCGACTAATCAAATATAGAAAAGAAAAGCAAACAAGAGTGCATCTGATTGGTCAAGAGAGAAACCAATCAGAAGCAAAAGAAAAAGAGCGTTAATGAATAAGTTTTAGACAGTAACAAAATTCCTTGTTTCGACAAAATTTAGGTTGAAAAGATTTGAGTAGTTTCAAGAGCGGAAAAGTGAAAAGAAATGCGTCCTCGAATAAGGAGAAAGAATTTGGTGTCATTGTATTGGCTGGCACAGAAAGGGTTTTTCAAAAGATGCTGTCCAATAGCAGAGACATGGGCAATGATTTGAGAGGTGCTGTTTGTCTTGTAGGCACGGCAATGGTTAGAGCGGTCTTGAGAAAAATGATGGTTTTTAATCGATCTGGGAACGTTTTGCTTAATGCGTACTTGTAGATATTGGCCGGTAAAGGTGAATTTTCTATACACAGACGTAATAAATCCAGTTTTACGCTTCTCAACTAGGACGTCAAGATATGGAAGAGAAGAGTTAAGTTCTTTTTCAAACGTAAAACATAACGAAGTGTAACGAGAGTTGAGTGAAAAGCAAATATTTTTCACAGTAGTCTTCGTTTTCAAAAAACGCAAATGTGTCATCAACGTAGGGTTAGTAAATGAGAGGTTTTTTCTCGTTGAGAAGAGTTTGGTTTCTAGGTAACGAACAAAGATATTAGCGAGTGCTCGGCCCAACAGGACCAATAGCAAAACCAACAGTCTGGCGGTACTTGGTTGTCACAGACTTTGTTCGGGAATCCCAAAGGACCAGTTGAGCTAGGTAACCCGAATACCAGCGCTGAAACAAAGCTGTGTCTAAATTTTATTTTATTCCGGCTCAAGAAGTAGTCTTGCTATGAGCCTGACGGTTTATACAGTTGGTTAACGAAAGCTCGGATTGATTTCGTTGAAGACTCTTTTTCACAACAAACAGAGACCCTTGTATCTAATAAAAACAGATGTATTACAAAAATATCACGTCCGACGAAACTTCTATTCCACGCTTTGCCAAACTGCAAAGCGAAATCAACACTATAACTCGACTCAATCAACACAAATAATTCTACCTCTGTAGAACAAAACTGCCAACCACTGGCACAAAATAAATTCAACAATTGTCCACCGACACAAAATCTAACGGTCCACCTCCGGTGGCCAAACAAAATTACCTTCGCTCGAGCCGCCACTTGAGTCGCTTCAAATTACCTCACAACGATAATCATAATTTCTCGCTACGCAGCGGCTTTATATAGAACACAAAATCACGTGACGTAAACTTTCTCGTAAATTCGAGATTCAGCCAGAAACCCCTGGAGAGATCGTTACGCGAATCAAGTGGCATATACGCGAACCTTCTAGTACAATGATGTTAGTCAAAAATATATTACGTCAATACAAAGAGAAAAAAGAAAAAAGATACATGTATCGAGCAATAGAACAAATTGGACGTATATCGCAAACAACGCTCAAAGAGCCGCATTTATTCTCTTATAATAAAACTACGAATTGCTTTTAACGGGGATAAACTACATCGTTATGATTAAAATTATGAATGAAGTGTGACATTGGTGTTGTTGAAACTGTATTCAACCGACAAGGTGGCCGTTTGCATCGGCTCAATAAAAATTTTCCTGGGAAACGGTGGTAGTACTAGATCGTCATCATAGAGAGCATTGGCACAGATTTTGAATAGTTTCTTGCAAGGGAACGTCGGTAAAAAGGTTGAAAATATCAAAAGAACAGAGAAACGGGAATTAAGTAGGAAATTGAAAATTTCTGAGAGATTCAACAAAAGTGAATTAGTTAGGCATACAGTTCGCAGAAAAAAGTTGATCTTGTGCTCCAACTTTTTTCTGCTAATTGTATACTTCACACTAGTGGGCCACAAACCTCTTTCAGATGGGCCGTGTTCTTTTACGAAGATGTTTTATTTTGATTGTTAAAAAAGTAGCCATTGAATTTTGATTGATTTTTATTATTTGTTAAAATTGATGTTAACTGATCAATCCTATTTGTTTTGGAACTAAAACGAAGACGTTTTGTTATGGTCTTTATTTCATTATACAAGAAAATTGGTATAAATTAAAGTGAAGATTCTTTTTGGTTTGTTTTTCAAAATGAAGTGAAGATGTGTATGCTGGGCCGCAACAGGTTTTATCCAAATTTTCTGGTTTGGGATGTTAAAAAGATTAAAAATTACTGGATTAATATAATATGTTGACAATTATTTTATTTGACTGATAAATATGCGGTTTAAGTTTTTTGCCGTTTTTTCAAGATTCTCTCTGTCAACTCTCGAGTAACGGCTTCGGCAAACATGGTTACAAATATTTTACTTGTAACAGATGACGTTGCAATTTCAGGTTAGAATCCAAACTTGATGACTTCAACAAAGCACTAAATGACATTTCAAAAGCACAAGAGCGTTTCAAGAGGAATTCAGAATTTGAAAACCATGTTCGAACAAAAAGACAAGTTCAATCTAATGTGAGGTTTGAAATCAATAGTATCAATAAATCAAACGGTTTAGTGACATTTCATCACGTGACAATTAATTGATGTTTAGGTTGTTATAATCTCAGTACAATTAATTACTTGATAGATCATATAATTTTGGTAGGCTTATTTAGGTCTATTTTGGCTTTGTTTTAACGATTAACTAGCAATGATTAAGTTTTTGATTATAAAATGTCTGTATAAAAAATGAAAAGAGGTAGTTCAAAAATCATTATTTTGTCTCCTGTTGCAAGTTTAGAAGAAATAATCCTTTAAAGGTTTTTAATAAGGTGTTTTTAAAAAAACAAGAATAAAATTGCAATTACTCTAAGTAATGTTTTATTTTTTTGAATTCAACTTGGGTTTTTTTTACCTTCCATTTCACCAAACTTGTTTTGATCACGATCGTTACACATATTTTAGTTTGATGATGAACAAAAATTGAACATGAGAATTCTAATGAATTATCTAAAGATGAATCGATTGTAGTGAACAACTAACGAAATCATAAAAGAAAACCAAATATAATAGCAAACGCTTCATTTACTTTTTGAGTGACCGAATATAGTTTTTTAAGAGCTCAAACCAATTCGGATTGTAGATCTCTTTGACTTTAGTCGCCAAAATTTGTCAAAAACGTGCAAAGCGACAAGGTTTGGCAACTGAAGTAAAAAAAGTCAAAAGCTTGTGGAGTCAAAAGTTTGACCGCCTTATTGCGTCTGGTTTCCAGAACCACTTACCTGGGTTTATCAAAGTGGTTGCTGGCCGTATAAGCTACAATGTGTCAGTTAGTTGGCACAGAAATCGATTTTAGACCATCTCGTCAAAATGGTAACAATTAGACAAACTTGGAAGTTTAAAGAATTAAAAAACTGTTAAACAGTTTTAGTCAAATTCCTAAAAACTATATTGCACTTTTGTTTGAAGTTTCCAGCATGGTAAATCAACTATGTAATCGAAAAAACTCCCGCATAAAATCATTTATAGGACTAGAACCGACCTTTCTTTTGACTATTTTAGTGCAATCGTTGAGAATGGCATTGCGGGGTAAGAAGAAAATTTCTTCAGCTAAACACTTTTTTAAAGTCGTACTTGTAATCAAGAACCTGAAATTTTTTTTAAATAGAAGCAATAACACAGCTAGCATTAACAAAAAATTTCCTATTAAAAAAAATTACCACTTGATAAAGAAGACTTTGAAATATCAAATTATCTAATTCACACTTGGGCATTTTCGGATTTAAACTCTATTAAATAAATTTACTGAATTTTAATTAGCAGATTTGACCAAAAATTTTTGCTTCACGTTAGGCTTTTTATTAAGGATAGTTTCCTGGATGTTTTTAAAGTAAATTTGCTTTAAAAATATTCATTATTTTATACACAGATTAAAATTTTCAATTTGAAATATAATTTTTTATTTTTAGGTTGAAACTACACAACCAGGTATGTAAATGTTGTTTTTAGACAAAAAATGACAGGTTTTTTTGAATAGATACTGTACTTTGAATTCTTAGATGTTGTCCGTTCTTGTATGTGTCGTCAAAGCACAAAATGTTTAAAGCCATAAATAACAAAACCAATAAACTGCTTTTTGCCGACTTTGCTTTTGACTACTATATTAAATTTTTATGGATTTGAATCACGAGTTTGCAATACTATGTTCTTGTATCTGATGAGTTAGTTTTAGCTAGAAATTTTTCAAAAAACAAAACAGCAACAAAATTGATACTTTAACTCAAATTTAATTGAGTGTGCAGTGTAAATTGAAACAAGAAAATTTTTGAATAGAATATCAGCATAACCACTGACAACAAATTTATATAAATTTTTGATTTTTTTGAAATTTAATAGATGTATCATAGACTTTTTAAAGTGATGTTGAATCTTGTCCAGTTTTAGTACACAACGTTTGCGATGGATTCCTTAAAATTTGTCGGCATTTGCAAAATTAGTTTTTCCCCATTTCAAACAGCATTTTTTGTTAAGCACTTAAAAACTTCACAAGATCACTAATGCAAATGTCAGACATAAAAAATAATTACATTGGCGTGAAGAGCACTGCGTCACAAAGAAATTGACCATATGTCGCAACTTGAAACACAGCATTTATTTAAGATATAATTTCGAACGTTTAATCCAAAAGCAAACTTGTTTTTCTTGTATCGAGTTAAGATTATGATTTATTTGAATTTTTTTATTTGAAATATAATAAAGACCAAAAGCTTTTTTTTTGCAAATAAAATCTTCGTGGACAAATCAACATTTGAATTAAGCAATTATACAAAACCATAACATATACATTTCAACTAGTAACACCACTGTACTTTGCAGCACATCATGTACTCTTCCAGTATTACCATAAAAAATCCTTAACCAAGCATACATTTTTTATTTTTGGAAGGATATAATTCAACTAGAATCCAAATCCAAAATTTTACAATACACCATGTACCTTTATATCATGACAAATACATTTTTACATGCAGCATGATACAACAAGCAAATAATCGGTTAATAACTACCGGCACTGCAAGATATACGTATATGTGCATTCTATTCTAGACTGTAAAGCACATATTTTCTAAATATTTATTTAGGTTTTGGAAAACACCAATTTATTAAGAAAAAATTTGTAGTTGATGAAAACATCTTTACTTTCTAGAATGATGTTTATTTGTATTTATTTGAAGAGACCCTATAGCATAGTTTTACAACTTACAGTAAAATGTGGTTTCAGTTATAAAGATTTTTTTGTAGCGCAATGTGACTAAGAGTATATATAAAACATGAAGCGTAAATAATTGACAGATTAAACAAAAAACATTGAAAAATAGGTTTTTCGTATGAATAAAATTGTGTAAAAAGTAAATATTTTATGAAGGACAAATTAGTTTTGTTATGTTTGAAACGAACGCTGTAAAATCTTTTTAAAAATTTGTTTGACTAATTTTTATAGTTGTTGCGATACAAGTGTTCAAATTTTGTGTAATTTAACATTTCACCCAGGGTGTAAAGTTCATTCATAATCCCAGTTGGAATAGATTTTAGAACGGTACTATAAGCATTTTTGCAGGTTGAACAAAGGAACATCTTTTCTGTTTGGTCGCTTAAGTTAATTTCATTTTTAGAGACAAAAATATATTTTGGATTTTTCTTTTCGGGTGAAGATTATTTGGTCTTCTCTTGACTTTAAAAAAAAAGAATTTGGGTTGCCGAAGCTTATCAAGCCTGATCTGCATACCGCAAGCCGTTACCGCAAGATCTACCAAAAAAGTGAAAAAGAGTTAAAACTAATCACTGTTTTTATCTCACTATGCCATAATTCGACACTTAGTTATCTTGCAAGCTTCCATGTTAATTGTGAGTTGCTATTATGCAAGGCGCTAAGTTGTCACACCAGTTTCCACAAATTTCTTCACGGCTTCTCTAAGTGACTAAGCTGTGATAGCTTACTTAAACTTTACATCCATCATTATTGAATACTATTATACAAAACGAATGCGTCAAATCAAACATTTGAAGCAAGTCTTAAGCTGTTTGTTTTTTACTCTTTATCTTACTATTGGAGTGATATTTTCGGAACAAAAAGTCGGTAGCTTTTGTGTTAAGTCTTCTTCCAATGTCAACGTTTTAATTTTAGCAGCGCATAAACCTGTGAACAAAAATTCAATTTCATATTATTTTTAACAATCACATTTCTAATTCAATTTTCAAAAAAAATTTTTTTTGAAAATTGGCGCAAAAATAGTTCAGATGATGAGTTTGCTTAGTTTTTGGATTAGCCTATACACAAAAGTTAAATAACTATTTTTATTAGTTTATGAAATATTTTTATTATTATGTGCAACCCAGAAATAATGCTAGAAATACGAACAAGTTTGAAAATTATGATTTTTATTTATTGGTTCTATTAATATTTACGGAACCCTATACATAAAGAACTTTCTTAGCCTATTCTGGATCTAACAATAATGTACTCTACTTTTTAGAAGCAACCTATGTAACAGCTACACGAAAATAAAAAGCTATATTCCGTTATTGCGATATTCAGATGTAATTTTTAATTCATACTTGCCAGGTTCTTCGTTGATTTTACTTTTTTGGAGCTATCTAAAAATGTTTACTGCTTTGTGTAAATTTTAATGTCATATAACATGTTGTATGCATAAAAACAGATTAAAAACTTTAGTAGAATATATATTATGACGTCGATAAGCATACTGTAGTTATTCTTTACTTCTGTGTAAGTTTGTCGCCAACTAAATTGGTATATTCAATTCATTGTTTATATAAATTAAAACAGTTAATTTGGATAAGTTTGTATAAGTCTTTTTTTCCATTTTTCAATGTAACAGATTATTTTTTTAGATACTTTGCCCACATTTTGTTTTTTTTGCGACTGATTTTGAAGCGTAATATCAAGATGGCAAAGACTTTATCTACTAATGACATTATTTTTATCAAAAAGTTCAAAGCAAAATTTGCAAAACTTGAAAGAAAATTGTGTTTGTAAAGCGTTTTTTGCATATACAAAATTTGTTAAACTTTAACTTTAAATAAAATGAGACAAACAGTCTTAATGATTAAGGTTACTTTTGCTTTAGTGCGTGGAGGAGCAACGTTTATCAGGTGGGGAAGAAGAGATTGTGAAGATACAGCTGCCGGAACAACATTGGTCTACTCTGGTAAAGTTTCACTGAAAGTTTTCAGCTCAGCATACAAACTTGATCAATTGTTGTTTGAATAAATTTTGTTTCACAACTTTGCAGATAACGTTGTGCTTGTTTTCATATTTGCAATTTTTGACTTCCAGGATTAGCGGCTACAAATCATTACGATCATTACGGAGGAGGAGCGAATTTTTTGTGTCTTGACGTCAACGTTTCGTATACGTCCAGGGGAATTCACGGATTCAGAGATGGAGCACAGAGTAACTTATCTTCTATTATTATTAAATTGGCATTAGTTGCTTGTTAACTTATAAATATTCTTGAAATCAAGTTAATGCTGAAAAAAGAAAAATATTTGTAAATTGGAAGAAATATCCAAGAATTAAAGCTTTTTGATTGATTTTGAGCTTATCACTATTCATTTTAATGAAACACATTTTGATGAAAAAACTTTCAGTTTAGGTTTTTTTAAAATTTTTTTGTTAATAAGTTTATAATTAGAACAGAAATAAGCAACATGTGGTTTTTGGCCATTTTTTGTACGCCTTTCCTTTTTGAAAAAAGCTTGTTTTTGGTTAAGAGTCATTTTCCAAAAATCTCTCTCAAAAAAACAAAAATTATTTTGAAATATTTACAAAGCAATTAAATTAAATCGAGTTGAGGACAAATGACGCTAAAGAGTACAATCTGTGGCATTATGTATCAAGTACGCCAAACCCGAGCTCACTGTTCGACTATGGTTTTGAGTACCTTGTGGAAAATTTTGCCGCTTTATCGGTGCAGCAATGCAACTAGTAGAAGCCTATATATCTTAAATCAAACTAAAGTATAAAAGCTTGTTATATTCACAATGCATAAATGAAAAATTCAAAATAACAATTAACAAGATTGCAAAATTATAATTGATTTAGATAAGTTTTAGAATGAAATTGGCTTCATTGTTGGCTTGTTTTTTACCAGGTAATTCATACATTTACGGAATCGAATATTACGAAACTGCTCTTTCGGGGTTGTTCGATTACTCACTTATTGAAGGTGGAACTTTTTACCAATACAACGTTCCTTGTTCAGTTTGTATGTCTCAAGGAAGAAGCAATCAGGTAACATCAATTTGTCTACAAAAATTCCTAAATTTTCTCAAGCGTAAAAGAAAGAGCAATCACGCAGTTTGTAAGACTTGTTGAAAAAATGATTTACAAGTAAATTTAGTTCTTATGATATTTAATGTTAAAGTCTTTTATCAGAAATCTATTACCCTTTTTCCAGTAAATTTTTTAAATAATTTTTTTGTCAAATATACGGTAATCTAATTTAATTTTTTACAAAAACTGATCATGACCTTTATAGGTCGAAATCGACTTTTTGTAATGATACAGTTGGTTTTAAATTTTTAGCTTTTATTTTCTGTATTAAACTAAAAGTTGACTGATTTTATTAATAAATTTATGTATCGCAATTATGTTATTTAACCTTGAAATTACATTGACAGAAAAAAATGAAGCTTAACAAATTAATTGAATTTTAACTTTTCAACGTTAACAGTCTTATGAACAAAAGCTTTAATAGAATTCATTAAAAGAAATGAAGGCAAACGAACTAATTGAGTTTTGACTTTCCATTTTCTGATTAACTTATTAACAAAAGCTTTAATCGAATTGATTAAAATGATTTGACATGAAGCTAAAATCAAGTAATCGATAAATGTTTGATTGTGTTTACGTCATAGTTACAATTATTAAAGTTTGTTTGTCGACATTCTAAATTAGTGATTTTCAGGATGCGTTTCGCAAAACTTTTTTAAAAACATTGGTCCAGTGCTCCGCAATAACTGTACTCGAAAATATGGCAATGTAGATATACTGTACATATATAAAAACAAAAAATAAATTACAAAAATTAAAAAAAGATTTTCACTTCATTTACAGAAAGGTACATTAAAATTTGAGGTCTTCTTAACAAACAGAAGCAAGTATATTTAGGCTTGGCATATGTCTCGTTTTATCGGGAACAGTCCCGATTTTTTGGTCTTGTTCCTGTGATTGCCATTCCGGTGATTCCAATTTGAAATGAAGAGCTTTCATTTTTCAAAGAAAGGCGTCGAAACGCGTAATCAGCGCAAGATTTTTATGAGGTAAACAAACTTTTTCTGGCGGTATAAATTTGGCTTGGATAATTTTTGAAGAGTTTGTTGACAACTTGAAAATCTTGTGCTGATCACGCGTTTTGAGTGACGTCTTTCTCACACATCCAATCACCTTCGTTCAGTTTTATAAGAGAACAATTAAATTTTTTTTGCTTTATTTTGACGTTTATCTCCTGACGAGTATAGACGAAAAGCTTAGAGATGAGTTTTTTGCTAACTATGTTTAAATTTTGTACCACAAACCATTTGTTGAAATTAAAATTGTATACAAGTTAAATATTTTAGAGTAATATTCAACGTTTTTCAAAATTTTTGGTTGTTGTTTATCAGAAAATTGCTCAATGATGTCAAGTCAGAGCGACCAAATTAATTAATTAAATTTAACATTAATTTTATTTGGCCCAACAGGCTATTTTACCTGTCTAGGCTTGTCACGGGTGGTTAGAAATCTCATTTAAATAGAATCTCATTCAAATTCAAATTAAAAATCTTATTCAAATAGAATCTGGGCTCGTCAGAGAGCGGTTAAAAGTCTTATTTAAATAAAAAATTTTTAACATTAAATTAGTTTCCTTAAACTTATTCTATTAGTATAAGATTTCTAAACCGCCCCCTGACAAGTCCAAGCAGGCGAAACAGTCTATTTGGGCAAATAAAATTAATGTCAAATAAAATTTTGTGGTCTATAATTGGATTAATTGATTTAAGAGTAACATTCAATAATTTTTTAAAATTAAACTTTAATAAGCCCATGAAAAACTCGTAAAACAAATATAACTCGATCGATTAGAATTCTAAAAGACTTGAAAAAATTTTTACCCCACTTGACATCAATTAAGTTACATTATTTACTTATTCATTCTCATTTTAATTATGGCCCTCTTTTTTGGGGTAGCGCTTATCCAACATACCTAAACAAACTAAAATTACTTCAAAATAAAGCGATTCGTATTGTTACCTCACGGATTTCTAAATAGTAATATCTGAATTGAAAACACACTTTTTGCAGCAATCATCATGAGGCCAACAATTAAGACAAATTTGTTGATAAAACGAATTCTTGTACCGCAAATTTTCTATTTTTAAAACGAAAATTTTGAATGCAACTTATGAACCGGAATTTTCTATATGTTATTTGAAAAAGTTTAGTTTGACTTTTCGACTAATCAAATATCCTAACTGCATGTAACAATTAAATATTGCATTCCTATCCATTATCACATTATAAGTGAAATACTGTGGAATAATCTTATTCAAACAAACAGAGTTTGAAGCTTTCTTTTGTTAAAGTCGAAGCAAGTCATAATAATATGCATTTAAACCACGGTGACTGACTGGCATAGCCCACTTTATCAAAATCCTTTAAACTACTAAATTTAAGTCAAAAATAAATACCAAATCAACACATCTGTAAATCATTTATATGCACTAAATCATTAGTGAAAATTTGACCAAGACACATTATATGTGGGCCATTGCGTACACCGTAAACTAGAAATGCAATGACATCAGATAGCGATATAAAATAAGATAAAAACCAAATTAATTTGTTGCGCTTATTTTAGTGATTTTACCTATATTTTGTACTGATTTAGTGTCCACGAGTTTTTTCTTTTTCCTTATAAACTTTTCCTAAACAATTAAAAAAAAAAAAAATAGAAATTATTTTAAAAAAGTTTTGATCTTTTTCGCGCATTACTTTGTTGACCAGGGGAAAAGAATTTTTCCTTCGTAAAATACCATAAGGACAATTTTATTGAAAACTGCACTTTGGTTTAGTCCACTTAAAATGTTTTCCGAGTCTGTTTTTGACAAAGTTTTAAAAATATCTTTCAACAATTAAATAATTCTTCGGTTGGTTTCTATAAACCTATACAATTAATAGCGTTTTACCACAAGATAAGCAGGGTTTGGACAGAACGGTAAAAGTCTACCGTTTTTGTGGACTTTTAGCTCACGTTTGGTTTCTCGATTATTTAAGTGAAAGGCTACCGTCACCGCCTTAATGTGACTGATCTTCAATCTTCAAATCTGGAGATATGCTGAAAGTGTAAATATGTCTTGGCTTGAAGTCTTCGCAAAGTCCTTCCAGTTTCCAGAAGAATGCAACAATGCTAAATCATCACTACAAGCAAAACTTTCTGGAAATCATGCAAGGCGAGTCGTTCGTATAGATTAGGGTTTCCCAAACTTTTAATTCATCGGTACACTTTGGACACTGTAGCAGGTTTGCATGTACCCCAAAATTTTGTGACGTTTCTCTTAAAAAAAAGGCTTTCAGTTAGAATCAGCCACTAATTTTCCCCCAATTCATGACCAAAATCAAGGTGATCTCTGAAAAAAAAGGTCTTCACTTTGAATCAGATACAAATTTTCCCAATTCATGTCGAAAATCAAGGTGATCTTTAAAAAATGAAAACTCTTCACTTTTCAGCAGCCGCAAATTTTCCCCATTCAAACCCAAAATCACAGTAATCTGTACAAAAATCCTCCCTCTTAATTGTCTTGTTTGACGTAATAACAATCGACCGGATTCAAAAATTCTAGACATTTAAGTCTATTATTTCTTTCGGACACGGAATTTAACTTAAATAAGGATATTCTCTCACATAATAATGTACCCTTTGAGAAGCCTAAATGTACTCCTAGGAATATATGTACCACAGTTTGGGAACCCCTGGTATAGATGCTAAATCAGAGTTGGAAACGGGCCGACTAGTTCAACCCGAAAAAGCCCAACAGCGATTTAATCAAAAACACAAAAGTGTTCAATCAAAAACACAAAAACACAAAACTCAAACGTGTTTTTGACTAAACTTAATTTTTGGGCTTTTTTGGGCTGAACTAGTTGGCCCGTTTACAACTCTGTGCTTAATTGGAGAGGAACCAAGACCAATCCCTGAGGAACGCCGTTTTTCGGACGGCGTAAGCTGTTTTTCTTGCTGTCACCGGTAGTAAGGGTGAAGCTGCGATTTCAGACAAAATCTATTATCATTCTGACCATGTGCTCATATGGAAGAAGCCTCAACAGCTTGCAGGTAAGACCGCGGTGCCAGACAGTGTCATAAGCAGCAGTCAGATTGACAAATATGGCATCGGCCTTCTTCTTCGCCTCAAAAGAATCTTAGATGTCCTGGGTCAGTAGAACAACTTGATCTACGGTTGACTTTCCGTGTCGAAACCCAGCCTTCTCCTTAGGGAGCAGTGGATCGATTAATGGCTTGACGCGGGCATAGATAAGCCTCTCAAGGATCTTGTAGGGACACAGAGCAGAGATATCGGTCGATAACTCTTTGGGTCCTACACAGGCTTCATTGGCTTTGAGATTGCGACTACAAGCGCTCTTCTCCAGATCTTGAAAATTTTGATTCAGCGCAAACAGAAAGAAAGGAATTCACGTAACCAGAACGTCAAAGCAGCTCCAGCATGGATTATAAACTGTGGGCAGACGAA
The DNA here is from genome assembly GCA_963680785.1 of Diplosoma virens. Taxonomy (NCBI): domain Eukaryota; kingdom Metazoa; phylum Chordata; class Ascidiacea; order Aplousobranchia; family Didemnidae; genus Diplosoma; species Diplosoma virens. The sequence goes on from OY796889.1 coordinate 26,750,752, forward strand.
ATCAGGGCCCAGAGATTTATCTGGTTTTAAATGTTCAAGAGCAGCAGTAAACTTTTTTTGTGAGAAAGTATAAGAGATATTTACTGCGTCTGGTGTTATGGCCTTCCAAAGGTCAGACATTTCTTGAGAGACAAGTCGAGATGACTTGTGGTTACAGCCTCGTATCTGCCATTCCTGTCCATCTGAGACGGCACAGTGACGAGGAAAGTGTTGTGACCTACCAGTAAGGTTGTTCAAAATACTCCATACTTTTCGAATAGAATGTGAAAAGTCGATGTTTCAAACTGCCTCAGAACATGGATCCCTCCGCTTCCTGTCAAGCTTGGCAAGCAGAGCTGTAGCAGCCAAACTTGAGTGGTCTCCCTGAGGGGACCGCAGGAACGTTCAATAGAGGGATTTACACTCCGCATCCCAGCACGGAATGTTGCTGAATTAATTTATGTTTGCTCTGTATCTTGTGTTTGTCGCGCATGTGTGCAATGTAATGCGTCGCATTTTTTGTGCAGTGCAAGTCGTGCAGATACAGGCGTGCAATAAAGACGTTACCAGCAACCTGGTGTCATAAGTCGAGATCTAAAAATAAAATGGAAATTTTATTCTCTGCTAAGTTTATTGTCACAAATTTATTAAAATATGGCTTCAACATTATCAACTTCCACTCCTATAAAGATGCAGGATAATCTAGTTAAGAATTGGGACTTTTTTAAAAAGATGTGGTCTAATTATGAGATAGCTTTAGGCTTAATTAAAAAATCAGCAGAACTGAGAAAAGCTACGTTAAAGTTTGTAATGGGTTTAGAATGTTTTCGAGTGCTTCAACGATTGAATTTAACTGATGAAAAACAAAATAGCTCACCAGATATAATCAATCACCTGAACAACTACTTTATTTCAAAAATAAATATTATTTTCGAACGATTCAAATTTAATATTCGCAATAAATCTATAAACAAGTCAATTGATAAATATGTCACTAACTTGAAACATTTAGCAGAAACCTGCGAATTTGGTAATCTTCGCGATGAACTTTTTAGAGATCACATTGTTTTGGGCATTCATGATAGCAGTGTAAGTGCTCGCATGCTGCGAGAAAATGCACTGACGTTGACTCAAGCAGTTGATTTATGCAAACAAGTTCAAGTGCAGATGAAACAAATACAAAAAAATACAAGAACTAGAAAAACATGCAGAACCACTTAACGCAACAAGTGCTGTAAAACCGTTTAAAAAAATTGCTTGTAAATTTTGTGGTAGTAAACATGCTTACGGTAGAAATCTCCTCCCAGCTTTCAGCAAGCGATGTTTCAATTGCAATAAACCTAATCACTTTTTGAGTGTATGCACCCAAACCCAAAAAAAAATTTAATGGGTAGGTAAAGAAGAAGAGGCCCAGAAAGATAATTCTTGGGAAGATTTCCTTTATCATATACGACCTTTAGAAACGATCTCTGGGCAAGATAAGCAATGGTTCGTAAATTTAAAACTAAGTGCCAACTACCAAAGGCATAACGATGTGAAATGTCAATTAGATTGCGGTTCGACTTGTAATGATGTAGGATATGCTCAATTCCGCAAACTTGCGAGATCTAGTTCACCGAAGTCATATCCCAGTGACATCAAATTACGGGTTTACAACGGATCAATAATTGAACCTTGGGCAAAACCCAGATTAAATGCGCTTACAATGCCAAATCTTACGATTTAACTTTTCAAGTACTCAATAACAATTATTGTTGCCGGAAACAAGTACACGATTAGGTCTTTTGTCAGTTAAAGCTAATTTGGTGAACAGCTCAAATGTTAATGACATGTGTTACAATGTGAACAATAATTTAATCACTGAATATAAAAATACCTTTACAGGCTTAGGTTGTCTTCCTGGAAAATATCACATTGAAGTTAATGAAGACGTGACGCCAGTACAACACATCCCAAGGAGAGTGCCAATTTCTTTAAAAATAAACTAAAAGCTTACCTTGAAATCCTAGAAGCTTCAAATGTGATTGCACCGGTAAAAGAACCGACCAAATGTATTAGTAGCAAGGTTGCTGTATGAAAACCAGGAAAATTGCGTTTTTGTACTGACCCTAAAGATCTAAATAAAGCAATAAAAAGCAATCTAAATAATCTAGATCTAAATAAAGTAATCTAAATAAATCTAGCTGTGGAGGAAAACATAAGAGTAAAAATCTGTGGTAAGACCTGGTCGCTTGGCAAAGTCGTCCGCAAGGCGGCTTCAAGATCATACCTCATGAACGTCTGAGAATAGATTTACATATGAAATCGATCGTTCATCTGGCGCAACACCGAGCAATATATAAATGAAAACGTGTATGAAGACGCATCTATGCGCATGGAGTAAAGACGAACAACCCCCTGCCATCTGCAGATGCAGTTTCAGAATACGAAGACCCTTAGGCCGACTCAAATACCATCACTTCTAACTGATTTTGTGTTTATAGTTTACTGTTATTTTGTGTTGTTTATCTTTTTTTTTTTATTTATAAAAAAAGGAGATGTTGCTGAATTAATTTATGTTTGTCCCCGTCTCTTGTGTTTGTCGTGTATTTGTCGCGCACGTGTGCAATGTAACGCGTCGCGTTTTTTGTGCAGCGCCATTCGTGCAGATACAGACGTACAATAAAGACGTTACCAGCAACACGGAGTACAGTTGTTTCGATACTCGCGTGGAATAGTCTTTTTGGCTGCTTATATTTGGCCGACTCAAAATTTGGCTTCCACATCAAGTGTATCAGGCGGCAACAAGGTCTTTGCAAATTTATTTGTTAAGGCAATGTAATGAATCGATTTGGCTTTGTAGAAATTCCATCGCTTAACAGGCATGCTTGGCACTGACAGACCAAACCTTGGTAGTGTAATAAGCGAAGGCCAATGTTGTGACCGGGGAAACTTTTCAAAGACACGTCTATCCGGTAAGCGACTGTTAGGACCAATGCTAGCGAAAGCTGGATTTGGATTGGCGCCAGTGTTCCAGCGGCCGGAGTAAAAACCATCGGCGCCCTTGGGATTCTATCGGAGGGCAAGACTATTAATACTTTCCCACCCAGCCAAGCACTCGTTGTCCGGACTGTTATTATTCTAACCCCAATCAGCATGACGACAATTAAAATTGCAAATTTTTATTTTGTAATAAAATAAAATAAACTAAATAAAATAAAATGAAATAAAATAAATTTGTTATGTAGTACGCCAAGCATGCAAACTTGCGCACTTTTTGGCGGGTCCCGCAAGGAATTTTTTAATCAGATGCACAATACAAACTAAAATTTAATTAAAAATTGCTGAACCAAAAAAAAGTTTAAATTTTTTTTAAAAAATGACTAGGGATTTCTTCTGCAGGAGTTGATTCAATAACTTTTCTTGAGTGTTCACTTTGATTTCCATGTATAATTTTATCATTTACGTTGTAGAATTCGGAAGGCAAATCAAGGAGATCTCCTATGTAATTTATGTGGGGTTAGACCTTTTGTTGAGACTTGCCTGCCAATAAAGCGTAGACCTGTTTTTTTCTCATGCAGATATGCGTTGCAAGTTTTAGTAGCCAGAAGAGAAAAATTTTAAATTTATACTGTGCAATCAAAGTGAAGGCTAAAAACAAGGCAGGGTTTTTTCATTTTGACGGCCATTGTGGTTCAGCTCCTACGTTTGTCGTATTGTTATGCCGTTGAATAAACCATTCTATGGGCCTCTTCTCTTAACAACCAGTTTAAAATTTCGGTCAAGAAGTTTATAAATAACAAAAACAAATGGAATATTTCTTTATTACAGCAATACCTTTGTATAACAGAATGCAGCACAAAGTAATTGCTTTACAGTTGTTAAAACTTAATGCTTCCGTTGTTATCCTGCGAGAAGAAATTGATAATATAAATACAACATTGCCAAATAAAAAACTTGGTTAACAAATGTTGATGATATAAATACAACATTGCCAAAATTGATGATATAAATACAACATTGCCATATAAAAAATTTGATTAACAAATGTTTAAAAAATGTTTGAATATCCTGACCAGTAAATTGTTCCACTAAATGATGACCTGCATGAAATTAATAATCGGATAAATTTTCAAAAGTTGTCTAGTAACAAGCAAATTTGAGTTTAGGCAAGATAAGTTATTCAGTCAAAATTTAACATAAAAATTAATTTTTATGTTAATGACTAAAAACGTACATTTTACCCCAGAACATTTTTTTCTTGTTGAATAAAAACGTTTTCTTTTATAGCTGATGATACCAGGCCAAGAACTATGTCCGAGCAAGTGGAAAAAAGAGTACACGGGATATATTATGGGGCCTAGTTATAGTCAAAAACATTCGGGACAGTATATTTGTGTTGATGAAAAACCTCAAATTGTTCACGGATCCGACCAAGGACAAGCCGGGGAACGTTTGTATATGGTGGAAACCAGGTGTCCTTCACTTCAGTGTGGTCCGTATGTTAACTACAGAGAATTGAAATGTGTCGTTTGTACAATATAAATACTCAATAAAGATTTGCTGATAAAATATCTTAAGTAAAAAAAGAAAATCTGTTAATAAATTGATTATATTGTTAGTCTGATGGAAACAAAAATCACTATAGAAAGGTATGAAGATAATCACTCTTAGCTTTGATATGCATAAATAAACACGGCGCAAATCAATTCTAGCCATTAAATTAATTTAATCGATTGGGAGAATGCACACGCAGTTCCAGGGCTATTTTAATTATCGAGTCAAATGACACATTAATGTTAATTAAATTCAGTGAGAATTTGCTGTTATTACAAAACGTTTTGTAAATGAGAAAAATATGTCAATAAATTAGCAATAATTTTAAATAATGACTTGTTTACTTTAATTGAATTCAGACAGCCAATTCTTTCATCTCAACTAAAATTAATTGAGTTCACTTAATATTACATATTAAGGATTAGATCAGTTTTTGTTGAGCTAACTGTCGTACTTAAATTTTTTTTTGAGAAAAATTTAAACTAGATAAGTTCATTTCGACATTTTTTAACTATAGATAGACATTTTACTGTATATTTCACGCACAGAAGACTTTAATTTGGGAATCAAAAACAAGATTTTGAAGTTTTGACAATATTGGAACTAAAAACAAGAAGCAACTTAAGTTTTTCGTTGCTTTTTAGAAAAGTCGAAATTGTTGCCAAAACTAAATAATAATAGTTTAACTCGATTATTTTTTTTTTAGTAATTTTAATTAAATTCAATTTCAATTTATAGAAATCATCTTCAGTTGAATCTTATTCAAATAGAACCTGAATAGAAGACAATAGATAGATTCTATTTGTATAAGATTTAAATGAAGATGATTTCTATACAGTAAAAATCGATTTTAAATAAAATTGATAAAAAAATATTTTTTAATAATTTGTCGGTAGTGCGTTCGAGTTGTTAGAGCACCGTGATGGTAATCGACATGATCTCGGTTCAAAATCAACTCGCGTCATTCTGTTGTGTTCTTGGGAAAGACACTTTACAACCCTTTCTCCTGCTTGGTGGTCTTGGCAAGCAGTTTTAAATCTCAGTCATATGTCTAAAAAAAATAAAAACCAAAATACAAAATTTCAACCGAACAGCAATATCTTGACATCCTCGGAATTAGCTTGCCCGCGTGTATAGCGCCTCTGTCGATTTCCTGCGAATGAAAAAGAATAAATATTAACATAATGATAAGATGAAAATAATTATTTATTATGAAGCTTCAACATTCATTCAGGAAAATAATTTCATGCATCACCAATCATAAGTGTATCTATAGGGAGGTTTTGAGGGTTAAACCGACTTTTTTTGGGTCTTCAACCCCAAGACCAAAAAAACTTCATTTTTTAAAAATTGTTAATAAAACGCCATCATCAGCAATTTTAAATTTAATGTAAATGTGTTTTTTATTCTCATTTTTACCTTTAAGCATTTTGTCCTCCTAACTCGCAGATAATATGTCAGACGCTGTATGTCAGGCAACCGTTTAGGGATTACTTTGACCTGCTCTAAGATATGCCAAGAAATTGCTGTTCAGTTCAAACTTGTTATTTTATTTTTAGTTTTTAGTTTTATCAGAGATAAGAGTAAAATTTAGAGTTGCTTGCTAAAACCACCAAGCAGAGGAAGCTGCCGTAAAGTATCTTTTTCAAAAACATAACGAAATAACCCGATTAGGTTTTGAACGAAGACTTGTCAAGCACATTCACCATCAATACAGCGCTCTTAATTACTCAGCCACGTTGCTGATTTTTCATAACAAATACTTATGTAGAGACACATTTTCTTTTTACATAAACGGAGATAAAACTTTCTTTTTACCGATTTTTTAATTGGTAAATATTTTTACAATATAGATGAAGGATTTGTAAACTGAATATTGCGCACCTCGGTATGAGATAAAAAGTCTCCAAAAGAGGCCCAAATGCTGCTGGAATATTGCAAAACAAGTAAAACTTTTAGTGTTTATTCAGAATATGTGAAAAGAAGGAGAGCGAAAAAGTTTAAAGATTGACGCTAAGATTCGCAGCCCTGAAATTTTTAGAATATACTAATGAAAATGCAAAAAAAATATTAAAATTATTTAGAACTGCTTGAAAAATTTCCAAAATAAGCAAGAAAGAATTTTTTTTTAAATTTGACAAAATAGAATTTTGACAAATTTTGATTTTATTCAAAATTTGTCGAAATTAGGCTAACATACGATTAAAAATAAAGAAGCAATAAGTTTGTATTCTGTTTTCAAAAATAATTAAAAAATTTAGTAAAATAATCGAAAAATGTACGCAATAGGAGCTTCATATTGATTGAATATATTTTGATCGCAATATTTTTTCTTTTTTTTTCTTGGATGACATCTTTTTCTTCTCCTTTGGCCTTTCCCTTCAGTCAGGAGTAGCCACAGCGTATCATCTTTCTCCAAACCGTCCTATCTTCAACGTCCGTCTCCTTCACACCAACTTCCCCCTATCTTTTTTCACTACATTTAAAAATCTTTTATTTGGTCTCCCTCTTTTCCTCTTTCCTGGTAACTTCATTTTCATTATTTTTCTTCCTATATACTCTTGATTTCTCCTCATGACATGTCCATACAACCTCAGCCTGCCCTTCCTCATCTTTATTCCTAACCTTTCTACCTTAACTGTACTTTTGATGTACTCTTTTCTAATCTTGTCTTTTCTCGTCACTCCCATAGCAAACTTCAACATTTTCATCTCTGCGACTTCCATTTCTTCCACTTGTTTCTTTGTGACCGCCACCGTCTCAAGTCCATACACAATTGCTGGTCTTACCACTGAGCTGTAGACTTTTCCTTTTACTCTAGCTGGTAACCTCCTGTTGCAGATAACTCCCGATACTTTTCTCCATCCGTTCCATCCTGCCTGCACTCTCTTCTTTACCTCCCTTTTACAACTACCACTTTCTTGCACCGTTTATCCCACATACTTAAATTACTTTACTGTTGGCACTTTTGTATCCTCCATCTTCATTGTTTTGTCGTCATTTCTTCCATTTATGCACAAGATATTTGGTCTTTGACCTACTTACTTTCATCTCTCTTCTTTTCAATGCATATCTCCAGGATTCTAATCTCCGCTCCACTTCTTCCCTGGTCTCTTCACAAGTCACAATATCATCAGCAAACAGCATCGTCCATGGTGGTTCTCTCCTTAATTTATCCGTTAGCCTGTCCATTATCATTGCAAACAGGAATGGACTTAACGCTAATCCCTGGTGCAGTCCAATCTCGACCATAAAACTTTCTGTAGTTCCTACAGGACACCTTATCACTGTTTTGCTTCCCTCATACATATCCTGTACAAGTCGAACATACTTTTTCTGTATTCTTGATTTTCTCATACAGTACCACAGCTCTACCCGTGGAACCCTGTTGTAAGCTTTCTCAGGTCCGCGAATACACAATGTAGTTGTCTTTGATCTTCCCTGTACTTTTTTATCAACATTCCTAAGGCAAACATGACTTCGGTGGTTCCCTTTCCTGTCATAAATCCATATTGCTGTTTGCTGATCTCTACACTATCTCTTAACCTGGCTTCAATAATTCTTTCCAGTACCTTTATTGTGTGGCTCATTAGTTTTATTCCTCTGTAGTTTCCACAGTACTGTGCGTCAATTTTGTTTATATAGATTGTTTTAAGCACACTACTTCTCCATTCTTCTGGCATCCGTTCACCCATTGATAGTCTGTTGAACAGTCTGGTCAAAAACTATATTCCCATCTTTCCCATGCACTTCCAAAATTCTACTGGCAACTCATCTGGCCCAACCGCTTTACCTTTTTCATCCTTCTTAGTGCGTGCTTTACTTCTTCTCTACTGAGGCAATTTACCTCTTCGCTAACCACTTCTGCTTCCGCTGTCCTAGGGTCTCTGTTATTTTTCTCGTTCGTTAGTTTCTCAAATTACTCCTTCCATCTCTTTAACACTGCCTATGAATTCACCATAACATTACTGTTTTCATCCTTTATAACCCTCACGTGCTGTACATCTTTCCCTGCTCTGTCTCTCTGCCTAGCCAATCTGTAAAACTCCTTCTCACCTTCTTTTGTTTCCAATCTAACAGAAAAATCTTTATACGCACTTCCCTTCGCCATTGCAACTGCCTTCTTTGCCTTACTCTTCTTTCTTTTGTAGATCTTTTTAGTATTTTCATCTCTTATTTTATGCCATGCTTTTTTTGCTTCTTTCTTTTCTTTTATGCTCTCCTGAACTTCCTCAATCTACCACTATGTCTCCCTGTCTCCTTTTCGTTTTCCAAATGTCACTCCTAGTACAGTTTTAGTTGTTTTTCTTAGCATTTTTGCTGTTTTTTCCCACTCATCAGGTAACTTATCCTTGCCTCCCAGAATCCTGGTCATCTCTTGTCTAAACGCTCTTGACAGCTTGTCTCCTTCAGTTTCCACTATCGTATCTTTGGCTTTACTTTCTCTGTTTTTTTCTTTTTAACCATAATAGCCATTTTGCATACCACCATACGGTGCTACTTTTCGACGCACTAGTTCACTATTATCTTAAAATCGCACATTTCCTTCAAGTTGCTCCTTCTGCACATCACATAATCTACTTGGGTAATTTTTCCGCCACTTTTATACATCTCCCTGTGTTCATCTTTCTTCTTAAAATAAGTGTTGACAGTCGCCAAATCCATCCTTTTCTCAAAATTCACAACCATTGACCCTTCCTTATTTCGCGTTCCACCACTGTACCATCCCATTATTTCCTCATCCCACATGTGCATTAAGGTCTGCACCAAGAACTATCCTCTCCTCTTTTGATACACTTTCTATCAACCCATCCAGGTCTTCCCAAAAATTATTTTTCTTCTCCATGCTGTTGTTAACCTGTGGAGCATACGTGCTTACTATATTTAGGATGGACCCTTTTCTTCCAGCTTCATGGCCATTAGTCTGTCTAATACCCTCTCCACCTTCAGGACACTTTCAGCCAGCTCCTCCCTCACAACTATTCCTACCCTATTTTTTCTTCCATCAGTTCCGTTGTAAAATAGTTTGCATCCATCTCCAATGTTCCTTGCTTTAATCCCTTTCCACTTTGTTTCCTGTAGGCACAATATGTCTACATTCCTTTGCTCCATCATATCTGCCAGCTCTCTCCCCCTTCCAGTCATTGTTCCAATATTTAAGGTACCCACCCTTATGAGTGTGCATCTTCCTTTCCATACTTCCCGCTGCCTCTTCACTCGCCTTCCATCTCTCTTTCTGCTCTTTTTTTCACAATGTTTAGCAGTAGAATAATTTCCACAAGTGCCCTGCTGTGCGACACCTAAGGCGGTCGTTGGTAACCCGGGTTACGACTGATCCGGTATGGATTGATAATGATTACGCATTTGTATAATCTGGCAAAAAAGTTTTACGCTGAATGCCCTTCCTGCCACAACCCTCCCCATTTATTCGGGCTTGGGACCGGCATCAAGAAACACAGGAATGTGCGTCCGATGGCTGTGTTCTTCGATGACATCATAATCGGGAATTTAATTTGTATCAATTTAGTCTTTCACTCGTTTTGATTTAAAATTGGTCTAAAGTTAGCCGAGTTAGTCAAAAGTGCAGTCTGTGTTTTAAAAGTGTACATTATTTTTTCTGTTTTTCTTTTATGTGTGTGTGTAAATTTAAAGTTACTTAGACATTGCTAAAATTGTAGAAGCCTGATGAGGGCTGAAGTAAGCCGAAAACGTTCGTCTTTATAAATAATTTTTAATGTTTGTGTAGTAAAAATGAAGAATGTTGAATCCATTATGCTTGCTTTTTACAATTGCTACCGGTAAAATAATTATTTTTTAAAAAATATATCACTTGAATCCTAGTGTTAGAATATATTGTTTTTAAAATAATTTTTTAGTGAAAGAGCTTATTGTGATAATACTGTGACTTGCGTGCAAAACAAGCCGAGTCTATGCTAAGTTAAAGGCTATATAAAGAAGGAACAAAAAGATAGGTGTTTGAAGAAAATCCAGATTTGCTGCCGTCATTATAGTTTTGATTTTAACGTTTTGAAAATAATAAAAAGTAGGTTATTTATTTAAAAATTCTAACGCAAGGACAGGAGTTAGAAAAAACCTTTATTACGTAAAAAGCAATTGCAAACCATCTACAAATATCAAGGAACAGAATTTTTATTAAAATCAAGACTTGGTTCTAATTTTCAAATAAAAGTCGACTCAATTAATTAATAATTTATGCTAATTATTCGTTGTTGCTAAGACAGTTGTGTTGTTAAATTTAATAATAGGATTAGGATTTTTCATATGTTTCCACGTTTTTTCACAATAATTACTTGCATCTTTCATAGTATTTAATAATTTTGATGAAATTTAAAAAATTCGTTTAAAGGAAGTGCAAGAAAAACAACAGAATAAAACACCCTCTTCCAAAATAGAAAAAAAGAAATGACTTCAAGAAGTGAAGTTATGATATACAAAATAACAATTCTAGGTTGAAGATAGCTTATAAAAAAAAGAAAAAAGTAATCTGACAAATGCTTATACTTTAGTTTTGTATAGGCCGGGCTTATTTGTCATAATTTAGTCTGTAAATTTGGTTTTAACTGATCACTTAATTTATGTCAGGCAAAACAAAACATCATAATAACGACTTTTAAAGCGGACAGGTAAAGGAAAAAACGCCATAGATAGATAGCAGTTAGTCACAAATTATACGCATTGTTAAGACTGAATAGTATAAAAAAGCATTTTATAGAAACCGAAATAAAAACCTGCATTAAACTTTTATTTTCTTTGAACCAAAACTTAAACCAGAATTTAATAAATGCTTTGAAACAAACCGGAATCAAGCAGCTTTTAAAAATTGCAGAATTTGAAACTGAACCGAAAAATTATTTTATACGGTTTGACGCTTTAGACTCAAGATTCAAATAAACTAGAAAAACCAATCATAGCGCTTTCACATTCTTAGAAAAAAAGACCTGTACAAATTAATTTTACAAGTGGTGACTGGATAGTTCAGATGATAACACACTGGCTTGCAAGCAGAAAAACGCGAGTTTTATCTTTCCTGAGTAATCTCCGTAGTGCCTGTAAAATAGGCACGTCATGATGAATTTCTTATATCTACGGGGCCACACTGTTTGCCTACAACAGCAACTCCCGTTAAAACAGAATAATTAAGCTTATACGTCCATATGAAAAAGGTCTAATACATTAATAGTTTAAAAATTTTTTGGCACTTCGACCCCAATTTGAGTAAAAATTTTCTTCAACAACTTGATCCAGCACACACTCATAATTAAAGTGATGTGTCATTAACATGAAGGCTTTTTTTGTTTTCACTTTTATGCAAGTATGTTTTCTGTATTGCATGGGAAGAAAAACAAGTAAAAACTAAAAAAAGGTCTTTACATTAAAAATCATAAATTTTTTAGATAATTCCTTTGCCATTTAGTTATCGTTGCTTTATACTTGAAGCAGATTCCATCAGTCATTCATCGACCCTATCGGTTACTTTGAGAATTACTGTGACATATCAGCTTGTTCGGTCTCCTAACTTATTTTTACATTGTTAAGTTTTCTACTTTGTTTCACTCGACTCAATAAAACACGAAGCACTAAAAAAAACCGACAAAGTCTATATTTTTGTAATTTACTTTATAGACTTTTAGTCACCCTTTGATTCTGATTTGATTTTAATTTAACATATTATGAATAATTTTAAAAAAAATAACATTTACCCATATGAAATCAATTTAATTACTGTTAAAAGTTTTTCGGAATAGTTTGAAAATAAAATGTTGTGTAGACGTCATAGTATCTATAAAATTTTTCTTAAAATTTCTTAGCAATAAGTAAAAAAAACTATTTTTGAATTTTGAATATTGATTTAAGAAGTACAAAAATGTTAACGATCAAGCCTTTTTTTTGTTTTTTTTGTTTTTACAATATGATTTTTATGAAAATTTGATAAAGTTTAAAAAGCACAGAAAAAATTTTTATGCCGTTTATTTTTTAAAAATAAAGAAAATAAACAAAGATGTTGATAAAGCATTAATTCATTTTACTACATTCAGTTGCAGTGCCTCAACAAAAAATCTAGTAAAAAAAAGGAATTTTTTATTAGTAAAAATTAGCAGTTTTAAGGTAAATACACAAAGCTGATAGTAAAATCCTTGCTCTTGCAGCAAAACAAAGATTTCACAACTTCATAATGTGCACTATTATTCTTAATTTAGATGTTTTACAATCCATGTTTAAAAAGGGTAAAGCATCATAATGCAACAATTACAAAAATACAGATCATTTCTGTAACTAAGTTTTTGAAATTGTTGAGCATTTTAAATGACACGAACAATTACATATATGACAAAAAATTGAATATTGATCTTAAGCTAAGTTATTCAGAAAAACATAAGTTATTAAGATGGTTTAAAGCCAATACTCTTTTTTTCAAAGCACATTTTTACTGGAAAAATGTGTCGTAAAACTCTTTTGATATTTTTAGGACTAGTAATAAATGATGTTAAAAAATTTTAAATACTTATAAGCAAGGTTAGCAATGGTGCTTATTTTGAAGATAAGTGCTTATTTTTTGTTAAAATTGTTTTAGTTTTCATCAAGATTTCTAAGTAAATGTGCTTGTTATAGTGCAACGGTAATAGAAAACTAAAAAAGACGTCTTTACACAAAGTTGAATTTTTTGGTAAAATATCTACAAATGAAGACCTCTTTTTTGGTTTTTACTTGACATTACAGCTCTCGTATTTTTATGTTTCATCACTTATGCCGTGTTTTTGGCCAATTCTGATGGTAAATCTGCTAATAACAAAGCTTTTTGAAATATTAGACTACTTTGCTCGCTAATAAAAAATTTGTTTTTCTTTAATTAAATAAATGTAGCGGAAATGTTCAATACTTTGCGTCTTGCTATATTTTTTGCCGCACCCAGTAAAAAATTTTCATTTTTTTTACAATCATTTTTGTGTTGAATAATCGCCAACTATTGCTTCAAAATAATTTGGAAAATTTTTCAAGTAAAAACATTGTCGTGTTATGTTTTACCCAAAAAAACAAAAAAGAATAAGAATGCCTTTGGTTCATAATCCAGAAATTCAAAATTTAAATATCTATCAAACTAAAAAAATTACAATATTTTGAAATAAGTTTACAACAGTACAGGTTTAGTTAGAAAAATTTTTTTGTATGTTTTTCATTTGTTATTCTAGCATTTACGGAATAGAGTATTATGAAAATAGCGCTGTTCGGAATTTTTTCGATTACTCACTTATTGAAGGTGGAAACTTTTTACGGTTTTATGTTCCTTGTTCAGTTTGTATGTCTCAAGGAAAACCCAATCAGGTAACATCAGTTTGTTTACTAAAAGATTCATGCCCTTGCGTAAAAACCCGATATAAAAAAATTCAGCAGTTTCTCCAGATAAAAAAGTTTCTGTCAATGGTTCACAAGTTGATTTAGTCGTCGTCGTCGTCGTCGTCGTCGTCGTTTGAAGGGTATCCACTCCAGATCAGACACAAACAGGACTGGGGCCGAGGGTTTATCCTTTTACTACCCCAGACTGCTGTACTGCCTGGATCAGATGCTGGCAGTGATGTCATTAAGCCAGCATCGAGTTTTGTCATCCAAAACCGTCAGACCTCGTGCTCCATGTGGTGCCCGATGTATGGGGCACGCTGTTAGTACATGGTCTGCGGTTTGCTCAGAGGCGCCACACTCGCAATTCGGTGAAGGAGCGAGACCCCATTTGTGCATGGACGAATGAAATCGCCCAACACCAGTCCGCAGGCGGTTGAGCTTAATCCAAGCTGCTCGGGGTAAGCCCATCCCAACAGGCCTGGCACCGGTCTCGGGCACAAAAGCACGGAGTCTGAAAGCATTTTCACAGTACTCCGTTTTCCATTTGTGATTTGTCCATTCAGAGGCGCGGATGCCAAGTCTGGCAAGGTTGTCCAAGAGATTCCGCGCACCTGGCACAAACGGGCGTCTGGATCTTAGTCTCACTTGGCCAGTATCTGAGAACCCACTTAAAAGACCATGCAAGATATGATCGGGGTCCAGAGATCCACGGTAAGCCAAGGAGAGTGTCCCTCCCATTCGGCGAAGCTCAGCTGGCTGGATGCCAGTTGATTTAGTTATTAGGCTAAATGCAATAATAAAGAGATAAAATCAAACAAATTTATTTTGTTTTACGTCCATTTTTTTACAGTTCTACAAAAACAATTTTTTATCAAACTAATTGAAATGATTTAAAATGCCTGTGAAGGTGTTCTCGGCAATTTTTTTAGTAGCAGCATTTTTCTTAACAACAACTGCAATCGACATGGTTTTGGTTTGATTTTTTCCCTTGTCCTGCTTTTGTGCCGTTGAAAAAAATATTTTACTTACTCTTTTTTCTTTCTTCTGACGAGCAGCTCTAAATTTTCGTCAAAATCACTTGATAAACAACAAATTGATAAATGAAGATAAAAGAAACGACAAAAAAGATAAAGTAAAAGAATAATTTAACCTGTTAAGCGTCACCAACGGCATATGCCATTTAGCGTTAACTACTTGGAATCGTCCCCAATGGCATATGCCGTTTTCAAGCGTAGATGTTTAATGACAATTTACTTCAAAAAAATAATAGATAAATTAAAAAATTTAAAGAATGATAAATGAAGAAATAATTTAAATGATAAAATAAAAGAATGAATAAAAATCGAAGAAAATAAATGAAAAAATTGATAAATTAACTATTTTACTTAAATATTGGCAAATAAAAAACTTTGACCTTCAGATTTTGACAAAACGTATTTGAATTTTGTTATCAACCAAATTCTTTTTTTCAGCCAGCGTGGAATATCAAAACGATGATTTGATAAATAGTAAAAAATTATCAGCAGTCAAAAGTAAATTTGTGTTCCCGCAAGATAAGTCATTTACACAAAAATTCAACCAAAAACAGGCTCTAGCATACGAAGCTGAAAAACATAAAATTATTTGTTTTTCCTTGAACAATAAAAATTGTTTTTTGTTTATAGCTGATGATATCTGGCAAAGATGCTTGCCCTGGAAATTAGAAAAAATAATACACGGGATACATTATGGGACCTTATCACATTAATGCACGACACAGCGTGCATGTCATAAAAAGTTTACATTTAAGTTTTAAGCAAATGGTATTTTCCGTAATGCTGTGTTTGGACAGCCGATTTAGTTGCTTCGCTTTCTTCAATCCAATGACAGGAAGCAAATGATAGGTGCATAATCAATTACTACTCTAAGCAACCTGTGTGATATATGAAAGGAAGTAGAGACATTGTAGACCAAAAAATTACTTTCTATTTGAGTAAAACCAAGTCTCGAAAATGGACCACAATTGCATTTTCGTATTTTCTTGATATTTGTCGCATAAATACAGCAAGTGTATTAGCAATGAATAAACACACGGAGCCGCGCAAACAGAATTTGTTGAAGTTGGCTTTAGTCTTGTTTTAAAATTATTAAACCTTTTATCGAAGGCAAGGTCTAACCCAATGTTTCTCAACTTTTTTCCGATCGCGGCACATTTTTGAAATTTTTTAAAAATTGCGGCACCTTTAGACCATTTTTATTAAATTTTGTTTCCAAAATCAGGTGATCCTTAAAAAAAAGTTTTTACCCAGAATTGGGCTTAGATTTTTAGCTTTTGTCCATAAAATCAGTTCTATTCTAAAAATACCGTTCTTCTGGCTACGGTACATAATTGGTATCTTTCGAAATTCGCGGCGCACTTCAGCAAGGATTCTTGATTTCCGCGACCAAAATTATGTGATCTCTAAAAAAACAGCTCTTCACCTAAATTCACGGTTTCCCTTGTCAATTTCTTTCGCAAAATTAGTTCTTTCTAAATAAAAACGGTCTTTGCTCCGAATATTACATATTTCACGTGTAAAAAGCGCAATATTCGACGCCCCTAGATAATTTTTTTCCAAAATCTTTCACGGCTCATAGGTTAAAAAATATAGATATATGTAGTAACATTGAAGCTTATAATTCAAAATAACATTGCAACACTCAAGCTTTTTTCTGGATTAGTGAATAATGTACTATAGTTTGCGGCACCCTAGCAAAACGCAAATGGCACTCTAGGTTGCCGCGGCACCCCGTTTGAGAACCACTGAATCTAACCAGTGAAATTCTACAAAAACTAAAGTTGATACTTAGCAAAAATGTCGTGTAACCAAGTATTTATATCGCTTTGTTATCGACATTTCCTTCTCAATCAGAAAAAAATGTCGGTGTGAAATATGTATATCAGAAATATCAGGTCCGGAATGAAAAAAAAAAATGGCATTAAAATGGCGCTTCCAATCTTTTGTTCAGCCTGGTAACAGTTTTCAAAAATTAACATAAACAAACTCAAAAAATATTCCAAAAAAATACATTGAGCTGAGTTTGAGAGCAATATTATTCTATGATTGTACTACTGGTGTTTTTGTTTTTCAAACAATAATGTTGAAATTTGCACTATCAATTAAATAATTTCTATCGCAAAAAAATATCGGTTTCATAAGTTTTGAACAAAGTTACAATATTCGTCACAGTTGAAAAATAAGTTCATGGCAATTAAATTACTTCTTTGAAAAATTTTAACTTTTTGTAACCCTTACGAAAACTAGACCTAACTAATTAAACAAGTCGTACAAAACTTAAAAGTTAAACAATTACGTCAGAAAACGTTAGCAAAATTTTAATAAACAAATATTTTATTAATGATTTAGCGCAGTGTTCGTCAAACTGTGGGAAAGGGGTCGCCTGAATATCTTGTGGGGTCGCTTTATTACTGGAATTCTGCAATTGAAATTTCTGAGCTAAAATGTGTACAGTTGTTTACACGAAATTAATTGGTTTCTATATTTGTGGTATTTGTCTGGCACCTTATTTTTCTAAGTCTAAACAGTGCTCAATAATCAAATTAGTTTGGCGTTTTGTTTGTGAAATAGACTGGACGATGACGGTTTACTTTCAAACAGAGTGCTTTCCTCTAATAATGTCACTCGCTGCCGAAAGTTCTTTCATCTACACGCGTGCTTCATTAAAGAACTTTCGGCGCCGATACTGACTTTAATGGAATAATTTTATTCCTTTTTCATCAAACTGCAGTGATTTGTTGAACAGCGCTATGTTTAATCAACCGCTGGACTTCTGTGCTGCATTTTTCTTTTTGATTTTCGTATTAGTTCTTAACTAGTGATTTGTTAAGATTATATGAAAGTGCATTTAACCTTAGTATTCTTGAAGCCTGAGGTGGATTTGAAGTGAAGACCTTTTTTAGTGATGACTTTGCTTTCATTTACTAAAAACTGCTTCAGCTACCTTTTTTTGGACACTAAATAGTGGTCCCCCTTACTTTTTTTGCACCGAGCCCCCTTTTTGTAAGGTCATCACTGTGTACAGCAGCATGCACCGGAATCAATTTCGGAGTTGTAAAACGAATCAAAGATAAAACTCCAATCGCGCAATGGACACATTGTTTTTTACATAGACAAGCTCTGATGGCCAAAATTTATCTGAGGAACTGCATGATACATTGAATGTAGTCATAAAATGTGTAAACTATATAAAAGCAAGACCACTTAACCAACGTTTGTTTTCATCTTTGTGTGATGAAATGGGCGCAGATCACACAGGATTACTCTTGCACACGAAAGTGCGTTGGTTATCACGGTACCGGGTTCTCATGCGAGTTTTTGAATTTCCTGAAGAAATAATTTTTTTCTTAAATCAACAAAAGAAGATCTCCTTAGCAGAAAGATTCACTCAAGAAAAATTTGTTGCTAACATTGCTTACATGTCGGACATATTTCACTCATTAAATTGTCTGAATGAATCTGTGCAAGGACCTGGATTTACAGTGATTGATCACTCTGTCAAAATTACCGCTTATTATAAAAAACTTAGTTTGTGGCAGACATACATAAAACGAGACGCGTTTGATATGTCTCGTGATTTAAAAAAATATCTTATAGGAAAAGAAGTGAATATCAAAAACACTATAATTGAACACCTTGAGAAGCTGACAAAAAAAATTGAGCAATATTATGGTGATACTGTGAAACCAACCAATGATCACGACTGGATGATCAATCCTTTTGTTGCAGCAGATTTGCCAGAACTACCTCTACGAGTCGAAGAAGAATTTACCGATATGATAGCTGAACCACTAAACCGGATTACTTTTAATTCTTTTAAATCAAAACATCCGAAGTTCAGCAAATCTTTTCATTTGGGCTTCAACGCGATTAACTTATTCAATTGTATCAGCGTTTGTGATTAAACAGTTAATTCCATTTGCAACTACGTGGCTTTGCGAAGCAGCATTTAGTGCTATAAGTGTGCAAAAACGAAACATAGAAATCGATTGGATATTGAACATGATTTGCGATTGTGCATCAGCAAAATCACGCCACGATTTCAAAAGCTGGTGGACAGAAAGCAACCACAATCGTCCCATTAATAAATATTACAGTATTATTGATCCATTTAAACGCGTTTTTATCAGTCTGTGTAATTAGTTTGTTCAGTATACCATCTATAGCTATTAACATTTTAAATTTGTAGTTGAATCATTTTGTATTTGTTTTGGGGTCGCGTGTATTGGTATTGCTAATAAATTCTTTAACTTGGGTTGCTTCTTGAAAAGGTTGGAGACCACTGATTTAGCGTACTTAACCAAAAGAAGAAAACATTCGAAACAAAAAAGGATTTCTGTAAAATTAAAAAAATTAATGTAATCAAAACCAATCAACTCTAAATAAATTAGTCAAACCAAACTATTCTTTTATAAGGTGAAGAAAAATTAAAGTGAGTTCTTTGCGATGTGGAACTACAAACAAAATTTTATTGTGTAATGATTTGCCTTTCTTTTTATGATATAAAATTTCTTGCCTAAATTGTTTACAAAAGGGAGTGAATTTAAAAAATTATTTGATCAATAGCAAAGATCGAAGCGTTGTAAGCACTAATAAAATGATTTTTTAGCAGATTTGCAAGCGTAAAATTTCTTTCTTTTTAAACAGTAATAATCTTGCCAAGTGGATTTCAGGTGTCAGAATTTTTACTTCTAATTTTACGGATTAATGACGTTCGACAAATAGACGAAGTCGTTAATTCTTTCAAATCGCTCTCTCGTTTTCAGCCAATTTACAAAAACTGACAACCTTTAAAAAATTGCTTTTTCATTCCCAAATAATGTTTAAATGCAACATTTAAGTATCTCTATTAAAAGAGTATAAAATTTCCTTTCTATACTAACTTGAATGACAATTCTAGAGCTAGTAATTGTTGAGATATAAGCAAGCAAAGAGCGTGGGCCGTTTCCGCCCCGCCGCCCCAGTCGTACAAAGTTTTCAAAAAGCCCAGTCAGAATTGGGTTAGTTTATTTCCTTGTAAGAAAACAAAGTTTCACTGAACAAGCCGCTTTAAGGATCCTTTTTTGGGAAAAAGACCAGCAGTTGCTAAAGATAACTTCTGCATTTCTCTTTGAATGATATTGGAGGAACGTTCTTATGAATTGATTGCTGTATCTCGTATTTTGGCTTTCGACCGCGAAACTTCAATGTATGCAGAATCAGGTGGATGGCTATGTTCAGATGGTTCTCTGATTATTCCATTTGAATAAGAATCGCGATTCTCGCGATTCTATTTGAATAAGGTTTTGAATAAGGTTTTAAAAAGTTGATTTAAGTAAACATAATTTGATAAATATTTATTTGATTGTTTAATATACAATAAATTTTATAAATATTCTTACTTTCAATATAACGTAAAATGCCTTTATCAAAAGAAATTACCAATTTAATAAAGGAAATGGAAAATAACCTGAAGGATACTATAAATAAATCATTAAAGAAACAAGAAAAATTATTTACTAACAAATTAGACCAAATTTCAAGTAACTTAAAACTTCAAGCAGAAAAAATCGAAAGCATTATTGAAAGCCAGAACTTCTTAATGCAGAATTTGAAATATTTAAAAAAGATGTTACAGAACTAAAAAAAATTAAAAATTCCCAATAAAATTGAGTCTTTGGAAAAAAGAATAGAAATTCTAAGAAATAATCTAAAGGAGCAAGAAAAAAGCCGAGATGATTTAGAACAAGTTCAAAGAAGAGATAATTTAGAGTTCCACGGAATTCCTCAAATTCAAAATGAAAATACTAACTTTATCATAAAAAGCATAGCTAAAAAATTAAATATTGATCTAAAGGATGAAGATATTTCAACTTCTCATCGCTTGCCAAGTACTTCCAATAACCATCCAAGTTGCTAGATTCACCAGCAGAGACATCAGAAATAATATATACCAAAAAAGAAAAAATTTAATAGCTGTAAGAAATTTTGAAATTGCTGGAATGGAAAAACTTTACATAAATGAAAACTTGACTCCAAGAAGAAGAAAACTATTTTCAATGGCTCATAAAAAGAAAACAGAATTAAAATATAGTTTTCTTTGGACAAAAAATGGCAATATCTTTATGAGAAAAAACAATGCAAGTGAAAAGATTAAAATCTCCTGTGAAGATGACATTGATAAACTTAACTAAAGCAACTGAATCTTGTTATATGTTTTGCTTTTATCGCATGTAAGTTTTTCTTTTTTATTTCTTAATGTTTAACTTGTTTAATTTAGATATATGCTTAATTGTTTGATTTAGATGTGAATTATTTAAAAATTTTTAATTTAAATGAAACTATTTGTAAACCTAATGTAAGTGTAACTGATTTTGCAAACTTATTAACTCAAAATTATGATAAACATGATAAATTTCTTCTCCATCTTAATGTCAGAAGTCTTAATAAAAATATAAATAAAATAGATGAATTACTAGCAACTTTACCTTACTCTCCACATGTCATAATAATTAGTGAAACAAAACTAAAGAAGAAAAATTATAACACTACTTTCATAAAAAATTATTGTTTTCACTCAATTGATTCAACTAAAAATAGTGGTGGCATTGGCATATATTTACATAATTCTCTAAATTACAAAATTCGACCTGATCTGAGACTAAACGAAAACTTGGTTGAAGACATCTGGGTGGAAATTAAATCAGACAATGACAATAAATCTTATATCGTGGGAGGAATATATTTTCATCCCCATTCATCAATAACAACTTTTCAACTTAAATTGGAAGAAACAATTGATAAAATAAATTCAAAAAGGCTGAAGTATTTTATATTGGGAGATTTTAATATTAATTTGCTAAGTGATAATTCTACAATTGTTAAATACAAAGAATCTCTTGAATCATTTGGTGTGATAAGTCTCATAAATTGCCCAACAAGGTTCATGAATAAGCAAACTCCATCTTTATTAGACCACATTTACTGCAATGATAACTCGAGTAATATCCTTTCTGGAACTGTTTCTTTTGACATAAGTAATCATAATCCTACTTTTGTCTTAGTACCAAAAAAACAAGTTAAGCCATTATCAAGAAAAATAAATCATTTTAAAATATTTAAAAGAAACTTTTTCATGTTTTCCGAATGTGACTTCTTGAAAACTTTGGAAGAAAATTTAAATAATAGCAATTTGGGCAAAAATAAGTTAGATCCTGAAGAAGATTTTTTACATTCTTTAAATACTTTTTTAAATTGTTTAGAGATCCATGCTCCCACCCAAAAACTTACACGAAAGGAAACAAAATTTTATTTTAAACCCTGGTTAACAAAAAGCATACAAAATAGTATAAAAAAAAAAAAAAAATTATATCAATTATCCTCCCAACATGCTCATTCTGAACCATATTACAAAAAATACAAACAATATAACAACATATTAACAAAAGTTAAACAGCAGTCAAAGCAAAACTATTTTCAACATCACTTGCAATTGAGCAAAAACAACACCAAGGAAATATGGAAAACAATAAATCAAATAATACGTAAACCAACTCCTCATACAACTTTTACAAAGATTAAATGCACAGATACAAATATTGATTTATATGATCCTAAATACATATCGTCATGCTTCAACAAATATTTCTCAAGTGTAGGTTCTATTTTGGCGCATGCTCTTCCAAAAGCAAGTTTTTCAAATTCTACAAATTCCATACCTTCTATCTGCTCTTCTATGTATATTAAACCAGTGTACATTGAAGACATTATTAATGAAATAAATCAATTAGACACTAATAAATGTGATGATACTTATGACATTCCTGTAAAAATTATCAAACTAAGTAAAGTTATAATTGCTCCCATATTATGTGACCTGATAAATAACTGTATCAATAAAGGCATATTTCCAAGTATTCTAAAAATAGCAAAAGTAATACCTATTTATAAAAGTGGTAAAAAAGACCTTGTCTCCAATTATAGACCAATTTCTATTTTACCTCATTTCTCCAAAATTTTTGAAAAAATTCTAAAAAAAAACATTGTGAACTTCTTGAATAAACATAATGTACTTTCTGAAAGTCAATTTGGTTTTCAACAAAAAAAAGTACCAATGAAGCACCAATTGAATTAGAAAACTACCTAAAATATCAGCAAGCCAATAATCAAATAACATGTGGCATTTTTTTAGACCTAAAAAAAGCTTTTGATACTGTTGACCACAATATTTTGAAAAACAAACTAAAAATTAAAGGTATTTGAGGTCTATCCTATGACTTGATCTCATCTTATTTGGCAAATAGATATCAATTTACTTGTGTAAACTCACAAAAATTTGATAAAAATATAATAAATTATGGTGTTCCTCAAGGCAGCATATTAGGTCCTATTCTATTTCTTTTATATATTAATAACTTACCTAAATCATCAAACTTAAAAACTCTTCTTTTTGCAGACGATACTGCACTTTTTGCTTCTAGCAATAATTATGTCTCATTAGAAAAAATTATCAATGTAGAAGTCAAAAAAATTGAAAATTGGCTACTTCAAAATAAACTTAGCCTAAATTTTAAAAAAATCATACACTATAGTATTTGGTGAAAAAAGGAAAAAAAATAAACCAATAAGCATTTTTATAAATAACACAAAAATTTCTAACCAAAATACTGTGAAATATTTAGGAGTTACTATCGACAAACACTTAAAATGGAAACCCCACATAGATAAATTAACAAGTAACGTTTCTAAATCTGTAAGTATACTTTATTACCTACAAAAATATCTGTTCATTGCCAATTTAAAACTAGTTTATTATGCTCTTGTTAAAAGCAAACTGCATTATGGAATACTTTTATGGGGAAATGCTTATAAAACAACCTTATCAAATCTAAATAAAATTCATAACAGAGCATTACGTTACATTACAAAATTACCATATAGAATAAATATAGATAAACTGTTGGCAAATGCTAATCTTCTAAAAATTAATGAACTGTACAAATTTACTGCATCAAAATATATGTTTAAATTATTATACAACAATGGCCCAAAAAATGATATGCAATTATTAAGTGAAATTCATACTCATAATATCCGTCAATCAAAAAACAAAAATGTATTTTTTTCTAATTTATTATCCAGTAATTTATCAAAGAGTGTTACTATAAGTTGCTCTAAAATATGGAACAATTTGCCGAATAATATAAAAGCTGAAAAAAGACCAAAATTTTTTAATAAGTTAGTTTATGACCATTTATTAAATCATTACAGAACTTAAACCAAATTTTACTTAGGCTACTTCTACTTTCATCTTTTTTAATTCTTTTTGTTTTTGTACTACTATACTTATATTTTCCTAGTATTTTGACATTGACACTTCTTTCCATAGTATCATAATACTTCACAATTTATTCTTTCAATCAATATTCTCACGTTCTATTTTTAGTTATTTTAAGTTACTTTTATCAATTTATTTTCAATTGGGTCATTTATTTGACTTTTCAACGACTAATTTACCTATGTGAACCCTTCTTACGACATAAAAAGGAAAAAAAAAAAAAATTTTTGTGTGAACAAAACGTTTTGAACAAATTATGCATTTTTACCCGCCTTACTTTGAAATCATATTCTTATGTAGTGATTAAATGACGATGGTCTCTTCCTACCTCCCGCATCACGCTTTTGTATTGTTGTTGTTTTGTTTTGCAATTGTATTCACTTGTTTTGTTGCTTTCTGTATTTTTTCATTGGCAGCATTTTTTGCAATGTTTGAGACAATTCTTTGTTTTTTCCTTTTAAAGAAAATTGTAAATTGTGATGCAAATAAAAATAAATTTTCTCTCTCTCTCTCTCTCATAAGGCTGTCGTCTTCAGCTCTTGATACACGGTTTTTACGTTTTCGAAGTTTTCACACCTCCAATAAGTTACCCCATTTGTTTTTATTACAAATATAGAAAAAAACATTTAAATCAAATTTTCGTTTGCCTTTGTTACTTAAGGTAAACTCCATTCTAAAACATACAAAACTGCTATTTACCTGGAAAAACAAAACCATAACATTAATAAACTATCAAATTTTATAAAGTTCACTTTGAATATTTCATATGATTCCAGAACAAAACTTTTATAGATGACTTAGAAAGTAATAAAAATTCCTATAGTAAGCAGCCATAGTGGATTTAGCATTTGTGAATTTACAGTAATTCTAGATCAATGATTCTCAACCACCGTGCCGCGGCACTTTTGTGTGTCGCGAAATTCTAGAAGTGTGCCGCCAAATTTTAGATATAATATGATTTAAAAAGAAAAATCCTTTTAACAGGAATAGATCAGTGCTTCCCAACCTGTGTGCCGTGGCACAGTAAAAAATTTCTAAAAAAAAAAGATCTTCACCTCAAATCGATCTTACATGTCGAGGCAATAATGAAGTCGGGACAAAAAGCGGGAAATATTGAGTTCGATTCTAGGTGAAGACCTTTTTTTTTTAAAAAACACCTTGATTTTGGGAGGAAAATAGGAAAAGCAGAGACGAAATCGAAGTGAAGACCTTTTTTTTTTTAGAGAACACCATGATTTTTGGAGAAAAAAGTGAAAGACGAGATCAAAACTCTTTTTCTTTTTTTACTGAACATCGATTTTTGAAAATCCTTGTCTCGAGCCCCTAAATTTGAATGATGATGATTGTCACAAACTTTGCTCGGGAATCCCAAGGGACCAGTTGAGCTAGGTAACCCGAATACCTGCGCTGAAACAAAGCTGTGTCTAAATTTTATTTTATTCCGGCTCAAGAAGTAGTTTTACTATGAGCCTGACGGTTTATACAGTTGGTTAACGAAAGCTCGGATTGATTTCGTTGAAGACTCTTTTTCACGACAAACAGAGACCCTTTTCTCTAATAAAAACAGATGTATTACAAAAATATCACAACTTCTATTCCACGCTTTGCCAAACTGCAAAGCAAAATTAACACTATAACTCGACTCAATCAACACAAATAATTCTACCTCTGTAGAACAAAACTGCCAACACTGGCACAAAATAAATTCAACAATTGTCCACCGACACAAAATCTAACGGTCCACCTCCTGTGGCCAAACAAAATCACCTTCGCTCGAGCCGCCACTCGAGTCGCTTCAAATTACCTCACAACGATAATAATCCTCATAATAATTTCTCGCTACGCATCGGCTTTATATAGAAAACAAAATCACGTGACGTAAACTTTCTCGTAAATTCAAGATTCAGCCAGAAACCCCTGGAGAGTTCGTTACGCGAATCAAGTGGAATATACGCGAATTTTCCAGTACAATGACGTTAATCAAAAACATATTACGTCAATACAAAGAGAAAAAAAAAGAGAAAAAGATACATGTATCGAGCCATATAACAAATTGGACGTATATCGCAGACAGCGCTCAAAGAGCCGCATTTATTCTCTTATAATAAAACTACGAACTGCCTTTAACGGGGATACACTACATCGTTATGATTAAAATTATGAATGAAGTGTGACAATGATAATGATGATGATGATGATGATGATATTTTATTCACGCTTATGCAATGTACATAAGCAAAGCATGAAAAGGAAACGCGACACAACGACGAACGTTAAACATGCAGAAAGTATAGAGAGGGGGTAAGAAAGAGAAAAAATAAGAAGCACGGCCGCATTACCTAATTCAAACTAAATATTATTATTTAAAAAGACAAAAGACACAAAAAAAATGACAAGACAAAAAATAAATAAATAAATAAATAAATAAATAAATAAATAAAAATGACAAAAAAAAATGTGCAGTGCAGGAACGGTTATGTAAATCGTTGGGAGGCACAACCGCCCTATATTGCTAACTATAAATTTAGCTCAACTGAGCATGGTGAATAAAGAAAACCTCCCGAAAAGAAACCCCACCAGGTCAGGAAACCTTTTCTGGATGCACTGCAAATACAAACATAAAAATAAAACAAAATATACTTATATATATATACATTTTGAAGAGAGAATAAAGAAGTATAAAGTTTAGAAAAGAATAGAACATGCCAACTGTGTAAATTGATTTGAATAATCAGTTTAAAAAAATAAGGTTGATTGTCCATTCAACGGTTTGAATTTGTTATATCAATTGATTCCAATTTTCTTACGTAGCATACACTCTTTCTTGATAGAGATTGAAAATGTTTTGAAGATTGTAGCCTAATTGAGAATTGATAAGAGAACCAATGTTGATGATTGTTCTTTAGAAAGACATGTGCTTGAATTTCCTGAATTCATTTTTATCTGAAATAAAAATGCTTTCCCGTAGTAAGTAGCTCACTGAAATTATTAAATTTAGATCTTATTGAATATTTAATTATACACTAATTCTAGTTTACGGATGTATAAAAGCAATATCTTCATGCGCTGTCAAGTTATGGCGCCGAAAAGACAAAGCGCCATTAAGACGTGGTTATAGTTTTATAACTTAATTTCTAAAATCTTTTATTGATCCTTATTTATATTGATTCATTGAGTAGGAATTTTTTAAGATTGTTTCTGAAACATTTAAAAGTCTGATTGCTTGTTTTTAAATTGGCTGGGAGAGAATTCCAAATGAAAGGGCCTTGATAAGAAAAAGATTGTTTTGCAACAGTTGTTTTACAGTGATGTGTTATGTATTGAGCTTTGTTTCTTGTATTGTATTTGCATGGATTTAAATGCAAATTACAACTAAAAGCAGGAAATTTTTTTCCACCTTGTATTAGTTTGAACATAAGGGACGCAGTTTCCAATTTATATAATTGATTTATTTTTAAAATATTGCATTGTTTCATAATGTCGTTTATGTTGGAACAATAGAGCAATTCAAATATCATTCTCAAGAATTTGTTACAAATTTGCTGAAGCTTTGTAATTAGAGTTGAATTACCAAAACACCAGTTTGAAATGCAATATTGGAGGTGACTGTTAATTAGAGAATGATACAGAAGGAGTAGTGAATTCTTGTTTACAAGTGATTTTATTTTGCACACTACACCATAACAGCTTCTTAGCTTTGAAATCAAGTATTTCATGTGTAGACTCCAGGAAAGATTATTGTGAATGAATGCACCCAGAAATTTTAGAGAATTTACCTGATCAATTTGTCTATTTCTTATTGATAAAGAATGTTTACCTCCAACACTTGAGTTTGGAGTACTAAAAAGCATAAATTTAGTTTTTTCAATATTTATTGACAATTTGTTAGAAACCAGCCACCGATCAATTAATTCCATCTCTGATTCCATGAATTGAAATAGAGTTGACGTATTTTTATGGCTAGTCCAAACAGTTGTATCATCAGCAAACATAACGGCTTTGCTTTTAGTTAAGCAATTGTTAAAATCATTCACATATATAAGAAACAGGAGTGGGCCTAAAATAGATCCTTGCGGAAAACCCATGATTGATGAATTGATTGTGGAATGAATATCCACCACTGCTCACACGGCGTTTCATTCCGCGCACACTAAGCAAGCTTTTAGAGGGAACGTTGTTGGTGACAAAAATCAAGAAATTTGCACCAAGTGTTAAGTTGACCTTGACTTTATCCAATTTGATTCTAATCGAACAAGAATCACGACTTCTGATTTAATTAATTTCGTATATTAATCAAGGCAGCGATCAAGAATATAGTTAATCAAATAAACCAAGAAAATATAAAAATAATTAATAATTAAAATCAATTCTGGCGTTATCTAAAACATTGAAAAAGGTTAAAAATCGTAGCTAATTTTTTGTACACTCCGTACTGACAAACAACTAAACCTTATCTACTTAAAAGAAAGCCTTTGAAGCACATGTGCGCGAAACAGACTCCCTGGAGATTTTGACGTACGAGGTAATTCACGGAACGTTTATGACGAAACACAAAGGCAATAAAAAAGGATTGACTCAGCCAAATCTTCGCTGTACAATTCTTAGCGATAAATTTATGACGAACATTTAAGCGAACAAAATTTTAGATTATCCAATTCTCACTGCTACACCAAGTGTACCGCGAATTTAATAAAAGCCCAAATTGTGCCGCAATCTGAAAAAGGTTGAAAACCACTGATCTAGATTATTAAAACAAAAAACAAATACAACAAATAAGATTCAAATAGTATGAACGCAGACTAAATAATTAAAGGTTATGACTCTGGTAAAATTTTTTAAAAGTATTATGACGAAACAGTACATACATTGGCGGTAAATTAAGTTACATGAAACAAAAACAAAAACAAGCGGATTTTAAAAAATATGTTTGGTAAAAACGGCGTTTGATTGGCATATAATTAGTGGCACCGGAAGCAGGGGGAGGGGGACAGAAAGGAAATTGCTCTATGTGCTCTTTTTATTCCTCTACGAACAAAAGCATTTGGTTAGGTTTACTCCTACAATCATAAAACTCGACCAAAATATAAGATCGATTGAAGGTGAAGATCTTTTTTTGTTATCACTAGATTTTTGGAAGAGTCAACAAATTTATGACTCTTTAAACGTCAATACAATTTGGTTAAGGTTGCATTGGCTTTCTCCTGAACTTTTTCATATGATAGGGGCTTTGAACTATTACTCCAAATTTTAAAAAAGCTTTTTTTCAATTTTCTCTCCCCGCTCCTTGCTATAATATACGGCCCGCATATAATTGACGATTTAAAATAGAATTTGACTTTCTTATTAATAAAGTTTCGTGTATTCTAATATGAAGTTGTGATTTACATTTGCGCAAAATCGAAAAAAATTGAAATAAAATTAAACGTTTGAATAGGAGTCTCATGTATTTTTCATTTATTTTTCAAGTAATTTATTTACCGCTAATGTGTGTTCTTGGCAGTTATAATAGTTTTGAGAAAATACATTATTGTCATAACCCTTATAAAATTATTTTATAAGCATTTATGATATTTGAATTTTTTGCTTAAATTAAAATAAAATCGTGGATAGTTTCGGAAACTCCTTGGAAAAATTAGAGACAGATTCAAAGGGAAGACTTTTTTAGAGATTATTATGTTTTTGAGACTAAAAATCGACAAAACCGGACCAGATTCAAAGTGAAAATCTTTTTTCGGAAATCGCTAAGTTTTTGGGACAAAAAATTGACAAAACTGGGACAGATTGAAAACTATAAATTTTTTTTTTCATTATTCGATTACGTATCGTTTTAATCATATGTCGTTTGGATCAAATGTCGTTTTGATCGAATGTCGTTCAGATTAAATGTCGTTTTAATCAAGTTTCGTTTCGATCAAGTGTCGTTTGAATCAAATGTTGTTCGATCAAATATCGGGTGACCATGCGGTCACACTGTTTACGTACAATAAAAACTTCGGGTAAAACAGAAAAATGAAGCTAACCAATACGGCCATTCGAAAAAGATCTGATACAAGTGGTTTTACAACTTTTTTGCTGGTCGACCCCAGTCTGACTAAAAGTTTTTTTCTACAACCTAATCCAGCACACACTCGTAATTAATGTGATGTATCATTAAAGTATTTAAGGGAGGGGACATTGTGCCATGGCCTTAGAAACCAATGTTTCTAACTGTAATAAATATACTGTATATCAACACAATTCACAAACTTGATCAATTCACGAAAGACTAGCCTTTCAGCTTCACCAAAATTCACAATAATTCTAGTCATTTCGCAGATGACCTGACCCTTTTTATCACCCATCCCTCCTTGTTCTTTACACGTCTCAAAACATTGAATCAATTTTTTTTCTTTTTCTGGTCTTAAAAACAATCATGACAAGACCACTATTATTTCTAATTTCCCTAATTTTTTTCCTCATTTAATCTAATTTTTTCGCAAGGTAAGATTTTTCAATCTTTTAAAATCCTTAGAATCTCCTTCTCTTTCAAATCAGAAAATTTGATGCAAAATCGGAATACCCTTGCTCACTCGATACCCATTCTACCTTTCCTTTTTTAACCCTAATAACTCCCTGTATTCAAAAGTTATTTCTATAAACCAACACTTTCTTTCAAAAATTCTTTTTTTATCTTAGAAATATTCTTCATTCCCCAAACATATTAAAATTCTAACCTCCTTTTCTCTTCAAATTTTTATGGAATTTTACCTTTTTCCGCTACTTTAAACGCTTCACTCCATATCTCTCCAAGGTTAATTGCCTTATCTTCATTGGCCTGAAAACTTCTACAGCCCTCTTGTGGCAATTGATCCTCTTACTTCAAACCCCGAAACCTTTATTTCGCTGTCTGGATGCTTTTCGCTATCAAAAATCTTGGAAATAAATTTATTCCTTATAAACCTGAACTCTACTCCAATTTTCAACCCTACCAATCTAAACCTAATATATCGCTATCTGGATAATTTTTGCTATCAACAATCTTGGAAATAAATTTATACTTTATAAACCTGACCTCTACTCCAATTCTCAACTCCACCAATCTAAACCAAACCCCTATTGAAAAAAAACCTTTGACATTCTCCAAAATATCTATCCTCTATGACAATACCTCTAATTACTTCTTCCCAAACTTGATCCAATCCCCTCCCGAAATCAATTAACCCACCAAAACCAAATGACAAAAACCAAACAAACCTTTACACTGGGCTTCATGTAATCCTCTTTTTCTCTAATTTAGAAAAAAAATAGCCATCAACACGACCTATGAAGGTTATGTCTGGGGCTGTTTATTTCATCAACACAACTTTACCCTAAAAGCTCCAACAATTTTCTCTGCAAAGTATGACTTTCTGTTCTTGACGACCCTCACCACTTATTCTTTGACTGTCCTCACATCAAATATATAACTTATTCCTTAAAACTCTTTCTCTCTGAAATTCTGAAAAAACCTACTTTTCCCCAAAACCTACACTAATTCTATACAACTTTTCCAATATTTCTGGCCACCGTAAGACAGTCCTAACCAAAATTGCTTCTTTAATCCGAATTTCAACATTTCAATTGCGTAAAAAAATCCTCACGTTCAAAATCGCCAAAAATACTTCTTTACCAAACGAAGAAACAAACAAAATTAAAAACAAATTTAAATCCTTCTTAAAGAAAAACTTTCATTTTTATTCAATTTAAAATTCAAAGGATTTTTTTTTAATTGTATTTTTTTAATGTAGTTTTTTTCTTTCTTGTACTCTTCCTGTAGTGCCGAATTAATTTATTATGTGTAACGTGTAAAATATTAATCCTTTTCGAGTTTTTTTATATTTAAAATTTTAAGTATCGTGCAATTAAATTTAATCTAGTGTAACTTATTATGTATTATGTTCTTCTTTACTCCAATTGTATAGCATTATGTTTTATTCTTATTTCATCTAGTCTACTTTATAATGCAAATATATTTAAAATCATAAGATTTACCGAGGTTGCCCACATTTTTACTGTACTAAATGTATTTTTTTTATATTTTTCGTAGTCGAAAACTTTTTAGTACCATCTTTTTGTCATTTATTATATCATTTTGCACAGTGTTTTTATTTATTTATTAACCCAGTGTACTATATTCTGTGTCTATATTAATCTTGATATCTTAGTAATTAAATACACAACCTTAATGTTTTCTTGTATGTAAACTTTAATCAATATTTAATCAAGATCCCTATTTCTTTTTATAATTCATTTTCTTTTATTATATAAATCGTGCGACCAATCTCTTTTTATTTCATGTGATTTGCGTATATCCATTTTAATTTAAAATCACCCAATACCGATGTTAAATATTTTTTTATGTACTATGTAATTAATTTAATTTTATCTTTTTCTTATATTGTTTAGTAGCATGTGTATATGTTTTTATTAATGAGTGTGTGATACCTAATATATACACAGTATACGAGTATATATATATTTTTTTTATTTTATCTTTATATTTATCCTCCTGACTCGCAGGAAAGCGAAGGAGGTGCTAATACGTCGGATAGGCAATTGCCCCGACCTGCTTCCGGAGATGCCAAAATATTGCTGTCCACTTGTAATTTAATATAGATATGACTTTAATTTAGAACTGCTTGCCAAGACCATCAAGCAGGGAAAAGTGCCGTAAAGTGTCTTTCCCAAGAACACAACAGAATGACGCGAGTAGGTTTCGAACCGAGACCATATTGGTCATTAGCGCGGCGCCTTAACCACTTGACCACGCTGCCGACTATAAATATATACAAAATAACAAAAAAAAGAAACCGTATAGACGCAAATTAGATAGCCCTCAAAACAACATGATTAAACAAATCAGAATGACACAAAACGAAACAATTTGAAACTTAAACGATCGCCTGTTTACAATGAATTTTTTAAAACTAATAATAAAGCAAGATATCAACCGACGGGTGATTTCTACCAGGGCTCTCAGTCCTTATCCACGCAGATCTGGGTTTTTCTTATGCCATTTAAGTTTTTAACTTTTACTTTTTAAAATCCGTTCAAATCTTGCTTTCTTTGACAAAATAAATAATTATCATTACCTCCCTTTCGCTTCGCGCATCTACTGTATATAAAAATGATACGAAAAAGGTCCCATTTTTTTTGTATCAATATTTTGGAATAAAATTTTAGTTCTCGTTTACTATTTGCTCACTTAAGTTGATTACCTGTTAAATTTTGGGAAATTCCCAAAGTTTACGAGATTGGTAACAGCTAACAGTGAACGAGACTCAAATTTTTTCACAAATCTGATGTAACTAAATCTTTAATTGTTTGTTAAGTAATAGTTTTGTAGCTATTGTTTGTCTTACAATGAAAGAAACCAAATTTGCATCCTTGATTTGTAAGAAATAAATGGCAACGCACTCTGAACTGGATTGAAGAGCGGTGTTTGCAACGTTTCTCTAATTTTTTTAACTTTTGAGACCCAAATTTTTCACAAATCTGATGGAAATAAATACTTAATTGTTTGTCGAGTAATATTTTTGTAGCTACTGTTTGTCTTACAAATAAAGAAAGCAAACTTCATCCTCGACTTGTAAGAAAAAAAATGGCAACGCACTCTCAACTGGATTGAAGAGCGGTGTTTGCAACGTTTCTCTAATTTTTTTGACTTTTTCACAAATATTTTACATAATATTTTTTCTAAAATATTTTATTTTGCAATAATAAACTAACTTGTTTCAAATTTATTATATTTTTGGGGAAAAGTATAGCACCTGTTTTTTCTTTAAAAGTAATCTGAGTTTTTTTCTTATGCAATCTTGGATTTTATAAAATTCATTGTTGGGAGCCCCAACTTCTGACGCTTCAATAATTCTAATTAAATTCCTTGTCTTCTTTATGTTTCTTTATTATCTATTTCTTATATTTTCCACATGCAAATGTTGTAATACTAAAAGTGGAATTGTAAGGTATAAAATACCTGTTTGTAAATTTTTTGCATACTTTATGTTTCTCTTCACATTAATTCATTAACATAATTTGTTATTATATCTCAAATTTAATTTATTGTAAATATGTTTTTATCATTGAGTATGTAATCTAAATAAATCAAAAAAAGTTAGAATTGATTATATCGCATGTAAAATGCTGAACTATTTACTCGTATTTTTCATGTTTTTATTGGAACTGCATATCAAAATGACCGCTATATGGCCTTTGGGCTTAGCTGTTTGCATTATAATTATTATTATCTTTGGGTGAGATTTCCTTATATGAGTGATTGTAGATGATTGGATAATAATATCAATAACTATAATTATCTATAATTGCTCATAAGTTTATCTCAGACCATCTTTATTCGGGTGTAAACATCTCTAAATATATCTGTTTATCCCCAAAGAGGTATCAACGGCTATATATGATCTGCTATAATGGTTTATCTCCAATCATCTATGTTTTTTTATAACAATTACATAGATAATCGGAAATGTTATCCGCAATTATTTATGGCAGCAATCTTCAGCCATCGATTATAAGATATAATGTTGGAAAAAAAGATTAAATTTTGGTCGACATTGGTCGAAAAATAATAGTTGGAGGTAAATTTTCCGATTGGAGCAAACGAAATAAAGCTTGATCGAGTTTAAACGCCGTAATAAAATGTTGCAGCGGAGATTACATTTAAAGTGTTTAAACAGCTCTGTTAACAAAAACTAACTCGGGCAGAAAATATAGAAAAAAAAAAGCAGTAGAGGAGATAGAAATTTTACAAGAATATATTAAAATTTAATAAGCGATTACAATTCTAAAAAAATTGTTTGTTTATTTTCTATATTTTGTTTTTTATTAGCAATTAATATTCTCCCAAAATAACAGAATATTTTAAACAGGAGCAGCAAAAGTATAGATTAGACTAACTTTAATCTGTTTTACTTTTTTTCAATTTGATTAATACTTCTTTTCAATAATTATTTATCTGCAATCCGGTTCAAACACCTGTCATGGTTTGGTTAAATTCATTTTAGTTTATTTTATTTTTTTGTCGACAATCTTTCAATTATTTTTCCTTTTTTTTTTTCCTAAACTTTCACTTATATGAGGTATTGCATGGTTTCTACGGTATTTTGTCCTCACTTTTCTAAACTTCTGTATGTTTTATTGTCTGACGTTGTGCCCCCTTTTTTCTTTGTCTTTGTTTAATATTTTTGGTTGCTTTATATAGCTGGTTAATTTAATATTAAGTAAGAATAAGATCATGAATAAAAACAAATAAATAAAAACAAATACACTAAACAAATAAAATTTAATGAAATTAAAAAGAGTTTTCATCAGCATTTCAAACGGTTCTCAGACGGGTGGCTGACGGAATTTGGTTGATGAACATATAGCCAAACTTCCATTTGGTCGAAATTAATAAAAAATAAAAAACTTTAACAAGGATTAAAAAATCTTTATTACCCTAAACCTAACCGAGAGTATAAAAAAACTTAGAGACGCATAATAAATTTATAAAAGATTGTCCCAATGCCCGTTCTGTCGAATGTCTGTCGACCAAATAATAGTTTGGCTAAATTTCGATCGACCATCGGTCTTGCCAAGTAACAAAGTGTCTAACATCTTTTGACAAATTTATTGCCCTCATACAATTTGCTTACTTTCACTAGTGATCGGCAACTGTTTTTTCTTAAATAATAAATAATTGGTCTATTAGTCCTTGAGTTTAGATGTTTAGATGTTTTTTAACAGTTACGACAACATTATTATGTAATCTTTTTTAACTATTTCATTAAATATTTGCTGTTAAAATTTTTCGGGGCATTAGTATTTTTTTAAGAAGTACCATTTATGCGTGCCAAAGAACTTTTATTTTATACAAATAAAGTTTCCGCATATAAACAAGTTGCTATATAGTTGTGAACTTAAAATCACCCCAAAGTTTTATGTTACTGAGTATAAAAATTTTAATTTAAGAGGTTAAAAAATTTACCGTAAATAATTTGCAATCAAAAATAAAATACAATTTCAAAAAATAATATTCTTTTTTAGTTTCGAAATGGGAAAACTGGCTCCAGCCGACTGGCCGCGACAGAGAAAGAGAAAGAGAAAGAGGGGCAGAGAGGGACCAGAAAAACAAATTTATCATAATACCTTTGTTATAAAACAATAAAAAGTTTTTGGTTTTCTCTACCTTATCTCCTTATAAATGACTTTACGGCCAGTTAGGTTGCAACCAGTCGGCTGCGAATAGTTGGGTTGTAGTCAGTTGTCCTAGATTCTTCTAGTTTATTTGTTTATATGTTTTTAATCAAAATCAGTTTTCGTCGCTAAATGTTCAGAAAATATCTAACTTTGTTCATTAAATGCATTTGTTAGTTATTCCATTTTTTTATCAAAACTTTGAACTTACATATTTTTCAAGTAGTATAAGATTTATAAATTAGTATCCTCAAAAAATTTTTAACTGAAGTAAACCGTTACCATGTACTCTTTTTTTAATAATTTTTAGTTGAAAGCAGTTAAAGTAAATTGTTGGGAAACACGTAAAATTTTGTTCAGTTTAATTGTTGCATCTGTTAAAACAACTTAAATTATTGGTTCTTAAATTTTTTAAGATTGTAGACCGATAGCATAGAAAAAACTTTGGTGGTCAGCTAGTGCCAATTTAAGTAAAGACAAAAAAAAGGCTGCAACTATTTTTTTCCCTTAAATATCAACTAATTTTTGTGTCTTTATGTTAAGAACAATAACATCAAAAAGTTTTATCTAACAAATACAGTCTACTAAGTTTTCAATCAATTTACTAAATTTGCCGTTGTAATTTTAAACCCATATACGTAGTTTTAAAGACCCTGTAATCATATCCGCCGACCGGTGGTTAAAAAGCACTGATATGAAAACTTTCTTTTTTAACAATCATCAAGCTTTTTTACTTTTTTACTAAATATTACTTTTTAAGATTTTTTAAATTTTTTACAGATTTATTGGTTTACATACACCATATAAACCAGATTTTAAAATTTTAAAGAGTAAAATGAATAAAACCAAGAAATTTTCTAACGGCTTTGTTCCGGCTATGCATAAAGTGAAGAGCCGAAAAAGCATCTTTCCTTTAATTGTAAAGAAAATTTTCGTTATCATGATAGTTGTATCAATGTTTGGAACCTTGTTTTTTTATGAATCTAACTCGAAAAACGCAACAATAAAAAAGTAAATTTAATGAAAAATATTTTTGTTAATTATATTAGTGGATCAATTAAATAACCTTTTTGAATGAAGACTTTACCTCAACTATAACTGAACAAAATAATTGAAAGTGATTTATGATTGAAGTTTGTTTTGGATTTAGTGTAATAAAAATATATTGTCAAATATTTGATTGATTGACCTTAGAATGCACAGCGGGGTCTGTGAGACTTTGTTTGTTGTTTCACTGAGCTTAGTTTTTCATATTGTATCGCAGATCAAAGTTCAATAAATAATCTGCAGAATATTTTTCTATTTTTTGGGTTGGACTTTGTAAGAAACAAGAAAATTATACAGCAAGTGTAGTCGAAACTACAGGCTTCGAGACTACAATTTATGTCTCGTGATCCCGGATAATTGTTAAGTTTTAAATTTCTAGGATCCCGGATAAACTTCCTGGAAAATCTCGGTTTATTGTATTTGAGTTGAAAGTAATGATTTAAAGCAGAGGTGCTCGATACGTCTGTCGATCGCAACCTACGTATTAAGCAAAGCTTAGGATTACAAGCAACCTTTCCTTTGGTTAAAAATAATGAAATTGGATACTATTGTAAGTGAAGACTTTTTTTAGTAATTACCTGCCATTTGGGACAAAAATAAAAAAATTGGAAAATAATTGTAAGTCAAGATGTTTTTTAGTCTTCAGTAAATTTTTCAGACAAAATTGTATGATATTTTGCC
This sequence comes from Diplosoma virens, assembly GCA_963680785.1. Classification (NCBI taxonomy): domain Eukaryota; kingdom Metazoa; phylum Chordata; class Ascidiacea; order Aplousobranchia; family Didemnidae; genus Diplosoma; species Diplosoma virens. The sequence goes on from OY796889.1 coordinate 26,788,915, forward strand.
ATCTCCACGGTACATTTTGCAATACCGGAATTTCCCGTAAAGTTTAATTTTTTTCCAGAAAATCCTGGGATAACAAAAAGTCAGAAAAATCATAAACCCTATTCGAGACCAAGAGTGGATAATTTTTTTCAGGCCACGACTGAGACCGAGAACAGCAAATTTTGAGACTTAATATTTAATGTTAAATAGATTACTTTTTTCACGATTCCAAATATTTTATTTTCTCTTTTAAAAAATGCCATTTTGCATTTCCACAAACAAGTATTTACAGTATCTTTACCATGTTGAAAAAAACCTTGCTCTGTGTAATTGCATTATTGCACAAGCCAAGTTATCTTCGCTCAATTTAAACAGGAAAAGACCAAAACTCACAAAGCTTGATTATCAAGTTTGAAAAGAACAGGTTATTTCTTTTAGTAGGAAAAAATGTTTTGTGGCAGTTTCATTGACATGGTTAAAACTTTTTCCAATACTTTATAATCTCTGCTTTTGGGATTGCACTTAATTGATTTGTTGATTGTCTTTTGCTTACATATTTAACAAAAATATTGGGATTTCTGGAACGCGATTATAATACTACTGTTTTCTATGAAAACAAGAAAGTGTTGCATTGATTTAGCTGCTTATATTTTTGATGGCATTTTGCGATAGACGTCGTTGATATACTAATTACATGAACTTATAAACACGCTTGTACGGTATTTTGTTGCACATCTCGTTGTGATGACTTAACACCAGAAGTACCGTAGGGATCATTTTGACCCATAGCATCATGTTATTTGCGTATATCTGCATAGTTGATTCGAATAGAGACCTGAAACTTCCTGACTTTTCCTAAATTTAGTAGTTGTACATGCTAATGGCAGTTTCGGAAAAAAATATGTTTTGAATTAGCTTGTAGATGGTGATATACCTAGAAGTACCAGCAGGGGTCATTTTGACCCAAATGGTTTTCTTTGGTTTCTATGAACCCAACCGTTTTGTAAAGCAATCTTGCAATCAACAGTTTTGTTTGGACAGAATTTTTGAAATGTTTCTACAGCAATGATATCTGCAAGAGACTATTGTTTTTGTTTTGAAGGCAGCTTTGAGCTTTGTTGAATAGCGTTTGCGAAAACGATAGAGTCTAAATAATTTGCTCTTCTTACGAAAAATTTGTCTAATTGTTCGAGTGTTTGTGCAATGCCAGCTTCTATCCTTTTTTTCTTTTGCTTCTAACTATTCACGTTGAATGCAAACGTTGCTTGCATTTCAACAAAGATTTGATGCATATAGTTTTTCACTGAAAAGTGTGGTTGCAATTTTTGTGATGAGCTATACAGTATGTTTGTTTTTTCTTTGGCATCCAAAAGGTGTACGTTTGTTGCATTTATAGCTGGCAGTCTACTTTTTAGAAATGCTGAGCAGCAGCAAAGATATTCAGAGTAAGTGTAAGCCTATTGTAGAAGTTTTAATAGTGTAAACTTGACTTATTAGTAGAACCAGCACAAGCAAGTAATTTTCAGCAACAAAAACCTATTGCGTTGTATTGATTTTGCAGATGAAATTACATTGCATAACTGCATACAACCTATGAATATACAGTATACTAACTATTGAAATTTTTAGGTCATAGATCTAGGCCAATCTAACCTGATTTCATACCAAATTAATGGTAGGTAGAAAAAGAGTAACTGCGCTAAAAGCTTTGGAGTTGTTACAAAGCATCCAGGAAGATGATTCGGATGCAGAAATTGTTATTGAATCAGATACAGATGTTTATGATTTACATGAGGACAATCGTGATGATTCAGAAGGTGAATCTTTATCTGATAGTGAATCGCTAGTTTCAGAATCGTCAAACTCAGAAATTTCGGATTTTGAAGATAACGAAACGAATTCTAAAACGGATGAAGATCATGTTTTTCAAAATAATACAATAGTTTTGCAACTTTAGATGGAATTACTTGGGATCGTTTGAACCCTAATCAAAAAAATTCCGGAAGACGATCTTGCCACAACGTTATCACACAAGCTCCTGAGCCATCTGCTCAAGCACATCGTAGTATTATCAAAGAATCGGTTCGCAGTGCATGGGATCTATTCATTGATGAAAGTATGTTGCGTCACATACAAAGATGTACCGAAGAAGAAGCTCGAAGAGTTTTGCAAACAGACAATTGGTGCGTGTCGTTACATGAACTAGATGCATTTCTAGCGATTATTTACGCCCGTGGAGCTCACAAGGCAACTAAGATTAAGATATATGAATTTTGGAATAGGTTATGGGGAATTCCAATTATTTCTGAAACTATGGCGCGCAACAGATGCATTGAAATGATGAGATTTCTGCGCTTTGACTATAAACAAACACGATCACATAGACTAGCTACAAATAAACTGGCTCTGATATCAATAATTTGGAATACCTTTGTCAAAAATTGTCTTAAGCATTATAGACCGGGTACCAACATTACCGTGGATAAGCAAATTTTTCCTACCAAAGCTCAATGCATATTTACCCAGTACATGCCAAATAAGCCCGACAAATTCGGCATCAAATTTTGGATGGCCGCTGATGTGAAAACTAAATATATGCTGAATAGCTTTCCTTATATGGGTAAAGATGATTCACGTCCGGCAGGAGTAACATTTGCTGAGCACGTTGTTTTGCGACTACTTGAACCTTACAGAAAGACAGGTCGAAACATGACCACAGACAATTTTTTTACGTCGGTAAATCTCGCTAAAACTTTGAGGCAGCAGGGAATCAGCATTGTCGGAACTGTAAATCGCATCCGAAAAGAGATTCCGCAAGAAATCAAAAAAATAAAGGAGGATCTCTACACAACAAAAGTTTTCAAACACGATGGCTGCACCTTGACAGTTTATCAACCAAAAATAACAAAAAACGTTTTGTTGTTTAGTACAATGCACTCTATCGTTGATATAGGTGGCGACCGAAAATCTAAGCCTGAAACCGTAAACTTTTATAACTCTACAAAATTTGGAGTTGATGTGGTTCACCAAATGGCCAGAAAGTACACTGTAAATGCAGCTTCTCGAAGGTGGCCTGTGCAATTTTTTTACAACATATTAGATTTGGCTGCCATCAATGCCCACATTTTATATAAGTTGGTTATTGGCTCAAAAATCTCACGGCGAAGGTATCTTTTGCGATTTTCCGAAAAGCTTCGTTCGAAAATTGTTGAAGAAGGAAAAGTTAACTCACACGAGTCTAGTATCACCAACAGCAGTATGCAGAAAAGCCGCAAACGAAAGCACTGCCAAAGTAAAAGCTGCACTAACAAAACACGTGAAACGTGCAGCAGTTGCTCTAAGCTTGTTTGCGGTAAATGCATTGGAAAACAAGAAAAACGCATTTATTGTAAAATTTGCTGCCAATAAATATTGCTTATGATGTGTTTTGTCATCTTTTTTGTAGCAATGCATGCAGTATTACTTTAAAAGCTTTGCCAAAATTTTGAAATTTGACTCACTCAAGAATCGACCTAAGTCTGATTTATTCATGAAATAGATGGCACATGTCCACTGAGTCTGCAGTTGAGTTAATTGAAATTTAAAAAATGTAAAAAGCGTGAATAAAAAGAAGGATCAATTTGACCCCACTTGGTACTTCTAGGTAGTGCAAAATCTCTGGTACTTTTAGTGTTAAAACACGCCCAGTGATACGCGAGACATATAGTATACGAGGGTAAGAAAACGCGCAGCAAAATTCTTCTAAACCAATTCTTTATTGCCAAACGGTCCAAAGCTGCGGTTTTCTGTTAAACAGAAAAGATAGAGTTGAGAAAAAATAAATAAATAAAATAAAATGACCGAAACAAGCACTTACTCAATTAACCGTTTATCGTCCGCTTTTAGGTTTTGAATGAAAAAAAATTTAGTGTATTTTTGCAGTTGAAATCGCATTAGAAATGCAACTGAAACAAAACTTAAAAAAAAACTTTAAAGCCCCCATTTTTTTAAACGTTACAAATTTGTAACGGTGGTCAATAAAGTAACTAAAGTGATTAAAATGTTGGATTTTATTGAAGATTTTGGTACTTTCTAGAAAGTCATACTTCAATGTCAACTACTAGAAAAAAAATTATTAGATTTTTTATTACTTTTCAACTCTGATCAAACACGATACAAAATTTCTTTTCTGGGACGTAAAAAAATAAAAAAAAGTCAAAAGGTAATTTGGTTAAAAAATCCCACTGATTAATGTTTTTCCAGGTTTCCAATTGAAATGATAAAATATGAGTTGTATCAAATCTGTTAATAAGGTCAAATCAAGAAAAAAAATTTTTTAAGGCAAAAAAATACAAAAGTTTAAAACGTGACAAATTTGTTCAATTGGGCGATAGAAGGTTAATAATATATAAAATAGCCACGTCTCACTTATACGGTAAACCAATCAATGCCCAACATTGAGCACATTTACATAAATAGAACAAACAACTTGGTGGAAGGTACAGTTTACATTTACAATTTAATTTTAATATCTAAACCAAATTAAATACTTGCATTTTAAAATCAGTTAACATTATCAAAAGAAACATTAAACAACATTACAATAAATTTTTAGCTAAATTTTCTTCACCGGCAGTTGGAATCGAAAATTATTCTTTAAACGCTGCAATCTATCTGCTATACAATTTTCAACAAAAAATAACTACTAGTACGCATTACCAATAATTCTCACATCGATCAAAGTTTTTTTTTGTGTCGTAGAAATGAACAAATTGTTAACTTTGCGATCGTTTTAAAAAGTCGTAGAAACAAAGCAAGTAACTCAAACTATAGTCTTGCCTGCCAAGAAAGCAAATTTGCGACGTTACACTCGCTTTTAGTCGTATCTCTGAAATTAAATTTTGTGGTAATTTTTTTAGATACATAGCGTTATCACTATTGAAATCTACAACTAAATTTACGAAATTAACAAAACAATTTACGAGACAAAAACAAGTTTTTTGACTTGATATTTAAAACTTTTTAAGTCATTTTATTTTACAAAAGCTTTTTTTGTTTTGATATGATGATATTCTTTGGAGGATCCAAACTATTTAAATTCCGGGACATTTCTCAATCAGCCCACAGACCAGATTTTTGTCAACAGCGATCAGATGACGATAAATGGGGCATGATGTTAGCATATAGTTTGTAGTTTTCTCCACACTCACAAATTGCAGAAACAGCCCCTACCGTATCTGCGTATGGTTGGAAGGAAAAGGCTGATGCCAGTTTGAAAGCGGTTATGCTTGATTTTGGATGGCCTGGAAACACATGCAGGGTGGTAAGATACTAAAACCAGCAATGAAAGCACAAAGTCTAAAATTTTTCTTGCGAATTCGATGTTACACCGGGAATCTACCCAGTATGCTGCTCCAGCTTTTCTCTGTTGATTGTCATGGAATTTCAATGCAGCTGGCACAAATAATTGTCTTGATTTGAGCTCCCGGTTTTCTTTGTATTGTTGATATTGCTCAGATTTCAGTTCAACAACAGCTAGAGGCAGTGTATATCACGTTAAATCTCAAGTAGTAGGATGTCTGTTAATATATAAAAGTTGTCTGTTGATGTACGACATAAGCATCTAGTCACTAAACGTAAAGTTTCGATAATTGGCTTCTCTAAAACAGTGTTCCGCAACCGGTGTGCCGCGGCACATTAATGTGCTGCAAGACAATGCAAGGTGTGTCGCGACATAATTGTCATAAAACATAGGCTACTTTTTTAAAGAAAATTTTTATATTTTTATTGTTAAGCTTTACACTACTACAGCAGTTAATTTCAATAGCAGCAATCAATTGTCAACATACCTATTATTTTCCTCAAAAATTAGAAGAAAAAGATTAGGTTAAATGCACAAAATATTTTTGGATACACATCATTTTTAGAAATCTTATTGAAAAACATTGTAAACAAAATGACTTGAATTAGTTGTATATTATTATTGCAATCAACACGGCCGATTATTATTTTAATTAAGAACCAGGGCAATTATTTTTGAAAATTGGAAAAAAGGGAGGATATAATAAAAAACAATTGAAAAAATTTAAACTAGAAGATTAGTTGAATCAAATATTAGCTAGATTCTTAATGTCCGTTGATAATGTTTTTATGGTACACAAATAGATAGAATTTTTTGCTATTGAAATTGTCACAATTTTACTCGGGAATCCAAAAGGGCCAGTTGAACTAGGTAACTCGAATACCTGTGCTGAAATAAAGCTGTGCTTATTTATTCCGACTCAAGAAATGGTTTGCCTAAAAACTAGAGTTTTTAAAAGGGTTAGTTTTGGCTAAATTCAAATTGATTCTTTTATTGATTAATTTCTTCCTTCTGAAGATAGAAAGAAACTACTGTTTCTAACTACAAAGAATATATTTACATATTTCACAAAATTCAATTCATTCACAAAAATCGTGGCTCTCAAGCTTCATCAAACTTTAAAATAATTCCAGCGCCAACAGTTGCAAATAATCGCTCACAAAAATTGCTTACCACGTCATACTGACTAACTATAAAAATGATTAGTACCCCGATGGCTAATGTTATACTCAATAATTTGTCCGCCACAAAAGCTTAACAATTCTATTTCTATAGAATTAATTTTTAAGACGTCAATTGACTCATAAACAATTACAATAACACAGGCTAAACAACGCAAAATAATTTTAACCACTTTGCATTCAACTGAAATAACGCAACTGGAGTTTCGACTGGAATAAAATTTTTAAAAAAATGCGCGTTATATAAGATGACGTCACATGACGCGAGATTATAATACAAACTTCGAGATACCGCAAAAAATTGACCAACTAAGGATTTAATTAAGTTTATCAATGGTCAGGCAGTAAAGTCTTTGGAATGCAATCAATCAGAAAACAGACAAAAAACGAAATAACAATGACGTAAATAATAAACAATGACTTTAGTTCGAATTAACTAGACAATTCCAAAAGCATTAATGAGCCCTTGAGATAAAAAAGAAACGAAAATGAAAAAGAAACTTGTGCAGACAATTGTAAACACTAAAGCGCAAAAAGCATTGTTAGAATTAAAACAAAAAAACAAATAATTATAACACTAAAAAAAACTTGTAAATACATTAAATTATATTAAGTGGGGGTGGTATTTTGATTATACAATTACAACTTAAGAATGAAAAAGATTACAATTAAAACTACTGAAAAAGACAGAAAATTAGCTATAGATTTGTGAAGTTAAGATTGCATTTTAAATGAAGTGTGACATACATTTCCCGTAAAGAAAAATATTATGAAATAATATTTTTAACAACACACGTTGACTTCAAAAATAATCATGCACAGTGAAACATAAAATCACACAACCAAACATTTTACATAAGTATATGATTGAGGTAGTCAGTCATAACGTTTTCTTTGCAAGTAATGTCCTTTACCACAAAGTCATATCCTTGTAATGATAAAAACCATCTGGCCCAGATGGTAGGTGCTTTCTCGCAGCCTGGGCCGTGAGTAAGTCTGTTCATTGCTGTTTAAATGACAGAGCGAAACCGAACCTACCAAAACGGAAGGATATCCACCCATTCCAATGTTCAGTGTGGGTCTGCTAGTCGGCAAACGTCCTTTTCAGGACGGGGCAATGTCAGGATAAAACTTCCCTTTTCAGGGCACATTGCCAACAAGTTCCGATGACCCACTACTCTTCAGCTAAACATCAAAGGCCTCACTGCAAGCAAGATGAACGTTTTTTATCACCTCGCTATGCAGTTTGAGGCACTTGTCATCCTACTGCAGGAGACCCACTACATTGATGCAGAGAAATTGGTACTTCCGAACTACCAAATAGCTGGGTCTTCTTTAAGCAGGAAGCATGGCCTTGCCACGTTTGTCCACGAGCGACTGAGATACACGCTTTTGGACCAATCTTCACCGACATCAGAGATCGAGTGGTTGTGTGTGGATGTTGATGGCTATAAAATAGTCAACGTCTACAAGCCACCGCCAACGCGATTGCGAACCCTGGATCTCCCAGTGTTTTCTCACCCCTGTCTTTACGCTGATGATTTTAACTGTCGCCATGCTGACTGGGGTTACGACGACAACAGTCCGGACGGTGAGTGCTTGGCTGGCTGGGCAAGTATTAATTGTCTTGCCCTCCTATATAATGCCAAGGACGCTACCAGTTTTTATTTCTGCCGCTTGCACACTGGCACCAATCCAGATCTAGCTTTCGCCATCGTAGGTTCAAACAGTCCTTGAAAACTTACCGGATAGACGTGTCCTTGAAAAGTTCCCCAGGTCACAACATCGACCTTCGGTTATTACATCACCAAATTTTTTTATGGCAGTGCCAAGCATGCCTGTTAAGCGATGGAACTTCCGCAAGGCCAAATGGAGTCACTACATTGCTTTGACAAATAAATTCGAAAATACTTTGTTGCCGCCTAATTTACTTGATGTGGATGCGGCTTACCAGGGTTTATCATTTCGTGTTGGAAAGCAGAGTGTGAATCCCTCTATAAAACCTTTCTGTAGTCTCCTCAGGGAGACGACTCGAGCTTGGCTGCTACAGCTCTGCTTGCCAAGCTTGACAGGAAGCGGAGGGATCGATGGTCCGAAGCAGTTCGGAGCATTGACTTCTCACACTCTAGTCGAAAAGTGTGGAGTATTTTGAACAACCTTACTGGTAGGTCACGACACTCTCCTCGTCATTGTCCCGTTTCAGCCGATGCTATTGCATCTCAGCTGGTTAGAAATGGAAAATATGAGGCTGTTGATTGCAAGTCATCTTGACTTGTCTTTCAAGAAGTGTCTGACCTTTGGAGGGCCACAACACCAGACGCAGTAAATATCTCTGACAATTTTTCACAGAGAGAATTTACTGCTGCCCTCCAACATTTAAAACCAGGTAAAACTCCGGGACCTGATTCCATCTGCTCAGAGCTTATATTCCATGCCGGAGCTGCTTTGAAGTCCTGGTTACGTGACTTCCTTTCTTCCTGTTTGCGCCGACTCAAAATTTCCAAGATCTGGAGAAGAGCGCTTGTGGTCGCGATCACCAAACCAGCAAAATCCGTTGGGGACCCAAAGAGTTATCAACCCATATCTCTGCTCTGTGTCCCCTACAAGATCCTCGAGAGGCTTATCTACGCCAGCGTTGAACCATTAATCGATCCACTGCTCCCTAAAGAGCAGGCTGGATTCCACGCGGGAAGTTAACCGTAGATCAAGTTGTTCTGATAACCCAAAACATTGAGGATTCTTTTGAGGCTAAAAAGGAGACCGGTGCCGTATTTGTCGATCTGACAGCTGTTTATGACACTGTCTGGCGCCATGGCCTTACCTGCAAGCTGCTGAGACTACTTCCGGATAAGCACATGGTCAAAATGATTATGGAGCTTGTCCGAAATCAAGGTTTCACCCTTACCACCGGTGACAGCAAGCAAAGCATGCTACGCCGTCTTTAAAACGGCGTTCCTCAGGTTTCGGTCTTGGCTCCCCTCCTATTTAATATCTATACGTACGATCTTCCTTCCATGATTTCCAGAAAGTTTGCTTATGCTGATGATCTAGCATTGTTGCATTCTTCTGGAAACTGGAAGGACTTGGAGGGGACTTTAAGCCAAGACATATCCACACTTTCAGCGTATCTCCAGACTTCGAGGTTGAAGCTCAGTCACACTAAGACGGTGACGGCAGCCTTTCACTTAAACAACCGAGAGGTTAAACGTGAGCTAAACAATGATAGACTTTTACCGTTCTGTCCAACCCCAACTTATCTTAGGGTAAAACTGGACAGATCGCTCACGTTTCGTCACCCTTTAGTGGCATTGCGCAAAAAAACTATCTTCGCGCGTCACACTGTTGACGCAACTTGTGGGCTCGGGATGGGGTGCTGGTGCTAAAACACTTTGCATAGCCCCCTTATCTTTTGTCTACTCAACAGCTGAGTACTGTGCGCCAGTCTGGTGTTGCAGTGCTCACACTCACCTCATAGACAGTGTCTTAAATCACTCCTTGCGCATAGTTGTCGATGCCTGCGTCCCACTCCAACGGACCACCTACCTGTACTCTCAGGCATCCAGCAAGCTGAACTTTGCGGAATGGGAGCGCACTCTCATTGGCTTACCATGTATCTCTGGACCCCGATCATATCTTGTATGGTCTATTAAGTGGGTCCTTAGATACTCGCTAAGTGAGACTAAAATCCAGACGCCCGTTTATGCCAGCTGCGCAAAATCGTTTGAACAACCTTGCCAGATTTGGCATCCGTGCTTCTGAATGGACAAATCACAAATGGAACGCGGAGTACTGTGAAAATGCTTTCAAGCTTCGTGCTTTTTTGCCCCGGTGCCAGGCCTGTTGGGATGGGCTTACCCCGAGCAGCTTGAGTTAAACTCAACCGCCTCCGCAATGGTGTTGAGCGATTCCATTCGTCCATGCACAAATGGGGTCTCGCTCCTTCACCGAATTGCGAGTGTGGCGCCTCTGAGCAAACTGCAGAGCATGTGCTAACAGCGTGCCCTATACATCGGGCACCAAATGGAGCACGAGGTCTGACGGTTTTGTATGACAAAACTCGATGCTAGCTTTATAACACAACTGCCAGCATCTGATTCAGGCAGTGCAGCAGTCTGGGGTAGTAAAAGGATAACGCTCGGCCCCAGTCCTGTTTGCGTCTGACCTGGAGTGGATGCCCTTCAAACGATGATGACGATCTGAGTATGCAATTATTTTTGTAACTAACCGTAGGCCTACTGAGAAAATTGAGTTGTTTGTGGTCTGATTTCAACTTTTTAAAGAATTTTAGAAGAGGAGACGAAATTTTTCAATACTCCATATTAATGCCAAACATTTCTTCTCGAGCGTGTAGTACTTCGTCTCCGCATTCGTCAACTTTTTGCTTGCGTATGCGACTAGGTGCAGTTTTCGTTCATCTTCTTGCATCAACACGGGCCCGATACCGTTGTTAGAAGCGTCCGTGCGTAGGGTAAGTTTTCTTAAATGATCGGGCAGTTTCAGTATGGGCGGCTTCAAGAGGGCTTCTCACAAAGTATCGAACACTTTTTCCAGGATTTCAACCCATTCAAAAAAATGCGGCTGTTCTTTGAGGATTCTTTGTTATTTGAGGTTCTTTGCTACAATTATAGCAAAGAAAGGAATATAATCAGGGTAGTAACAGAGTAACCCGCAGAACAATTTTGTTTCTTTCTTTGTGACTGGCCGCTTTGCACGTGCAATTATGTCCAGATTATTGTCATTTGACGTGATCCAATCTAATCCGACATCATATCCCTAAAATGCAACTGTCGACGCCCCGAAAATACACTTCGAGGGCTGAGCAGTGAGGTTAGCCTCACTTAATCTTCTCAAGAGTTCTTCAAAAGTTTCGAGGTGCGTCTTCCAATTACTTGTAAACACGATCAAGTTGTCTATGTAGCTTTCGATGCCATGCCTGAAAGCACTTCTTTCATTCCACGCACAAGTGTCGTATAGGAGTTTTTCATATCAAGAGGCATTGGGAGAATTTTGTTTGCCTCGTCCTATGTCACAAATGCGGTCTTGGACCAACGTTTTTTTGTCACAGGTATCTGCCATTAACCTTTACTAAGATCAACCTTTGAGAAAACTTTTGACTTCATCAGCTTCTGGAAAAGATCCTCCAAAGATTTTATTGGCTCCGGATCCCAAAGAGTTAGTTTGTTTAACTTCCTTTAATTAATGCAAATACGGTTTAAGATAGCTTTAAAAAGCGGTTTCATTTCTCAAAGACTTTTCATCTGACACTCATCGGGAGGAATCGTCAAAATGAATTAAGAGCAATCCAATTGTGGTTATATTGTCTGATTGGTTAAAAAAGGGCAACCAATCAGGAATAGAAAAGAAAAGAAAACAAGAGTGCGTCTGATTGGTCAAGAGAGGCAACCAATCAAAAGCAAAAAGAAAAAAAGCGTTAATAAATAAGTTTTAGACTGTAAAAAAATTCTTTGTATCGACATACTAAAGATAAGGTAAAAAGATTTGATAAAAATAGCTTCAAGAGCGGAGAGGTAGAAAGAAGTACGTCCTAGGGCAAGGATGAAAAATTTCGTGTCATTGTATTAGCTGGCGCGTGTTTCAACACGTGTTTCAAAAACCACCCGTGTTTCAGCTGCAAAGTAGCAACGCTAAATGGCTGTAGTAATTTGGTTTTCAAATTTGGTTGAAACATTTCCCAGTCATGGAAAATGGAGATAAACGGGCATTTTTTGGATCCTTGTTGAGATAACTGGTTGAATTGTCGGATCTTCTTGGTAAATGTGGATGTAATAATATGGTTTGGGTAGCCATTAGCAAACTAGATAAATAGAATTTTGTCGAACTCGGCCTGAAGCCTGCTGTTAATGCAAATAAACATAGCTCGAGAAACCAGTGTTGCTACAAAACAGATTTTTTGCTTCATAGGGCTAAAAGAATCCCAATGTAGTACTTGGTCTCCGCAAAATTGGTCATTGGCCGGTAAAGGTGGGTTTCCTCTACACACATGAGATAAATCTAGTTTTGTGCTTCTCAACTAAGACGTCAAGAAACGGAAGATAAGAGTTAAGTTCTTTTTCAAACGTGAAATGTAACGAAGAGTGAAGTTAGTTGATTGAGGAAAGAAATTTTTTACAATTGTCTTCATTTTTAAATACCGCAAAGGTGTCATCAACGTACCAATAGTAAATGAGAGGTTTCTTCACATTGAGAAAGCGTTTGGTTTCTTTGGTAATCAACAAAAATATTAACAAGACTGATTCAACGGGGACCCATAGCTAAAAAACAGCTATTGAATTTTGATTGATTTTTATTATTTGTCAAAACTGATGTTAGCTGATCAATTCTAATTGTTTTTTAATTAAAATGAAGACCTTTTCGGTCTTTACTTTATTGTAGGAAAAAATTGGTGTAAGTTGAAGTGAAGATTTTTTTGGTTTGTTTTTCAAAATGAAATGAAGATGTAGTGCTGGGCCGCAACAGTTGCTATCCAAATTTTTTGGTTTGGGATGTTAAAAAGATTGAAAATTACCTGGATTGATATAATATTTTGACAATTATTTTATTTGACTGATTAATATGCGGTTTAAGTTTTCTTGTCGCTTTTCAAGATTCTCTCTGTCAACTTTCGAGTAACGGCTTTTGCAAGCATGTTTACAAATATTTTACTTGTAACAGATGACATTGCAATTTCAGGTTAGAATCCAAACTCGATGACTTCAACAAAGCATTAAATGATATTTCAAAAGCACAAGAGCGTTTGAAAAGGAATTCTGAGTTTGAAAATCATGTTCTAACAAAAAGACAAGTTCAATCTAATGTGAGGTTTGAAAAACAATAGTATCAATAAATCAAAAGGTTTAGTGATATTTCATTACGTAACAATTAATTGATGTTTACGTGGTTATAATACCAAGACAATTAATCACTTGACAGATCACATAAGTTTGGTAGGCTTATTTAGGTCTATTTTTGCTAACCCTATTTTTAATTTTGTGTTAATGATTAACTAGCACGTAATTAAGTTTTTGATTATAAAATGTCTCTATAAAAAGTTAAAAAAGAGGTAGTTTAAAAATCATTATTTCGTCACACGTTGCAAGTTTAAAAAAATAATTTTTTAAAGGTTTTTAAATAAGGCACCGTTAAAAGAACCAGAATAAAGTTGCAATAATTCTAAGTAATGTTTTATTTCTTTGAATTCAAATTGCGTTTTAATATCTTTCATTTCACCAAAGTTGCTTTGATCACAATTGTTACACATATTTTAGTTTAATGATAGATAAAAATTGAGCATGAAAATTCTAATGAATTATTAAGACAAATCGATTGTACTAAACAACAAACGAAATCATAAAAGAAAACTAAATTTAATAGCAAACATTTCATTTACTTTCTAAGTGACCAAATATAGTTTTTGAAGAGATCAAATTAATTTGGATTGTAGACGTAGTTTAATTCAGTCGCAAAAAGCTTGTCAAAAGCTTGCAGAGTGACAAGCTTGGCGACTGAAGTAAAAAAAGTCAAAAGTTTGACCGCGTTATTGCGTCTAATTTCTACAACCACTTACCTGGGTTTGTCAAAGCGGTTGCTGCCGTATAAGCTACACTATGTTAGTTAGTTAGCACATCGATTTCAGACTATCTTGTCAGAATAGTAACAATTAGAAAAACTTGGCAGTTTAAAGAAGTAAAAAACTGTTGAACAGTTTTAATAAATTTTTAAAAACTGTATCGTATTTATGTGCGAAGTTGCCAGCATTGTACTGTACACCAACTAGATCATTGAAAAATCAGGCATAAAATTATTGATAGGAATAAAAACGATCTTTCTTTATATTAGTGCAATCGTTGAGAATGGCATTGCGAAGTAAGAAAAAAATTTCTTCATCTAAGCGCTTTTTTTAAATAGTGCTTTTAATCAAGAACCTGAATTTTTGTTTCAATAGAAGCAATAACACAAGTGGCATTAACAAAAAAATTTTCTACTAAAAAATTTTCACTTGATTAAAAAAAGTTTGAAATATCAAATTAACTAATTCACACTTGGGCATTTTCGGATTTAAACTCTATTAAATAAATTTACTGAATTTTAAGCAGCACATTTGACCAAAAATTTTTGCTTCACGTTAGGCTTTTTATTAAGGATAGTTTCCTGGATGTTTTTATAGTAAATTTGCTTTAAAAATATCATTATCCTATATACATATAAAAATTTTCAATTTGAAATATACAATTTTTATTTTCAGGTTGAAACTACACAACCAGGTATGTAAATGTTGGTTTTGAATAAAAAATTACAGTTTTTTGAATAAATACTGCACTTCAAATTATTAGATGTTGTTCTTGTATGTGTCGTCAAAGTACAAAATACTTAAAGCCATTGATAGTAAAACCAATAAACTGTTCTTTACCGACTTTGTTTTTGACTACCAGATTACATTTTTATATATTTGAATCACAAGTTTGCAATACTGTATTTTTGTAGCTGACAAGTTAGTTTTTAAATTGAAATTAAAAAAAAAAAAAAAAAAAAATTGATACTTTAACTCAAATTTTATTGAGTGCTGCGAAAATTGAAATAAGAAAATTTTTAAATAAAATATCAATATCACCACTGATAATATTCTATATAAAATTTTCGAATTTTTTTAATTTATTAAATGTATCATAGAGTTTTTAAAGTGATGTTGAATCTTGTCCAGTTTTTGCAGACAACGTTTGCGGCGAGTACCACAAAATTTGTCGGCATTTGCAAAAATTAGTTTTTCCTTTTTTAAACAGCATTTTTTGTTAAGCACTTAAAAACTTCCCAAAATCACTACTAAAAATGGCAGACATAAGCAATAACTGAATTGGCTTGAAGAGCACTGCGGCACTAAGAGATAAACTATGTCGTAACTTGAACCACGTCATCTATTTAAGATAAAATTTTAAACGCTGAATCCAAACGCAAACTTGTATTTCTTGCATCAAGTCAAGATTATGATTTAGCTGAATTTTTTTATTTGAAATATAATAAAAGGCAAAAATTTATTTTCTTGCAAATAAAATCTGCGTGGACAAGTGAATGTATGAATTAAGGAATTATATAAAACTATAGCATATACATTTCAACTAGTAACACACGGTACATTGCAGCACATCATGTAATTTTCCCTTATTACCATAAAAAAATTCTTTAACAAGCATAAATTTTTTAGTTTTCTACAAATATAATTCAACTATATACAGTAGAATCAAAATGCAAAATTTTACAACACACCATGTTCTTGTATATCATGACATACACATTTTTACATGCATCATGATACAACACATATTATAACCGGTAAACAACTACCAGTACTGCAAGATATATATATATATATGTATTTTATTTTTGACTGCTAAACACATACTTTATAAATATATCTTTTTTTTTTTGGGAAATCATCAAATTTACTGCGAGAAACTTTGTAATTGATAGAAGCATCTTTGCTTTTTAGAATGATTTTTATTTGTATTTTGTTGAAGAGACCTTACACCAGAGTTTTACTACTTGAATGAAATCTTTCGCTAATGTTATCACAAATATCAACATTGTTTTTTTGGCAAAAAAACAGAAGTACAAATCAATAAGATGTATTTTTAATGTCATTTTTGTCTCACACAGCGAAATGTCGCATTTTAAACAATGTTTCTAGAACAGGAATGGGAAACCTTATTGCACGTGCGAGTCAGATCCTGTTGTAGACTAATGCAAGCAAATAAACATTAGCTTTATTCAACTGAAAAACGCTGCATCTACCAACTGTGATAACAACAACTGAAAACATAGAAATTTTACCACGTGCGTAACTGCCAAGGCAGCCGCAAGCACACCACGAATTATGCAGGCAAATGACGTGTGACTAGTACAGTACGCGCGCGCATAATGCGGGTTCGATTACACGACAGATCCAAAAACAAAAAATTGTTGCAGGCCGCATAAAATTTTAAAGCGCAATACCAGTTTTAATTTTTCGTCCCAAAAACACAGTGATCTCTAAAAAAAAAGGTCATCGCTAAGAATCTGTCACTGAATTCTTGATTTTTGTCACCAAAAACTGCCACAACTTTACTTCCACCAAACCACACGTGGGCTGTATTAAAAATCTTGTGGGACGTCAGTTTCCCACCCATTCTTCAAAAGGTCATGGATTCTGATTTAGTTCCACAAACTGCAACTGTAATGCTGTAGTTTAAATTATAGAGATTTTTTCGTGGCGCAGTGTTACTGAAAATATATATAAAACAAAAGTACTGTATGAAGCGTAAATAATTTACAGATTAGACAAAAAATATTGGAAAATATGGTTTTTGTATATATAAAATTGTGCATGAAAGTAAATGTTTTATAAAGGAACAACGTAAACATTTTTTTAAAATTTGTTTGAAATATTTTTATAGTTGTTGCGATACAAACTTTCAAAGTTTGTGTAATTTAACAGTTCACTCAAGATGTAAAGTTCATTTATAACCCCAGTTAGAATAGGTTTCAGAACGGTGCTATAAGCATTTTTTGCAGTTCAAACAAACGAGCACCTTTTCTGTTGGGTGGCTTAAGTTGATTTTACTTGACTTGTAAAGACAGAAATGTCTTTCGGTTTTTTCATTTTAGGAAAAGATTATTTAGTCTTCTGTTGACTTTAAAAAAAAGGATTTGGGTTGGCGAAGTTGACCTTGCCTGATCCGCATACCGTAACTCGTTACGGCAAGATCTACCAAAAAAGTGCACAAGAGTTAAAACTAATCACTTCTTTAAACGTATTATGCCATGATTCGATTCTTATTTGTCTTGCAAGCTTCCATGTTAATTGTGAATTGCTACTACGCAAGGCTCTTAGTTGCTACAGCAGTCCCCACAAATTCCTTTTCGGCTTTTCCAAGTTGGCTAAACAGTGATAGCTTACTAAAACCTTACATCCATCATTATTGAATGCAACTATACAAAACAAATGCGTCAAATGAAACATTTAAAATTAGTCTTAAGCTGTTAGTTTGTTACTCTTTATCTTACTATTGGAATGGAATTTCCAAAACAGTCTTTTTGTGTCGGTAGTTTTTGTGTTAAGTCTTATTCCAATGTCAACGTTTTAATTTTAACAGCTTAAAAACTCGTGATCAAAAATTCAATTTCTTAATATTTTCTACAATGTTCCGCAAAAAGGGTTTAGATGATGAGTTTATTTAATGTTTAGATTATACACAAAAGTTAAATAACTACTTTGATCAGTTTATGGAATGTTTTTATTTTTAGATTCAACCTGGAAATAATGTTAGAAATAGGAAAAAGTTTTAAAGTTATGATTTTTATTTATGAGTTCTATTTATGGAACCAATACATAAAAACTTTCTCATCCCATTCTAGATTTAACAATAACGTACCCTACTCTTCAAAATTAAACTTGTAACGCTACACGTAAAAAAAGTTATATTCTGTTATTGCGATTTTAAGATGTAACTTTTTAATTGATACTTTCGCGGTTGTTCGTTGATTTTCTTTTTTTTAGCTATCTAAATCATTGTTGTTGATAGATATTTTTATCAACTAAAAAGATTACATTAAAATATTATTTTCAATATATAATTTTGGTTTTGATACACAAAAAGATAATAATAATTTCATAAATAACAACAGTCTTGCTAAAATCCCTACTATAAACCTTGTTCAAGCAATCGAATAAAAAAATTAAAAACAATTTTTGTATACAACGAATTGAAAACAAACAGTAAACTTGAAAATGTTTACTGCTTTATGTAGATAATTATTAGTGTGATACAAAATGTCGTGTTTCTAAAATATTTTTTGTGTTTTTTTGTTAAACTTTTGTCAAAAGTTAAACAATTTTTAAACTCTAACCTTAATTAAAATGAGACAAACAACTTAATGATTAAAGTTACTTTTGCTTTAGTGCGTGGGGGAGCAACGTTTATCAGCTGGGGAAGACGAGATTGTGAAGACATAGCTTCCGGAACAACATTGGTCTATTCTGGTACAGTTTGACTGAACTTTTTTGCCCAGCACACAAACACAGTTCATCTATGATTTGAATAAACTTTGTTTCACATATTTACAGATAACTTTGTACTTGTGTTCTTTCTTGCAATTTTTGACTTGCAGGATTAGCGGCTACAAATCATTACGATCATTACGGAGGAGGAGCAAATTTTCTATGCCTTGACGTCAACGTTTCATATACGTCTACAGGGATTCACGGATTTAGAGATGGATTTCAGAGTAACTTATCTTCTATTATTATTAATTTAGCTTTAGTTACTAGTTAACTTTTAAACGTTCTTGAAACCAAGCTAATGCTGAAAAAAAGAAAATATTTTTAAATCTGAAGACATACACAAAAATGAAAGCTTTTGGATTGCTTTTAAGCTTTTGCTAATTTATGTTAACAAAGCACATTTTGATAAAAAGAATTTATAGTTTAGCATTTTTCAAAATTTTTTTATCAATAATTTCATAATTTGTGTGGAAATAGACAACATGTTGTCTCTTGCCAGTTTTTTGCTCATTTCCTTTTTAAAAAAAGTTTTTTCTGATTTAGAGCCATTTTCCAAAAATCTCTTTCAAAACAAAAATTACTGTAAAATATTTTACACAACAATTAAATTAAATCGAATTGAGGACTGATGGCACTAAATTCTATCTGTGGCATTGTGCATTATACGCGTCGAACCCGAGCTCACTGCCAGTGCATGTTTTCGATTCTTGTGAAAAGTTTTGCCGCTTTATCGGTGCAGCAACTGATCTTATAGAAGTCTACATATCTTAAATTAAATTAAATTTGAGTACAAAAGCGCGTTGTATTCATAATCCAGAAATTAAAAATTAAAAAATAAAAATAACAATCGAATTAACAAGCTTAAATTGTTTAATGATAAGTTTTTGAATAAAATTGGCTTTATTGTTGGTTTGTTTTTACCAGGTAGTTCAGTATTTTACGGAATCGAATATTACGAAACTGCTCTTTCTGGGTTGTTCGATTACTCACTTATTGAAGGTGGAACTTTTTTCCGGTTTAATGTTCCATGTTCAGTTTGTATGTCTCAAGGAAGAAGCAATCAGGTAACATCAGTTAGTCTACCAAAGTGCCTAAAAAGATCTAGTTCTTATGTTAAAAGCTACGTTGAAGTTATATTTGTTTAAATAAATGAAGGCAAACGATTTAGTTCAACTTTGACTTTTCATTTTCTTATTAACTTATTAAGAAAAGCTTTAATCGAATTTATTACAATGATTTAAGAAGAAGCTAAAAACAAGTTTGTAATCGACAAATGTTTGATTTTTATTTACGTCATAATTACAATTATTAAAGATTTTTTTGTTAACGTTCTAAATTAATGACCTTTAAGTTGCGTTACGCAAAACTTTTTTTTAAATATTGGTCAAATGGTCTGCAACAAGTGTACTCGAAAATATGGCAATGTAAACATACGGTTTAAAAGAGAAAAATACAATACAAATATAACAAAAAAGTTTTCACTTCATTTACAGAAAGGTACATTGAAATTTGAGGTCTTCTTAACAAACAGAAGCAAGTATGTTTAGGCTTGGCATTGTCCCTTTTTATTCAATTTTTAATCCTTGTTCCTGTGACCGCCGTCCCGGTGATTTTAATTTGGAGTAAAGAGCTTTTTTTAGAAATCACTTAGCGACGAATTGCTTTCTTTTAATAAACGTTCCATTTTACCACTACAAAAATATAGTATGCCCAAGCATGTTACAAATAAAATCTTCCTTAAATTCCATAAATATAAAGGTTGGAGTTCCCCAAGATTCCATCCTTAAACAGCTTCTTTTTTTACAATATATTAATGATCTTCCTGGAAGTGTTGATTGTATTCCCCGTTTGTTTGCAGAGATGTTTATTTTCAGAATTTATAGAGCCGTCTAGAAATACTTTAAAAAATTAAATTAAATCAAAACCTAATAATATTTGCAAACAATTTAACGCTAATTTTTTGAGAAATAGTAAATAGTATTTATTTCTTCCAAATTTAATTTTCCAAATGTTGATTTAAGTATTTAACCCATCTCAGCCGAGAGAAAAACTTTTTTAATATTTTGACTTTTTTCATATATTCGGTGTAAGTAGAACCTAGGCATAAATTAATCATGGTTTGTTTGTTTGTGGGATGTTTACCTGATGAATAAAGGCCCGTGACATATATGTCACGCTGGGCAAAAGCGTGTACATTTTTTGCGCGCGGTGGCGTCTGCTGTATTTTTTTTTATTTCTGGTCAAATAAAAATGAGATGCGTTATTTAAAACACATTGCAAAGTTAGTTACATAATTTTCAACCAGAATGCATTTTTATCTTATTTTATTAAAAGAAAAAAAATACCAATGCTTGTATTTGCACAAATGTCTAGTTTATTTTGTGTGAAAGCAAGGTTGCAATTTAGGCAAAGACAAACGTTGCCCTTGCTATGTTTCTGTATAACCAATAGTTAGATTCTGGAAAAATTAATTCGTAGATGGTAACAATCCATCACGAACTCAGCGATGTGTCTGCAGTCCTTCGTTGGTAACAGTTTCACTTCCTTCACAGTGGCCTTTTATACGTCTTCCATCAGCTAAACAGCCTCCGCCACTGCGTTGAGTTAGTTTCCTGATAAGTTGTCTGCTAGTTCTGCATCGTCTTCATCAGCAGAATCCTCATCGATAATTCTACCATCATCAGGTTCTATGTACACATTGCCTTCGCACTCGTTTCTTCTTCTTAAAGGCTGATAGAACATCGTGCAAGTCAGATAACTTAAGTCAGAGACGTTTAACACTGAAAATTGTACTCGCTTCTGCCCAGCGTAGCATATATATAACGCAAAATACAATAAACAATTAAAGAAAAGCGACAAAAGATAATTAGTCAAAAATAAATATAAACAATCTTACTTTGATTACTGTAAACTTTTCCATACAATGAAACCAAAATATTTTTACTATAAAGCAAATATCATAACTTTATAAATACCAACCCTTTTCGAAACGTCATTTTGCTTCTTGAAAAACCAACGCTTGTTTTCGACTTCGGCTCACTGGCAAACTAAAAACTTATCTACAAAAGCAATTTGCCCTGCAAATGCGTTTAGTGACTTTTGTATCAATTTATCTTTTTAATTAAAAACTGCGACCGTTTTAGTGAGAACACCAAATGCGTGCCATATATGAAGAGCCCATTTCCAAAACCCCGTAGGCGCCATGTTAAGAAAAAATGAGTTAAGCACGGCATTGGGTAGTGTTCCGTCATATACATCTACCATCCAATGCTTTGATTCCAAAACAATTTCTATCCGCTTCAAAATTAACAACAAAAGTAACGTTTATTTCCAAAACCCCGTAGAAGCCATCACTCTTTTTTTCCAAAACCCGTTGCATCCACATTGACCAATAACAATGCTTGCTTTGTCACGTGACTTATCAGCTGATCGTTGAAGCGGTAATATGGACTTTTGCAGAGCTAGCAGTGGCTGTATTAGTAGGAGAGGAGTTTAGCTATTGGAACAAAGCAAAGTTTTTACAAGTTATAAGCAATTGTTAGTTGAAGTTGATGAGCTTGCAGTTGTTAGTTTGCAAAATCTTAGAAAAAGAAAAAGGAATGAAGCTGCGTGGAAGAAAAACAAAGCCAAATGTGCCCAATATTCTGGCAAAGGTGATGATGAGGTTCTTATCACGAGCACGAAGATTCGTGGTAGAATTCAAATCATTCTTTTTTAAATTAAAGGCTTTTTTTGAGAGGGGTGAAGTGCAATCAAGAAGTTATTGACAGCAAAAAAACTAGATATTTATATAAATTCTCCGGCGAAAAAAAATTTTTTTTGCCTCTTTCCAAACAAAATAATTTGTAACATTGGATGAATAGCAAATAAGTTCTTACTAAAACTTCTAGAAACCTTATGTGGCGGGAGACAGTCTTTTTTTTAAATACTTTTGCAAAATTGGCAGATTTTTAACAAAATTTTTTGCAAAATGTAATTTTTAAAAAAATATTTAGAGGGATTTCCCCTTTTTGCCCCCCTAAGTTGGCCTTTCTTGTAAATTGTGTTGTTTTTTTATTCGTGTGTGGTTTTGTCGTGTATTTTATTGTTAAACAATAAATTATTTAAGTAAATTTTGTTCGATGTATGATTTTCGCAAGTTTGTTTTCAAAACCCCGTATATCCACGAATTCAATTTTACAAAAACTGAAATAAAAAATTATTGGCTAACAGCAGATTTCAGCAAACACACTAATTTTATTGAGTATACAATAGACAATCTTCAGAAAGTAAAATAAGATGACATTTAACAAACCAGAGTCTTGTAATAGTTTTTCGTGTTTTTCTCAAAAGTAGCCAAAGTGGATATACGGGGTTTTGGAAATAAGCTCTTCATATGTCACGCTGGGCTGATTCGGGTTAGTCCTGCAAGTGAAATCAAAACTAGCCAGCAAAAAAAATCATTTCTAAGCTTTTCTTTTCTTCTCATCAGGAGATAAAACGTCTAAATGAAGGAAAAACTTCAATTGGTTGTCTAATAAAACTGAACGAAGATGATTGGATGTTAGAAATAGGCGTCAAAACGTGTAATCAGAGCAATATTTTCATGTTGTAAACAAACTTTTTTGGCTGTATAAACTTGGCTTATATAATTTTTGAAAAGTTTGTTTACGACTTGAAAATCTTGCGTTGATTACACGTTTTGAGTGAAGCCGTTCTCAAACATCCAATCACTTTTGTTCAGTTTTATAAGAGAGCAATTAAAATTTTTTCCTTCATTTTTACATTTATCTCCTGACGATTGTGGGACAAAAAGCTTAGACATGAGTTTTTTGCTGGCTATATTTAAATTCTTTACCACAAACCTCTTGAAATTAAAACTTATAGAACTTATTTAACTAAAAGACTACAAAATTTTATTTAACGTAAATTTTAGACTACAAAATTTAATTTGCCTGAACAGACTCGTTCGGGGCAATTAGAGGTCTTATTTCTATTTCAATTCCTATTTGAATAAGATTTTTAACCGCCCAGGCACGCAAAACAGTCTATTAGGGCAAATAAAATTAAAGTTAAATAAAATTTAGTAGTCTAAAATTTAATTAATTAATTAAAGAGTAATAATCGATATTTGGTTAAAATTAAACTTTCACGATCCCAGGAAAAAATTTTGCGTGAAACAAATATAACTCGATCAGTGAGAATTCTAAAAAAAATTGAAACACTTTTTACCCAGCTTGGCATTTATTAAGTTATAGTATTTACTTATTCATTCTTATTTTACTTATGGCCCTGTGTTTTAGGCTAACACTTATCCGACATATCTAAACAAACTAAAATTATTACCTCAAAATAAAGCAATTTCTATTTTTATTTCATGGATTTCTAGATAGTAGTATCCGAATTAGAATCGAACTTTTTCCAGCTACCAACATGAGGCCAACGATAAAACAAACTTGTTGATAAAACAAAATCTCGTACTGCAAATTTTCTAATTTTGAAATTATTTAAAAAAGCTAAGTTCAAATTTTAGCCTAGTCAAATATTCTAACTGTATGTAATAATTTAATTTTACGCTCCTGTTACCAAAATTTATTATCCGCTCTCACATTATAAGTGAAATATTGTTCAATAATTTTATTCAAACGAACAGAATTTAAAGCTTTGGTTGGCAAAGTTGAAGCAAAGTCATACTAAGATGCATTTAAACCATGGTGACTGACTGGCATAGCCCACTTTATCGAAATACTTTACAGCACAACTAAATTTAAGTCAAAATAAATACTGAATCAACACAGCTGTAAATCATTGAGATACATTAAATCATTACAAACTTGACCGATACTTATTATTCATAAATCACGGGGTACACTGTAAACTAGAAATGCAATAACATCAGATAGCTGTATAAAAAAGGATAAAAACCAAATTAATTTGTTGCATTTATTTCAATCATTTTATGTATTTTTTGTACAGCTTTAGTGGTCGTAAATTGATTATTTTTCTTTATAAATTTTTATACATTTAAAAAAAACGAATAAAAATCTTTTTTGAAATGTTGTGACCTTTATCGCGCATTACTTTATTGACCTAGGTGAAATAATCTTTCCTTCGTAAAATGATTTCAAGAACATTTTATTCAAAATTTCCTTTTGATTTAATTCACTTAAAGTGTTTGTCGTGTCTGTTTTTTACAAAGTTTTGCAAATATCTTCTAACGATTAAATAACTTTGCCGTAGGTTTCTATTAACCCCTACAATTAATAGCGTTGAAAAATTTGCTTGGGTTTTCTGAGATCAAAAAAATTAAATGAATCATTATAATATTAGCCAGAGAAACTTGTTTACATTGATCACATTTATTCTTTCTCAGCAATGATTTACAGCATGCCTGAGACATACATTACAGTTCAGTCATTTTTTATCGTTGCAATATAAAACTGCAAGTCACCACAAAGCGATTTGAATTTCCCAGTTACTCTTTCTTCATCCTCTGCATTGTGTGTTGCTTTAGCAGTCCTGTCAATTCATTTTACGAAAACGCGAGAATACTCCAATAATAAAATGCTTTTTCATTTTCGATCGCTTTCCAACACTTGCGTCACTTCAAGATCAGCATTGACGAATATTGGAGCTTTAACGGAAGAGGTTGTTCTAGTGACAAATACAATAAATTAAGTTCAATACAGTTTAATGCAGTAAATATTCTTGATATTGAAGTTCTTATGATGTTTTTGCAAAAAGATCATTAGCATTTTTGATTCTATCAGCATTCAGGAAGATATCAGTTTGTTCCTCCAGCCTTGTTGCTGAATAACAACGTCCAAAAGAATATGAAGCAATATCTAAATATGCGGCTGTGATTTTTATGTTTACTATTCAAGAAAATCCGTTAAATTTAGAAGGATTTGTGTTGGCTTTTAACCTTCATTTTACCAATTTTATTCTTTTTGGGGGTCTGTTTTTGTTGATCAGCAGAATCAAAACCAATTTTTTTTGCTTAAAATGAAAGAAACAAATATTTTATTACTTTAATGGCTTGAAATCTTTTCTTGCAATCTGTTTCAACCAATGCTGAAGAAGTTTTCGTCATTAAATAAAAAGAATGAAATACGATATTAAAATCCTTGTTTTCTCCGGCATAACCCGACAACAGTTGATGGCTGCATTATAGTTAACTATGCTTCAAGAACATGCTCATTTTCTATCCAATAGCATAAATACAAAAAATCCTATTGAATTTTTACTAAAACTTAGATCAATGCTACCAAATAAATAATAATATTAATAATAAACTAATGATAATATCTTGATTAGCTTAACAAAAATAAAGTTAAGTTAATAACAGAACATATTTGAAAAATTTTTAGAACAAGCAAACATTGTGTTAACTTGATAGCAATGACAAAACACTCTACACGCTATTTATCTTTTCTATTCTTTTTTAATTAATTAAACATCTGATTTTATATTGTTTTTATAAAATTTCATATTTAACAGAATTTTATTTCGCTTGGTTATTTGTTTCTGCTGCAACTGTCCATACATTAAATGACTTAACTGCTGCAACTGCTTACTAAATCGTAAATGTTCATATTGTGCTTTGTTTGTTGCTGGCTGCCACGATCGCGCTTTTTCTTCTCTCGGCTTCATGATCATGGCGATAGCTTTGATTTTCGCTTCGTTTCTAGTCCAGACACTACTATTTAGAAGTCAATAGTTACTTCCTTCGGCTGGTCAGGTAGCTCTAAACCTCTAGATATAGACTAATTTTTTGGCTTTTTCTAAATCCATTTGTGTTCAAAACAATTAAAATAGTTTATTCTCGCATACGTAATTTGTTGCCTAAAATTTTACCTAAGTGCTTTTTATTTGCTAAGCTATGCCATTGCCGTAACATAAGATTCTATTGAAAATAATCTTAGTTTTCTCCGTTCATAACTTAATGAACCCCAAGACCAATCGAATATACAAAGCCAAAAATGGAATGTTATTAGCCATAACCTGAGAATACTGTTTTTTTTTTTTTTATAAATTAAAAAAAGCATTTTAAATTACTTCTATCAATACTTTCCAGTGAATAAATTCTTAAAATTTTGAAGTTTATCTTTTATATTGTATAAAGTTTTTTCACATTTGCTCCGTTGGTCTTCCATTAATCTTCTTTTATATGTTTTTTTTTTATTAATATGTATGCTTTTTAATTTTGATACACAGCTTTCAAATGTCTTTTTATTCTAGAGTGAGTTGCTTCATTCTGTAATCTCACGGCTCCTGTCAACCACCATGCCGCAATTTACTAATTATTGTTATTATCATTGAGTTAAGTTTTTTAATTGCAACAAATAAAATAAATTAAAGTTACTATTATAAAGGAAATTTTTTATGTAGTACGCCAGGTATGTCAAAATCGCCAACTTTTTGGTGGCTCCCGCAAGGAATTTTTAATCAGGTGCTCACTTCAAAATACAAATTGATTAAAAATTGTTCAACCAAAAAAAGATTTAGATTTTATTTTAAAAATTGATATGAGAGTTTTTTTGAAGGAATTGATTTATTGACTCTTTTTTAAGTTTTCACTTTGATTTCAGCATATAATTTTATCATTTACATTGTAGAATTCGGAAGGCAAATCAAAGAGGTCTCCGATGTAATTTATGTGGCAGTGACTGTTGAGATTTGTCTGTCAGTAAAGCGTAGATCTGTTTTTTTTCATGCAGTTTTGCGTTGCAAATTTTAGTATCCAGGGAGAAAAATTTTAAATATATACTGAGCTATTAAAGTGAAGACAAAAGATAAAATCATCACTTTTTTTATTTTGACGGCCAGGGTTCAACTCATACGGTTGCCATGCCGTTGCGTCGTTGAATGAAATACTTTATAGCCCTCTTATCTTAACAAACAGTTTGAAATTATTGTCAAGAACTTTATAAATAACAAAAGACAAATGAAATATTTTATCATTACAGTCATATCCTTTGTACAACAAATTGCAGCACAAGGGAACCACTTGACAGTTGTAAAAGCTTAATGCTTCCACGTTATCTTGCAAGTCAATAAAAATAAATTAATGATATAAATATTACACTGCCAAATAAAAAATTTGGTTCCAAAATGTTTAAAAATATGTTTCAATATTCTCACCAGTAAATTGTTCCACTAAATAGTGACCTATATGAAAATAATAATCGGATAAATTTCCAAAACTTATATAGTAACAAGCAAATCTGGGTTTAGACAAGATAAGTTATTCACTCATAATTTTATTGAAAAATTAATTTTTACTTTAAAGACTGAAATAAACGTACATTTTACCACAAAATATTTTTTCTTCTGAACAATAACGTTTGTTTTGTAGCTGATGATACCAGGCCAGGACGTATGCCCGAGAAATTGGAAAAAAGAATACACGGGATACATTATGGGGCCTGGTCATCGTCACAAACATTCTGGCCAGTATATTTGTGTTGATGAAAAACCTCAAATTGTTCACGGATCCGACCAAGCACAAAGCGGGGAACGTTTGTTTTTAGTGGAGGCCTCGTGTCCTTCACTTCAGTGTGGTCCGTATGTTCTCGGCAGAGAATTGAGATGTGTCGTTTGTACAATATAAATATTTAATGAAGATTTTTTGATATAATAGTTTAGTGTAAAAATAGAAGATTTATCAATAAATGTGTAATATTTTTAGTCTGATGAGAAGCAAAAATTATTATAGAAAAATATGAAGATAATAGCTCTTAACTCTGGTATGCTTTAATAAACATGAGCCAAATCAATTCTTACCATTAAATTAATTTAACTGATAGAGAGAATGCATATGCAGGTCCAGAGTTATTTTAATCATCGAGGCAAATGACACATTAATATTAATATTAATATTAATTAATTATTCGCTACAGAGGCGCTTTATATAGGGTAAGCAATTACCCGATCTGTTTCCAGAGATGCCAAGATATTGCTAACCGATTAAAATTTTTTATTTTGGATCTTTAGTGTTTATAGAGCTATGATCGAAATTTAGAACTGCTTGCTGCTAAACAAAGTTTGAGCATTGTTCATGGCTTTAGTCGTAGATTAGTCTATAACTGCTTAACTTGTTACTAAAAGCATATTTTACAAGCAATTGTGGTTTTACAAGCCTTTGATACAATAGATTTCTATAAAAACTAAAAAAAGTTTTTTACATTATGATTAATATTAGAAAAAATAAGACTTCTTAAAAAGTAATAAAATACTATGGTTCCGGATTGTTTCAACCGATGTGAATATTTCTCTGCATCCTGAAAATTCTATGGTTCTATTAGATCTGTAGATGTTTTATTGTTTTTGGTAATCGTTGTGTATTATCCAGTGTAGTCTTTGAATGTGCCTTAGATTGTCATTAACAAGTATAGATTTTGAATTAGTATACGTTTTTATTCCGTAATTACTATTTTTCTTTGTGAGCTGTTATTTCATGTAAATTATAATCTTTGAATATACTAGCTAATTAATTCCCGATAGTCCCAACTTAAGCTTTATGTTAAATTATTATAAGGTGAAGTAGTAGTTGTAACGTTAGATTCTCTTTTATTTGTCTGATATATTGATAGATTGCTTACTACAGCTATGGTTGTGGTATGTAGTAAATGTTAACTCAATGTCGTTTACACAATTAAGCTACACACCCGTTTCCATTGCGACCGTCAAATGAAGTATCCTTTGTTTGATTTTTTTATTTTTTACTTCTTTCCGCGGTTAAGCGCTAAGCTAAGCAAGATATCAATAAAAAAAAATTAATGTTATTATTATATTTTCTCGCCAAAAATAAATAAACTTAAACTTGAACTTTAATACTCTATTTTACGCTTGTAGCGGAAATGAGTATTAAGAAATTATAAACTACTTTTCTTTTGCTGATGCTGTGTCGTGAGAAATGGATGCAGCTTAAAAAGACTAAGAGCTTGGTAGTATGCCTGATTGAGTTTTTCAAACTCTTCAGCATGCCAGTATGTATTCAACTTTTATCTGCATGCTTAAAATTTGGATGTTTTTTTATAATTTTTTGTTAGCCTACAAACTTTTTGCACTACAATATTCAATACTTTTTTGATAAATCGTGTGACATTTGTTCTTTGACTCATGTTTTAAGGTTTTCTAACGCAGCATCAGGTAAAAATTTATATTCCGAAATATATTTTCAAAAACATTCTTTTATTTTTTATTTTTTGCCAAGTTACCTGGTAAATTTAGTTGCTTAATAAATAAATCTGGCTGTATTGATGGCGAACGAGATTGACACGCGTGGCTCATAATCTGCATGTTTTATTTTGTTGTGTTTTTCAGAAAGATACGCTTTAGCTACTTGCTTCTGCTTGGTGGTCTTAGCAAGCAGCTATAAATTTTCGTCATTTTCAAAAATTTTCAACATAACACCAACAACTTAACTTTCCCAAAAAGCAAGTCGACGTAATTTTTTGACAGTTGCCCTACGTTTAACACCTCTATCGTTTTACAGCCAGTCAGGAGGATAAAAAAAGGCAATGGCGACATTAAACGTCTAATTTTTACGCGATCACGAAGGTCAGTAGTGGGGCAATTATTTTTAACAAAGGCGCAAATTGATCATGCGATCTGCATACTCTTTATAGAGTATTGCAGAAGGAAAAAAACTTACATATATTTCAAAGAACTTTTAAAGCTTTTACTGTTAAACTTATAATTGATTAATACAATTAATTGTTAAATTTTCAATTTAGTATGCCTCAGTCTGACCGTCTTTGGTAGTCTTCCCGAATCTATCTTTTTCTAACTGGTCATGACTGAATTACGACATCTAAGTTAGCGATATAATTTTTTATGGTGACAATTATCTTTTTTAATCGAAAATCTCGGGATTTCATAATAAGCAATCCCAGTTTCTCAGTTACGTGTTTTCTGATTAATTAATCATTTAAAGGCATCACGAATCCGACATTACAACCAGCCAATGTGTACAAAAGGTAAAAATTCAAGAAATTAAGCTTTGAAAAATAGCGATTTACAATTAAATGTCTGAGAAAACAAACTTTACGATTGTTTGCGAACTAAGCACGAATTACGTAATAAATCAAGCAAACATAACTTTGTATGATATTTTGCACAATTAACACTTCTAAATGCTATAAAAATTGCTTGTTGGAAAGGTGTTCGCTGCAGATTTTCCCCCAAGATTTTCGGTGACGGGGCAGGCGAAGGCTAATCGGTCCATCGGAAATCAAGATGAATGCGTTAAAAATGTAACAACAAGCCTACGAAAGGCAAAAAAACGCAGCAAAAATTCTTTATGGAAAAATACCTTAATTAAACACAAAACAGCCAAGCAATAAAACTACTCTGAGTTGTTGGCATCAGAGCTGGACAGAAGTGAGGGCAGGATAATAAATAGGGTATGAGAGACCAAAGTTGAGAAAATAGAAAGAGAAAAGTAACGATGCCGTTGAGGATGGGGTTTGTGATCAACGAGATAAATTGGATAAAAATGTTTGCCAATGTGGTTGAATTGAGCACGAAATCGGAGTTTGCAGATGTTTCGGCTGTAGTCCAATTTAGGAGAAACCAGTTTAGGCACACGTTGATAATATTAGCGTCGTTGATCGTGCGAAGAATGGGAAGAATGTCTTCAAAATTAAAACTAAAAGTACAAGAAAAGTTAGCTTTAGCTTAATAGTTGGGTACATCAAAGTTTATATTTACCGGGAAAAGTTGGAGAAAGGAGGTATACGTTTAAACGTGCCTGAGTAAGGGAGTAATTTTGACAAGCATAAAAGTTATCTGCCATTCTAAAAGTAAAAATACTACCTTTGATATATTGCTTTATAAATTATATACCCAAACAAATATTAATATTTAAGTATATTTGACCTAAGGTGTGGTCGCCGTAGTTGTCTAAATATTGTACAAGCGGGTGGGAGGAAAAATGTCGCCCATATTTTAAAGCATGAAGTAGGTTTGTGTTAATTGGATCACAAACCATTTCTTGTAATATGCACTGCCGTTATGGCTGCAACAAGTCTGCAAAGGAGTAAAGAGAGGATTTGGCTTTAAAATTGTTGGCCAACAATAGAGTAAATAGTTGCATTTAGATGCTATATTTGATATTCGAGAACGTCTTAGTTTGAATAACAGGGGTGGTGGTTTTTGTATAATAAAACGGCGTTCTCTGTCAAAAATTGGGCAAATAGATGTTGAAGAATAATGGCTGAACTTTAATTATGGGGTGTAAAAGGTGTTTAAAGTAGAGATATTTTAGCCTGCGCATTTACCAGTAATAAAGATTATTTCTTTTGGGTTTCAATTTGACTGTTTGAGAAAGCACATGAAAATAGAAGTAGGCCACTGTATTTAGGAGTAAAGGGTTATTCCCGATTCCTTTATTTTGGTGCGATATATCAATAGATTGTGAGAAGATGTAAGATATAAGAAAACGTTTTTTACCGATTTAATTTTCTTGACATGAGGACAGTTAAGTGATTGAAGAATGAGCAAGAAATAAATTTTAGATTCCATGAGGCACAAAACCCTTCTCGATCTCGCAATGTTTAAGAAGGTATAAAAAACACCAATTGTGGAAGAAGAAAAGTACCAATTTATGCATGCAAACACAAAACGGTTTAAAAAAAGGCATTAAATTTATTTAACATTTACACTAAAATTAAAATTGAAAATACAATAAAAAAAAATATTAAACTATGCTAGGTAGGCTAGGTGTTCGAAATGTTTGGTGTGTGTGGTGTGGTGTGTCATAACAGCTGATTTTCACTGCTCGCAGAACTGCAGAAAAACTATTCAAGCTAGTTGTTTTGAGTTTTCAGCCGGAACTTTACGGCGAGGTCATTTATAAGGTCGATGAAATGGCTGCATTAGAAGCATTGAGAAGTTCATAGGCAGGTCATTGATAAAATAGTCACGTTCGGTTATAATGTGTCAGCGGCGCAGCGTGGTACATCAACTGAAACTGAACGCTAAGGCTACATGAAGCGTGGTACATCAACTACAACTGAACGCTACATTTATCGGTGGCGTTATGCTTGCAAGATGAAAAAAGAAGCAGATTATGAGCATTAATCGAGTCTTTACGGAAAGTACAATTGATAGAATTGTAAAAAGGATTAGTCGCCATAGATGACGTCTATTATGGCAATACATAAGGTTAGGGGGCAAGATAAAACGATTGTTAAACACATAGATGCCGCGCTTAAATTGATGAGGAAAATCTGAGCCAATTGTTGTGTCACAACATTACTCAAAAATTCAAAAGAACCAGTTGAACTAGCTAACTTAATTACTGGCATTGAAGTAAAGTTGAGAATATTTTTATTTATTCAAGAAATAATTTGCCACGAAACTGAATTTCTTTCAACAGTAGGTTCTGGCTAAGTACAGATTGATTTGCAGAACCTCTCTCCACGAATAGAAAAAAAGTATGGTTTCTACCTATAAAGAATATATTCACAATATTCACAAAACTTGATTGATTCACATAAAAGTTGGCTCCTAAGCTTTATCAAACTTTAAATCAATTTACGGCGCCAACAACTGCGAATAATCTGGACTACTTTGGAAAATTCCTTGCTGTCGCACAAGAGTTGCGAGAGGCAAACAGCAAGCATTTGTGGCAGTTGCTTCTAAGTAGATTGGCGAATGGTTACATAGTCGGTGTATGTAATGAAGTTGGTCGTTGGGCTTGTGGAAGGGCCAGTATCTTCCCGACTTCAGGTCAAAAGTGACGTCGAGAAAATTAGTTTGGGCAAGATTGATTTCTGTTGTTATCTTTAAGTCGTGATGTTGGAAGAGCTTTATGATCCATTTTTAAATGCACTCTGAGCTTGAACAGTGGCAGTTTTCAGGATCACCAAACCGTCGTTTCTGTAGAAGCCGATGTTGTTGCTTCCGACAAGCTGCGTCATGGTGTTGGCAAGAAAGAGGCCAACCAATTCTCCTATATCGGCTCCATCAAAAAAAACCATCGCAACGTCCAATAGTGAGCCATTCTTTTCATCCAGGCACCATCCCTGCTGAAAAAAGAGTGATTTTCTGCAATACAGAATTATTCTGACTTCGTCATCACTGATTTCCTTAAACTGTCTTGCTAAACGGATGGCATCTGTGAGCAGTTGTTCTGAAATAGAAGAATAGAAATCTATGACGTCGAAAGACAAGAATTTACATTTCTCCTTGCTGAGAAAGTTATTAAACCATGAAATCACAGCCGTAGTATTACGCCATTGCTGCAGACCTGTTAATTGACAAATTGAAATGTTGATATTGTCCGGAATGTGTTTGCTAATTTTCCCAAGGTTGGATTTGTTTGGGTTTATGAATCTACATTTGGGGATGGTGAAGAAGTTTGGCTTATGTTCTTTCAAAGTTATAAACGCTGGTTTTTCCGGTAGTTCTTTGATGCGATCAGTTTCTTTTTGTGAATTTCAAACCTTTTTCAAAACAAACTGACTTGCGACGTGAAAAAATTTACAGTAGCCAACAATTTTTCTATCAGCTCTTCTCCGATTGATTTTTTTTAATGTACTTTTCGATGTTGGCTACTGTAAATTTTTAAAACTTGTGTATACACGATGTTTCTCTTCATACTTCATTAACATAATCCGTTATTATACGAGTATTTCAAATTCAGTTTATTGTACTCGTATTTCAAATTCAGTTTATTGTAAATATGTTTTTATATTTGAGTATGTAAACTAAATAATAAATTTTATAAACAAAGGTTAAAACTGATAACATTGCATGTAAACTGATGAACCAAGTAGACATAATTTTCATGTTTGTAATGGAACTGCATATTAAAACGGCCGTTTTGTGCCCTTTGGTCTTGACTGTTCTGCATTATATTTATCATTATCACTGGTCCCACTCTATTCATATGTAATTGTAAATCCTTCGATAACTATAAATTAACAAATATAAGTATCTATGGCTTGCACATATGTTTATCTCCCACCATCTCCATTAGGATGTAAACATCTTTAAATATATCTGTTTATCTCTAAATAGGTATCAACGGCTATATATGATCTGTTATGAGAGTTCATCTATAATCAACTATGTTTGTTTGTAACAATTATATACACAGCGGCTCGTGGCAAAAATATTTGGGATGCTGCAAGTTATTATAACCAAAAATTTAAAAAAAGCACACAGTGCTGTTTCAAGAAATTTCAAAACAATTACTGTAAATTGCCACAATAGGGGAGACCGGGGCAAGTTGTAACATGAGATAAGTTGTAACATTCGTATTTGTCGAAATCTAACATAAAATAACAAAATTTTAAATAGCCCCAAATAACAATCATATTAAGACCAATTGCTAGCAAATAAAATTTTTTGGTTCCATGATTAAAAATAGGCTTACTGTTAAAACAAGCTTTTTCAGTAGGCAAAGTAAATTTTTCGAAATTTAATTTTTGTCTTCTGAAGAGATAGCGGGAGCGGTTTTATTGAAATGTTTTATATCAGTCGAAACACAAAACAATAGGCTATTAAATTCTTAACAAGTTTAGCAACTAAAACTTAACTCTTTGAGATATTAACAAAAACTTGACTAAGTATGAGATGGGGTAAGTTGTAACATAGGCTGATGGGGCAAGTTGTAACACATATTTTTGTGCATAGATTTAATTAGCTTACATTAAAAGTAACTTGGGCAACAACATTTGTGAATAATATGAGAATTTACAAAGGAAAGACTAACAGGAACACCAGCTTATTATTACAAGACAACTTAAGAGATGCTGCAGCATGCAGTTGTTATAATTTAAAAGAGACTAATAAGGGGAGTAGCAAAACATTGGTGTTGGCCATGTAAAATTCTACAGAGTGCTAAAAAAAACTTAAAGATAGGCTAAGTCTTTGGTGCAAAACAAGAAAAGATCTAAAAAGTGTGTCATGCTGACAGACACACCAGAAAAGGACAATCTGTTACAGCTTCAAACAAAGAAAAAACAATTTTAAAAAAAATACTAAAAGCAAAAGAGTAGTTTTGCATTAAATTTCTTGAACCCTATTATAACAGTCTTCCTGATGAGGAGTGGGTGGTACAATGCTATGGTTACCTAAAGAAGTCACATTTAGCTTGTGCCAAAGATTTGAATACATATTTTTGTCGCAAATGTGATTCTGAAATTTATGATTAGGCTAATCAAGCAGTGAAAAAAACTGTTTTAATATTTTTAGACAACGGCCAAATATCTCATTTTTGTGCTTGATACTCATGTCTATGACTAGGCTATGTGTGATTTCATTGGGTTTACTTTTTCATATTGTTATTTTCTTCAAGTTACATTTATATTTAAACATTTATTAGTAATTTTTTTGCTGTTACAACTTACCCCGACTGGTGTTACAACTTACCCCATTGACGGGGCACATTGTAACTCTTATTTTAAATATTTAAACCGTAATTTTAACCACTAAGCTTTGAAAATTATTAATTTATTTTTTTGATATTAGTTAAACAGTGACCTGAATTTTTCATATTAAACAAAAATTTTGAAAAAAAACATTTATTATGAAAGAAATAGCAAAAAGAAAAAAAAGTGTTACTACGTACCTCGGTCTCCGTAACAAATAAAATTTTCAATCATGTTATAAAAATTTTACCATTTTTTGTAATATTTTGCCCTTCCAAACTACTCATACAATCACAACTTAATTAGAATTTTGTTCGTCTAATGTCAAGTGCGTTGCAATCCAATTATTGACTGTAAACCAGGTACTTCTGTATGGTTGGCGTTACATCGATAATTTACCTGCATGCTCGCATATTACTACTATGTCCAAAATGGGTAGCTAATTATTAATATAATGAAAGCTGCTTTTCATGTCTTCTGTTTTTTGCAATTTGTCGATCTTCAAATAACGTATTGTCAGCCAGACGCTATGCCAAAATCTAATATAAATAAAACACATTGATCAGTCAAAAATATACTAACCCCATAGAATAATGCAACTTACAGCACTAAACGTGTAAACCATATATACGCCTTATTAGCCATAAAAATTAAAATCTTTAAAAAATATGCATGCAGATAAGATTTGCATCTGTAGATAGTTTATTAAAAACTCGTTTTTAAGCAAAGCAAAATATTTGAATTTCTTAGAAATTTCAATTGTAGCTGTTGGAAACAGTAATTACCTTTTTAATTTAAATTGTCTATCGGGCCACTAGTGTGTCTTTACCGCGTGGTGATGACGTCATATTATTTCCATTGTGAATAATTCTTTTCATTGTAAAGCACGCCTGCTGTAGAGCGCTAATTTTGCGTAAATTACGTGAAGCAATTTATATGTAAAACAATTTATATACTGCATATATAAAGCAATCTATAAAGCAATATATCAAACAAATTATATCAAGTAAATTACCGAATTAATAAAATTGCTTTTTAAATCAACACTATTGCTCTTCAGCCGCGTAAGTTTAAGGTAGGAGATCGGTGAGAATCCTATAGTAGCTGTCAATATTTGCAACTTGAATCAAATTGGTACACAGAACATAGTTTTTGATATAGCTGACTTTTGGATATTTTGTAACATAAAACAACTTAAAACATCATATGATTCTCTTTACCTTTAGTTTAATACACTTTCAGCAAGAAATTTCAATGATTTTTGAAGCTAAAAATTGATAGAAACCTAAAACGCAATTCATTCCCATAAAATGCATAAATGTAATTGACGTACTGATAATATTTAAAAAATAATTCAAAAGTAAATCCCAAGAGTTTTATTTATAATCAGTTGCACTTTTGTTCAATGCAGATTAGAAAAGCTTCTTTGTTAATTGCAAAGGCGTTTGAAAGCATCATAGAAGCAAAACTGTGCTTAAAAGTTTTTCTAACATTACCAAAATTTTTTAAACTGCTTAACTATTAAAACTTTACATATTATGCGGCTTTGCTGATTTATTGCCTAACCTTATCTTTGAAAGATTTTTTGAAGGTATATTTTTGTTTATGCAAATTGATAAATGATTTTTAAAAATGGAAGGAACAGCACAACGCTTTGATTTAATTATCTATGAAACAAAACTCACCTTCTCTTTTATATATATATGTTTTGAGTCGGAAGATGTATCAACAAAATGATCTGGTTTAAAATTAAGTGAAGGAGTGTTTGGAGAAAGTGGAAATATTTTTTGGCTATTCTTTTGGCTTTGATTATTAAAACGTTGTTTATCTTCTAAAAAAAATAAATGAAATGAAATATTAAATCTTTGTTTCTTTAAAGTAATTAAATATGCCCTTTGGGGAAGCACATTTGAAAACCATTTTAAACATATAGCTTTGATTTTATTAGATCAAAAAGAGCTAATAAGAAAATTACCTAAAGTAAATAATTCCATTGGTAAATTAAAAGAACACTGTAATTTAAGCATCAATTAAGCTTATCCTTCAAATAAAATTGTCATAACTATATGCAAATATAAAACAATTAACCTTAAAAAGCTATTTAGGTACTTCAGTAACATTTTTAAGTAATATGTAAAGTTTATTGTGTATATAACAAAATAACATCATCCAAGAAATTGTTCATTCAAAATTTGCTTGTAATATTCATACAAAGCGTTTAAGGTTTACTCACATGCCTGGACTAAAACACAAATTTTGCTCGTATTTCTAATAACTGTTTGCAATAATTTAGAAAAAGGGGTAAATTTTAAAATCCACTTGTAAATAATAGCAATCAATAGCCAACATTTTATTATATATAATTCAGAAAGTTTATTAAAGTAATATATATATTCGTCGTTTATATTTATTATACACTACACTTTATTAGTTAAAACCACAACAGTCTGTTTCATTCTATTGAATCGTCAGGTGGTCACTAGAAAATCAAAAATATATAGTTACTTGCGGTAAAAATAATACGCTTGAAATAAATTACACGTAGTTAATAATGCAAATAATGCAGCTTTTGTGACGTCATACAAGAAAAATAACTGAAAAATATAGAAAATGCATGTATAGAAGTTTGCATCCATTTAAAGGTGAGGGATGGCGAGTTAGGCGTATTGTAAAAAAATTTAAAAGGAGAAAGGAAAAATCTACAAAGCAATGAAAAGGTTACGGGAGAGATCGTATGGGGTGAAAAAGTTAAGTAAGTGAAGTACAGTGCAAATGATAGAGAGCGGATTAAACCAACGGACAAAAA
Organism: Diplosoma virens; assembly: GCA_963680785.1. Taxonomy (NCBI): domain Eukaryota; kingdom Metazoa; phylum Chordata; class Ascidiacea; order Aplousobranchia; family Didemnidae; genus Diplosoma; species Diplosoma virens. The sequence goes on from OY796889.1 coordinate 26,827,619, forward strand.
AGGTAATTTAATTAATTTGAATTTGTTTTTTGTGGCGGTGTTTTCCGGTAAGCTTCGATCGTTTGTAGAGTGTTGTTGGTATGATAGTAGTAGTCTGATTCAAACAGAAAATAATTCGAATACTAAAATAGGTAAAGCTGCGAATAATTACGAAAAGTTTTTTAATTTAAATTTGTTTTTATGACGGCATTTTCCATTTAGCTCCAATCTTTTATTTAGCATTGTGGTAGGGTCCGCTCGGAGGATGAAAAGTTTTTCAGCTAAGCAGAGGTTGCACCATCTAGCTTCTGGATGGTATGGTTGGGTGCGGGCCGCGATGCTCCATTTAATGAAGGGTTTTTTTCCTGTGTCTTTAGCTTGCCAAAAAGCCTTGAAAGGGTTCTTTTCAATAAAGAGGTTCTTTCCTGTGTCTTAGCTTGCCAAAAATACTTGCTCTAACCGTGTGTTATTGAGCACTGTACCGTCAAGGTGAAACATTACTGGATTATCAAAGCTCCTAGCCAACCTTAGTTGAGCACTTTCATCACCAAGCTCATGACACAACAAGGAATGAAAAGAATTAATTTAGGATATTCATTGAAAAACATCCCAATACCAGGAAACCAGCACTTCCTCAAATGTCTGCTGGACAAACTCAACAACTTTATCAGACGCCTAAGATGGAAAGTCTTTTATTTCGACAATCAGTCAGACAGTGACGTAACCGAAGACAACGGAAACACCAAAGAAACCCCCTCCAATGCAGCGATCTTACTGGATTTGAGTCTGATTTGTATCAAATGGCCTGCTTGGTAAAATTCAGACGAGTTTTGAATTCCTTCCAAGCCAGCTGGCAAAGGACACTAATGCTATTAACAGGTCCACAGCTCTGTACGTCCCTGCTGATAAAACCACTAATCTCTATAAGGTCGAAGTCAAAGATTATGAAAAATTACTGCACGATAGCATCACCACCACATATCAAAAAGTCAGTAAAGATACAGCAAGACTAATAAACATGGAGGCCAAACATATTGCAGAACAACTTAAACTGGATGACAGAATTGAACAAGCAGCCGAATAAAAAGCATTGATTACGTTTAAGGACCACAAACCAAATTTTCCAACAACATTAAATGTAGATTAATAAATCCCGCCAAGTCCAATCTTGGTAAGATAAGTAAGCAAATTCTACAAAAAAATTAACAAAAAAATAGGACAATCTATCGGTGTACTCAAATGGCGAGGTACTCCAGCAGTAATTTTATGGTTTAAGAACTTCCGTTACAAAGAAAGATGCAAATTTTTAACATTTGATGTCGTCGATTTCTATCCTTTCATCTCGGAAAAACTGCTTGACGAAGCTATTACTTTCGCCAACCAATTCGTAGAAATCAGCAACGACGACAGCAAAATCATTTATCACTGCAAAAAACTCTACTTTTCAGCAGGGACAGTGCCTGGATCAAAAACAACGGCTCACTTTTTGACGTTATTATGGGATCCTATGATGGAGCTGAAGTATGTGAGTTGGTTAGCCTGTTTATCCTCCACCAATTATCTCAGCTTGTAGGTGTCAAGAATATCGGTCTTTATAGGGACGACGGTTTGGTCATTCTAGAAAACGCTTCGGGTCCTACTTGGGAACGTATAAAGAAAAAGATTATAAAACTATTCCACCAGCACGGCTTAAACATTACAGCCGAAACCAATCTCGTCCAAACCAACTTCCTCAATGTTACCTTCAACTTGAAATCGGGAAAATATTGGCCCTGCCGCAAGCCTGATGACCAACCACTTTATATCCACCAACATTCAAACCACCCGCCCGCTATAAAGAAACAACTCCCATCGATGCTTGCTGACCGCCTCTCATCGGTCTCGTACAACCGCGAGGAATTCACCAGAGCTATCCCGGAGTATGAAGAGGTTATGCAAAGAAGTGGACATCCCGGTGGGTTGCAGTACATCATCCCACCCGGCTCCCATAAAAGGAAATCCAGAAAGCGGAATATAGTGTGGTTTAACCCACCCTTCAGCAAGCATGTAAAGACTAACATCGGAAACGTCTTCCTTCACTTGCTCGAGAAGCACTTCCCTCCCCATCACCGCTTGCACAAAATATGCAATAAAAACAACGTCAAACTGAGCTATAGTTGCATGCCCAACATGGCAGCTATAATTTCCAGACACGACAAAGCGCTTCTTGCCCAAAGAACCAAGCCTGCCAGCACTGTACCACCTTGCAACTGCAGAGCCAAAACCAGCTGCCCGATGAAGGGACAATGCCGCGAAAGCTCCATCATTTATAAAGCCACCCTAACAACAGATGGCATTGCCAAAAATTATTATGGTTGTAGTGAAACCGAATTTAAAACTCGCTTCTACAACCATAATCAGAGCTTTAAATACCGGCAAAAGTCTAATGCCACCGAGCTATCTAAGGCTTTTTGGCAAGCTAAAGACACAAGAAAGAACCCTTCATTAAATGGAGCATCGCGGCCCACATCCAACCATACCATCCAGAAGCTAGATGGTGCAACCTCTGCTTAGCTGAAAAACTTTTCATCCTCCGAGCGGACCCTACCACAATGCTGAATAAAAGATTGGAACTAAATGGAAAATGCCGTCATAAAAACAAATTTAAATTAAAAAACTTTTCTTAATTATTCGCAGCTTTACCTATTTTAGTATTCGAATTATTTTCAAAGAAGAAGAAAGAACCCCTTCATTAAATGGAGCATCGCGGCCCGCACCCAACCATACCATCCAGAAGCTAGATGGTGCAACCTCTGCTTAGCTGAAAAACTTTTCATCCTCCGAGCGGACCCTACCACAATGCTAAATAAAAGATTGGAGCTAAATGGAAAATGCCGTCATAAAAACAAATTTAAATTAAAAAACTTTTCGTAATTATTCGCAGCTTTACCTATTTTAGTATTCGAATTATTTTCTGTTTGAATCAGACTACTACTATCATACCAACAACACTCTACAAACGATCGAAGCTTACCGGAAAACACCGCCACAAAAAACAAATTCAAATTAATTAAATTACCTTTTTTGTCCGTTGGTTTAATCCGCTCTCTATCATTTGCACTGTACTTCACTTACTTAACTTTTTCACCCCATACGATCTCTCCCGTAACCTTTTCATTGCTTTGTAGATTTTTCCTTTCTCCTTTTAAATTTTTTTACAATACGCCTAACTCGCCATCCCTCACCTTTAAATGGATGCAAACTTCTATACATGCATTTTCTATATTTTTCAGTTATTTTTCTTGTATGACGTCACAAAAGCTGCATTATTTGCATTATTAACTACGTGTAATTTATTTCAAGCGTATTATTTTTACCGCAAGTAACTATATATTTTTGATTTTCTAGTGACCACCTGACGATTCAATAGAATGAAACAGACTGTTGTGGTTTTAACTAATAAAGTGTAGTGTATAATAAATATATATTTGCTCTAACCGTGTGTTATTGAGCACTATACCGGCAAGGTGAAACATTACTGGATTATTCGTCGTTTATTGTAGTTTAATTGTGAGTAATTGTCCTTCAATAATTTATTATTAAAATCTGTTAATTTAGATGCTTTAATAATGACTTATGTAAGTTTAAAAAGTTTGTCTTTTTTTTCATTAAAACTTTGCCAATATAAATGATAAAACATTGGCTACTGATTGCTATTATTTACAACTTTTCACAATAATTGAGAGTTTTGCTATACTTTTATGCTGTCATTATTCCTATTTTAATGAGCTATTATATATTTTGATGCAATATGTCTAGCTATCAATTTTTATTATATTTGCAAAGCATACCTTCTAATTTTAATAATTTAACAGCAAGGAGCTCATAAAACTTAAAATTAAGCTACTGTAATCTTGTAGTTTAAGTCTAAGTGGCTATTTCTGCCAAAAGAAATTAAATAGCAAGAACTCAGATCTAGTTAATTCTTCGCCAAACATTTTAAATCCCGTCACCATTTTTGATTTTATCATGAATGAGCTGCAGTCACTGCAGGTCCAACTCACATTGAATCTTTTATATAAAGCGTCAATAGATTGCGTCACTTTGCGTAAAATTTTTAAGCTGTTATTAAAAGAGTTCAAGAAATTGCCAATTTAAAAATTTTTTTTAATTTATTTTAAAATGCAAACTTAATTGAAACTTATGGAAAAAAATTGAGAAAAATTAAAATAAAATTTCTTTAAATCCGTGCTAATAATATTAAAAGCTGCTTTGCAGGTATATGGGGGTGCTGCAGCACCAAGCAGCTTTTATGGACGAGCCGCGACTGATTATATAAACAATCGGAGATGTTATTTTTATTTATCTATGGCAATAATCCCCAGCCATCAATGACAAGATATAGTGTTGGAGAAAAACGATTAAAATTATTTATAATTTGGAGATAAATTTTTCGATTGGAGGAAACGACACAAAATTTAATTTAATTTAAATGCCATAATAAAATCTTGCAGCAAAGATTAAATTTAAAGTGTTTTAAAAACCTCTGTTAACAAAACTAACCCGGACAGAAAAAGCAAAAAAAAACAGCAGTAGAAGGAAATAAAAATTTTACAAGAATTTATAAAAATTTATAGAGCGATTGCACCTCTTTGTCACACTTTATTCGCGATAAACTTAACTTCACAAATCTATACCTAATTTTTTGTTTTTTTAGTAATTTTAATTTTATTTTAACGTAAAATTTTCACAGCCAAGTAATAATTGTAAAATGGATAAAAACCCCACTTAATTTAATTTATTTAACTCATTTGCAAGCTGCTTCATTGTTCGTTTTATCAATTGTAATCTTACGCACGTGTCAATTACATTAAAAACACGTGACCGTAAACCTCTAAGGTTTTCTTTTATCTCTAGTCTAGGGTGTTCTGGAATCATCCATTAAATGTTTTTTTTCTAGCCAAACTTTTAAGTACTTAATCCCTTGTCGTTCCGATTCTCTGATTGGCTGTATTTGTTAAAAGCAAACGATGACCGAAGATAAACTCTTTGCTAATTCTTAATTTCGACCTTCACGTAAATTCAATCTTATTCGGAAAGTTCGGCATCACGTGACGTGATCTTATATAAGCGGGCACTTTCTTTGTATTTTATTCCAGTTAGATTCCAATTTAAATTTCAGTTTAAATTCTGTAGTCCAGTCGACGTTTTAATGGAGTTGGTTGACAAATGTTAGAATCGCATTGCGCCATCATTTTTGGAGATTAATTCAATAATTCTCTAAAGAGTTAGAATTATATTGTAGAATTATATTGACGAATTATTAAGTTTTAGGCCTGGAATCGTTTTGTACTTGATAAAGCGTGGAAGCCAAGTTTTTGTGAATCAATTAAGTTTTGTTAAATTGGTAAATATATTCTTTACAGCTAGAGACACTGGTCTCTGTCTGTCTGCGGAGAAAAATTTTCAAAAGATTCAATTCGAACTTACCTGAAACTAACTGTGTAAAAAAACTATTTTTTGAGCAGAAATAAATAAAAAATAAACACGGCTTTACTTCAGTGCAGGCATTCCAGTTACCTTGTTCAAATGGTCCTTTTGGATTCCCAAGTTAAATTTGTGACACTCTTAAAAAATCGTTTGCTTATTTTTTGTTTTGTTCTTTAATTTGCAATAAATATTTTATCAAAATAACCCAATATTTTACATAAGAGCAGCAAAAGTACAGATTGGATTAACTTTAATCAGTTTTACTTTTCTTTCAATTTTTTTAATACAGTATTTCTTTTCAATAATCCGGTTGATAAAAATTCAAACACCAATCAAGCTCTGGTTAAATCATTTTTAGTCTATTTTTATATTTGTCTACAAGTTTTCAATTATTTTTCTTTTCTTTTTTCCTAAACTTTTACTCAAAGAAAATATTCCGACCATTACTCTTCTAAACTTCTGCATGTTTTGCTGTCTGATGTTGTGGTACTTTTTTCCTTTGTCTTTGTTTAATATTTTTGGTTATCTTATATACTTGGTTAATTTAATATTAATAAAATAAAAAATTAGAAATAAATGAATTAACTAATAAAAATAAAAAGAGTTTTATCAGCGTTACAGACGGTTCACAGACAAGTGGCCGATAGAATTGTGTCGATGAATATTTAGCCAAAATACCATTTGATCAAAATTCATAACAAAAAGAAAATTTAACTAGGTTTAAAAAATCTTTACTACCCTAACCCTAAACGAGAGTATAAGCAAACCGAGAGACGGCACAATAAACACATATACCAGGATTGGCGAACCTTTTTTATAGGGCGGTTCAAAAAATGACAGTTTTTTAAAACTTACATTAGGTGGATTATTGGCTAGAAAAAGTTGAAGACTAAAAAAAAGTCTTCACCAGTCATGGATATTCAAATTTAGGGGCCTGAGGCAAGAATTTTCAAATATTGATGTTTTCTAAAAAAAGAGCTTTGATCTTGGCTTCCACTTTTTTCTCCAAAACTCATAGTCTCTTCTAAAAAAAGAAAAAAGGTCTTCACCTCGATTTCATCTGTGATTTCCCTATTTTCCTCCCAAAATCAAGGTGTTCTCCAAAAAAAAAGGTCCTCACCTGAAATCAATATCGGAATTCCCACTTTTTGTACCAATATCATAGTGATCTCTAAAAAAAAAGGTCCTCACCTGAAATCAGTCTCAGATTCCCCAATTTTTGTCGCGAAATCACAGTGACCTCTTAAATTTGATAAAAAACGAGAAAAAAGGGGTCTTCACAGCAAATATGTCTTCGACTTCTACCAAAATTGACAGGACAGAGGGCCTGTCAAATGCCAGAAATTTCATAACAACAAAAAGTCCAGAAATTGCAGAACATCAGGTGTGTCATTGAATTTTAACTATTAGGTTACAACGTGACCCAAGGTTCAGTGGTTCGCCATCCTTGACATATACGATTGGCACCAATATCCGTTCTGTCGAATGTCCAACCAAATGGTAGTTTGGCTAAATTTCCGTCGGCCATTGGTCCTGCCACGTAATAGAGAGTCTAACATTTCTTGAAAACTTTATTGCCTACTTACAATTTGCTTACTTACACCAGTGAATCACAAAGTAATTGCTTTTTCAAAAAATTTTAATTAGTCTCTTAGTCCTTGGGTTTATTTGTTTAGATATTTTGTAACAGTTACGAAGACATTATTATGTAATCTTTTTAAACTATTTAAATAAATGTTTGCTTTAAAATTCTTCGAGGCATTAATTTTTTTAACAAGGATCATTTATTTGTCCTCAAAAAATTTCATTTGATGTAAATAAAGCTTGCAAGCTGCTATATAGCCTTGAACTTAAAAGCACTCCAAAGTCTTATTATACTGAGTATAGAAATTAAATTAGAGAGGTTAAAAATTTACCATAATTATTTGAAACCAAAAATAAAATAAAAATTCAAAAAATGATATGCTTTTTAACTATTGAAATGGGAAAACTGCCCCAGCCAATTCTTCGCGAGAGAGAGAAAGAGAGAGAGGGAGAGAGAGACCAAAAACAAATTTATCACAATATCTTTAACAAAAAACAATGAAAATTTTTATCTGATTTTTATTTTATCTTCTCACAAGTGACTCTAAGTCTAGTTAGGCTGCGACCAGTCCGCGGCACCCAGTTAGGTTGTGGCCAGTTGTCCTGGAATCTTTTATTTTATTTTTTAATATTTTTTAACCAAGGTCAGTTTTTGTCGTTAAGTGTTCAAAAAAACCTAATATTGTTCATGAAAGTATAGTGAGAGAGAAAAGTGCATTTTTTCAGTTATTCTATTTTTTTATTAAAACTTCGAACTTACATAGGGTTACAAGTAATATAAAGTTTACAACTTAGTAGCCTTAAAAAATTTTAACTGAAGTACACCATGGGCATGTACTTTTTTTCAATAATTTTATGTTGAAAGCAGTCAAAAGAAATTGTTGGGAAACACGATAAAATTCTGTTCGGTTTTTGTTCAGTTATCTGTTATAAAACAACTTAAATCATTGGTTTTTAAATTTTTTTAAGATTTTGGACCGGTAACATAGCAAAAAACTTTGGTGGTCAGCTAGTGCCAATTTAACCCATATCCTGAATCAATTTTGAATAAAAAAGTTTTCTAAAGCGCGAAACAAACAAACACACCCTCTGATGACTACTGCAAGTGACTGACTGGAAGCATGACAAAATTTGATGGCATTGTACCTACACAGAGTATTTATACCCCAAAAAATGATTTCTAACTCTAAAAATGCGTATTACAAAGGAAAATTTGAAATTGAATACGTGTTGCTCTCACGCAACACTAGAATGTAATGGGTTAAGCAAAGACCGCATTTGGCCGCGTAAAGGTTTTGAGTGGCCTACGCAGTATTTTTTGAAGTTCTCTGTCCCGTCAATTTTGAAAGAAGTCAAAGACAGATTTGATGTGAAGACCCTTTTTTTCTTGTTTTTTTGCAAATTTTAGAGTTCACTATGATTTCGGGACAAAAAGTGGGAAATCTGAGACTGATTTCAGGTGAGAATCTTTTTTTTTTTTAGAGATCACTATGATTTTGGGGCAAAAAGTGGGGTATTTTGCTTGTTTGGCCCACTAATATTTTCGATGGGTCAAAATGGCCCTCGACTCAAAAAGGTTGGACACCCCTGATCTAAAGGTTTCATCTAATAAATATAGCCTCCAAGTTTTTGATCAATTTACTAAATTTTCTGTTTTAAATTTAAACCAATATCGTTTTAAAAACCTTGCAATCATATCCGCAAACCGGTGGTTAAGAAGCACTGATATGAAGACTTTTGATTTTGCAATCATCAAGCTTTTTTTAGATAATCAAATAATTCTTTTCAAGATTTTTTAATTTTTTTTACAGATTCATTTGTTTACATATATAGACCAGATTTAACAATTTTAAAGAGTAAAATGAATATAACCAAGAAATTTTCGAACGGCTTCGTTCCAGCTACGCATGTAGTGAAGAGTCGGAAAACCATCTTTTCTTTCATTGTAAAGAAAATTTTTGTTGTCGTGGTTGTTGTAGCGATGTTTGGGACCTTGTTTTTTTATGAATCTAACTCGAAACACGCAACAATGAAAAAGTAAATTTAATAAAAAAATATTTTTGTTAAATGTTTTAGTGAATCGAATAAGTAACCTTTTTGCTTGGAGATTCTACAACTATATTTGAACAAAATAATTGAAAATGACCTTGAAGATGATTTTAGCTTAGTGTAATAAAGATATGATGGCAAATATGCAATTGATGGACCCTAGATTGCAAAAAGGTATCGTATCGTAGATCATAATTTTATTAATAACAGGCACCATATTTTTAATTTTTTTGGTTAAAATTTGGAAGAAACAAAAACATTATAACTTAAGTGTAATCGAAACTACATACTTCGAGACTAGGGATTATGTCTCGAAATCTGGTTTATGTTCATGTTTAAATTTCCGGGATCCTGGACGAACTCTCTGAAAAATCGCGGTCTATTGCATTTGAGTTAAAAGCAATAATTTAAAGCAGGGGTGCTCGATACGTCAGTCGATCCCAATTTATTTATCAAGCAAAGCTTAGAATTACAGGTGATTTTTCATTTGAATGAAAATGAAGAAATCAGATACAAATTGTACACTGTAAGCAAAGACCTTTTTTTAGTAATCACCTGCCATTTAAGACAAAAAGGGAGAAATTGAAAACTAATTGTAAGTGAAGATGTGTTTTTAGTCTTCAGTAAATTTTTCAAACAAAATTGTGTAACATTTTGCCACCTTTTGCAATCTCGGAATTTCCTGAAAAGTAAAATTTTTTTCCAGCAAATCCCGGGACAACAAAAAGTCCGAAAAATCATAAACCCTATTTGAGATCGAGGGCAGATAATTGTTTACCGATCACGACCGAGACCAAAAAAAGCAAATTTTGAGACCTAAGAAGTGAGAAGGAGGCTAAAAACAATCAAAATTTTAATATTTTATGTTAAATGAAGTCTTTTTTTCATAATTCCCAATACATTAATTTCTCTTTTTCTACAAATTTCATATTGCCTCTTAACAAATAAGTATCAACAGTATTTTTATCATGTTGTAAGAAACCCTTGCTCTGTGTAATGGCATTAATGTAACAGCCGAGTTATATCCGTTCAATCTAAACAAAAAAAGCCTAAAACTCACAAAGCAAAATTATCAAGTTTGAAAAGAACAAAATATTCATTTTATTTTGCCTTTTAATAGTGAAAAATGTTTTGCGGGAGTTTTACTGTCGTGATTAAAGTTTTTTTTTTATGTTTAATAACCTTTGCTTTTGTGGTTGCATTTAATTGATTTGTTGATTGTCTTTTGCTTACGTATTTAGCAAAAAATGTTTGGATTTCTGGAGAACACAATTAATTTGCTAATGTTTTTTTATGAAAACAAGGAGCTGGATTGACTTAGCTGCTTTTTGATGGCATTTTGCGATAGATGCTGTTGATATGCCAAATACTCGAACTCATAAACACGCTTGTCATTTATTACACATCTTGCTTAATAAATTTTGTGGCAATTTTTTCAAAACATAGCGTTATTATTATTGAAATCTAAAACTAAATTTAATTATTTATTTTGATATTTAAACGGCCTTAAGTGATTTTTTTACAAAAGTTTTTGCTTTGACGGGATGTCATTTCTTGGAGAATCCAAACTATTTAAATTGCTGGACATTTGTCAATTAGCCAACTGCTCATAGTCTGTACTTTTCCCCACAATCACAGGTTGCAGAAATAGCCCCTTACCGTATCTGTGTACGGTTGGTAGGAAGAAGTTAATGTCAGTCCCAAGGCGGTTCTGCTTGATTCCGGATGACCTAGAAATGTCTGTTAGTAAGGTACTGACACTAGCAATGAAATCATAAACTCTGAAATTTTTCCTGCCAATTTAATGTTCTACTTGAAATCCGCCCAGTAACTGCTCCAGCTTTTCTCTGTTCAATATCGTCATGTATTCCGATGCAGCTGGCACAAATAATTGTCTCAATTTGAGCTCTCACTGTTATTAGTATTGCTAAAATTTTTTTGACTTCGGTGCAAAGCCGCTAGTGTATACCACACCAAATATCAAATATTTTGATGCCCGTTAATACACAAAAGTTGTCCGTTGGTGTACGACATCAGCATTTAGTCACTAAACGTAAAGTATTATTATTTGGTTTCTTTAAGACAGTGTTCCGCAACCGGTGTACCGCGGCATATTGATGTGCTGCAAGACAATGCAAGGTGTGTGGCGACATAACTGTAATGAAAACATAGCCTATTCTTTCAAGAAAAAAATTTTTATGTTTTTGTTAAGCTTTACACTACCAGAGCATTTAATTTCAATAGCAGCGATCAATTGTCAACATAGCTATTATTTTTTCCAAAAATTAGAAAAAAAATAGGTGAAAGCACAAAATACATTCAAATACACATCATTTTCAAAAATCTTACTGAAAAACATCATCAATAAAGTGACTTTAATTAGTTGTATATTATTATTGCAATAAACATGCCCGTTTATTTTTTGATTTAACAACCAGCGCCATTATTTTTGCATATTGGAAAAAGGGGTTGATATAATAAAAAACAATTAAAAAACCCCTGAATTAGCAGATTTGTTTAATCAAACTCTAGCTATACTCCTAATGTCCATTGATGATTTTTTTATAATAGACAAATAAATCGGAACTTTTTGCGATTGAAAGTCTCACAACTTTATTCGGGAATCCAAAAGGACCAATTGAACTAGGTACCCAAATACCTGTGCTAAAATAAAGCTGTGTGTTGTATTTTTTAATAGCGTTATTTAAAATTCCCTTACTCGGTAAACCAACAAGTGATTCTTTTGTAAACAAATGCACAAGTAAATATCTTTTATTGTAATCTCATTTAATCTGATTACAAGTTTGTAAAAAAGCAATACTTAAACACCACAATAAAGTTTAGGGCGCGACAATTATGAAAATGCAAACAAGAAGAAACTTGCGGGGCAAATAAAAGATCACGCGGTAGCTCGCGTTTAAACAAAAGGTAAAACGCGTCCGAGTTCGATACGCGTTAAGTCAAAATACACTACACTATGCTTATTTTTGTTTATTTCAGCTCAAGAAATAGTTTCCCGAAAGACTGAAGTTTTTTTAATACAGTTAGTTCCGGCAAAAGTCGAATTGATTCTTTAACTGATTGATTTTTTTCTTTCCTAAAATAAAATAAAACTACTGTTTCTAATTTTTACAATATATTTTACAAAATTCACAAAATTCGATTGATTCACAAAAAAACATGACTCCCACGCTTCATCAAACTTCAAAGCAATTCTAACGCCAACTGTTGCAAATAATCGCTTGCAAAAATTACTTACAATTTTATATTGACTAACTATAAAAGTGATTTGTACCCCGATGGTTAACATTATATTTAATAATTCGTCCGCCACAAGGCTTAACAATTTTTTCTCTGTAAAATTAATTCCCTAGCTGTCAACTGACCTTCAAACAACTACAATAACACAGGCTAAACAACGCAAAAAAATTCCAACCACTTAGCAATCAATTGGAAGAACGCAGCTGGAATGTCGACTAAAATAGAATGAAAACAATATGCGCGTTTATATAAGATCACGTTACATGACGTGACATTATCAAAGAAACTTCAAGATTATTGCAAAAAATTAACCAATTAAGAATTAAATTAAGTTTTCCATCGGTCAAGCTGTAATTCCCCTGCAATACAGTTAATCAAAAGATAGACAATAAACAATTACGTAACGTCAAATTAATTCGACAATTTCAAAAGCATTAATGAGCGCTCAAGATAAAAAAGAAACAAAAATAAATAAATGTGCAAATGATCGAAAATACTGGAGCACAAACAACTCAGTCAGAATAAAAGAAATAATTATAATTCAAAAAAACTTGCAAATAAATTAAAATAAATCAATTAGGGTTGGTATTACGACTATAAAATTACTAGTCAAGAATAAAAAAGATTATTATCAAAACTACTGAAAAATACGGAAAATTAAACATTAGATTTGTGAACATAAGTTTGCTTTGTAAATGAAGTGTGACATACATTCCCATAAAGAAAAATATTATGCAACAATATTTTTAACATACTTCAAATTCAAAAATAATTTTACTGAACAAAATATAAAATCACACAACCAAACATTTCACATAATTATATAACTAAGATAGCTAGCCATAACGTTATCTTTACCGTCAATGTCCTCCACCACAAATTTATATCCTGATGATGATAAAAATCATCCTAGTATGCAATCGTTTTTGTATCTAACCGTACTGAGAAAAATGAGTGGTTTATGGTCTGTTTACAAGTTCTTTCCAATTAAAAAGCGACAAAATTTTTCAATCCCCAGTTCATTGCCAAGCAGTTCTTCTCGAGCGTAAAGTACTTTGTACTCCATTAATCAACTTTTTGCTTGTGTATGGGATTGGGTAGAATTTCTTTTTATGCTCGTGCATCAACACGAGCCTGATCCTGTTGTTAGAAGCGTTCGTGCGTATGGTAAATTCCCTTAAATGATTAAGCACTTTCAGTATGGTCTGCTTCAGGAGAGCTTCTCACAAGGTATTAAAAATTTTTCTTTCTTTGTGACTGACCACTTTCGACGTCAGACATATATGAAAGCACTTTTCTTTTTCCACGCACAAGTGTTACACCAGAGTTTTTCATACCACAGAACATTCGAAGAAATTCGTTTGTCTGTCCTTTATTACAAATACCGTCTTCGACACATCTTCTTCCGTCATAGGTAGCTGTGGGTAACTTTTACTAAGATTGAACTTTAAGAATAATCTTGATTTTTGCAGCTGCTGAAAAAGATCGGAAGTCTTTATTGGCTCCGGATACGAAATTGTTAGTTTGTTCATTTTCCTGTAATTGATGAAAATTCGATTTAAACCTTCTTTCTTCTTGACGATGCCACTGGTGACACATACAGCGATGACGACTTTCTAATGATTTCAGCAGATTGGCAAAATAATTTTCCTTTTCACTTCCAAACAAAATTTTGTAATGATGATCCCTGTCCTCTGAATAATTTGATGCAACTCTTTCCACTGCATCAAAAGCTTTTTGTTATTGGATGATAGCATGACCAAAATCTTGAGGTCTTCGTTGAACGTTGTCATATAAAAGGCATCCACTTAAAAGGTAAGACGCAAACAGGAATGGGACCGAGAATTTATCTTTTTTCTATTCCAGGATGCTGTACTGCCCGGATCAGATGCTGGCAGTGATGGTGTTGAGCCAGCATAGGGTTATTTTATCCAAAACCATCAGACATTGTTCTCCGTGTGGTTCCCGATATATGGCGCACGCTATTAGGATTTGGTCTGCAGTTTGTGTAGATGCGCTGCTTGGACGAGTGAAATCTCCCAACACCAGCCCGCAGGCAATTGAGCTTAACTGAAACTCTTCGGAGCAAGATCATTCCAACGGGCCTGACACTAGTCCTGGGTATGAAGAACACGGAGCTTGGATATATTCTTGCAGTACTTAGCGTTCCATCTATAATTCGTCCACTGAGAAACGCGGATGAATTAATATAATGTGTGTTTTAATCGGCTAAATTGTTAACAACGTGACCCTGGGAAGCTCCAAGGGCTTTACCAACTGGACTTCCTTGAAAAGGTTCAACTGCAAAACTAAAACTCTTTATTCCAAACTAAACTTGAAACACAAATCTGAGAAATAGTTCGAGACGATTCAGTCCAATTTAATTCATGCCAGCACAAAATACAATCATCAAAAGGCACAGCCAACATTCAACACAATCGGCAAAATAAATTAAGAGATGGCTCTTTCCGGAAACCAAAACAAAAACTGAAGTCAACTTAAAGCAAATACAAAAGAAAAACTCAATTTTGCTAATAAACCAAATGTTGAACAAACAAAGAATGTGAAAGAGGCCTGAACTATTATAATATAAGTCAAGGGCCGGGATTAGACCAAGTTCGATTTTTATCAAAAATTATAATTTACGTGAACGATTCCCTAACAATATGTTGAAAATTATTTTAT
The DNA here is from genome assembly GCA_963680785.1 of Diplosoma virens. Classification (NCBI taxonomy): domain Eukaryota; kingdom Metazoa; phylum Chordata; class Ascidiacea; order Aplousobranchia; family Didemnidae; genus Diplosoma; species Diplosoma virens. The sequence goes on from OY796889.1 coordinate 26,842,646, forward strand.
TTGACTGATTAACATGCGGTTTTAGTTTTTTTGTCGTTTTTTAAGATTCTCTGCCAACTTGCGAGTAGTGGCCTCTGCAAGTATTATTACAAATATTTTACTTATAACTGATGATGTTGCAATTTCAGGTTAGAATCCAAACTAGATGACTTCAACAAAGCACTAAATGAGATTTCGAATGCACAAAAGCGCTTCAAGAGAAATTCGGAGTTTGAAAACCATGTTCTAACAAAAAGACAAGTTCAATCTACTGTAAGATTTAAAAACAATAGTTTCAATAAATCAAAGCATTACTGACATTTCATCAAGCAACAGTTAAGTAATGTTTACGTGCTTATAATTTCAAGACAGTTAATCACTTGACAGATCACATCATTTTGGAAAGCTTATCTACTGTTTATCTTGGCTAACCCTATTCTTAATTTTGTTTTAACAATTAACTAGCAGGTAATTAAGTTTTAAATTATAAAATTTGATTACAAAACAAAAATTTAAAAAAATATTAAATTAAAAAATTATTTTGTCACACGTTGCAAGTTTTAAAAAATAAACTTTTAAAGGTTTTAAATAAGGCGTGGTTAAACAAACCACAGTAAACTTGCAAAAACTTGAGGTCAGGGTTTTCAAAAAAGCCACGGGACCTCTATCGGGAGGCACGAAAAGAATCCTAATTTTGAACTTCAATTCACTTTTGGGACAAAATTGACAAAATTAGAAAAGGTTTTAAATGATAACATTTTTGGCGATTTTCAGTTCAATTTTGGGAAAAAATGAAGAAATCAGAGACAGTTTAAAAGTATTGACTTTTCTCTTTTTCTTTTTTTTTGGTCTTCACTTGACCTCTGGAACAATATTATAATAAGGGGGCCAACGGGTGTTCGAGAGTCTTTGAAAGGGCCATAAACCACTAAAGTTTGAAAACCGCTGCTCAAGGCAATATTTGATTTCTTTAATACACTTGAAGATTTCTTTGAATCAATGGTATAGATTTCTTTAAATTTGATCTCTTTGAATCAATGAAAGTTGAATTCCATTTGGATTTTTTATAACTTCCATTTTACCAAAGTTGTTTTGATTACGATTGTTACACATATTTTAGTTTGATGATGGATAAAAATTGAAATTGAGAAGTCTAATAAAGTTATCAAGACAAATCGATTGTACTGAACAACTAACGAAATTATAAAAGAAAATCAAATTTAATATCAAACGCTTCATTCACTTTTTGAAAGACCGGATATAGTTTTTTAAAAGCTCAAACCGATTGGGATTGTTGACCTAGTTCACTTCAGTCGCCAAAGCTTATCAAGAGTTTACACAGCTCCGACCTCGTTATTGCTTCTGGTTTCCTCAACCACTTACCTAGGTTTGTCAAAGGTTGCTGGCCGTACAAGCTATATTGTGTCAGTTAGTTGGCACAAAAATTGATCTCAGATCTTCTTGTCAGAGGAAGGAATGCTAACAATTAGACGAACTTGGCAATTTAAAGAAATAAAAAGCTGTTAAAAAGTTTTAGTCAATTTTTAAAAACTTTATCGCTTCATTATATCAAGTTGCCACATTTGTAAACCAACTAGGTAATAACTAGGTAAACCAACTAGCTAACAAAAAATTAGGCATAAAATCATTTTTAAGAATAAAACTAATCTATCTTTCGACTATATTAGTGCAGTCGTTGAGAATGGCATTACGGGGTGAGAAGAAAATTTCTTTAGCTAAGTACTTTTTTAAAGTAGTACTTGTAACAAAGAACCTGAAATTTTCTTTAAATAGAAGCAATAACACAAGTGTATAAACAAAAGATTTCCTATTAAAAAAAATTATTACTTGATTAAAAAAATTTTGAAATATCAAATTGCCTAATTCCCACTTGCGCGTTTTTGAATTTAAACTCCATTAAATAGTTTTACTAAATTTTAAGCAACAACTTGACTAAAAATTTTTTCTATACGTTGGGCTTTTTATTGTGGATAGTTTTTGGATGTTTTCAAAGCAAATTTATTTTTGAAATATTCATTATTCTGAATACAGATAAAAATTTTCAATTTGAAATATTTTTAGGTTGAAACTTCACAACCAGGTATGTAAATGTTGTTTTTGAACAAAAAACGACAGTTTTGCACTTAAATTTTTAAGTTGTTGTCTATTCTTGTATGTGTCGTTGAAGTACAACATGTTTAAAGCCAAAAAAAGCAAAACTAATAAACTATTTTTTTCCGACTTTGCTTTTGATCATTACATTAAATTTCTAAGGATTTGAATCACAAGTTTGTAATACTGCGTTTTCGCAATTGATGAGTTAGTTTTTAGCTTAAAAATTTTCACGAAGAAAACAGCAACAAATTTGATACTTTAACTCAAATTTAATTAAGTGCAGTGTAAATTGAAGCAAGAAAATTTTTTAATAGAATATCAACATAACCACTGACGAAAAACTTATAAAAATTTTTGATTTTTTAAAATTTATTAAATTGATATTGAACCTTGTCCGGTTTTGTAGACAACGTTTGCGGCGGGTACCCCAAAATTTGTCGGGATTTTCAAAAAACATTTTTTTCCTATTTTAAACAGCATTTTTTATTAAGCACTTAAAAACTTCCCAAAATCACTACTGAAAATGACAGACATAAAAAATAATTGAATTGACGTGAAGAGCACAGCAACTCGAAGAAATGGACCATGTCGTAACTTGAACCGCAGCATTTATTTTAGATATAATTTTGAAGGCTGAATCCAAAAGTAAACTTGTTTTTGAACGCTGAATTCATTCTTGTATCAAGTCAAGATTATAATTTATCTGAATTTTCTCATTTGAAATATTGTAAAGGCAAAAAATTTATTTTCTTGCAAATAAAATCTGCTTGGACAAGTGAATGCATGAATTAAGCAATTATATACTCGTATAAATCATAACATATTTATTTCAACTAGTAACTGCCAAGAATATTGCAGCACTTCATGTAGGGGAGACTGGGGCACGTGGTAACACTTTTTTTCTTTTTGCTTATTTTTCTCATAAAAAATGTTTTTTTTTTTTAATTCTTTTTTAATATGAAAAATTTCGATCACTATTTAACTAATATCAAAAAAAATGAATAAATAATTTTTATAGCTTTGTGGTTAAAATTACAATTTTAATATTTAAAATAAGCGTTACAATGTGCCCCGTCAATGGGGTAAGTTGTAACACCAGTCGGGGTAAGTTGTAACAACAACAAAATTACTAATAAATGTTTAAATATAAATGTAACTTGAAGAAAATAGCAATATGAAAAAGTAAACATAATGAAATCACAAATAGCCTAGTCATAGACATGAGTATCAAGCACAAAAAATGAAATATTTGGCCGGTACCTAAAAATGTTAAAACAGTTTTTTCACTGCTGGATTAGCCTAATCATAAATTTCAGAATCACATTTGCGACAAAAATATGTATTCAAATCTTCGGCACAAGCTAAATGTGACCACTTTAGATAGCCATAGCATTGTACCACCCACTACTCATCAGGCAGACTGTTAAAAGAGAGCTCAAGAAATTTAATGCAAAACTACTCTTTTGTTTTTAGTGTTTTTTCAAAAATTGTTTTTTCTCTGTTTGAAACTGTTACAGATTGTCCTTTTCTGGTGTGTCTGTTAACATGGCACACTTTTTAGACCTTTTCTTGTTTTATACCAAGGACTTAGCCTATCTTTAAGTTTTTTTAACACTCTGTAAAGTTTTACATGGTAAACACCAATGCTTTGCTACTCCCCTTATTGATCTCTTTTATCAATTATAACAACTGCTGCAGCAGCTCTCAAGTTGTCTTATAATGATGAGCTGGTGTTCCTGTTAGTCTTTCTTTTATAATTTCTTATATTATTTACAAATGTTGTTGCCCAAGTTACTTTTAATGTAAACTAGTTAAACCTATGCACAAAAATATGTGTTACAACTTGCCCCATCAGCCTATGTTACAACTTACCCCATCTCATACTTAGTCAAGTTTTTATTAATATCTCAAAGAGTTAAGTTTTAGTTGCTAAACCTTGTTAGGTATTTAATAGCCTATCGTTTTGTGTTTTGACTGATATAAAACATTTTAATAAAACCACACCTGCTATCTCTCGAGAAGACAAAAATTAAATTTCGAAAAATTATTTTGCCTACTCAAAAAGCTTGATTTAACAGTAAACCTATTTTTAGTCATGGAAACTAAACAATGTAATTTGCTGGTGATCGGTCTTAATATTACTGTTATTTGGGGCTATTTAAAATTTTTTTGGTTTATGTTAGATTCTCACAAATACGAATGTTACAGCTTACCCCATGTTACAACTTGCCCCGGTCTCCCCTATTTTTCTCGTGTCACAATAAAAAATCCATAAACCAAGAATAAATATTTTATTTTTGGAAAGATATAATTCAAGTACTATTCAAATGCAATATTTTACAACACATCTTGTTCTTATTTATCATAATATACACATTTTTACATGCAACTTGATACAACAAAAAAATAACTGGTAAATAACTACCGGTACTGAAAGATATATATTCTATTCTCTTTCTTTCATTCTTAGCTTGACTGTCAAACACATACTTTCTAAGCATTTATTTAGTTTTTCGAAAACGCCAAATTGATTAAGAGAAAGTTTGTAATTAATGGAAGCATTTTTGCTTTCTAAAATGATCTTTATTTGTATTTTTAACAAAGAGACTGTGCAGAATAGTTTCACTTCTTTGATAAAATTTTTTGCCATTTTTATCTCTTTCAGTGATTTTGGTGGCAATTGACATTTTTCCGTTGATAATGGTACTAGAGAGATTTTAATTTGTGTTAAATATATATCGTGACATTAGATTTAAAGTTTTCTTGTTTAAAAAAATAATTGATTACACAATTCATTTTTGATAAGCTGTTCAACTTCAGAGTCTTTTCAAAGCAGGTTAGTTTTTTTACGTGATAAATTGGGTCTGGATATTTTTTTACTGTTTTTTTCAAGATAATGGTTTCAAGTGTACGTTCTGACTTACCACATTCAACCTTTTAAACAATTGTGCATTGTTTATTAGTAATGCCCTTCCAAATTTGGATGTTGTCAATTGACACCAAGATGCCTCAAGAAAAAAAACAACTCGGGAAACAAAGTCGGTTAGGCATGATGGTGTCCATTGACATCGTCACGAAAATAGAAAATTGGTGCGGGCCGCATAAAATTTTGAAGAGCAACACTGGTTTTAATTTTTCGTCCCAAAATAACAGTGATCGCTAAAAAAAGATCATCTCTTAGGTAGATCTCTGATTTTTCAATTTTTGTCACAAAAAACTATTACTAGCTTTACTTTCATCTAACCGCAAGAGGACTGCATTGAAAACTCTCGCGGGCCACAGGTTTCCCACTCCTACTTTAAAAGGTTATGGATTCGGATTCATTTTTGTAAAGTATAATCGTAATGCTGTGGTTTAAGTTATAGAAATATTTTTGTGGCGCAGAGTGACCGAAAAAATGTATAAAATGAAATTATTACTGACTGAAGCGTAAATTGATTGACAGATTAAACAAAAAATCTTGAAAAATAAGTTTTTCGGATATATAAAATTGCAAAAAAATAAATGTTTAATGAAGGACAAATTAGTTTTGCTATGTTTGCAAAGAACGCAGTAAACATCCTTTTAAAATTTGTTTGACTAATTTTTATAATTGTTGCAATACAAGTGTTCAAAGTTTGTGTAATTTAACATTTACTCAGGCTGTAAAGTTTAAAGAGTCGATTGGCGGTACAAGATTTTAAGATGGCTTTGAAAAGCGTGTTCGGTCCTAGAAAAGATTTTTCATCTGACACTCATCGGGAGAAATCGTCAGAATTAATAGAGGGCGATCCAATTGTGCTTACAAAGGAAAGAAAAATGAGTCTGATTGGTTAAAAAAGGCAACCAATCAGGAATAGAAAAGAAAAGAAAACGAGATTGCCTCTGATTGGTCAAGAGAGGCAATTAATCAAAAACAAAAGTAAAAGAACGTTAATGAATAAGTTTAAACTGTAAAGAAATTTCTTGTGTCAACATTTTTACAACCAGGCCTCTTCTTCCCGCAACCAAGAAAGATGTACTACCTGCCCATCATCACAATAATGTTATTTATCAATTTGTGTGCCATTGCGATAGTCGGTACGTAGGACGTACATCCCAAAGGTTGCAAAAGCGCATTAAGCAACATGTTCCTAGGTTGATCAGAAACCATCTTTCTTCCCAAGGTTGCTCTAACCTTTCCCGTACCAGCAAGACAAACATCACCTCCCAAATCATTGCCAAAATTCTGATATTGGCCAGCATCTTTCCTGTGTCAGCCAATACAGTGGCACCAAATTATCTATCTTTGCCCGAGGACGTATAGTTTCTTACCTTTACGCTCTTCAAACTACTTTTATCAAATCTTTTCAATCTAATCTATGTCGACACAAGGAATTTCTTTACAGTTTAAAACTCATTAATCAACGTTCTTTTACTTTCGCTCCTGATTGATTGCTTCTCTTGACCAATCAGGCGCACTCTCGTTTGCTTTTTTATTCTACGGTACTTCTTATTGGTCACTTTTTTAACCAATCAGACTCATTCTCATTTCCTTTATAAGCACGATCGGATTGCTCTTGATTCATTCTGACGATTCCTCCCGATAAGTGTCAGATAAAAGTTTTTGAGGACTAAACAAGCTTTTTAAGGCTGTAAAGTTTATACATAAACCCAGTTAGAACAGCTATCATGACGGTGCAACATCCATTTTTTGCAGTTTGAACAAACAAACATCTTTTCTGTTTGGGAGTATAAATTGGTTTACTCGACTTTTAGAGACAGAAATGTATTTTGGTTTTTTATATTTCAGGCAAAAATTATTAGTCTTCTGACTTAAAAAAAAAGAATTTGGGTTGCCGAAGTTTATCAAGCCTGATCCGCACGCAGCAAGCCAATACAAAAAGATCTGTCAAAATCTAAAAAGTGAAAAAGAGTTGAAACTGATTACTTTTTGATCTAATTACGCCATAATTTGTCTCTTACTTATCTTGCAAGCTTCCATGTTAATTGTGAGTTACTATTATGCAAGGCTCTAAGTTGCTACAGCAGTCCCACCAAATTTCTTCGCGGTTGCTCTGTGTTGACTAAACTGTGATAGCTTACTTAAACTTTACATTCATCATTATTAAATGCAATAATAAAAAACAAATACGTCAAATAAAACATTTTAACCAATCTTAAGCAATTTGCTTTTTACTATTTTTCTTACTATTGGAGTGGCATTTCCAAAACAGTATTTTTGTGTCGGTAGTTTTTGTGTTGAGTCTTCTTCAAATGTCAACGTCTTAATTTTAGTAGCGCTAAACTTATCATTAAAAATTAAATTTCTTAGTATTTTTAACAATTACACTTTTAATATAATTTTTAAAAAAGATTTTTAGAACACGTGCCGAAAAAATGATTCAGATGATGAGTTTGCTTAGTGTTTAAATCATACACAAAAGTTAAACTACTTTGATTAGTTTATAGAATTTTTTATTACTAGATGCAACCCGAAAATAATACTAGAAATGGGAAAAAGTTTGAAAGTTATGATTTTTATTTATTAATTCTATTTATGGAAGCCGATATACAAAGAACTTCCTCAGCCTATTCTAGATTTAACAATAATGTACCCTACTCTTCAAAAGTGACCTAGTAACAGCTAAACGTAAATAAAAACTTATATTCTATTATTTCCATATTCAGATGTACCATTTTAAAATACTTGCCAGATTGGTTGTTCGTTGATTGACTTTATTTAAACTATCTAAATCATTATTGTGGGTGGATAATTTCATCAACTCAATAGATCATGTTAAAATACTTTTTAACATACATAATTATGGTTTTGCAGCACAAAAAAATTATTATAATTTTGAAGATAACTAGAGTCTTGCCAGAATGCCTGCTATAATCCTTGTTAAAATAATCTTATCCAAAAATTAATAACAGTTTTTGTACAAAACGAATTGAAAAGAAATTGTAAACTTGAAAATATTTACTGTTTTATGTGACTAATTTTCAATGTCATGCAACATGTTGTATGCAAAAAAACTAATTAAAATACCTCATAGAATTTACTGTATAATATGACGTTAATAAGCCTACTGTAATTATGTTTTTTTTAATTTTTTGTAAGTTTGTTGCCACCCAAATTGGTATATTCGATTCATTCTTTATACAAATTAAAACAGTTATTTTGGATAAAATTATACAAGTCTTTTTTTCTTTCAGTTTTTAATGAATATTTTGATTAATTTTTCTGATACTGTGTCTACATTTTGTCTTTTTTTTTGCGACTGATAAGTCCACAAATGCTAGATGTGAGCCACCTGTGCCCATAATACAAGATTTAAATGTTTAAGGTATAAGTGGAGATAAAATTTGCGTTGTTAACTAATTGATCACCAGACATAAGGCTCTTGTCATCTTCTTACAAAAGACGCATTGCACAAATGCAGACCAGCTAGTAATATCACACTTCACACTGGCTAGTTAGGTCTCCATCAGTAAGCATGGCCTTGCTACGTTTGTCCAAGAGAAACTTAGTTGTACCTTTGTTAATTCATCCGTAGAGAGATCAGAAATTGAGCGGTTTTGTAGATATTTATGGTTGCAAGATTGCCATTGTCTACAACCCATCAACCTTGCAACTTACACTAACAGCCTTTCTAGTGTTTCTATACGTTTGTCTTTATGCAGCTGCATTCAACTGCCAGCACACTGTCTGGGATTTTAATTATGGATAGAGAGGGGGAATGGAGAATGCCTGGCTGACAGGGCTGCCAAGGAAATTCTTTTCCTCTTGTAAAATCCTAAAGATACATTTAGCTTCTTTTCTGGTCGCTGGAACACAGGAATCACTCCCGACATGGCTTTTACAAGTGAGGATTTCAACAATTCGGAACTGAACAGACGTAATTTAGAAATGTTTTCTAGGTTTGATCATCGATCATTGTTAATTACGGCGTTAAAAAATATGTCCCCAGTCCAAAGTGATTCGTAAAAGCGTTTGAACTTCCGCAAGGCAAACTAAGAACTACACAGCTTCATCACAAACCAGTTATCTCAAAAATTACCACCCCCTGACTCTAGCTCTATTGATGAGGCATACCAGAACTTCTGTAATACCATCATTGCAGCAGCAAAATTGTTAATTTCACGCGTTTGCAGAAACAACTATGAGCCGTGTTGAGATGCGGAGTGCAAACACCTTTACTAGGTTTTTCTACCGCCTCCGCAGGGTAAAACAACTAGTTCAGCTGCTTCTGCCGTGCTCTCTCATCTTCATTAAAAACGCAAAGATCGCCGGTCCGAGCCTGTCAATAACATCAACTTCACGCACTTCAGTCGGCTGCATGGAATATCAGCAACAACTTGACTGGAAGAACCAGTCACACACGCCGCATCTGCCCCATTACCGCCAACTCGATTGCCTCGCAGTTAGTTAAAAATGGAATCTACAAAACAACAAACCGCGAGGCAGCCAGACTTGTCATTAGAAAAATGTCCCAACACCGCCTAACAAATATATATCTGGAGATTTTTCTCTGGAAGAATTTGATGATGATGATGATGATGATGATATTTTATTCATGCTTAGTAACAATATTTAAGTATATGCAACGTACATTAAGCAAAGCATGAAAAAGAAACGCAACACAACGACGAACGTTAAACATGCAGAAAGTATAGAGAGAGTTGAAAAAGAGAAAAAATAAGAAGCACGGCCGCGTTACCTAATTCAAACTAAATATTATTATTTAAAAAGACAAAAAAAAATGACAATAAATGTGCAGTGCAGGAACGGTTATGTAAATCATTGGGAGGCACAACCGCCCTATATTGCTAACTATAAATTTAGCTCAACTGAGCATGGTGAGTAAAGAAAACCTCCCGAAAAGAAACCTTACCAGGTCCGGAAACCTTTTCTGGATGCACTGCAAATACACAAATATGGAAATAAAACAAAATATACTTATACGCGTATATATATATATACATTTCAAAGAGAGAATAAAGAAGCATAAAGTTTAAAAAATAATAGAACATACCAACTGTGTAAATTGATTTGAATAATCAGTTAAAAATAAGGTTGATTGTCCATTCAAAGGTTTGAATTTGTTATATCAATTGATTCCAATTTTCTTGCGTAGCATACACTCTTTCTTGATAGAGATTAAAAATGTTTTGAAGATTGTGGCGTGATTGAGAATTGATAAGAGAACCAATGTTGATGATTGTTCTTTAGAAAGACATGTGCTTGAATTTCCTAAATTCATTTTTATCTGAAATAAAAATGCTTTCCCGCAATAAGTAGCTCACTGAAATCATTAAATTTAGATTATATCGAATATTTAATTATACACTAATTCTAGTTTAAAGATATACAAAAGCAATACCTTCATGCACTGTCAAGTTATGGCGCCGAAAAGACAAAGCACCATTAAGACGTGGTCGTAGTTTTATAACTTAATTTGTAAAAATTTTTATTGATCCTTATTTATATTGATTCATTGAGTAGGAATTTTTTAAGATTGTTTCTGAAACATTTAAAAGTCTGGTTGCTAGATTTTAAATTGGCTGGGAGAGAATTCCAAATGAAAGGGCCTTGATAAGAAAAAGATTGTTTTGCAACAGTTGTTTTACAGTGATGTGTTATGCATTGAGCTTTGTTTCTTGTATTGTATTTGCATGGATTTAAATGCAAATTACAACTAAAAGCAGGAGATTTGTTTCCATCTTGTATTAGTTTGAACATAAGGGACGCAGTTTCCAATTTATATAATTGATTTATTTTTAAAATGTTGCATTGTTTCATAATGCCATTTATGTTGGAACAATAGGGCAATTCGAATACCATTCTCAAGAATTTGTTACAAATTTGCTAAAGCTTTGTAATTACAGTAGAGTTGAATTACCAAAACACCAGTTTGAAATGCAATATTGGAGGTGACTGCTAATTAGAGAATGATACAGAAGGAGTAGTGAATCCTTGTTTACAAGTGATTTTATTTTGCATACTAGACCATAACAGCTTCTTAACTTTGAAATCAAGTATTTCACGTGTAGACTCCAGGAAAGGTTATTGTGAATGAATACACCCAGAAATTTTAGAGAATTTACCTGATCAATTTGTCTATTTCTTATTGACAAAGAATGTTTACCTCCAACATTTGAATTTGGAGTACTAAAAAGCATAAATTTAGTTTTTTCAATATTTATTGACAATTTGTTAGAAACTAGCCATTGATCAATTAATTTCATCTCTGATTGCATGAGTTGGAATAGAGTTGACGTATTTTTATGGCTAGTCCAAACAGTTGTATCGTCAGCAAACATAATGGCTTTGCTTTTAGTTAAGCAATTGTTAAAATCATTCACATATATAAGAAACAGGAGTGGGCCTAAAATAGACCCTTGCGGAAAACCCATGGTTGATGAATTGATTGTGGATGATAAAACACCAGAACACACAACTTGTTGTTTTCTGTTGAGTAAATAGTTCTTTAACCAGATATATGCTTGTCCTCTTATTCTATAGTGATCGAGTTTTTTTAGTAGTATTTCAATGCTAGGTGTATCAAATGCTTTTGATAAATCTAGGAAAATAGCAAGGCTTTTTTCGTTTTATTCCTTTTTGTTGAATGAATTGGTGATGCTATTTATGAGAAGCAAAATAGTTTGGGAAGTAGAACATTTTTTTCTGAAACCAAATTGATTTTCGAAAAAAAATTATGTCTGTTTAAAAAGCTAATTACTCTGCGGTACATTATTTTTTCTAAAATTTTGGAAATATTTGAAAGTAAGCTGATAGGCCTATAGTTATTTATGTCACTAGCATCACCCTTTTTATACAATGGTATGATCTTGGCAGTTTTAAAATCACTAATTACTTTATCAGTAGAAAGAGAAAGGTTGAATATATGTGAAAGTGCCATGATAATATTATCAGAAGATTTCAGTAATTTAAGTGGGATTTCATCAAAACCTCCACTTAGTTTTGGTTTGCTGTTTATAAGTATATTTTTTACTTCCATAGGGCAAGTAGGCCAAACATACATAGTTTCTTGAATTTTTTTCCAAGGTATTCAGAATAATTATTTTCATACTTAGGTAGTGTACTAGTATATTTATATACTATAGATCAGCGGTTCTCAACCTGTGGTACGCGTACCACTAGAGGTACGCGAAGCTATTTTTGGTGGTACGCGATACATTTGTTCAACTCTTAATTTTTAAAATATTATAATTAAGCTTAGCTGCACAACTGCATTCATTTAATAAAAACTTTATTTTAAAATCAGTATATTTAAAAATTTAATTTTAAAGTCAGAGTGTAATTATTCCCATTAACTTATTACGTTATAATCAGGGCATATATTCTCTTGTAAATTTGAAAAATTTGTTAGCCTAGCCTAGCCCTGTAATATTGAAAAGTTAGTTATTGCTTGTTATGTATTTCGTCTGATGAGGGCTTATGTTAGCCGAAAACGCTCATTTTAATTATTTTTTTTGTTAATAAAAAAATTTTGCTGAATGAATGCAGTTGTGCTGCTAAGCTTAATTACAGTATAATATGAATAAAAAAAGTTATTTCTCTACCTAAATAGTAGTTTTTAAAATGTATTTTACTATTTTCCAAAAAGCATTTTTTATAAATTTTTATAAATTTTAGCTGTGTAAACATGTCGAAGAGAAAGTATAATGCGGAATACATAAAATATGGTTTCGTTTCTGTACGACGCAAAGGAGAATGCCTTCCTCAATGTGTATCTACATGAAAACTATGTCTAATTCAGCAATGAAACCCAGTCTTCTCAAAGCTTCACCTTGAGCCAAGCCACTTAGACAAGAAAGATCTAGATAAGAGTTACTTTCAAAGATTAGGTGAAGACGTGAAGAGACAGCGTTTGGACCAGACTGGCCAGAGCTACCAGAAAAGTGCTGGGATCCTCCATGCTTCTTATGAAGTATTTTTATACTAATTGCCAAAAATATGAAACCTCACACTATTGCCGTAAATCTTGTTCTACCAGCAGCAAAAATACTTGTTCGGAACTTAATTGGAGAAAAGGAGGCTGAAAAGTTGAATTCTGTGTCGCTTTCTAATGATAAGGTGAGACGTCGGATCCATGACATGTCCGACGACATTTCTGATCAAGTGACTACCGCGGTAAGAGCTTCAAAATATGGTTCGCCATGCAACTCGATGAGTCGACCGATGTCACCAACTGCGGTCAATTGCTTGTCTACGTCAGGTTCACAGAAAATGACATAGTTAAAACTGAACTGCTTATGAGCAAGGAGGTGTCTGGTACAACAAAGGGCAAAGATATTTTTAACATCGTGGATGAAGTCTTCAAGAAAAATAATTTAGAATGGTCAAAATTAGTTGGCTATGCAACCGATGGTGCTCCAGGTATGCTTGGGAGAAAATCAGGATTTTAGTCTTACATAAAAGCTGTTTCACCCGAGATCATTTTTACTCACTGTTTTATTCACAGATTCGCACTTTGTGCCAAAGTATTACCTCCTGAACTTGTTTCATGCTTACAGCAAATCGTCAAGATTGTTAATTTTGTGAAAACGTCATCGTTGAATACAAGACTTTTCGCAAACCTTTGTGCTGATCTTGGTTCTAATCATAAATGTTTGCTTTTTTATACAGAGGTGCGCTGACTGCCACGCGGAAATATGACAAGAAGGGTTTTTGAACTGAGGAATGGATTACTCGAATTTTATGAACAAAGAAATTATAATTTTAAAAACGATTTGGCGAATACAGAGTTTCTCTCAAGGCTGGCTTACCTATCGGATATTTTTGACACTCTCAACCACATGAACATGTTTTTTTAAGGTCCAAACAGCACCATTGCAGACTTTGTCTCAAAATTGCAAGCGTATGTACGCAAGCTAGACTTGTGGACAACAAACATTGAGGCCAAGCTGTATCACATGTTCCAAGATCTTTCTTTGCTTCAATATCAACACAGGGAAAAGTTATTTAAAGAAATTTGCTGCCATCTAAAACTGCTAAAAAAGGAGTTAATGCATTATTTTCCGAACATAGATAGTAGTCCGTATGTTTCAAATTGGTTTTTTGTGGATCCATCGGTCTACCTGTTGGAACAAGAGAACAAGAGGAAATTATTTACATCCAGTCTGATGAGGCAGCTAAAATAAAGCATAAAGAATGCTGTCCAATAAATTTCTGGCTAACGATGCCCTCTACTGTACATACCCTAATCTAGCTCAAAAAGCTATTCCTCAGTTGCTAGTATTCCACAGTACATGGAAATGTAAGCAGGGCTTCTCTGCCATGATGAGTATTAAAAATAAAAGCAGGAATCGTCTTACTTCAACCTCTCACGACTTCCGATGTGCAGTAAGCGCGGCGGCTCCCCGCATAAATCAGTTTGTGCAAGAAAAACAGATCCAACCATCACATTAAATAATACTGTCATTTTTATTTAAATTAATTTGAATGAATACATTTCTTATTGAACTCAGTGGTACACAGGTGTAACAAAAAATCGCCAGGTGGTACGCGGTAGCGAAAAGGTTGAGAATCACTGCTATAGATGAAAAATGGTCATTGAATAGGTTAGCTAGTTGCTGTGGATCAGTTAGTTTGTTGGTATTTGTGTAAAGAGATTTACACTCAGGTATATTTTTTTTCCCCAAAAGGCTATTGAGAGTCCTCCAGGTAGCTTTTATGTCGTTTTTATTAGATTCCAGTTTATTTTGATGTGTTCTTGTTTTTTTTGTTGAATCTTTCTAAAATAAAGATTGCGAGCTTTTGTAAACTGTCTTTTTGTTTCAGGGGATTTTGTTTGCATGTATTTCTTAAATAATGCTTCTTTGTTAGACAATAATTTTTAAGCTCATCATCAAACCAGTTATGATTCTTTTTATTGTCTTTGATAACCTGTTTTGGAAAGTATTTGTTATACAGAATCATATACGTAATCTTTCAAAAGTACCTTGAAGCTTGTATCTGGATCTGTTTCTTTTAATACTGGGTCAATATTGACTTTTTGAAGTTCATTGTTGAAAAGAGTTATTTTGGCATTTGAAAAGAATCTTTGCATCTTAGGTTCAGATTGAGGATCAATGCTGTTTGCATAACTCAGGAATAATGGAAGATGATCCGAAAGGGGATAAGTTATAATTGCTGCACAAATAGATTTGTCCAAACTGACATTGGTCCAGATGTGATCAATCAATGATCCACTATTTGCATTGAACCTAGTTGGTTTTTTAATAAGTGGTATAAAGCAGTTTTCAAAGAGCATATCTGCATAGTTAGCTATGTGTGGATCATTACAATTCAGTAAATTATAATTGAAATCACCGAATAGGAATCAGGGTTTATTTTTAATTGAATTGAGAATACTAATGAGGTGCTCAAGAAATAATGCATGACTTTTAAAATTTTTAGATGGTGGTCTATATATTACACCACAAATCATTGTTGAGTTATTGGATTCAATTTCAATAAATAATGATTCAAATATTTTTTCATGCATTATTGTTAAATCTGATCTCATTGTAAAGTTAAGTGAACAATTAACATATAAACCAACACTTCCTCCTCTACTTTGAGACCTTGAATTTGAAACAAATGTATAATTATAGAGATTAGTATGTTGACCGGTTTGATTTTCTTTAAGCCATGTTTCTGTTATTGCTAAAATACTTGGTTGCACATTAATTGATTGCAAAAAGCTTTCCAGTTTTAAGAAATTATGAACATTATGTAGTGATCGCAAATTTAGGCAAAGTGCAGTGAAAGAGGTTTTAGTATTTTGGTTTGATAGAAGTTTGGGTATTTTATCATTAGGAATATATTGTTCATTATTCAAGATTGAATCATATATACTAGGAATATCCAAATTATTAATTTCTGGCATTACTTTAGTTTGCATAGAGTTAGCATTGCAATTTATCAAAGAATGATATGTAGGCCTATTTATTTTTTCAGATTGAAAGAGATTAATAAATTCTTCATCAGGGATGTTATTAAATGGAAAGGATTTATGCAATTTCTACATTTCCAGTCATGATATGAACTATTAAGAGTTTTTGTTAACTTATCAATTTTAACAGTGCATGATTTATGAAATGAATTAAAACAATTTGAACATTGTATTTGTCTATGATTTTTTCTTATGTGTTTCGAACAGAAATGACAATTTAAGCAGTTGTTTGACTTTATCCTTGTTCACTAATGTTGGCTTAAAATATGTACAGTGGTTAAATTGATTGAATGTCTATGAGTAAAATCATGGTTTCATTTAGTTAGCATATATAAAGAACAGAATAAGAATATTAAACAGAATTAGCAAGTTATAAGCAGAGCTAGAATTCTATTACATTTACAACTAAATAAATTAATAAAAAATATGATATTTATATAATAATATGATTTATAAACTAATAAAATACTAAATAAACTAAATAATATATAAATAAATAAATAAATAAATATATAATAATAAATAATTAAATAAATAACTAATAAATAAATAAACTATAAAATAAATAAACTAATCTATATATAAAATTATGTGACTAATTTATCAATATCATTAAAATCATCAATTATGTACCTTTTATTTCTGTGCATACAATATACATTACCATTAAGTGTCCAAGCAGAACCTAGGCCAAAGGTTTGCTTAGCACTTCTTAGCAGTTGCAGTCGACGTCTTGTTAGAGATTCAGTTATGCATAATTTTTCATCATTGTAGAAGTTAAACCTAACTACTACCTAAACTTGCCAGTCCGTATACAGTTGCATAAAAAGATTTAATTAAAAAAAAAATGCAAAAGAAGATGTCAAAAAGCATAATCAAAAATCCGTGGCACACAATAACAATACAGCCGTCACAACCGAGACAACCGATACAGGACAGTTGGCAACTGAAAGAGAAAGGCTTAATAAAAACTCAGCCGCCAACTGTGTGAAAATTATTATTATCCAAACCCCAAAAAACAAGAGTGTAAACTTGAATACAAAAATAAACAACGATTACCTTATATGATGCGGGTGACGCCGTTTTGAAACCAAAACTGAAGCGATACAAATCTTGATGCTTGCGGTAAACACGTTATGCGGAAAAGAAAGAAAATAAGAAGCTCGCGCCAAACTATAGCACCCCAAGAGGACAGATTACCACGTAAAATAATTATTGAATTTAAGGTGGGGACAAGAATCAACGCTTACAATCATCATTTTTCTTCGCCTTAAGTTTTTTCTTCATTCCATATATGGCATACCGAACAGATCTTTGTACAAACTTGATGATGATTGGTGTATTCGAACTCTTCTTCCTGGAAGGAAGAACATGACATGTGTGAATGTCATGTGTTGTTATTGCAGGTGAAATCTCAAGTTTAGAATTAAGCTTATGAATAACATAAGACTCAAATTCTGAATAACTTTCCTGATCTGGAATTTTACATCCATGAAGAATAAGACAATTCCTCCGGCTTTACTGCTCAAGGTCATCGATGCGTCTGCAGTTTTTCCAAACATCTTTTTCCAGCTTTCTAAGGATATTATCCATGTTCTCGATAGCCTTTCGAATACTTTTCAGTTGTCCTTCTTGATTTATTGCTACTGAGCCTGAAACAAAAGAAGCAGCAGCAGCAGAAGAAGGTTTTTGTGTATATTCCTTCTCATACCTGGTTTGAGCTTCTTTATAGATTATAATTTTTGCTGAACAGACTTCAGCATCATCTAGAGGTTATCAGCCATCACAATCACAATATAAGTAAAAATTAAAAATATTAAATAAAGTTATAAACTAATTGTAGCTAGCTCAAATCAATACAACTACAAACTCATTTTCTGAAACTTAATCAAATAAAATTTGCCAATGTTCTCCAGCTGTTAAAGTCTGGAAAAGTCCTGGACCCTGCTTCTCTATGCCCAGAGCTAATATTTTATGCCGCCTCTGCTTTAAAGTTCTGGTTAAACAAGTTTCTGTCTTCCTGCTTGCGAGAACTCAAGCTTCCAAAAATTTGAAAGAGAGCATTATTGGTTGCCATCCCGAAGCCGAATAGACCATTTGGACACCCAAAGAGCTACAGACTTATCTCTTTGCTTTTTGTCTCCTTCAAGATCTTGGAGAGACTTATCTATGCCAACATCGAAACAATTATAGACCCACTGCTACCTAGAGAGCAACCTGAGTTTTGGCGAGGAAGGTTGACTGTAGATCAAGTCACTCTTCTAACTAAATAAACAGAGGATAACTTTTAGGCCAAAGAAAAAGAATGGCGCTATGTTTGTCGATCCGAACCGCAACCTCACCTGCAAGCTGCTCCGTCTTTTTCTGGACAGGCACAAAGTCTCATTGATTACAGCAGTCGGCATTAATTTTGCTGAATTAGAAGTAAAAGATGTTTTAGATATTTTCTAGACGCTGATTCAAAAATGTTAACAGTTTTTGTTTATACCTTGCATTCAGCTACAATCAAACAATTTTTTATCAGTTTTTTTTACACATTGCATAGCCACACATAGCCTATTTTAGTTGTTGTTTTAAAATTACATGGTAATTTATAATTAGGCCATCAAATTTTAAATAACCAATCAATATCTTGTAGCTTCTTTATTTTTTTCTTTTTCTTTTGTTCACTTTTTGTTGTTTACTTGATGGAGCACCAAGAGATTACCTCTTCATTTTGTACGGTAGCTGGATTGGTTAAATAAAGCTTTAACGAACTTTGCCTCAAGTGATCATAGTCTTCTGCTGGTTGTTTTAGTTTTTCTAGCTAACATGTTTTTTTATCTAACGTGTTCTTGCTAATATTATGTTTTTTAAAAACTGATAGTACGCTCTCATTATGATAAGCTACTTAAGTAGCTTACTGTCACAGACTTTGTTTGGGAATCCTAAAAGAGCAGTTGAGCTAGGTAACCCGAATATCTGCGCTGAAAACAAAGTTGTGTCTAATTTCATTTTATTCCGGCTCTAGAAGTAGTCTGCTCTGAGCCTGAAGCATTTATATAGTTGGTTTAAACGGAAGCTCGGATTGGTTCGTCGAAGACTCTTCTTCACAGACAACCAGAGATCACTGTCTCTAATATGAACGAATGCATTACAGAATTCACGACCGACGAAAATTCTATTCCACGCTTTGCCAAACTGCAAAGCGAAATCAGCGCTATAATTTGATTCAACCAACACAAATAATTCTACCTCTGTAGAACACAACTCCAAAACACTGGCGCAAAATAAATTCAACAATTGCCCCAAATTCTACTTTCTTTCAAAGCGACACTTTTCGCTTTATGCTTCTCTCTTGTCTCTCTTTCGTCGTCGTCTCTCGCTTCGCATTTGTCGTTCTCGCCTTGCATGCTTTCAATCGAACGAGCCACATATACAGGGTGGCCCAAAAGTAGGTATACAGTTATTAAAAGGGTTCAAAAGTAGGTTTGTAGTTCTCATGTAGACACTTTTAAACTTTTAGAATGCAAGTTATATCTTAGACAGAAACTGTTTAACTTCATAAGTGCTCAAAATGTCCTCCACTAACATTGCAACATTCTTCACAGCTGTCCAAAACACTCTGACACACAGTGCGGCACAAACTT
Organism: Diplosoma virens; assembly: GCA_963680785.1. Lineage (NCBI taxonomy): Eukaryota > Metazoa > Chordata > Ascidiacea > Aplousobranchia > Didemnidae > Diplosoma > Diplosoma virens. The sequence goes on from OY796889.1 coordinate 26,862,294, forward strand.
TGATTTTCATGAATTTCTCTGAATGCATCATGAATGTAGTCTTTTAATTGATTTACTGTTTTGAGATTCTTCTCATACACTTTGTTCTTTACAACACCCCAAAAAAAGAAATCCATTGGTGTCAGGTCAAGTGAGTATGGTGGCCATTCAATGCTATCTCTTCTTCCGAACCAACACTGTGGAAAGACTTTGTTAAAGTAATCTCTTACTCTTAACGCATAATGTAAAGGTGCTTCATCTTGCTGAAAGAAGAGTTCATCAAAGTTAGGTTTGGTTTGGAGTTGTGGCACTACCATTTCAGATTCCAAATTTTCAAACGTTTGTGGCACTTAAGTAACATAAAACGCACTGCAGATAACTTCAAAGCATATAAATCACACTGCAGATAACTTCAAACCATATAAAAAAGCATACAAAAAACCAAAGCGTATAAATAACTGTATACCTACTTTTGAGCCACCCTGTATATAGACAAAAGGTCACAAGACGTAAATCGGCTGGAACGGTCTTGAAAACGCTTCAGTGACGCGTGTTAAAATTAGAACGCATTTTTCCTAGTAAGTGAGAACATTCCAGAACATTTCACTCGGTCATGCGATACAGATAAAGCGCATTACGTCACCACCGTCTGGCGAAAGAGAAAGAAAGTTGCATTCGAACAATTGCACACAGATAAATACATAACACAGTACGAAAGCGATTATCACTTGCCCAAGCGATTTCTATGTTATAGCAAAATTTTGAATTATTTTAAGGCGGAGAATAAGCTAGATCGCCCCGATTAAAATTATTAGGAATAAAGTGTGACACCTACTTATAGGCGAATCTGTTGAACTATTTTATATATGTAAACTTTTTTTATAAAATATTCTGCAAATCTGTGTTACTAATCTGTTCAGTAATTTAAAAAACCTGTTGCCAATGGCTAGTAGAGCCATTTCTGCAGAACAAAAAGATGTAAATTACACCCTCCTTGTCCTCCATATTTTCTGCTATATTTGTGGATATTTTATTGTTTCAAAGCAAAAGCAAAACATCACTGATTTTTTGAAAAAAGTTTATTTAGCATACTTCGGCATCAAATTAGAGACCAGGTCTTGTCCCGATTACTTCAAAAGGTATGCAGGGCACGTGCTGAAAATCTAGATGCAGGGTAAGCAATGGACCAAGGGAAAACGAAAGAATTCGGGTTTTGCTGTTCCAATGATATGGAGATATGGATAGCAAGCAAACCAGGCTACGCCGTCTTAAAAACGGCGTTCCTCAGGGATCGGTCTTGGCTCCCCTCCTATTTAACATGTACATGTACGATCTGCCTTCCATGATTTCCAGAAAGTTTGCTTATGCTAATGATCTAGCATTGTTGCACTCTTCTGGAAACTGGAAGGACTTGGAGGGGACTTTAAACCAAGACATGTCTACACTTTCAGCGTATCTCCAGACTTGGAGGTTGAAGCTCAGTCACAATAATACGGTGATGGCAGCCTTTCACTTAAATAATCGAGAGGCCAAACGTGAGCTAAAAGTCTATAACAATGATAGACTTTTACCGTTCTGTCCAACCCCTACTTATCTTGAGGTAAAACTGGACAGATCGCTCACGTTTCGTCACCATCTAGTGGCATTGCGCAAAAAACTATCCTCGTGCGTCACACTGCTGAAGGGACTCGTGGGCTCGGGATGGGGTGCTGGTGCTAAAACATTACGCATAGCTGCCTTATCTCTATTCTATTCAACAGCTGAGTACTGTGCACCAGTCTGGTGTCGCAGTGCTCACACTCGCCTCATCAACAGTGTCTTGAATGACGCTTTGTGCATAGTCACTGGATGCGTGCGTCCCACTCCAACAGACCACCTACCTGTACTCTCAGGCATCCAGCCAGCTGAGCTTCGCTGAATGGGAGCGACATTCTCCTTGGCTCATTGTGGATCTCTGGACCCCGATCATATCTTTTATGGTCTTTTAAGTGGGTCCTCAGATACTCGCCTAATGAGACTAAGATCCAGACGCCCTTTGTGCCAGCTGCGCGGAATCTTTTGGACAACCATGCCAGACTTGGCATCCGCGCTTCTGAATGGACAAATCACAATGGAACGCGGAGTACTGTGAAATTCTTCCAGGCTCCGTGCTTTTGTGCCCGGGACCGGTGCCAGGCCTGTTGGGATGGGCTTGGATGACCGAGAAGCTTGGGTTAAGCTCAACCGCCTGCGGACTGGTGTTGGGAGATTGCATTCGTCCATGCACAAATGGGGTCTTGCTCCTTCACCGAATTGCAAGTGTGGCGCCTCTAAGGAAACCGCAGATCATGTACTAACAGCGTGTCCTATACATCGGGCACCACATGGAGCATGAGGTCTGACGGTTTTGGATGACGAAACTCGATGCTGGCTTAATAACACCACTGCCAGCATCTGATTCAGGCAGTGTAGCAGTCTGGGGTAGTAAAAGGATAAACCCTCGGCCCCAGTCCTGTTTGTGTCTGACCTGGAGTGGATGCCCTTAAAACGATGAGGACAACGACGAGAGAGCCAGCAAACCAAATAGATAACTGTTAATTCTGCATTGTAAATGTAGTTGGATTTAGCTTCAAAAATAAATCCAAAGTCAACTAATAAATAACATTCCATTAGCCATGAGACCCGTACCTCATTCTGATAGGATTCCTGTACCTACTTTTACCTTTTTAACGCAATCATTTAATGAGACAGATAGCCGTAGATTAGAAAACAATCCCATTAAAAATGATGACTATCAATCATCTTCAGACCAATAAAAAACACCGATACTAATCAAGCAGGGTTTTCTAAATAATTTAGTACGTAATTGGAATTTGCAAAAGACTTTGCTGAGTTTTTAGGATCCAGGCTACATCATAATAATCTACTAGCTCCTGGAACCAGATTTTTATTTTACAGACGAGCAGAGAAAGTTTTGGTTCTGCACTTCAGCATAAAAGATACATTTTACGTTTTTCATGACATACTAGGTGACCACATACATTTAACGGGTTGTAAGTATGATCCAAAGAAATGGAGGATATTTATTATTGGTTCAAAGACTAGCTGAAGGTGTGTACTAATACACATCAGAAACAAATTTTCCTTTGCACCAATTGTTTATTCTGTACATCTTAAGGAAACGTATGAAAATATAAAAAATTTAATTACAAAAATTAAATATTTTGACCATAACTGGCTAATATATGGTGACTTGAAAGTTTTGTGTGTGCTGCTTGAATAACAAGGTGGCTACACTAATTATCCCTGCTTTTTATGTCTGTGGGATAGCACATTCAAAAAAAAGAATTGGGAACAGAAACAATGGCCTGAGAGAAAAGGATTTACGCCTGGAGAAAAATGCATCTTTACCCAGCATTAGTAGATTCAACTAAAGTGTTACTAAAATCTATTCAGATTAAGCCGGGCTTAACCAAGTAATATCTGAAAAATCTGGATAAGCATGGGTCATGCGTTGGGTTATTTTCCAAAAATTTTCTGCCTTGAGCAATGAAAACTTAAAAGCATGTATATTACATGGGCCAAATACAAGACAGCTAATGAAAAATAAGGAATTTAGTAAAACTATGAATAAAAATAAGAAAGAAGTTTAAATGGCTGTTAGCCAGATTATGTGCAAAGTTTTAGGTAATACCAAATCACTTAATTATAAAAAAGTTGTTCAGCACTTGCTTTGCACTTTTCAAAAATGTAGCTGTAATATGAGTTTGAAACTGCACTTTCTTCATAGTCATTTGGATAACTTTTCAGAAAATTTAGGAGCGATGAGTAAAGAGCGAGATGAAGGCATTTACCAAGACACTAAAACCATAGAAAAACGATACAGAGGTTGGTGGAAGGTTAACATGATGGTGGATGACTGCTGGTGTCTTATGAGAGAGGAGAATGCATATAAACATTCTCAAAAGTGAAAAAAAATTTCATTAAGAAAATGACAGTGTTAAAATCTTTATACGGATATGAGCTATTATCAACTTTTATTGCAGTTTTTCACCAAGATATATTTACATATCGTAAATAATTTTCTATGCTATACTTTCAGTATTTACTTTAATTTTCAAAATATTGAATTGCATTTTGGTAAATATTGATATGATAGAAAAAAACTGAAGTTATTTTTGGAATCAGCACAACAAAACGAGAATTCCATCTTTGTTTTTTAAGTAGCGTAAAAAAAATTAGTATGCGTATCAGTATTATGGAACTTGTTTATAATCGAAGTTTTTCTTTTACCGGACCCGGTACTGGAAAGCAAAACAAGTTACGACGTCTTAAGAATGGCTTCCCACAGGAATCAGTCCTGGTTCCCCTCTTGTTTATTATTTATACATATGACCAGCCAGTAATAGTTAGCAGAAAATTTGGTTATGCTTATAACTGACCTGGCCATCTTGCTCCACGCAAGCGATTGCATTAGGGGAGAATCTTACTCAGGACATGGCAATCCTATTCTCCTATCTTTACAAATGGAATCTCAAGCTCAGTACAACAAAGACTTTTTCGGCAGTTTTCCATTTTTACAACAAGGAGGTACGATGTGAGCTAAACATCTTTGTCAGCTAACAAGCCCAGCCGTTTTGTGCTGAATCCACTCATCTTGGCATAAAGCTGAATAAGGGAATCACGTTTCGCCCACACTTAGAGTCACTACGCAAGAAGTTAACATCTTGCGTTGAGCTTCTAAAGCAACTACCTAAATCAAATTGGTGTGGGAATGTTACAGTACACCGCACAGTCACCCTTGCCTTGGTCCATTTCACGGCTGGGCACTGGGTGCCTGTTTGGCGTCGCAGTGCCAATACTCGCCTTATTGCTAAGCCCATTAACGATGCCTTGCGAATAGTGACCAGATGCCTGCGTCCCACACCAACAGACATTCTGTTTATCTTATCAAGCATTCAACCAACTGAGCTTTGCTGCTAAAAAACCGTACTGACTCTAGCTCGGCGCGCTCAGAAGCCAGAACACCTCCTATATGAAAGGCTCCTGTTTCCACTTGGTGGAAAGCTGGGACAACTTAAATCAAGACACCCATTTTGTCTGCTGAACTAGAATTGTTGAACAAATTGGCCCAGTCAGGCACCAGAGTAGCAAAATGGCCAAAGTATAAATGGAGCATGAAGTAGCGAGAAAACCCCTCTAGACTTCATACATTTATTAAGGATCTTACCTCAACGCCACCTGGATTTAGCTTTCCCAGACCTACATGGGTAAAACTTAACCACCTCCCAACCGATGTTGGTCTATTCCGCTTAGACACGCACAAATGGGGTATGTCTTCTACCGCAGTGTATAAGTATAGTGCAAAGAAGCAGGCAGCTGAGCACGTAATAGTATCTTGCCCCATTTATCATCATCCAAATTGAACCCGTGCTCTCTCAGATATCGACAAGAACCTGGCAACCAGGCTGATGGAAAAAATTCCGTCCATTTAATAAACTATTCAGCTCCCGTCCATCTCCCCAAACAAAGAAGACGATGCGACCAATTTTGAAGCGTAATATCAAAATGGCAAGACTTTATCTACTATTGACATTATTTTCATCAAAATATTTCAAAACAAAATTTGAAAAACTTGAAAGAAAATTATGCTTGTAAAGCGTTTTTTTCATTTGTAACAAATGTTAAAAGCTAAATTTTAACTTAAAATGAAACAAACAATTTTAGTACTTAAAGTTACTTTTGTTTCAGTGCTTGGGGGAGCAACTTTTATCAGGTGGGGAAGACGAGATTGTGAAGATACAGCTACCGGAACAGCACTGATCTACTCCGGTAAAGTTTTCCAAATAACGTTTTACAGGGCCTACAAACTTAATTATTTGTTGTTTGAATTTAATCTTCTTTCACAGCTTTGCAGGTAACGTTGTACTTATTTTCATATTTGAAATTTTTGACTTCCAGGATTAGCGGCTACAAATTTTTACGATCGCTACGGAGGAGGAGCGAATTTTTTGTGTCTCGACGTCAACGTTTCATATACATCTACAGGGATTCACGGATTTAAAGATGGATTTCAGAGTAACTTATCTTCTACTATCATTAAATTAGCTTTTATTTCTTGTCAACTTTTAAACGTTCTTGTAATCATGCTAATGCTGAAAAAGGGAAAATATTTATAAATTTAAAGAAATACCCAAGAATGCAAGCTTTTTGATTAATTTTAAACTTATGCTTGTTTATGTTCACAAAACACGATTTGATAAAAAAAACTTATCGATTAGCTTTTTTCAAAATTTTTTTATTAATAATTTCATGATTAGAGTGGAAATAGGCAATATGTGATTTCTTGCATTTTTTTTGCGCCTTTCCTTTTTTAAAAAAGTCTGTTTCTGCTTTAGAGCCATTTTCCAAAAATCTCTTTCAAAACCAAAATTATTGTAAAATGTTTACACAACAATTGAATTAAATCGAGTTGAGGACAAATGACACTAAAGAGTATCATCTGTGGATTACGTACGCCGAACCGAAGCTCGCTGCCCGACCATGGTTTCGAGTACCTTGTGAAAAGTTTTGCATCTTTATCGGTGCAGCAATTTTAAAAATTAAAAAAGATTAAATTATAAAAGTGCGTTGTTTCATGTTTAAAAATATAAGTTTAAGATAAAAATCGAATTAACGAGTTACATTATTGTATGATAAGTTTTTTGAAAGAAATCGGCTTTATTGTAGAATTGCTTTTTACCAGGTTCTTCGTACATTTACGGAATCGAGTATTACGAAACTGCTCTTTCCGGGTTTTTCGATTACTCACTTATTGAAGGTGGAACTTTTTACCAATACAACGTCCCTTGTTCAGTTTGTATGTCTTATGGAAGAGCCAATCAGGTAACATCAATTTGTCAACTAAAATGCCTAAATTCTTCCGTGTGTAAAAAAAGATCAATTAGCAGTTCGTGGAGTTGTTCAAAAATGATTTACAAGTAAATTTAGTTTTTTTGTCAAACGCAACGTTGAAGTTACATTGATTGAAAGAAATGAAGGGAAACAGATTAATTGAGTTTTAACTTTTCATTTTCTTTACAGCCTTATGAACAAAAGCTTTAATTGAATTCATAAAATTGATTTTTTATGAAGCTAGAAATATTTAATCGACAAATGTTTGATTGTGTTTAGATCATAGTTACAATTATTAAAGTTTGTTTGTTGACATTTTAAATAAGTAATTTTCAGGATGCATTTCGCAAAACTTTTAAAAAAACATTGGTTCAGTGCTCCGCAACGGGTGCACCGCGGAAGGACGACAATGAAACATACAGTTTAAAACAGAAAAAAACTCAAATAATTAAAAAGGTTTTCACTTCATTTACAGAAATTTGATGCTTTTATAACAAACAGAAGTTAGTTTGTTACAATTAACATCTTATTCTTTCTTAAATTAAATATAGAAGTCGTTGTTGGTCAAGTTTCCATCTTTGAACACCTTCTTTTTTACATTATATTAATGATCTTCCTGGCAGTGTTGATTGTACTTTGCATTTGTTTGTAGACGTTTATTTGTAGAGATTGAAGGGCCGTCTATTAACACTCTGAAAAATAAACTTAAATCAGGACTTATTAGTATTTGCAATAGACATTTGCAAACAACTTAACACTAATTCCTAAGAAATCGTAAATAGTAATTATTTCATCAAAAACAAAGTTTTTTAAATTTTTATCTAAATATTCAATGTCCTGCAAGTGAAATTAAAACTGTATACAAGTAAAAATATTTAGGACTAATATTGATAATTGTTTAAATTGAAATTTTATGAACTCATAAAAAACTCATGAAACAAAATGGCTCCATCAGTTAGAATTCCAAAAAATTAAAATATTTTTTACTAAGCTCGGCATTATTGAAGTTACTACATCATTTAATTATTCAATCTCATTTTAATAATGGCACTATTGTTTGGAATAAGATTTATTCAACATACCTAAACAAACTAAAATTATCTCACAATAAAGCGATTTGTATATTCGATACACATAAAGTAACTCACAATAAAACAATACGAATCTCTTCTCATTGGTCAGCTAATTCTAAATCTCTACACATAAACTAATGTTTTGTCTTTGCCTAATCCGTTTGTGTTTAAAGCAGTTAAAAATGTTTATTCTTGCGAACTTAATTTGTTGCCTAAAATTTTAGGTAATTACTTTCTACTTAATTAAAACTATAAAATACTTTTTTTTCTTAAAATATGCCATTGCCGTACCTAGACTTTTATAGAAAATTATTTTACTATTTCTCTGTTTACAACTGAACGAACCCAAATATCAAATAAATATAAAAGACCAAAAATGAAATTTTGTTTGCCATGAACAGAGAAAATTCTTATTTAATGAATTTAAAAAACATTTTAAATTATTTCCATCAATTACTTTCTAATGATTAAATTCTTCAAATTTGGAAATTAATATTGTATAACGTTTTTCTATGTATTTGCTCTGTTCGTCTTCTATTAATCTTCTTTTACATAATATTTTTACTTTTTTTATTATTGTATAAGCTTTTTCATTTTTGACAAACAGCTTGTAAATACCTTTCATTTTTGTAGTGAGATGTTTCATTTAATAATCTCACGATTTGTCGACAATTTACTAATTATTATTATTATTATTATTATAATACTAATATTTACGGCAAATAAAATAAAATAACATAAACAAAACTTTATGTAGTACGCCAGGCATGCCAAACTCGCAGTTTTTTGAGGAAGCTCGAAAAAAATTTTTAATCAGATCCTCAATTCGAAATATAAATTAATTAAAATTACTAAACTAAAAATAGTTTTAAGCGTCGTTTAAAAAAAGACATGGGAATTTTTTGGTAGGAACTGATTCAATGGTTTTTTTAAGTTTTCATTTTGATTTGTGTTATTTTAAATTTTACAATCATAAGGCAAGTCAAAGAATTTCCGATGTAATTTATGTCGCAACTATCACCAAGATTTGCCTGTACAGTATAATATAGAGCTTTTTTCATGCAGATTTTTGTTGCAAATTTTAGTATCCTAAAAAGTAAATTTGAAATTTATATTGTGCAATCAAAGTGAAGACTAAAAACAAGGTCATCGTTTCTTCATTTTGACGCCAAGGCGGTTCAGCTCCTACGCTTGTCATGTTTTTATGCCATTAAATAGAACACTCTATAACCATCTTCTCTTGACAAGCAGTTTAAAATCTCAGTCAAGAACTTTACAAATAACAAAAAACAAATGGAATATTTCTTCTTTACAATAATACCTAAGTAGAGCAGAATGCAGCACAAGGTAATCGCTTGACAGTTGCTCAAGCTTAATGTTTCCGTCGTTATCCTGGAAGTCATTGAGAATAAATTGATGATATAAATATAACATTGCCAATTAAAAAGCTTGGTTACAAAATGTTTAAAAATATGTTTCAATTTTTTCACAAGTAATTTATTTTACTATTAATAGATACTGTGTAATTTGTTTACAGCGGTAAAAATTTTTGAAAATTGCTTTGAACGGGAAAATCTGGGTTTTGACAAGATTAGCCATTCACTTAAAATTTTAACTGAAAAATGGATTTTGCGTAGAAAACTCAAAAAACGTATATTCTATAAAAACTTTACCATGAAGTATTTTTTCTTGTTGAACTATAACATTTCATTTTATAGCTGATGATACCTGGCCAGGATGTATGCCCGGGCAATTGGAAAAAAGAATACACAGGATATATTATGGGGCCTAATTATAATCTGAAACATTCGGGCCAGTATATATGTGTTGATGAAAAGCCTCAAATTGTTCACGGATCCGACGGAGCACAAAACGGGGAACGTTTGTATCTGGTGGAGACCTCGTGTCCTTCACTTCAATGTGGTCCTTATGTTCATGGCAGAGAATTGAGATGTGTCGTTTGTACAATGTAAATAGCTTTGTGTAAAAAATCTGTTAATAGAGTGGTAATATTATTAGTTTGATATGAAGCAAAAATTGTTATAAAAATATAAAGATAATCACTTTTAACTCTGCCACGCTTTAATAAACATGGCCCAAACCAATTCTAGCCTTTAATTTATTTAACCAATCGAGAAAATGCACACGCAAGTTAGGGGTATTATAACTGTCAAGGCAATTGCACATTAATATTAATTGTATTCAGTGAGAATTTGCTGTTATTACAAAAGGTTTTGTAAATAAGAAAAATGTGTTAATAAATTTCAATGATTTTAAATAATGATTTGTTTACTTTATTTAAATTCTGACAGCCAATTATTCCGTCCCAGCCAAAATTACTTAAAGTTAACTTAATATTACATAGCAAGAATTAGATCATTTTTTGTTGAGCTAACTGTCTTAGTTTTGTTTTTTCTTGAGAAAAATTCTAATCAGTAAGTTTATTTTAACTTACACTAACCATAGATAGACATTTGCACTGTATTTTAAGCAAAAGAAAATTTATTTTTAGAATTAAAAACAAGGCTTTTAATTGTTCAAGTTTTAGCTTTTCGACAGAGTTGGAACTAAAAAAAACAAGCGAATTAAATTTTTCGTTGCTTTTCGGAAAAATCGAAATTGTTGCCAATAGGCATCGGCAATAATAGTTTAACTTGTATATATATTTTTTATTTATTTATTTTTTTGATAATTTCATTTAAAACTGATTTTGATTATATACAAGTCATCTTCAGTTGAATTTTATTCAAATAGGGAATGAATATCAGAAAATAAATAGATTCTATTAGTGTAATATTTAAACGAAGATGATTTCTAAACAGTAAAAATCGATTTTAAATAAAGTTAATAAAAAAAATTTTAACAAATTGTAGACTGAATCTTGTTGCTAAGATGAGCAACTTGAATTGAGATACGTCTCACGAGCAAACGTCATAGAATCGTCATCCAGAAGGATTATCTCTAGGACAATTTCTTTGTACAGAAAAAAAGTTGTTTTGACTTTATTTTGACCTAACATTTTTGGCCTGTTAGAGATGTTTTGACAAATTTTTGTAAAATAGTTGCAAAAATTCAAGTATACATCCTGTTTTGAAAGGAACAATTAAACTTTTGTCAACAATGAGATAAAAAATCTCAACTGTATTTTGATAAATGAATGATTTGCAAAGAGTAGAATTACACATAACACAAAACCACTACTAAAATAAATTTTTCTGCGTGACAATAATTTGTCGGTAGTGTGTTCGAGTGATTAAATGCCGTGACGTTGATCGATATGATCTCGATTTAAATTAACTCGAGCCATTAAGTTGTGTACTTGGTTACGGCACTTTCTTTTGCTTGTTGGTTTTGGCAAGCAGTTCTAATTTCAGTCATATGTCTATAAAACTAAAAACCAAATAAAAATATTTTAACCGGACAGCAATACTTTGACATCTCCGCAAACAGGTGGGGTTAGTTGCTTGCCCTATGCAAAGCACCTCTGTCGCTCTCCTGAGAGTAAGGAGAATAAATGAAGAGCTTATTTCGAAAACCCCGTATATCCACTTTGGCTACTTTTGTGAAAAACACGAAAAACTATTACAAGACTCTGGTTTGTTAAATGTCATCTTATTTTACTTTCTGAAGATTGTCTATTGTATACTCAATAAAATTAGTGTGTTTGCTGAAATCTGCTGTTTACCAATAATTTTTTATTTCTTTTTTGTAAACATAAATTCGTGGATATACGGGTTTGAAAAAAACTTGCGAAAATTATACATCCAACAAAATTTACTCTAATAATTTATTATTTAACAATAAAAATACACAACAAAACCACACACAAATAAAAAAAACACAATTTACAACAAAGGCCTACCTAGGGGGCAAAAAAGGGAAATCCCCCTAAATATTTCCAAAAAAATTAACTTTTGCAAAAAATTTTGTCAAAAATCTGCCAATTTTGCTAAGGTATTCCCGCCATATAAGGTTTCTAAAAGTTTTAGTAAGAACTTATTTGCTATTCATCCAATGTTACAAATTATTTTGGTTTGAAACAGGCAAACAAAATTTTTTTTCGCCGGAGAATTTAGAAAAATATCTAGTTTTTTACTGTCAACAACTTCTTGATTATACTTCGCCCCCTCAAAAAAAGCTTTTAATTTAAAAGAGAATGTTTTGAATTCTACCACGAATCTTCGTTTCTAATGATAAGAGCCTCATCATTATCGCTTTCATCAACATTGCTTTCAGCTTCCTCGCAAATTGGTCTATAATAGTCCATGACTTCCGCTACTCCATTTTGCCACATTGCTTGCAAAAATTGCAAAACGTCCCGTTTTTTCAAAGCTTTTACAGTGTTTATTGAAGGAAGCTCTTTGGTAACTAACGAAATCAACCAAGTTCCTCGTTTGAAGATTGCATGCTGACACCCAGCGGCAGCATAAATGTTTCTCACAGTCATCTTCGATGACTCAGGCACCACTTCCAACACTTTCGCATCAGTGATACGAAATTTCTGGCTGGGTTTTAACAGCGATTTTGGACAATGCTTTGAAATCTTAGACTTTCCAGTCATCGCCGTATTGAAGAACATGGCCAACTTCATTGAAAGCTTTGAAGTATTCATGTGGCGTTAAAATTGTTTCTTTCCTTCGCAGAAGTGTCAAGGGGGTTCACACCATAAGCGTGCAAGTGTCCCCTCCAGAGATAATATTTTTTTTAAGCAAAAAGAAGTTTTATTTACCACTGTTCTGGACGATTAATTCGCAGTATTGTTTATGTGTGATACGATTGTGACGTCAACGCCCTTTTTCTTTCGTGGCTGCTTGGTGATTGCCTTCAGTCATTTATTCAGCGCACGTGCTTGGAAAAGCGTGGTAAAATTATTGAATTATTTTTTGCACTGTCTTCGTTAACTGTATTAAACCTTAAAAGAGTTACAAGGTAGTGTGAAGTTGAATCTCGCTAGCTAACAACGAGATTCGTTAATACGGACAAGGTTAGTAATTCTGTGAGTCCAACCACAAAAATATCATAATGACTCAAGCAACAACAAAATAAAAAAAGTTTTTATTGCTGTTATTTATACTGCAATCCGAAAAAATAAAGGCTCCTTCGTACGGAAGAGGGCTTTGCCTAACTCACCATACACATTACCCGCCATTGATCACAACTAAAATGAACGAAAATTTATTTTACTGGAAAAACTTTTAATTTTTATCATTATAGAGTTTGCCTTTGCCAGAATATCGGGCACGTTTGGCTCTGTTTTTCTTTCACGCAGCTTCATTCCTTATCTTTTGTCTAGATTTTGCAGATTAACAACTGCAAAATCATCACTTCAACATTCATTGCTTATAACTTATAAAAACTTTGCTTTGTTCCAAAAGCTAAACTTCTCTCCAACTAATGCAGCAACTGCTAGCTCTGCAAAAGTCCACATTACCCGCTTCAACGATCAGCTGATAAGTCACGTGACAAACCTCGCATTGTTGTTAGTCAATGTGGATGCAACAGGTTTTGGAAAAAAAGAGTGATGGCTTCTACGAGGTTTTGGAAATAAACGTTACTTTTGTTGTTAATTTTGAAGCGGATAGAAATTGTTTTAGAAACAAAGCATTGAATGGTAGATATATGATGGAACACTACCCAATGCCGTGCATAACTCATTTTTTTTTAACATGGCGCCTACCGGGTTTTGGAAATAGGCTCTTCAAATACAGAGATAAAGTAAAAATAATTAATTCTTATAAAGCTTCAACATTCATTCAGAAAAATAATTTCATGCATAAGTGTATCTACAGGGAGGTTTTCAGAGTCAAACCGACCGTTTTTTGGATCGTGAACACCAAGACAAAAAAAAGAGATTTACTCTAGTTTAAACTTTATGGAGAATACTTGTGTAAATACTTGGAGAATACGCTGTGGCGACCCGAGTAGGAAGAAGCCGAAAGAAAAAGAAGAATTGTTAATAAACTGTTTTTGGTTCGCAAACCGCCCCCTACCTTCCATAAAAAACTTCTGCATACGCCATTGTCAGCAATTTTTAATTTTAATTTAATGGTTTTTTCATTGTCCTTTTCATCTTTAGGCTATTTGTCCTTCTGACTTGCAGATAATACGTCAGACACTGAACGTCAGGCAATCGTCTGGTGATTAACTTGACCTGCTCTAAGATATGTCAAAAAATTGCTGTCCAGCTCTAACTTTTTATTTCATTTATTTTTTTCTTTCGTTGCTATTAGAGATATGATTTAAATTTAGAGCTGCTTGCTAAGACCGCCAAGCAGAGGAAAGTGCCGTAAAGTATTTTTCCAAGGACATAAGGAAATGACCCGATTAGGTTTTCAACCAAAACGTGTTAATCATATTTGCCATCAATACAGCGCTCTAAACTACTTGGCCAGGCTGCTGATTTTTTATAACAAATACGTATTTAGAGACACATTTTCTTTTTACCTTAAACGGGGACAAAATATTTTTTTACCGAATTTTAAATTGATAAACACTTTTACAATATACAGTAGATAAAGAATTCTTTAACTGAATATTGCTCACCCCAGTATGACGTAAAAAGTCTTCAAAAGAGGCTCCAATATTGGTGGAATATTTTATAGCATGTTAAAATTTTAGTGTTTATTCAGAACTTGTAAAGAAAAGGAGGGCAAAAAAGTTTCAAGATTGACGCTAAGATTCGCAGCCCTGAAATTTTTAGAACATACTGATATAAAATGCAAAACAATTATTAAAAGTATTTACATCTGCTTCAAAAATTTCAAAAATAAGCAATAAAGAAATTTTTGTAAAATTTGACGAGGTAGAATTTTGACAAATTTTGATTTTATTTAAAATTTTGACTTTATTGACATTTAGCGGGCGATAGTTATCATTAATTCAGTGAGTTTTTTAATAAAAATAACAATACACCAAGTAATACTATATGATTAGGCTAAACATACGATTAAAGATAAAGAAACAATAAGTTTGTATTCTGGTTTCAAAAATAAATAAAAAATTCGGTAAAATAAATATTTTTTAAAAAAATAACCCGCTTGAATCCTAATATCACAATATATATTAATAGTTTACACAAAAATTTTTCAGTGAGAGAGCTTATTGTGATAATTCTCTGACTTGCGTGCAAAACAAGCCGAGTTCGTTTCTAAATTAAAGCTAATACAAAGAAAGAACAAAAGATAGGTGTTTGAAAAATAAAGCCAGAAATGCTGTTATGATCATAGTTTTTATTTTAACGTTTCGAATATAATGCTTAACTCGTTGTGAAAATAATAAAAAGTAGATTATTTATTCAAAATTTTAAGCCTTATCTACCTAGGATGTTTTTTTCTGTTGACAACCTAAGAAGAGGTCCTTGGAAGACCCTAATTTTACATGTTCAATACTCTTAACAGACAGTAGGTGCGCAGTTGATTTTTTGATATGTTGGAGAAAAATTATTCTAGTTTAGTCAAATATCTTTACTTTTAATATACATGTATTTGCCATTAGTCTCCTCTTATTTTGCATAAAGTTGAAGGTCCTCAAATTTTCTTTGATTGCTTTGTTTTGCCGACATAATAGATTATGTCGGCAAAACAAAGCAATCAACAAAACTTCTATATTGCCGCCACACTAAATCTTCCCGTTGCCGCTCATGTGACTCTGTGTAAATAGGATTATCTTATACCACAGCAGAAAGTGAACAAAAATTATGAGGAAATCAAAAAAGTAGCCTGCTACACTAAAACTATTCATCGGATTTGCTCAAGTGAAATATCAAAATATTCAGAAATAAATTTTAGGAAAAGTCATAGAATTTTAGGTTTTTATCATCAAAACTTTACAAGTTATAACGTTTTAAAAAAAAGGGTTCTCTTACGATCCCCTTAGGTAAATTAGGGTTAACACAAAGACAATAGTTAGAAAAAAATTTTTATTACTTAATAAGAAATTGCTAATCATCTATAAATATTAAGAAACAAAATTTTTATTAAAATTAAGACTTGGTTCTAATTTTCAAATAAAAGTCGACTCAATTAATTAATAATTTACGCTAATTATTCGTTGTTGCTGAGACAGTTGTGTTATTAAAGTTAATAGCATGATTAGGATTTTCCATATGTTTCCACGTTTTGTCACAATAATTGCTAGCATACTTCATAATATTTAATTTTAAAAAATTTTTTAAAATTCGTTTGAGAAAAGTACAAGTAAAATAATAGAAATGCAACACTCTCTTGCAGAACGGAATAAAAGAGATGAATTTAAGGAGTGGAACCATGATATATAAAACAACAACATTATGTTGAAGATAGCCTATAAAAGCCTATAAAAAAAAAAATAAATAAATAATGTGACAAATGCTTTTATTTTAGTTTTTTATAGACCAGGCTTATTTGTCAATCATAATTTATTCTGTAAATTTGGTTTCAACTGATCACTTACTTCATGTCAGGCAAAAAAGAACGTCATAATAACAACTTTTATAGGGGACAGTTAAAGAAAAGAACGCCATCTAAGTTATTAGATAGCAGTTAGTCATGAATTATACGTATTGTCAGGACTGAATAGTATAAAAAAGCATTTTATAAAAACAGGGCAAAACAGAAACCCAACCGAAAACCTGTATTAAATCTTTGTTTTTTCTGAACCAAAACCAAAACTTGAACTTGAATTTAATAAATGCTTTGAAACTAAACCGGAACCAACCAACTTTTAAAAATTGCAAAATTCGAAACTGAATTAAAAGTTATTTTAAGCGGTTTGACGCTTTAGACTCAAGATTCGAATAAACCAGTTAACGGTTCGTAGCGCCTTCATATTCTTAAAAGAAAAAAAGATCTGTACTAATTAATGTTACAACAGCATATGTTGACTGGATAGCTCAGTGTAATAACACTCTGTCTTTCTAGGAGAAAAACACAAGCTTAATCTTTCTTGACTAATCTCTGTAGTGCCTTTACAATAGGCACGTCATGATGAATTTTTTATATTTATTGAGTCACACAGTTTACCTACAATAGCAACTCCGATTAAAACACAAGAATTAAGCCAATACGGCTATACGAAAAAAATATAATGCATTAGTACTTAAAAATTTTTTAGCACTTTGACCACAATTTGAGTAAAAAATTTTTTCTACCACCTAATCCAACACACACTTATAATTAAAGTGTTGTATCATTAAAATGAAAGTTTTTTTGTTCAATTTCTTGCAAGTATGTTTATTTGTATTGTATGGGAAGAAAAACAAGTAAAGACCAAAAAAATGGTCTTCACATTAACAATCATAATTTTTTTTTTAAATAATAGCTTTGTAAATTAGTTATCGTTGTGTTATGCTTGATGCAGATTCCATCAATCATTTATAGGCTCTTAATCGATTACTTTGAGAACCACTGTAACATATGAGCTTGTTCCGTCTGCTACTCATTTTTATGTCGTGAAGTTTTCTGCATTATTTTTCTTTATTTTGTTTTATTTAAAACACAAAACACTAACAGAAAACGACAAAGTCTAATTTTTTATAATTTACTTTATAGACTTTTAGTCACCCTTTGATTCTGATTTGATTTTAATTTAGCACATTATGATTACTTTTAAGAAAAATAACATTTACTGATACAAAATTATTTTACTTACTTTTAAAAGTTTTTCGGAATGGTTATAAAAAAAATGTTCTGTAGAAGTTAGAGTACCTACAAATGTTTTCTTAAGGTTTCTTAGCAATAAGTAAAAAAATTTTTTTCTGATTTTAAATATTAATTTATGAAGTACAAAAACGTTAACGATGAAACCGTTTTCGATTTTTTTGTTTTTTTGTATGATTTTTTATGAAAATTTGATAAACTATAAAAAACACAAAAAAGTTTTTTTATGTTGTTTGTTTTTTCAAAAATAAAGAATACGGGGTCAGTCAAAAAGTAATGAGCCCTGTTAACTTTAACCGCTTTAACCTTCATATTTTTTCTAGAAATTTTAAGGGTGTTTAGTAAATTTACTGGTTTAAAGATAAATTGTAAAAAAAAATTGTTTCAACGTGTCCACTTTTGGTATTGTGTTTTGGAAATGACGTCATCACTGGATGTCCGTCAGAAGCAGAGAGCTGTGATTGAATTTCTTGTTTCGGAAGGGGAGCCACCAAAACAAATTTTCGAAAGATTGGTAAATGTTTATGGAGATGCTTCATTAGCCTACAGCACTGTGAAAAAGTGGGTATCCAGGATTAAACACGAAGAAGATGATCCAAGTTTGAGTAGCCTCCAGGACAGACCAAGAAGTGGAAGACCATCTTCTGCAGTCAATCCTGGAAACAATGATAAGGTTGAGAAATTGATTAGAGATGATCGCAGAATCACTATTGATGACATTGCTGAACGTGTTGGAGTTAGCCATGGAAGTGCTGTGAATATTGTTAATGAGCTAGGCTTTGCAAAGATGAAAGCAAGTAAAAGTCGGGAACGGTACAGCACTGAGTTTGGCTTCAAGGGTAACACCACTATGGTAAGCTATGTACCAAAGAAAGGAAAGGCGGTTATAATGCTGAGTACTATGCATCATGACAAAGCTATTGATGAAGGCAGTTCAAAGAAAAAGCCAGAGGTAATACAATACTACAATGGTACCAAAGCAGGAGTGGACACCTTCGACCAAATGATTCGCACATATAGTTGCAAGCGGCAGACAAAAAGATGGCCAGTAGTGATGTGGTACAATTGCTGGATGTTGCTGCGCTAAATGCTTTCCTCATCTTTTCAACACAGAATTCGGAATTTGAAGTAGGAAAGACCCACAAGCGAAGATTGTTTCTGCGAAATCTCGCAAAGGAATTGGTAATTCCACAAATAAGAAGGCGACTGAGAGTGACTACAAACCTACGGTCAACTGTACTTGTGGCAATGGAACGATGCGGGGTCAGAAGAGAAGAAAATGTAGGGACTGTTTGCGAGACACCTGTAACCAAGCGAAAACGTTGCCACTATTGCCCTTCGAAAAAAGATCGTAAAAGTGCTATGGTATGCAAGAAATGTAACAAAAACGTGTGTAAGGAACATAGTCATGTCGTTTGTAACAATTGTCTGTAAAATGCTGAGTCATTTGTTAACTGTCTTGTTATTTTAGTACGTACATGTCTCCAGAGTGAGTTTTGGATTTGATTTTCTTTCTGATTTTGTACATAAAGTTATGCACTGAAACCAAAATAGATAAAACATACTTCTACAATACTGTACTTTGAGTGTGAATGCTCCAATATATACCAACAAACACAACCGCGAATGAAAACATACTCCTTTAGAACGGGTGGGCCTCGGAGGCCCGGTTTCTGCATTGGTGGGTGTTCATAGGTTCCTGCATCTAAGGGCTAAAGGAAGTCAGTATAATTGCTTGACGGTTGCTTTTGGTTTACCGTCTTCAATATTTTGCTGCAAGTTACAAAGATATATAGTATTGAAAAAAAATAAATTGATGTTTACTAGATTTACAAAAATGTTTTACTTTACACAAGCATCAAACACAGTTTTCTTTTATTCACAAGAGTAACTAACAATAGGCAGAAGTTGGGAAAATTGTTTATGCTTAAAACGTACAAGGAGAAAAAATAAATTAATATTAATCTATTTGATGAATTCTATATTCTTTTTCAAAACACATTGAATTTTATTTTTCTATAGTTATTAAAGTTTAA
Source organism: Diplosoma virens (assembly GCA_963680785.1). Classification (NCBI taxonomy): domain Eukaryota; kingdom Metazoa; phylum Chordata; class Ascidiacea; order Aplousobranchia; family Didemnidae; genus Diplosoma; species Diplosoma virens. The sequence continues at coordinate 26,881,890 of OY796889.1, forward strand.
TTCCATAATTTTTTCTATTATTTGATAATACAATTGGAAAACTTTTTTCAACACGCGAAAAGAAAAAACTGATTAAGGTAGTTAATATGTCTGGTGTTTAAATCACGTACGGTAGTTATTTAAGTAAATTGATCTGTAAATTAAAATGCTTGTTGTCTAGATGTTTCTCGTCAATGTGACAACGAATAGAAGAAATCTTGCAAAGCTGAGATCAATTTTAATTAGTCCAAGTAATCCAACAAAGGTGTCCGCTTCTAAATCGACTAACATTTGCATGACCCTCATTTTAGCCAACTCTTTGGAACGAAGATATTTTTAGCAAAGTCTATTTAGAGCAATTGAAGGCCCTATTTTTGAAAGTACCTAAGTCACATTTTCGAAAAAAATGAGATAAGCTGAAAAAATTGTTTGTTTACTCGCCAGAAATATTCTGACAAAAAATCTTTTCAGAAAATCACTTTTTGAATAGCACAAAAGTTTGAAATCTTAGCGTATTTCTATTGTAGAAGTAGGGTTTTTGAAAACTTTAAACCTCATTTTCTCAAAATGACATTATGTGACTTAGGTGCATTTAGAACTAGGCTCTTCAATTATGATTTGAGTAACTTTTAAAGGACAAGTTGTTGCAATCAGCTAAATTGATAACAGCGGGATTCGGGGTTTAGTATAGACATCGTTAGCAGTGCATGGCTGGGGTGTGAAGTGACTATTTTTAGAAGCCACGTGTTTGTTAAAAAGCTTTCTAATTGCTCTTATGAGCTTCGCTTGAAAAAAATTCGCCTTGTTGTTTAATCGCTTAAAAGATGTCGCAAATATACGTAAATGACACACAAATTAATTTTGCTCAAACGTATGATCTCGTCGGACCCCATTCTTAAGCAAATAGCTTTAAATATTCTTGAAGATACTTACAAAATAGATTAACCCTTATACTCCCAGACTTTTTGAGTTGCGTTACTTCCCGTACGGGTCATTTTGACCCTCGTATTGTTTTCTGTATATTACGCTGGAGGATGTTGTTAGAAGAGGAAACTTTTGGTGTTATAAAAAGGATTAGATATATCCAGTCAATGATTGTTGTAATAAAAAGCAAATGCTTTATTTTTATAATCATGATTACGAAAAATTTAACATTTAGGCAGGTAAGTACATTGTACGTAATTCATATGGGTGTTTATTCCAGCAGAGAAGACGTGATAAACGAAAGTTTGTTTCACAATAATACAGTGCAAACAAATGCGAAAGAGTTTATGATTATTAGTCGTAACACTTTATGCAAATAACGACAGAATGATCACTGCAAATATAGCTATTGTATGTTTCACAAAGGGTTTTTGTTTTGCGATCGGTTTTTGGAGGACACATGGAGCAGCGCTTTCGCTTTCTTGTATTTGCTGGTGATGAAGCTAGTATTTGAATTGCATTTTCGTCTTGCAGTCCAGTTCCTTTGCCAAACTAATTAGTAGACTCCGCCGCAATCTGTTGCCACGTTTTGCAGTATAGTTTTCTTTGTTGATGGACATCCATATAATAAATGCGTTTAGAGCGCTGATATCCAGCATATTATAAAAGATTACCATGGGCCATCTTCGAGTTTTTCTTTTGGTAGTAAACCATCTCACCATTTGGTCCATGGTATCTACACCGCCTTTTGTTGCGTTGTAGTAAGTAATGACTTCTGTTTTTTTCTCCGGACCAGGCGATTTAGCGCCCTCGTCTAAATGTATGGTACTTAGAACAGTAACCACCTTTCCTTTTTTGGGACAATAAGAAGATACATCGCCTCTTTTTGAAATCCATAAAGAGTAGTAAATTCTTTTCGCTCCTTCGTGGACACAAATTCTGCAGGAAGCTCTTTTCTTTTCTTTCGAATTGTTCCCACGATGGTGAGATTTTGCATCAGAAGCTTTCTTCCCAATTCCAAATTTGTAAAGAAGTTATCGCTGGTAATATTTCTTCCACTTTTTTGAAAAAGCTCTGAGAGATTTAGCACAACTTTTGAACCTAGATTTGTTTCCCTTGGCTCACCTATTTCTTTTCCTTTGTACACATCCATTTTTAGTACGTAATGTGCGGTTGAGTCGCATATTGCCCAGATCTTGATGCCGTATTTTCCTGGTTTTGATGGCATGTACTGGTGGAATGGGCAATGACCCCAAAATGTCACAAGTTGCTCGTCTATCGTCAGATTGGTTCTAGGAACATATGCATCCAACAGAGATTTGTTCCGAATTTCAAATACATTTCTAATAGGTGAAAATTTATCTGGCAGATCGTCGAGCTGCAGCGTCATCAAATCGAAGAACACGTAATATATTTTGAAAGCGATTACGCGAGATAATTTTACAAAAAATTGGTCTTCCATGTTCCATATGCCACAGTTGAGAAAGATCTTCGTTGCTTGACTTGTATACACCAACTAGCAATAAAGTTCCGATCACTTTTCTTAGTTCTGCAACTGTAGTATCTTTCCAGTTATTTGAAAATACACTTTGACCTTCTTTATTAGTCCATTTACATATTTCTTCCAGAAAATTATCTCTGAAAAAAAAAAAAAAAACAATCTCCAAGTGAGCCACTCATTCTTATAGTATATCTAGTCAGTCCAGACTTTTCTCTTATTATATTTCTTTGGCTTGTTTTAGAAGTAAGTGGAAGTAATGGTTCTGCTGCCCAACTCTCTACACCACTCTTTGATGTGAAAAGTGCAGTACTGTTGTTTGTAATGTATCTGCCAGATGCGTCACTAGCTTCTGCATTATCATTATTATCCTCGGAATCATACTCTGGATCAGAAAGAATAATGTCTTCTTTGTTGTCGTCGCCTGAAGGAACATAATCGCTGCAATCGTCGTCATCATCCAATCTCTCGTGCTTAAGTCCTCCTGATTGTCATCAAAAAGAGGACTAGCAACTTCATTTGGAGTGCGATAATTGCTCATCTTGACTTTACCCAAGCAAAATAATAGCAAGAAAAGAAAACAACTGATTACAGAATTAGCTGAAAAAATTTACACAATGTTTCCTTTTCAACCTAAAAAAGATTATTTTAGCCAAGCATTTTACTGACAACATTGTTGTGACTAACTTTATACAACAGTCAGGTATACCCAGCACGCAAGAACTCAACACCTTGAAGTAAAATCCTGTTGACAAAATATTGATATTCCTTTCAACCTTCTAGAGACAAAAACTTTTCAAGTAAAAAAATTGCCAAAAGCTTTTCAATTGCTTGAGGTTTCATTGCAAATCCAACTGGATTGCTTTCTAAACTGACTAGCTTTTCCACTCAAAAAAGCAAAGGTCTTCTAAAAAATTAAGACAGTTTACCAATTATTCTATCCAGCTTTCCGCACAAGAAACAAACGCAAAAGGATAAAAATAGAGCAGGCCGAATCGGCACACTGGACTTCGAGTTCAAAAGTCACGGGTTCAATGCCTGCAACAAAGATTCATTTTTAATGCATAAGTGTCACTATATAAAAGGTGTCAGGTTTCATCTGTCTAAGATTATAGTTGAATGAAAATATAGTTCATGTAAAATAATGCACTCTTGGGCTTGGGTCAATTTGAACCATTTGGGAAGTAACGCGACTACTACAAGCTACGGCGAAAGTTCAAATCATAATTCATTCAAAATCTTAAGAGAGTATTTCTGAAGGTTACTCAAAAGACTTATGAAATCTCACTGCATAAAAGCAAGTACAACGCAAATAATACACATTTAAATTTTGCTTCGGGTCAAAATGACCCGTCTGGGGGTATAAGGGTTAAGTCTGGAAACAATTATGATTAAATGTCATACTCTGTCATCACTATTTTCAGCTGTAATTGTCCGGTTTGTATTAGTTTGACTTTAAACACACTAAATCATGATTTACCATGGATAAGTTCATCAACTCTCAAAAGATTATGTTAAAATATTTTTATCAGCATATAATTTTGTTTTTGTTGGTACAAAAAGGCAATGGAGCTTTGGAGATTCTTACAAAAGTCACAAACTTAAGCTTAAGTATTCGTACTGAACAACAAACTTCAAAATTTTAATGCTTTATGTAGAAGTATTTTTTTTTTGTCAAACCACATCTTGTATAGATTAAAAAAAAATTGAAGGCTTTATTTCAACTTTTTTTAGTGTGTCACAAAGATAAGTTAGTTTTGGACATAACATTATAACACTTTCAACTGTGCTATGATCTGGGTAAATAACATGAATTTGTAAGCTCTATTCAAAGCTTGGAGATGATTTTTTGCAGTATATATTTAGTTCTGTTCCACAAAACACCAGTTTATTAGTTAAAATAGTTATATCGGTTGTTGGAAAAAATGCAAAATTTTGCAACAAGCTTTTTATATTCTCCCAGTTTTTAATGTATTGGATTATTGTTTTTATTACTTTGGTCATGTTTGTTATTTTCTCAATTTATTCTAAGATTAACTTTGAAACGTAATGTCAAGGGAGCAAAGACTTCGTCAACTGATGACATTTATGATTAACGTTGTTTCTACTTTAGTGCTTGGTGGAGCAAATTTTATCAGGTGGGGAAGAAGAGATTGCGATGACACAGCTTCCGGAACAACACTAGTCTACAGTGGTAAAGTTTTACAAATAATTGTTTTAGCACAGCACATAACCTTATTGATCCAAACAAAATCATTTAAGTCAATTTTGTTTGACACCATAGTAAGTAACGTTGTCCTTGTTTTCACACTTGTGATTTTTGAATTGCAGGATTAGCGGCTGCTAATCATTGTGCTCACACTGGCGGAGGGTCGAATTTTCTATGTCTTGACGTCAATGTTTCATATTCAATCCAAGGCCCTCACAGATACAGCGATGGTTTTCAAAGTAACTTATCTTTTATATAACTTATTTGAATTGATTGTCAACTTATAAACAATTTTCATTTGGTTGATTTTCATAAAAAAAAAATTAAGACATTAAATCAATTAATCAATCAACCAAGAATTTATTTTGTTTGGTGGTAAGCAGGAAAAAATAGATTACAAAGATAAAATTTTCAACGAATACCCACACTATCACAATAAAACACAAAAAAACAAACAAAACAAGTAAAAACATAAATTTTACCACCATAACAGGTGGTAGCTAAAGACCATTAAGGTCATCAAGGTCAGCTATTACCCATAAGGTCAAATAAAAATTGTGGCAATTGTTTGATAACAAGAATTTGAAAAATAACTATATATATAAAAAAAACTCAGATCAACACACCAAGTACTTTCATAATCTTAACAAAGCAAGGCATAACTCAAGAAAACAACCAACAAACTAAAACAAACAAAAAAAAGTAAAAACAAACCAATACCAGTATATACTCAACAATACAATTATAAAGCACCCTGAAAAAAAGCCATGATTATTGTAATAAATTATTGCTTTTTATTTTTATTTCTTGTGTGTCACTGGCATAGTTGCTAATTAGAAATAATTTGTATATATAAAGTATACATTTAAAACCATAACACGAATTTTCTATGATTTCTTTTGGAATTTTAGCCTATATTTTAATACCAGCAAACTTAGCACATTTTAAACAAAGTTGGAAGAAACAGTTGGTAAAATTAGTTCACGTATTTAGCATTGGCAAGTGTTATAATTGTGTATTTGCCTAAGCCATGTAAAATAATCTGCAAAAACACGAGGCAGCATATTATTAATATCTTTAAACATAAATTGAACATGATCAATTTTTATTAAGTCATTTATTTTCAAGACATTAAATTTATAAAAAAAGATAATTTATATTTGTTGACTTTAATAAAAATAAACAGGCGCGAATAAACTTATTTTTAAGAACTTATAGAGGAGCTGCCAATGTTTTATTAGCTCTTTCCCAATCGAGAATTAAATATTGGATTTTAGACTAAAATAAAGCAAAGTAAATAGTTTTTAAAGTTGATAAGAGAGCATAATGTCAAATTTATATACTATGCCACAAACGTTCGCCAGCTGTTGACGCAAATTTGAAATATGACATTGCTATGTTAAGCATTCATTTAAAGTCATCTCAAGGTACCTAAAGTTGGATTTTCTTTCAATACAATGATCATTTATTGTCACTTTAAATCGCTGAATTGCCTTTTTTTATTGCTAAAGAACACAAAGACAGTTTTAGAGTAGTTTATTGATGATTTATTTGATTTCATTCATAAGTCAATCATACAAAGTTTTTTATTTCTTTATTTTGTAGATACACCAAACATTTGTCAGCCATTTGAAAGTTTGAGTCGTCGCAAACAGATTGGTTTTCATATTAGATGCATTTGGGAGATCATTAATATACCATAGGAATAGCAAGGGTCCAAGTATTGAACCCTGGGGTACTACCACTATGATTTTAGTAAAATCAGATGACATATTATTAATTTTTGTGCATTGTATTCTATTACTTAAGTGATTGAAAATAGTTTAAAATTTTTCCCCTGAAACCGTAATGTTGAATTTTTTTATTAATAAGTCATGATTAACAGTGTCAAAAGCCTTACTTAAGTCTAAAAACACTGAGCATGTGAATTTGCTGTCATTAAAATTCGATAGTAGATTTATCATAGATAGTTGCTAAAGCCATTTTAATTGAGTATCTTTCTTGAGATTCATGTTGAGCTGCATTTATAATTTTAAATTTATCAATATAGATCATCATTTTGTGGTGTATATTTTTTCAAAAATCTTGGCAAAAGTTGGTAGGAGAGATATTGCTCAGAAATCTTGTATGTGCTGTGGTACATTTACTTTTGGTATTGAAATTATTTGGGATATTTTAAAAACATCAGGAAAAGTTTCTTTTTTAAAGCACTTGTTAAGTACTGTAATTTTGTAAATATACGGCAAATTATTAACCCTAGAATGCATAACATGAATCCAATTGACCCGAACGATGCTACTCATGTTGATTGCTTAAAGCGTTTTGTGAAGTTCCTCACAGCGTTTTTTGACTTTATCAGCAAATTATTACACTACCCCATGAGATGAAACGTTTGCTTAAATTTTTTAACAATTTTTAAAAAGTGTTGTTTTTCATAAAATACCCCAAAAATGCATAACATGGGTCATTTTGACCCAAATTGAGAGGGTTGTAAAAGTGTTGTTTTAGGTTGCTGAGATTTCTTGTTAGTTAAGTTGGATAATGTCCCTATAGCAAGCGTAGAATATGTATTGAAATAACTATGCAACAAATAATGGATGCAGTGGAGAAAGAAGACGATAAAGACATTGTTGGCGAGAGTGGAAGCAGTGAATCTGATCTTTCAGATAAAAATAATTCAATTTATGTCGCTCCTACTATTAAAATTCGTTGTTCAGAAACCGAAGTAGTAACAATTGAATCTACATATTTGAATGATTATGAATCAGAAAGTGAGAAAGAAGACGAGAACCCTCTGGACATTTCACTATCAGCACCCAACACTTTATTGCCAACATCCGACAAAATCCTTTGGACTGGTAAAGATGGAACTTTTCGGAGCTCATCTTCATCTCCTGAAGGAAGATGTATAACTCATAATGTCATTTGTACAAAATTACACACCGTTGCAGCATCAGAAATCTATACTCCTAAAAATGCATTTCAGGTTTTTCTCAGTCACAATATCAACGAGGAAATACTGTTGTGTACAAACTTGCAAGGTCGACGGGCTGCCACACAATGGAACGCTGCAAAAGAGGAAGAATTCTTGGCTTTTTTTGGTGTTTTGCTTCTTGCAAGAATAGAAAAATCCCATGGGATTTGGATAAACGGCAATTATTCTTAAACCCGAAACAATATTCTACATATACAAATCTGCTTTGGTGTCAACAGTTTTGAAAATACACTACGTCATCTGCAATTCGATAATAAGAGAACACTGGCCGAGAGACTGAAGCAGGATAAGCTGGCTGCTTCAGCTACATATAGAGTTTATTTATTCAAAACTGTAAGACCCAATTTTCCCTTGGAGCTTTTACTACCGTATATGAACAGCTAGTGCCATTCAGAGGGCGATGTCCCTTTACCCAATACATGCCAAGCAAACCAGCCAAGCATGGCATAAAATTTTTTTGGTTGTGCAATACGTCATTACCGTATGCCTTTAATGCAAACATTTACGTTGGAAGCAACCAGGGTCAGCACCCGAGAAAATTTTGGTCAAAATGTAGTTGTTCATCTAACTGTACCACTTCAAGATTCAGAGAGGAATGTGTCCATGGACAACTTTTTTACAAGTGTTCCAGTGGCGAGAACGTTGCTTCAACACCAAGTGACTGTTGTTGGGACTATGAGGAAATGCAAACGACAAATTCAGGAATGCATGACAACTGCAAAGTCTCCACAAATAAAGACATCAGTTCTTGGTTTTAACAATGAAATGACAATGGTCAGCTATGTTCCCAAAAAGAATAAAGCTGTAATACTTTTGAGCACAATGCATCACCGCATAAGCATTGTTGAAGAAGATCCAAAAAAGGAGGTCAGAGATTATCAAGTTTTATAACGAGACCAAGATTGGTGTTGATCTAGTTGATCAAATGGTTCAAACTTAAACCTGAAAAAAATAAACCCGTCGATGGCCTCTCGTTCTCTTTTACAATTTGCTGGACATCGCAGCACTAAATGCTTATACCGTTTTCCGACAAGTATATCCTGATTATCTGATTGAGCATTGTTCAAGACAACAGCGTTTTATAACAGACCTTGCTGAAAGCTTCATCATGCCCCATATGATGAGTGGAAAGAAAATTTCTCAACTCCACATAGCCACAAAGGAAGCTATGATGCGATCTGGCTTAGCTTTTTCAACTGCGTCCTTGCAAATAGGTATCACCTTGCAGAAGAGGAAAAGGTTCTTCTTGTGTCAAACATCCAAGAATAAAAAAATTGCAACGTATTGCTCAACATGCTGCAGACTCGTGTGCCCGGAACACAGCCAAACCAACATCACATGCAACGAATGCAATGAATAAACCTGGGATTACGTGCAGTACTGTGAAGTTTGTAGCAATTCTTTATTTTTGCTTGCCACATCCTCATTTTGCTCGTGGCATTTTTTTCATCATAATGTTTCATTTTTCATGTTCTTGCCAACAAAATGATACAAATACGGTAGTACTGTCCTCATAACGCTGTGACCATAGACAAGGAGATGACAGTAAAAAAGAGAGCAGTTGCTAAAATACCCAAAGTAGTGTTGCCAAATTAAGTTCAGAAAATAAAAAAAGAAAGTACTAATGGTATCTGACCAAATCACTAACTTCTAATCCTAAAATATAACTCTAAACCCTGACACAAAATATACGAAAGTTTGTTTTTTCTTAAAATTCTGACTGATAACTCTTTGACCGACAATGATATAAAGAACAAACTAAAACCAGTTACCGACGAAACAATCACTTCTTAAAAAAAAAATTAAGAAGAAATTGCGTTCAGAATGAAAATTAACTGGCATATCAATATGGGTCAAAATGACTCATGTTATACATTAAAGCAGCTTTTTTCGTGCATGCGTTCTAAGGTTAATGCAGCCATTTTAATAAATTTATAAGATATTTCAAATATACCAAAAGCTTTATTGGTTTTCAGGTTTTTTATTACATTATAAATTTCAGTTTCACTAATTTTTTCAAAGACAAAGGAAGAACTTACTTGACTTGACAAAAATCTTTTAAAAGAAACATTACTTGTAGGAATTGCAGATGCCATTGTGGTACCAACATCTGCAAAGTAGTTGTTCAATACATTAATAAAACTACTGGAATCTGTTCGGCAGGTTTTCTCATTAACCAATATAATGAAAGGAATTTTTTTTACAATTTTTGTTACTTTTACTGTCTATCAACTCATTTATGATTCCCTAAGTTTTCCTTGAATTGTATTTGTTTTTTTCTAATTGTTTTTGGAAATATTTATGTTGTAGTAATCGTTTTAAGTTCAATTTATTGCAGTATATTTTATAAGGGGACTTTGCTGAATCCTTTTTTAATTTTAATCCAAAGTATTAATCTAGATTTTAAACAAGTTATTTTTTGTTTTTATAGATTTATAAATACGTTCAGTTATCCATGGTTTATTTGAAAGTTTTTTTTTAGTTCTAGACATTTCTCTAATAGGAGCATGATTGTCTATTGTTGTTTGAAAAGTTGAGGTAAAAGAGTTTATTAAATCTTTTGCATTATCAGCGTGGATATATGTTTCATTTAAAGGAATTTGCATATCACTCAAAAAGTCATTTGGATTGAATTTTTTCATATTTCGTGTAAGTTTAGAAGAGAAATTGGCAGCTTTAAGGTTTTTTTTAATACACTTAAAAAACAGAAAGGTGATTAGAAGTGTCATGTAAACAAACGCCACTTTTTTATTTTATTAAAGGAAATGTTTGTATAAATGTGGTTTAATAGTGATAAAATATCATTTCCACAAATTCTGGTTGCACTTGATATTACTCATTGAGTACCAGCAGCATCAAATGATTCTTTATAATCTGCTATTGATGACAGTTTTCTGGGCTTTGATAAGTCTATGTTAAAGTCTGCACAAATAATATATCGAATTTTATAATTATTTAAGTTGTATAAAGTTGCTATTAATTTGTTTTTGAATATAAAAAAATTTTTGTCAGGGTGACAATAGACAACTCCGATAACCAATCTTGTCATATTATAAAGCATAATTTCTGCCCAGAGATTTTCGCTGTTTGGGATATCAATTGTCAGATCAGCACACTCAACATAATTTAAATTCTTATTCAAATAAATTGCAACACCTCCAGCTTTGCTACCAGAATCTTTGTGTAACATGAAATAGCCTGGTATTAAGAGATTGTGAGCAGAATTTACAGCAATTTTTGTTTCAGAGGTAGCCAAAATGTCAGGAGCATGCTCAATAGTGTTAATAAGTTCTTCTATACTTGCTTTCTTTTTTTCCAAGCTTCTTGTATTAAAATAACTTAGATTAAATTTGTTTTTGACTTCAATAAAGAATTTATGTAATTGATCATGAATAAAATAATCTTCATTTTGTTTTTGCAGCAAAGTATTATTGAATTTGACAACTACATAATGTGCACTATTATTCTTAATTTAGATGTTTTACAATCTATGTTTGAAAAGGGTAAAACATCATTAATGCAACAGTTACGAAAATACAGATCATTACTGTTACTAAGTTTTTGGAATTGTTTCAGAGTTAGAAATGAGCATTTTAAATGACACAAACGATTACATATATGACAAAAAAATTGAATTTTGATATTAAGGTAAGTTATTCAGAAAAACATGAGTTATTAAAATGGTTTAAAGCCAATCCTTTTTTTTTCAAAGCACATTTTAACTAGAAAAATGTTTCGTAAAACTTTTTTTGATATTTGTAGGACTAGTAATAAATGATGTTAAAAAAATTTCAAATACTTCTAAGCAAAGTTAGCAATGGTGCTTATTTTGAAATTAAGTGCTAATTTTTTGTTAAGATTGTTTTAGTTTTCAAAAATATTTCTAAATAAACGTGCTGTTATACTGCAACGGTAAGAGAAAACCAAAAAAGACGTCTTTACACAAAGTTGAATTTTTTGGTAAAATATCTACAAAAAAACCTCTTTTTTAGTTTTTACTTGGCATTACAGCTCTCACACTTTTAAGCTTCATCACTTACGCCGTGTTTTTGGCCAATTCTGATGGTAAATCTGCTTATGACAAAGCTTTTTGAAATATTAGACTACTTTGCTGGCTAGTAAAAAATTTGTTTTTCTTTAATTACAGAATTGTTGCGGAAATGCTCAATACTTTGCGTCTTGCCATATTTTTTGCCGCACCCAGTAAATAACTTTTCATTTTTTTTCCCAATCATTCTTGTGGTAATTAATCGCCAACTATTGCTTCAGAACGATTTGCAAAATTTTCAAGTAAAACATTGTCGTATTATGTTTTAGCCAAAACAACATTACTGTAAAGAATAAGAATGCCTTTGGTTTATAAACTAGAAATTAAAAATTTTAGATATCTATCAAATTAAAAATTCACAATATTTTGAGATAAGTTTACAACAGTAGAAGTTTAGTCAGAAATTTGTTTTGTATGTTTTTTATCAGGTCCTTCGCACATTTACGGAATCGAGTATTATGAAAATAGTGCTGTTCGGAATTTTTTCGATTACTCACTTATTGAAGGTGGAACCTTTTACCAGTACAACGTTAGTAGTAGGTAAAGGCTGGTTTGGTGCCCGTTTCCGCTAGGGGCGCTAGAGAGCAGGTGGCGCAGTGGCGCATATGACGTCATCAGTGGCGCGGTGGTGGAGGGTGGCGCTAGAGAGCGGTGGCGGAGGGTGGCGCTAGAGAGCGGTGGCGGAGAGTGGCGCTAGAGAGCAGTGGCGGATCCGGATCCGAATCCGAATCCTATTCCGAATCCTAATCCTATTTTGAATCCTAATTCTACTCCTAATCCTATTCCTAATCTTACTCCTATTCCTAATCCTACTCCTAATTTTACTCCTATTTCTAATTTTACTCCTATTTCTAATCCTATTCCTATTCCTAATTGTACTCCTATTTCTAATCCTACTCCTATTCCTAATCCTACCTCTATTTCTAATCCCATCCTATTCTTAATCCTAATCCTATTCCTATTCCTAATCCTACTCCTATTTTGAATCTTATTCCGAATTTTACTCCTATTCCTAATCCTACTCCTATTCCTAATCCTACTCTTATTCCTAATCCTACTCCTATTCCTAATCTTACTTCTATTCCTAATCCTACTCCTATTTCTAATCTTATTCCTATTCCTAATCTTATTTCTATTCTTATTCCTATTCCTAAGAAAGACGATGATGCTGGGTTCAATTCTTAGCCAAGACAATATAAAACCTAAACCTAAAACAGACAGTAGTCCTGAGTTCGACTCCCACCCAAGACAGTAGAAATCCTAATCCTAACAAAGGTCCTGAGCTTGATTCCTACCCAAGACAATATAAATCCTAGCCCTAAGAAAATTAGTAGTCCTGAGTTGAATTCCTTCCCTAGATAATATAAAACCAAACTTTAAGAAAGACAGAAGTCCTGAGTTTGACTCCCAACCAAGACAGCGAAGCTGTAAATCCTAACCCTAAGAAAACCAGTAGTCTTGAGTTTGATCCCCAACCAAGACAGCGAAGCTGTAAATCCTAATCCTAAGAAAGGTCCTGAGTTAGATTCCCACCCAAGACAGTATAAACTCTAACCTTAAGAAAATTAATAGGCCTGAGTTGGATTCCTTCCCTAGATAATATATATTTAAATCTTAAGAAAGGCAGAAGTCCTGAGTTAGATTCCCACCCAAGACAGTATAAACTCTAACCTTAAGAAAGTCAATGGTCTTGAGTTCGTTTCTTGTTCAAGACAATATAAATCCTAACCCTAAGAAAATTAGTAGTCCTGAGTTTGACTCCCAACCAAGACAGCGAAGCTGTAAACCCTAATCCTAAGAAAGGTCCTGAGTTTGACTCCCACCCAAGACAGTATAAACCCTAACTCTAAGAAAACCAGTGGTCCTAAGTTTCACTCCTACCCAAGATAATATTAAACCAAACCCTAAGAACAGCAGTAGTCCTGAGTTCGTTTCTGGTCCAAGACTTCAAAACATAAGGTTATTTCAAGACATTCTGCAAGATTTTAAAGCAATAAAGCAAAGTTTTTCCTGTTTTTAAGCGCACAATAGAAAATTTCTTTAACCAATTTCTTGATTTTAAGCGTACAATAGAAAATTTCTTTAACCAATTTCCTGTTTTTAAGCACTCTATAGAAAAACCTGTCAAAGCTTTTGAAGCGTACAATAGAAATTCTCTCAATCGGTTTCCTGTTTTTTAAGCAGTCTGTAGAAAAACCTGTCAAAGCTTTTATTGATTTTAGCTATACAATAGAAAATTTCTTTAACCAATTTCCTGTTTTTAAACGCTCCATAGAAAAAACCTGTCAAAATATGTTCCACAAAGGATAAGTTTGGACAAGACAGGTCAATACACAGTTTTCCCATGGGGAATTCCCTAGGTTTTTACCGGGATTGTTTGTATAGGTTTCTTTGTGCATTGCAAACTTTGTCTCGATTTTTGTTATATATTTATGTCCAATTTCTCAATTTTTCCCTAAAAAAAGTTTGGTTTTTAGATATTTTATTCAATTTTAAACCTTGATTTTTATTATAACTTTGTTTAACTTTTTCTAATCAATCTTAATTTTTATAACTATCTTCAAATTCTTTATAGGCGAGCTTGATTTTTGTTATACTTATGCTCAATTTTTCAAAAATTTTTCTTACACAACCTTGGTTTTTGTTACACCTATCTTTAATTTTTTCTAGACAAATTCGATTTTTATTATACCTTTGTTGAAATTTTAAAAGTTTTTCTTTAGACAACCTTGATTTTTGTTACACATTTGTTTAATTCTTCAAACATTTTATTAGTCAACCGTGATTTTTAGATACCTATTTTAATTTTTTTTTCTAAACAAGTTTGATTTTTGCTATACCCTTGTTGAATTTTTCCAAACTTTTCTTTGTCAACCATGATTTTTATTATACTTTTGTTGAATTTTTAAAAGTTTATCTTGATTTTCGTCATTCCTATCTTCAATTTTCTCCTATACAAGTTTGATTTCTGCTATACCCTTGTTGAATTTTTCCAAACTTTTCTTTGTCAACCATGATTTTTATTATACTTTTGTTGAATTTTTAAAAGTTTATTTTGATTTTCGTCATTCCTATCTTCAATTTTCTCCTATACAAGCTTGATTTTTGTCACACATTTGTTTAATTCTTCAAACATTTTCTTAGTCAACCGCGATTTTTAGATATTTATCTTCAATTTTTTCTTGACAACCTTGATTTTTGTTATACATAACCTTAATTTTTCTTGTCAACCTTGATTTTTTGTCATACCGGTGTTTAATTTTTCTTAACAATCATGGTTTTTGTCATACCTTTGTTTAATTTTTCTTGGTAACCTTGATTTTTGTCATTCCTAACCTCAATTTCTTCTAAAGAAACTTGATTTTTGTTATACCTTCGCTTAATTTTTTTTCTAAACAACCTTGTTTTTTGTCAAACCTTTGCTTAATTTTTCCTAGGCAACCTTGATTTTTGTCATATCTACCTTCAATTTTTCTTGGTAACCTTGATTTTTGTCATATCTAACCTCAATTTCTTCGAGACAAACTTGATTTTTGTTGCACCCACCTTCAATTTTTTTTCTAAACAACCTTGGTTTTTGTTATAACTATCTTCAATTTTTTCTTAACAACCTCGATTTTGTTATACTTTTGTTTAACTTTTCTTGAAAAACTTAATTTTTTATAACTATCTTCAATTTTTTTTTTCCTCGGCAATCTTGATTTTGCTATATCTACGTTTAATTTTTACTTGGTAACCTTGATTTTTCTCATAACTTTGTTTAATTTTTTCTTGGCAACCTCGATTTTTGTCACACCTATCTTTAATTTTTCTTAACAATCTTAATTTTTGTCATACCTAAACTCAATTTCTTTCTAAATAACCTTGATTTTTGTAATAACTTTGTTTAATTTTTCTTGGTAACCTTGGTTTTTGTCATACCTAACCTCAATTTCTTCTAGACAAACTTGATTTTGTTATACTTTGCTTAATTTTTCTTGATAACCTCGATTTTTATTATACTTATCTTCCATTTTTTCTAAACTGTCTTGTTTTTGTTATACCTAATTTCAATTTTTTTTCTTGACATTCTCAATTTTCCTTATACCTTTATTTAATTTTTTCTTGGCAACCTTGATTTTTGTCATACCTTTGTTTAATTTTTTCTTAACAATCTTGATTTTGTTATACAGTACCTTTGCTTAATTTTTTCTTGGTAATCTTGATTTTTGTCATACCTAACCTCAATTTTTTTCTAAACAAGCTTGCTTGTTGTCATACCTTTGTTTAATTTTTCTTAACAACCTTGGTTTTGTTGCACCTACCTTTAATTTTTTTCTAGACAAACTTGATTTTGTTATATCTATGCTTAATTTTTTCTTGGTAACCTTGGTTTTTGTTATACCTTTGCTTAATTTTTTCTTGACAACCTTGATTTTTAGATACCTACATTTAATTTTTCCCTAAGAAAGCTTGATTTTTAGGTACCTTTATTCAATTTTTATCTAAGCAGTCTTGATTTTTGTTATACCCAATCTCAATTTTTTCTTGGCAACCTTGATTTTTAGATACCCGCATTCGATTTTTCCCTAAGAAAGCTTGACTTTTAGGTACCTTTATTCAATTTTAAAACTTTTTGTCTAAGCAGTCTTGATTTTTGTTATACCTAAATTGAATTTTTTTTATCTTGGCAACCTTGATCTTCGCAGTCAAAGTAATTCTTAAAAGTTTGAATTTTTATTGATAGGTTATTCGTGTTCAATAAGCAGATGTTTCATAATAAAAAATTCGTCTTTCTTCTTTAGTAAACCGAATTCAAACATAGTTATTATTTTTATGTTGTATGAATTTAATTTCTAGTGTTACATTTTAATTGTTTCAAAAATGAATTCAGTTTTAAATGTGTTTAATCTTTTGGTCGTTTTATAAACTTTTAATAATAAGAAAGCTACCCGTAATCTCTGTAAGCGTGACCATATGCTTTTGATAATTGCGTCTCTTACACAGAAGCTGACCGTATCCTGCTCATAGCGTATTGCGTTTCCTGACGTATTCATGATCGGAGTTTGAAAATCTGGTTACCTTAATTTCCAGAGTAAAAATAGAGTAAGCGAAAATTTCTATGATGCACCTCGATTTTTATAGTTTTTAACAATTTTCTGTAGAAAGGAAAATTTATTACAAGCTTGACCCAAAAACTTTGATTTCAAAACACCGCTTAGTTTGATCCCCAATTAATTGCAACCGTTTATGTTAAAAAGTTTTACATTTTTTCACTTTTACTAAAGAAATTCATCATAAAACTGAGCATTTTAATTCATTTTACCAACTAAATTTTCTAAAATTAACATAAAATTTGAAATCAAATAAGGCCAACGTAAGTAAGATCGATTCCAAGAAAAGTCAGTTGTTTTTTGAAAATATATTAAGATTTATTCTATCAAGTCCTATCACAGATAGTTCTTATGTCTACCACCAAGCTGAAATTATTTAATAAATTTATTGACTAGCTCGAAATCTGAAAATAAACCTTTGAAAAATCAGGATTTTTAAAAAATACCTAAAAATTTTGCTTTCAGGACACGTTTTTGCTTGGGGTAACAAACACAAATAAAGAAACCAACAAATTCACTCTTTTATCTTGAGCGTCGCTAACCTCTAAGAAAAACTAGACGATGTCAAAGAAAACGTCTACGGATATTAAAAATTAAACTTTTAAATTTCATTTTCCACAATAACGTTTTGTGGTCAATTATTGCACTAGTTTAACCAAAAATATTTTAGTTTTTCTTCAACCCAAATAAATGTTTTAACCAAAAACTTCATGAATCGATATTAAAAATTGATCCACGAATATAATTTTATACATTTTTCACACGGAGGTTTTGCGGTTAGGTGCTAAAATTGTAAAAACTTTGAGCCTAATTGTCACCATTTTAAAATTCTCTCACATTGTAAAGTTTTTTGTATGGAAACACTAGATTCTTTTTACGTGAAAAAATTTAACTTTTTGAAAGACCGACCTTTTTTCCAAGTGTCTTAAAAGTTACAAAAACACTAGCTTAAAAAATCTAAAAAATTTTTTCCTGAAAAGTGTGCATTTCTTTGTTGCAGAAGTTTAGTTTTTAGAACCAAACCCTAAAAAATTCTACTTTATGTTAGATTTTTGACATTTTTTCAATGCATATCAACAATTCAATCTCAAATTTTTTGTCACAATTGTTTTCTTAATTGCACAAATGTTGTAATTTGTCAAACTCTTTAATTGTTACACAGAAGCAAATATTTCGACTTTTGCACGGTTCTCATTTTATTTTGTTTTTTCTTTCTCAAAGTGAAAAGAGTCGCATGAAAGGTTTTAACTAAATCGATTCGTTTGTTTTCAATACTAAGCAACAACACAAACATTTCAAAGTTAACTAACAAAAAGTTGACTAATCAAGTTTAATAGACTCATGAAAAGATATCAATTTTTGACTTAAAAAGTTTTTCACCTTGTTACCTAAACGTTTTCAATCTACTTTGCATTAAAAAGGTGTTTAGCATCACAAAATTTCACGAGATTTTCTCAAGTTGAAACCGTCTTGATTGAAAAATTTGGCGTTAAAAGTTGTTTGATTTGCAAATCAATATCTGTTTTTAGCAACTGTTTATTCATCACGGGTGTTTTAAATTAATTTTATGATAAAAATCAGTCCACCTTACAAATTTTAACTAGTTGAAACCGTTTGCAGCAAAAGATTTTGAATGAAGACCGTCATTGGACTTAGACACACTTTATTGAAGCTGTTTTAGAGCTGCAAACCAAGAAAGTTTTAAACTAAGTTTGGTGTTTTTCGCGCGCATTGCATAAATTTTTTACAAAGAAGCGATATGCAGTTTTTGGCGGGAGCTCTCGAGCATCATCAAGATTTCCTCAATGACCAGTTGTCTATCTCTAAAACAAAAGACCAACGTCCTCCGCCTGTCACCCGACGATTACCACGAACTAGAGACTATCACCAACCGGTGAAAGAGTTGAAAATAGGAAAAAAACAACTGTTATAACAAAGCAAAAATGGGAAAAAAAAAAATAATAATCCATGCGGTTCACCATTTATAAGTTTTGTTTTGAGATGAGTTGCTCCATTTCAATAAAATGAATTCTTTCGAACAACGGTTTTATTCTTTTGGAGGTTTTTTTAGCGAAAATTTTAAAAGAAGCCTCGCAAGGGCTGGCTTTTCTCGATGTCTGGGGACCGGTTTCCCCGATGCCGTGATATGCAACGTATGCATCTTGAAGCTCGTCAATCTTGACGAATGGATGGATTTTGAAGCAATACATGCGCAGTAAGTTTTTATTCATTAAGAAATGTATACAACAATTTGTAAATTAAAGAGTTTCTTGTGGAACAATTCGTGAAAAAATCGCTCTATTTTAATTGTTTATACGTTGATACAAGAGATTTTGAAAATAATGTCTTATCGTTTACGCTGGCAATAGAGTAATAGAAATTGAAATACCACACGTCATCGAGATTTTCTAATAATATCCAATTTTTCTTAATATTTGTAAAATTGATTGATTGTCGCGCGTGTGTTTTTGTTAACACAGTTAAAATGTTTGTGAAAAAAGTATACTTAATATATTTAATTAATGTAAAATAAATGTATAAAAAGAAGAAATTTTTGTTAAAACTGTTTGCTGTGGTTTTAAAATATAAATATTCAGAGTTTATATGTTTTGTCGCGTCATCAAAGTGTCAACTGTACTGAAATCTACAAAGTTTGAATATTATTAAACAACTAAAAACATTGTTTAAACTTTTTCAGTTTACGACCAACATGTGAGTTTGTGGGGCAATTGAGGGTGAGCGAGGCGGCGCGGGAGTGGGCTGCTTTCGGATCACCTGATCAATTAATTTTTGAAGATGGACGTTGGAGAGTAGAAGCAACCGACGCTTCGTCGAATATTTACTTCTCACCTCCCCAACACTCCACAATAACTTTCCCTCGTGTTGACCTATCGTCTTCACCACCTCCTCCCAACTTCCAAATTCAAAATCTCGCAACTTGTTGCATTTGTTTGGATGCGCTGAGGGAGGTGGTTGTTTTTCCGTGTCTTCACTTGGCTACTTGTCGTCGTTGTCACGACCGATTAGAGCGTCGTTGCTGTGTCTGCAGAAGTAATGTTTTAGATTTTATATGTGTTGTGCTTGCATGATAAATAGTTTTGATAAAGTTTGATGTTTATTTCAGCGAAGACTAATGAGGTTTAAATGTGGAGCACTATCTTTTACGTTTATATTTTATCAAAAAATTGTCTGCCAGCATAAAAAGAGTAATTCATTTAGTGCGTTCAATAAAAAAGCAAAAATTTTCTCTCTTGAAGAACTATCTTACACCTAAACTACTTGCTTCCTCATGCAACTTGTTGTTGGTTTTCTTTCTTTTATGTTTCAGGAAATCATCTATACGTTCGAACAAAACAGTGCTCCGATGATTCAACTGCCTTACCGTCACTGATTGGAATAATTTTGCAAGAAATTTGTCTTGATTTTATATCAACACGTTTATAATTTCATTAATCTTTCGTTCAGTAATGACAATATTATTTAATTCTCTTTTTATTTAATTCTTTGTTGTACTGAGGCATTTGTTCTTTGAAATGATCATATGATCCAGAACAGGATTTCTTTCGGTGGGTTTGTTTGCCTGTTCGGCTGGTGGAGTATGTTCAAACTTTCACTTATTTTGAGGTTTGATCATATTCTATGAGCCACACTCTGCTATGGTCCCACCAATGCACCGCCCCCACGGCAGAGATTCGTTTTTATCAAATGACCTCAACATAACTTAATTTTTAATGTGTTTCTTATTTTTATCTTCCTTTCATTGCTATCTTAGCAAACTACAACGTACATTCGTTTTGTTGTTTCTTCTTTTTTCTAATTCACAGTCTTACGTTTATCATTAAATTATAGTTGCATTTTTATTATGTGGCGGAGCAAAAATAAAAGAAAACTGAACTGAACTGAACTGAACTGAAAATTGAGGAAATCTTGATGATGCTCAAGAGCTCCCGCCAAAAACTGCATATCGCTTCTTTGTAAAAAATTTATGCAATGCGCGCGAAAAACACCAAACTTAGTTTAAAACTTTCTTGGTTTGCAGCTCTAAAACAGCTTCAATAAAGTGTGTCTAAGTCCAATGACGGTCTTCATTCAAAATCTTTTGCTGCAAACGGTTTCAACTAGTTAAAATTTGTAAGGTGGACTGATTTTTATCATAAAATTAATTTAAAACACCCGTGATGAATAAACAGTTGCTAAAAACAGATATTGATTTGCAAATCAAACAACTTTTAACGCCAAATTTTTCAATCAAGACGGTTTCAACTTGAGAAAATCTCGTGAAATTTTGTGATGCTAAACACCTTTTTAATGCAAAGTAGATTGAAAACGTTTAGGTAACAAGGTGAAAAACTTTTTAAGTCAAAAATTGATATCTTTTCATGAGTCTATTAAACTTGATTAGTCAACTTTTTGTTAGTTAACTTTGAAATGTTTGTGTTGTTGCTTAGTATTGAAAACAAACGAATCGATTTAGTTAAAACCTTTCATGCGACTCTTTTCACTTTGAGAAAGAAAAAACAAAATAAAATGAGAACCGTGCAAAAGTCGAAATATTTGCTTCTGTGTAACAATTAAAGAGTTTGACAAATTACAACATTTGTGCAATTAAGAAAACAATTGTGACAAAAAATTTGAGATTGAATTGTTGATATGCATTGAAAAAATGTCAAAAATCTAACATAAAGTAGAATTTTTTAGGGTTTGGTTCTAAAAACTAAACTTCTGCAACAAAGAAATGCACACTTTTCAGGAAAAAATTTTTTAGATTTTTTAAGCTAGTGTTTTTGTAACTTTTAAGACACTTGGAAAAAAGGTCGGTCTTTCAAAAAGTTAAATTTTTTCACGTAAAAAGAATCTAGTGTTTCCATACAAAAAACTTTACAATGTGAGAGAATTTTAAAATGGTGACAATTAGGCTCAAAGTTTTTACAATTTTAGCACCTAACCGCAAAACCTCCGTGTGAAAAATGTATAAAATTATATTCGTGGATCAATTTTTAATATCGATTCATGAAGTTTTTGGTTAAAACATTTATTTGGGTTGAAGAAAAACTAAAATATTTTTGGTTAAACTAGTGCAATAATTGACCACAAAACGTTATTGTGGAAAATGAAATTTAAAAGTTTAATTTTTAATATCCGTAGACGTTTTCTTTGACATCGTCTAGTTTTTCTTAGAGGTTAGCGACGCTCAAGATAAAAGAGTGAATTTGTTGGTTTCTTTATTTGTGTTTGTTACCCCAAGCAAAAACGTGTCCTGAAAGCAAAATTTTTAGGTATTTTTTAAAAATCCTGATTTTTCAAAGGTTTATTTTCAGATTTCGAGCTAGTCAATAAATTTATTAAATAATTTCAGCTTGGTGGTAGACATAAGAACTATCTGTGATAGGACTTGATAGAATAAATCTTAATATATTTTCAAAAAACAACTGACTTTTCTTGGAATCGATCTTACTTACGTTGGCCTTATTTGATTTCAAATTTTATGTTAATTTTAGAAAATTTAGTTGGTAAAATGAATTAAAATGCTCAGTTTTATGATGAATTTCTTTAGTAAAAGTGAAAAAATGTAAAACTTTTTAACATAAACGGTTGCAATTAATTGGGGATCAAACTAAGCGGTGTTTTGAAATCAAAGTTTTTGGGTCAAGCTTGTAATAAATTTTCCTTTCTACAGAAAATTGTTAAAAACTATAAAAATCGAGGTGCATCATAGAAATTTTCGCTTACTCTATTTTTACTCTGGAAATTAAGGTAACCAGATTTTCAAACTCCGATCATGAATACGTCAGGAAACGCAATACGCTATGAGCAGGATACGGTCAGCTTCTGTGTAAGAGACGCAATTATCAAAAGCATATGGTCACGCTTACAGAGATTACGGGTAGCTTTCTTATTATTAAAAGTTTATAAAACGACCAAAAGATTAAACACATTTAAAACTGAATTCATTTTTGAAACAATTAAAATGTAACACTAGAAATTAAATTCATACAACATAAAAATAATAACTATGTTTGAATTCGGTTTACTAAAGAAGAAAGACGAATTTTTTATTATGAAACATCTGCTTATTGAACACGAATAACCTATCAATAAAAATTCAAACTTTTAAGAATTACTTTGACTGCGAAGATCAAGGTTGCCAAGATAAAAAAAATTCAATTTAGGTATAACAAAAATCAAGACTGCTTAGACAAAAAGTTTTAAAATTGAATAAAGGTACCTAAAAGTCAAGCTTTCTTAGGGAAAAATCGAATGCGGGTATCTAAAAATCAAGGTTGCCAAGAAAAAATTGAGATTGGGTATAACAAAAATCAAGACTGCTTAGATAAAAATTGAATAAAGGTACCTAAAAATCAAGCTTTCTTAGGGAAAAATTAAATGTAGGTATCTAAAAATCAAGGTTGTCAAGAAAAAATTAAGCAAAGGTATAACAAAAACCAAGGTTACCAAGAAAAAATTAAGCATAGATATAACAAAATCAAGTTTGTCTAGAAAAAAATTAAAGGTAGGTGCAACAAAACCAAGGTTGTTAAGAAAAATTAAACAAAGGTATGACAACAAGCAAGCTTGTTTAGAAAAAAATTGAGGTTAGGTATGACAAAAATCAAGATTACCAAGAAAAAATTAAGCAAAGGTACTGTATAACAAAATCAAGATTGTTAAGAAAAAATTAAACAAAGGTATGACAAAAATCAAGGTTGCCAAGAAAAAATTAAATAAAGGTATAAGGAAAATTGAGAATGTCAAGAAAAAAAATTGAAATTAGGTATAACAAAAACAAGACAGTTTAGAAAAAATGGAAGATAAGTATAATAAAAATCGAGGTTATCAAGAAAAATTAAGCAAAGTATAACAAAATCAAGTTTGTCTAGAAGAAATTGAGGTTAGGTATGACAAAAACCAAGGTTACCAAGAAAAATTAAACAAAGTTATTACAAAAATCAAGGTTATTTAGAAAGAAATTGAGTTTAGGTATGACAAAAATTAAGATTGTTAAGAAAAATTAAAGATAGGTGTGACAAAAATCGAGGTTGCCAAGAAAAAATTAAACAAAGTTATGAGAAAAATCAAGGTTACCAAGTAAAAATTAAACGTAGATATAGCAAAATCAAGATTGCCGAGGAAAAAAAAAATTGAAGATAGTTATAAAAAATTAAGTTTTTCAAGAAAAGTTAAACAAAAGTATAACAAAATCGAGGTTGTTAAGAAAAAATTGAAGATAGTTATAACAAAAACCAAGGTTGTTTAGAAAAAAAATTGAAGGTGGGTGCAACAAAAATCAAGTTTGTCTCGAAGAAATTGAGGTTAGATATGACAAAAATCAAGGTTACCAAGAAAAATTGAAGGTAGATATGACAAAAATCAAGGTTGCCTAGGAAAAATTAAGCAAAGGTTTGACAAAAAACAAGGTTGTTTAGAAAAAAAATTAAGCGAAGGTATAACAAAAATCAAGTTTCTTTAGAAGAAATTGAGGTTAGGAATGACAAAAATCAAGGTTACCAAGAAAAATTAAACAAAGGTATGACAAAAACCATGATTGTTAAGAAAAATTAAACACCGGTATGACAAAAAATCAAGGTTGACAAGAAAAATTAAGGTTATGTATAACAAAAATCAAGGTTGTCAAGAAAAAATTGAAGATAAATATCTAAAAATCGCGGTTGACTAAGAAAATGTTTGAAGAATTAAACAAATGTGTGACAAAAATCAAGCTTGTATAGGAGAAAATTGAAGATAGGAATGACGAAAATCAAAATAAACTTTTAAAAATTCAACAAAAGTATAATAAAAATCATGGTTGACAAAGAAAAGTTTGGAAAAATTCAACAAGGGTATAGCAGAAATCAAACTTGTATAGGAGAAAATTGAAGATAGGAATGACGAAAATCAAGATAAACTTTTAAAAATTCAACAAAAGTATAATAAAAATCATGGTTGACAAAGAAAAGTTTGGAAAAATTCAACAAGGGTATAGCAAAAATCAAACTTGTTTAGAAAAAAAAATTAAAATAGGTATCTAAAAATCACGGTTGACTAATAAAATGTTTGAAGAATTAAACAAATGTGTAACAAAAATCAAGGTTGTCTAAAGAAAAACTTTTAAAATTTCAACAAAGGTATAATAAAAATCGAATTTGTCTAGAAAAAATTAAAGATAGGTGTAACAAAAACCAAGGTTGTGTAAGAAAAATTTTTGAAAAATTGAGCATAAGTATAACAAAAATCAAGCTCGCCTATAAAGAATTTGAAGATAGTTATAAAAATTAAGATTGATTAGAAAAAGTTAAACAAAGTTATAATAAAAATCAAGGTTTAAAATTGAATAAAATATCTAAAAACCAAACTTTTTTTAGGGAAAAATTGAGAAATTGGACATAAATATATAACAAAAATCGAGACAAAGTTTGCAATGCACAAAGAAACCTATACAAACAATCCCGGTAAAAACCTAGGGAATTCCCCATGGGAAAACTGTGTATTGACCTGTCTTGTCCAAACTTATCCTTTGTGGAACATATTTTGACAGGTTTTTTCTATGGAGCGTTTAAAAACAGGAAATTGGTTAAAGAAATTTTCTATTGTATAGCTAAAATCAATAAAAGCTTTGACAGGTTTTTCTACAGACTGCTTAAAAAACAGGAAACCGATTGAGAGAATTTCTATTGTACGCTTCAAAAGCTTTGACAGGTTTTTCTATAGAGTGCTTAAAAACAGGAAATTGGTTAAAGAAATTTTCTATTGTACGCTTAAAATCAAGAAATTGGTTAAAGAAATTTTCTATTGTGCGCTTAAAAACAGGAAAAACTTTGCTTTATTGCTTTAAAATCTTGCAGAATGTCTTGAAATAACCTTATGTTTTGAAGTCTTGGACCAGAAACGAACTCAGGACTACTGCTGTTCTTAGGGTTTGGTTTAATATTATCTTGGGTAGGAGTGAAACTTAGGACCACTGGTTTTCTTAGAGTTAGGGTTTATACTGTCTTGGGTGGGAGTCAAACTCAGGACCTTTCTTAGGATTAGGGTTTACAGCTTCGCTGTCTTGGTTGGGAGTCAAACTCAGGACTACTAATTTTCTTAGGGTTAGGATTTATATTGTCTTGAACAAGAAACGAACTCAAGACCATTGACTTTCTTAAGGTTAGAGTTTATACTGTCTTGGGTGGGAATCTAACTCAGGACTTCTGCCTTTCTTAAGATTTAAATATATATTATCTAGGGAAGGAATCCAACTCAGGCCTATTAATTTTCTTAAGGTTAGAGTTTATACTGTCTTGGGTGGGAATCTAACTCAGGACCTTTCTTAGGATTAGGATTTACAGCTTCGCTGTCTTGGTTGGGGATCAAACTCAAGACTACTGGTTTTCTTAGGGTTAGGATTTACAGCTTCGCTGTCTTGGTTGGGAGTCAAACTCAGGACTTCTGTCTTTCTTAAAGTTTGGTTTTATATTATCTAGGGAAGGAATTCAACTCAGGACTACTAATTTTCTTAGGGCTAGGATTTATATTGTCTTGGGTAGGAATCAAGCTCAGGACCTTTGTTAGGATTAGGATTTCTACTGTCTTGGGTGGGAGTCGAACTCAGGACTACTGTCTGTTTTAGGTTTAGGTTTTATATTGTCTTGGCTAAGAATTGAACCCAGCATCATCGTCTTTCTTAGGAATAGGAATAAGAATAGAAATAAGATTAGGAATAGGAATAAGATTAGAAATAGGAGTAGGATTAGGAATAGAAGTAAGATTAGGAATAGGAGTAGGATTAGGAATAAGAGTAGGATTAGGAATAGGAGTAGGATTAGGAATAGGAGTAAAATTCGGAATAAGATTCAAAATAGGAGTAGGATTAGGAATAGGAATAGGATTAGGATTAAGAATAGGATGGGATTAGAAATAGAGGTAGGATTAGGAATAGGAGTAGGATTAGAAATAGGAGTACAATTAGGAATAGGAATAGGATTAGAAATAGGAGTAAAATTAGAAATAGGAGTAAAATTAGGAGTAGGATTAGGAATAGGAGTAAGATTAGGAATAGGATTAGGAGTAGAATTAGGATTCAAAATAGGATTAGGATTCGGAATAGGATTCGGATTCGGATCCGGATCCGCCACTGCTCTCTAGCGCCACTCTCCGCCACCGCTCTCTAGCGCCACCCTCCGCCACCGCTCTCTAGCGCCACCCTCCACCACCGCGCCACTGATGACGTCATATGCGCCACTGCGCCACCTGCTCTCTAGCGCCCCTAGCGGAAACGGGCACCAAACCAGCCTTTACCTACTACTAACGTTCCTTGTTCAGTTTGTATGTCTCAAGGAAGAGCCAATCAGGTAACATCAGCTTGTTTACTAAAAGACTCATGTACTTGTGTGAAAACCCGATACAAAAAAAATAAGCAGTTTCTGGAGATGAATAAAGTTTCTGTCGATAGTTCATAGGTTGATTTAGTTATTATGTTAAATGCAAGAACAAAGAGATAAAGTCGAAAAATTTATTTAGTTTTACCTCCATATTTTTTTACAGTTTTCCGAAAACAATTTTTTATCAAACTGATTGAAAGTACTTAAAATGCCTGTAAACGTGTTCTCGGAAATTTTTTTAATAGCAGCATTTTTCTTAACAACTACTGCAATCGACATAGTTTCGGTTTGGTTCTCACCCTTGTCCTGCTTTTGTGCCGCAAAAAAAAGTATTTTACTTACTTTTTTTTCTTCTGACAAGCGACTCTAAATTTTCCTCAAAATCACTTGATAAACAACGAATTGATAAAAGAAGATAAAAGAAACGATAAAAAAGATAAAATAAAAAAATAATTTAATGGCAATTTACTTTTAAAAAATAATAGATAAAATTAAAAATTTAAAGAATGATAAATAAAAAAATAATTTAAACAATAAAAAAAAAGAATGAATAAAAATAAAAGAAGATAAATGAAAAAAATTGATAAATGCTTAAATATTGGCAAATAAAAAACTTTGACTTCCAGATTTTGACAAAACGTATTTGAATTTTTTATCAACCAAATTCTTTTTTTCAGCCAGCGTGCAATGTCAAAACGGCGATTTGATGAATAATAAAATATTATCAAGTGTCAAAAGTAAATCTGTGTTCCCGCAAGATAAGCCATTTACACAAAAATTTCAACCAAAAATAAGCTTTTGCATACAAAGCTAAAAAACGTAAAATTATTTGTTTTTCTTAAACATTAATAGTTGTTTTTTGTTTATAGCTGATGATACCTGGCAAAGTTGCTTGCCCTGGAAATTGGAAAAAAGAATACACAGGATACATTATGGGACCTCATCGCACTCAGAAACATTCGGGCCAGTACATATGTGTTGATGAAAAACCTCAAATTGTTCACGGATCCGACCAAACAGGAAACGGGGAACGTTTGTATCTAGTGGAGACCGAGTGTCCTTCACTTCAGTGTGGTCCGTATGTTAACGGCAGAGAATTGAGATGTGTCGTTTGTACAATATAAATATTTAGTAGAGGTTTGCTGCAATACAAAACGTGCCAAAAATGCAAAAAATGGGTTAATAGATTTGCAATAATCTTAAACAACAACTTTAATTAAATTCAGACAGCCTTCACTGATAAAAAGAAAGTTTAATAAAATCAATTTAATTGCTGTAAAAGAAAAGATTAGATCACTTTTTGTTGAGATGCTTTTTTTTTTTGAAAAAAAATCTAAAATGGTAAGATAATGTCTTGAATTTAATGTTTGTTCCAGTCATTTATTTCGTTTTTTAAATATATTTCATGCGTTAATTGTTTGTTATGACTTCAACCGTTTGTTTTGCCACGTGTTTTTTATGGTACAGTTATCACTTGACTTTTTAACATCAGTTTTGAAGAATAATATAAACTTTTTAATGTTTTTTAAAGTGTTAAAATAAGTGAAATCTAAATCATAATTATTTAAGTCAGTAGTTTTCAAATTTTTGGCGGCATTCTCACCTTTAAGTCTTACAGTAGATACTGTCATTTCCCAAAGAATTCACTTCAAGGAAATTCCTATTCTTATATCAAGCGGAGAAATTTTTTCTCTTGAGTTTTTTTAACCTAAATTTTATAAATGAGCTTCCTGGATAACTTTAATTTGGATAGCAAATTTGGTTAAACACAAAAAAATGTCTGCACCTTAATAATTGAAATAAAAACTTTCTTTTTTGGTCTTCATCAAAACTATGATCCAAATTCCGGTTATCATAAAAAGTTAATGGTTAAATTTGCGTTCAAATTAAAGTGAAGGCCAAAAAAGTTTTCAATTTATTGAAACTACTTTTAACAGTTGTCATCATTCAATTGTGAAAGACGTGCCAATCTTTTTTGGGTCAACTTGCATTGTATTAAAACTCTGAAATTCCCCTCCACACGGCGATTTTTTCTTTGTAAAAATTTTGGTTTTCTTTTTAGAAGGTCAAGTGGTTTAATTTGAGAAACACTAATTTAAATTTAGACAGTTTCCAATTTGTTGTTTTCTTCAAAATTTTTAAAGTTTATAATTATTTTTTATTGAACTTATGCAAACATGGAGATTTTGTAATTTTGTTTTTCTTTGAAAAATTACTTGATTTGATTGATCTTGTAAATATGCAACAATTTAAAAATCTTGGAAAGCACATCGGGGTAATTGCTTGAAAATTAAAACTTGTAAAAAATTATTCTGATCTCATTGCCGTGAAATTGAAAAAAAAGATATTGCAAAATGAAAAAGCAAAGCGTTATAACGACGATATTTTGCTCCAAAAACAGATTAAAACTTTGTGAACAAGAACTAGATTTTGAATTGTTCAAGTAGAAACGTTTCAAGAAGTAGAAAATTGACAACAACAAGCAACCTTGCAATGCGAGTGAACGAATGAATTAAAAAACAAATATTAATAGTTTGACTTTAAATTAAAAATATTAATATTATGTTCATTAAAATGACAAGCTACCAAGTAATAATAAGATTAGGCTAAATACACAATTAAAGATTAACAAACTTTGGGTTTCTATTATGATTTTAACCCTATATGGACAAATGGGACAGATCTGGCACGTTTCAAAAAAACGTTATTTAGTGAACATTTTTAGAAATTTTTTTAAATAAACGATTTTTTTAGATTTGTCATATCTAGTTGGTATAGTTTTGAGTTAGAAACCCTAAAACTTCAACCAGTGTGAAAGTAATAGTCAGTTCTTTGGTTGTTTGGCAAGGTTAGTAAAAAATGCTGATACTTACTATTTTGCATTAAGTAGTTCTTGATAAGCAACCAAATTTTTTGACCAAATAAAATTTTTTTGTATTTAGTAAAAGCAGTTCTATCATATCAATAAAAAATTTTTAATGTTTGCTTATTGTGATTAATGTGGTATCGATTAATTTAAACGTGCCAGATCTGTCCACCTGGTCCACAAAGTTTGATTTATATGCTGAAGATCTAAATATAATCTGAGTGTTATGTTGCATTTTTTTTTAATATTTTGAGTAAATATAGTGTAATAATAAATTACTTATGAATGTTCGAAATTTTTATGACATAAAGAATTGGGCAGCTATCGCTGGGGGTGAAAATGGGGAGAGCGAAAATGAATTTTTAGCAGAAAGTGACTCTAATGATGAATATGTTTATTGTAAATCCAGTTACAAAAACCATCAAAGTGAAGAAAGTATTTAGATTACATAGAAAAAAGAGCCAAATGCAAACTGCCTGGGTACACAAGCAAAACTTACATTTTTTGCATAAAATACGAAATGTTTCTTTGCCTGAACAAAAATAAAACTGTTTTAAAACATTTCACAAAAGCTAAAAGTATTCAAATTGTAATGTAAAATTACTTGTGTACTCGTTTTTGACTTTTATGGTTCAATTATTGCATGATATATAACGTTTTGATTTTTCGTACTATGGACCAGTGGGACAGATCTGGCACGTTTAAAAATATTAAAAATAAATAAAAATTTTTTTAATATTTAGTCAAATATTGTGTAATAGAAAGCTACTGTCACTAAAAAATAGTTGAAATAATTTTTATTGAGCACAAAATTAAATTTGTCCATATATGGTTAAAAAATATAGAAACATAATTATTTTTTGAAATGATATTTAAAAACCTACTTGTACAATAGTTGCTTTGTTACAAGTTTTGTGTTTTGTCACAATAATTAATTGAAAATTGTTCAATTAATTTTACCTCTAAACGTCAACTTCAGTTAACGTAATTAATTTCACGCCCTAACTTGCATGCAATTAATTTTGACACTTATATGCCAGTTGTGAACTAAAAGCGATATTTCTACGTACAATACAATTTTACACGCTTATTTAAAAAAAATTTGCTTAATATTAGTGTTCATTGCTGAAGTGACTGTGGAACGAAAACATGTAATAATTTTGAAACTGTTCGGTAGTATAACACAAAGAAGGTCATAATTGCCGTTAAAATATATACATGTACTTTGTGAATTATTCGCATATAGATAGGGTTCTAATTAAGGTCTGAAATTTCCCGGACTTTTTATTTTCCCGGGATTTTCCGGAAAAAATTTAACTTCTGGGGATTGCAAAATGTAGGACGGAGATGGCAAAATATTACACAATTTCGTCTAAAAAATTTACTAAAGACTGAAAAAAAGGCCACCACTAACAATTAGTTTTCAACTTCTCCGTTTTTGTCCCAAATAGCAGGTGATTAATAAAAAAAGTTTTTTACTTACAATTAGTATCCAATTTCTTCATTTTTTTCTAAAAACAATGAAAAAGATCTTCACCTGCGATTCTAAGCTTTAGCTTAACATATCGGTCACGATCGACCAACGTATTAAGCACCCCTGCTTTAAATCATTATTTTAATCCGTAAAATTAGAAGTAAGAATGCTGACACCTGAAATCCACCTGGCAAGATTATTACTGTTTACAGAGAAAGAAATTTTACACAAGCAAATCTGCTAAAAGCTGGTTTTATTAGTGTTTACAACGCTTCGATTTTTGCTATTGATCAAATAATTTTTTTAATTCGCTCCCTTTTGTGAACAATTTAAACAAAAATTTTATAACATAAAAAGAAAGGCAAATCATTACACAATAAAGTTCCACATTGCAAAGAACTCATCTTAATTTTTCTACACTTTAAAAAAATATTTTGACTTGACTAATTTTTTAGAGTTGATTGCTTTTGATCACATCAATTTTTTTAATTTTACAGAAAACCTTTTTTGTTTCGAATGTTTTCTTCTTTTGGTTAAGTACACTAATTCATTAATAAAATATTTGTTTATTAAAATTTTGCTAACGTTTTCTGACGTAATTGTTTAACTTTTAATTGTTGTACGACTTGTTTAATTATTTAGGTCTATTTTTCGTAAAAGTTATAAAAAGTTAAAAATTAAAAGAAAAGTAATTTAATCACCATCAACTTAAATTTTAACTGTGACAAGTAATGTAACTTTTTTCAAAACTTATATAACCGACATTTTTTTCGATAGAAATTATTCAATTGATAGTCCGAATTTCAACATTATTGTTTGAAAAACAAAAACACCAGTACAATTATAGAATAATATTGCATTCAAGCACAGCTCAATGGATTTTGTTTGAATATTTTTTGAGTTTGTTTATGCAAATTTTTGAAAACTGTTACCAGGCTGAACAAAAGATCGGAACCGCCATTTCAATGCCATTTCTTTTTTTTCATTCCAGACCTGATATTTCCGATATACATTTTTTCTGATTGAAAAGGAAATATCGATAACATATAGATACTTGGTTCCACGACATTTTCGATAAGTATTAGCTCTAATTTTTGTAGAATTTCACTGGTTAAACCAATGGTTCTCAAACGGCACCCTAGAGTGCCATTTGCGTTTTGCTAGCGTGCTGCAAGCTATAGCACATTATTCACTAATTCAGGAAAAAAGTTGAGTGTTGTAAGGTTATTTTGAATTATCAGCTTCAATGTTACTACATATATTTGTATTTTTCAATCTATGTGCCGCGAAAAATTTCGGAAAAAAATTATCTAAGGGCGTCGAATATTGCGTTTTTTACACGTAAAATATGTATTAGAAACCGAACTGCTTAAAAATGAGAAGCACCAGACTCGAGTTATGCTCTTATTAGTGCTCGTCAGTGATGCATATCTCGGCTGCGAATCGAACTCGCTACATGTGGTCTTCCACGCAGGAGACAACACCACTAGACCACGCGAGCCCGACAACATCTCGATCACAAGCAGCTGGAAATGATTCCCGGCTTTGCCGCGCAAGGAATACACAGAATCCACTAGTAACTCGAGTCTGGTGCTTCTCATTTTTAAGCAGTTTGATTTGTAATATCATCCAAAATACCTCATGTTATTTATAAAATCATAAATTTCTTCGCTCGCCAAGCTCTAGGAGTGTAAGCGCGATGCTTAACGCTTGTCGGGTAAGTCCCGGTCATGAGGTGCGGCCTTGGTCTTACCACACAGTGGATTCTGTGTATTCCTTGCGCGGCAAAGCCGGGAATCATTTCCAGCTGCTTGTGATCGAGATGTTGTCGGGCTCGCGTGGTCTAGTGGTGTTGTCTCCTGCGTGGAAGACCACATGTAGCGAGTTCGATTCGCAGCCGAGATATGCATCACTTACGAGCTCTAAGAAGAGCATAACTCGAGTCTGGTGCTTCTCATTTTTAAGCAGTTCGGTTTCTAATATCATCCAAAATACGTACCTCATGTTATTTATGAAATATGTATTATTTGTAGCGAAGACCGTTTTTATTTAGAAAGAACTAATTTTGGGAAAGAAATTGACAAGAAAAACCGTGAATTCAGGTGAAGAGCTTTTTTTTTAGAGATCACATAATTTTGGGTCGGAAATCAAGGCTACTAGCTGAAGTGAGCCGCAAACTTTGAAAGGTACCAATTATGCGCCGCGGCCAGAACAACGATATTTTTAGAATATAACTGATTTTAGGGACAAAAGATAAAAATCTGAACCCAATTCTGGGTGAAAACTTTTTTTGTTTTTAGAGATCACCTGATTTTGGAAACAAAATTTAATAAAAATAGTCTAAAGTGCCGCAATCGGAAAAAGTTTGAGAAACACTGGGTTAGACCTTGCCTTGGATGAAAGGTTTCATTAATTTCGAAACAAAACTAAACCCAACTTCAAACAAATTCTGTTTGCGCGGTTCCATGTGTTTATTCATTACTAATACACTTGCTGTATTTATGCAACAAATATCAAGCAAATACGAAAATGCAATCGTGGTCCATTCTTGACACTTGGTTTTACTTGAATAAAAGTAATTTTTCGGTCTACAATATCTGTACCTCCTCGTATAATCACGTAACTTGTATAAAGCTGGTTTCTTCTTTTAATTTTTTGAAATTTAAAAAATTGGGTGCATTGTTGATAAGATTAAAATATTTCGCTTTTCTATACTTTTAGAGTTTACAATAAAAGAATTAAGGTTGATATTTTTTTCAGGTTCGTTCCAAAAAACTTTTTAGAAACCAATATCTCTATTTCACACTTGCTTTGTTTCGTTTGATATTTCTTTGCGCTTAGCTTGAATAGTGCCGATGGTAGTAATTTTCCATTCCAATAGCCATTATACCAAAGGTTTTGAACTATATAATCGATCGTAAGATCAACTTTTATAATAATGCCAAATAAAGAGCTCGGGATTTTATCCAAATTTGTTAAAAAATTTTACACGAAAAGAAATCTATTGATAAATCTACAATTACATCTTTTTTAACATAAACAACTTCCCTTGGAAAGAGAGATTGAAAGCGTTTTATTGGCTCGTAAAATGTTTGAGTAAACATAGTTAATAAACCATTCGGTCTCAATTGCTTTGATAAACAGATTACAATTTGCCTTTTTCTCGCTTTTGGCGGCTTTTTTCTCACGTTTTATGATATAGTCAAAGAACTAGTGTCTAGGTTTCAAAAAACTATTAATAACTCCAAAATTACATGGACGATTTTTTTAAAAACTGCACCAACTTTTAAATGAATAAAAATCAGGAAAAATTATAAAATTTGAAAAAATTCGTGCAAGTATTTTTGAGAAGCACACAGCATTTTAACAGTGTGGGCATATTCCACCCCCCCAGTTGTAATAGGGTTAAACTCAAATGCAATAAACTAAGATTTCCCGGAAAGTTTGTCCGGGATTCCAAAAATTTAAAACTTAAAAGTTCTAATATATGTTTTGTGAATTTTGAGAAAAATTGCTATACAAGTGCTATACTATACAAGTATAGTATATACTATACTTGTATATAGTATATAACTATACAAGTGCTATACTTTCTATAGTACAGTGCTATCTTGACATAGGAGTTAATTTGTTCCATGACCGAGCTTGTACCTCAATTTGCTCGTATGGCAAAGCGAATTTTCCCATTGAAATTAATGTAAATGCCATTAACCTATATCCTCCTATAGCGTCAGTTTAAACTGACGGCGCAAAAAGAAGGATTTTAAGCACATTGATACTTGTAGGACTCCAGTTTTTAGATTAAATTGACAATGAGGAATCAAGCTAATTGTCTGACTAACAAAAAGCTATCGCGATATTTACAACAGCCTAATTAAAAAAAAGCATTTTTTATATTGCAAAAAGAAGTAACTGCCATCAAACGGTTGTGAATTGAAAATAAATTGAAAAATTGCTAAAGATAGCTAAAAAATATATATTATTGAAGTGGTAGTAAGCCAAAAAAGAATCAAAAACAGGCTTGTAAAAGTTTTGTGATTTATTTACTTCCGTCAGTTTAAACTGACGCTAGGAGCAGGAGGGTACACTCAGACGTTAAACACAATTTCTTTTATTAAATGCGAAAACCTGATGGAATTATATCGTTTGATTGTGATGTCATAGAATGGTTGTGGTTTTCGAATATTTGCAAATACTTCGTTAGTTAATTGGTAATTGAGAACTGATACAAGACTAGTCGATAACTAGTTAACAAGCCAAGTTTCTTGTTATTTGCTTATCTAAACAGAAAGCACGCTGGGAGCAACTCTTGCCAGGAGGTAGAGTAATATACACAAAGTTCTTTTTTATTTTGGTCGGATACACTTTACAGGGATTATTGTTTTAATAGGCAGCCTAGCAAGTTTAAATCTAGTTGAATCGTGTTAACTTTAAAGTTGTTAATTAGAGCCAAATAACCTAAGGTTTAATTGTTTACTTGTGTCTGTTTATTGACACTAAAAATCACTATAAATTAAACAAAGCAGTTGACCGAAAGTATTGAGTAGCTTGAGTTGCTTTTTATAAGCGACAAAAATAATATTTACAACTGCTAATACTAGCATTCCTAGGCTTTATTTATTAGGCCGCTATGGCTAACCTGTTGCACAAAAATAAAAAAAATGACCGTTTTTGAAGCATTAGATGTATTTGAAGCTTTGAAGTCTAAATACATGTACAGCTTTGTTGCTGGTAAATCTGTGTCTACCGCAAATGTTATCATTTTCCTCCCAAAGAATGATGGTATAGATACCGACGAAGATGATGGAAATGATGTTAATTGTATTCCGGACAACCTTTGCGGAAGGCAACTTCCATCAAATGCTGAATAGGATTTGCAAGGAACAGGAGGCATAAAACTGATTACTGATGAATCGCAAGCTTTAGCAAGCGGTCAGGTAAAGTTCTATATTTTCTCTTGTTTCTGGAATACTAGGCTACCTGCTGGTGACTTTCAACCAAAAAATGTTTACTTATCAAAACAAACCAGTGCTGTTTCGCCAGCAACAAAAAAGTAGCATTTATACATATTTCAATAATAAACTTATAGATCTTGCTATACTATGATATACAGTATCTTCATTCAACTGTTTTATGTAATCTTGCTGCAATGCTTGCATTATGTAAACTTGGTACACAACGCAAATGATTTTTAAATTGTATAATTTTGTATTTCATGTTGGTATTCAACTTCATAATGTGTTTTTTAGAAAAGAATGATGAAACTTCTTGTTTCAAAACTGAAATGGAAGAAGGGTAAAATAGATGTGCATAGAGTTTTTGATAACTGGACCTTGACACACCCTTCCTTTGAAAAGCATATCTTGCCACATAAAATATTTGAAACGTTCTTGACGACTGAAGAGATGGAAAGAATATGTTTGGAATCAAATAAGTATGCTCGATACAAAAGCAACCGCTCGTTCATGATGATCATAAAAAAGTTGAAATAATTCATTGCCATCCTTGTGCTGAGCGGTTATAATCAATTGCCACGTCAAGAAATGTATTGGCAGAGGAGAGAGGACAACCAGGACTAAATAGTCACGGCACTGATGATTAAGAATGAGTTTGAAGAAAGTAAACACTTACTTCATCTTGCTGATAATAAAAGCTTGAACAAAACTGACAGATTTGTAAAGTTAGACCTGTTTAGACCAGTTTGATGCGGTAAACAAGCAGTGTGTGACTTACTACAAACCCGAGCAACATCTAAGCGTTGACGAATTCATGGTACTATACTTTGGGAAGCACGCAGCCAAACAATTATATTGTATTCATGGAAACCAATTAAGTTTGGCTACCTCAGCTGTGGGTACAGGCAAAACCGTCGCGATGCTGTGTTCAATTCCGTCCGTTAGTAAAGACACTTGTAATACTGTAAAGACATGTTACAGGTTCTATTTCTTGGATCAAGGCCACAGCAGTGTGAACATGTATGTTTCAGTGCTACCAATCACTGGATTGTTAAGGGGATGCACGACGATGTGCCAAACCAAAATGCTCTGAACCTCCCGGTACTCCCGCAAAGCCTGCAATGTTTATCTACATCCTGATTGTTTTAAAGAATACCATTTCAATTAGACAATGTTATGTACTTGGGCATGTAAACGAAAGATTGTGAACTAAAGTTTCTTGTTTATTAACGATGTTGTTTGTTTGTAGGCTTACTTGTTATCAAAAATTGGTTTGGTTCAAAAATAAAAACATTAAAGAAAAGCAATCTTGCGTTTTGTTTAACATGTACCCTCCTGCTCCTAGCGTCAGTTTAAACTGACGAAGTGAAATCATTCATATCTCACGAAAAACAAGATTTCTCACAAAAAGAGCGTTTTTTCCCTTCAAGTTACATCATTCCAAAGCTACAATAGAGAAATGAACAAAAAATTTTGATTCAGGAGGATATGGATTAATCCGTTTCAGTCCCCAAAGTACTCCCCATTTTTATTTTTATTTTTGATGTGTCTTTAAATAAGTACTTTCTCCAACACAAGCAAGTGTAGAACGTCTGTTTTCATCACTAAGGCTCATCAAAACAGACCAAAGGGCTACAATGAAGGAGAAACTCGCAGAAGCAATTTTATTTTACAAACAAATTATTACATTAAAATTTTTGAAAATTAAAACTAACTTTTCTTACTTCATTCTTTTAAAAACATATAAACCAAAAGTTTTGAACCAAGGTAAATTTTTTAATAATATTCTAATATGAATGTCTACAAACGGCAAGGAGCCTGCATGTTCAGTCTCGTACAAAATTAGAATAATTAAATTATCCATAAGATAGAAACTACAGATCCCCTTTTATTTTGTTTACAAGATTCGACAAAATTCACATACGTATATTTTCTTACTATCAATATATAACCATGAATTACTGTGAAGAAGATGAACTCCATGCCATCAAACTAATGACTGAAGTTTATTTGAGAAAAATGAGGATGAGCTTATTATTGGTATGGAAATGGCAATTTTTTCTGGAGTTTCTTTACATGGAGTGGATGATTCAGAAAAATTCTGAAATTAGTTGTATTTTATGGTTTTTCTGGTAGTCTATAATTGTGGGTTTTAAATTTTTAATTCTTTTGCTTATGGTTTTTTGTTTCTTTTGTTTTTTTTAAACTTTCGTTTTCAAATTTTCATTGTCAATAAATATTATAATTATTACGTACATTTATAAAAATTTTTACAATTATAAAATTTTCTTATTTACGTTTTAACCTCGCTATCTACTAATAAAAACGAAACTAAGCCACCTAAAGCAAGAAGCACCAAACTCGAGTTTTGTTCTTGTTTAAAGGTTGTCGATAATGATGCATACCTCACTGAGTTTCGAACCAACTAGATGTAGTCCCAGACGCAGGAGACAACACCCAGGGCCGACACAAGTCATTAATTGTATTAACATCAAGGTTTATCATAGGTTCGATTAACTATGGGAAAAATAATATCTGTAAAATAGACCAGAGATGCATAACATTATGATTATCCATAAAATACTTTAATGTTCAGAAAATGTAATAAGTATTAAATATAGAATTCATACAGTATTTAGTTTTGAGTTATGATATATGCCATTTCGAGTTAGTTTTCTAAATATCATTAATATTAATGTTTCATTCAAACACAGTAAGAGTTATAGTTAATGGGTTGTGTATATAATATAATTATATATATACCTATTTATCAAAACACATATATGACAAAAAAAACATGCTGTATTAGTGTCACACTTCATTCATAATTTCAATCGTAACTATGTGATTTATCCCCGTTAATAGTAATTTGTAGTGTTATTATAAGAAAAATAATTGCGTCTCTTTTAGCGCTGCTGTCGTATTATCCGATTCGCTCTATTGCTCGATATATGTATCTTCTTTTCTCTTTTTTCTCTTTGTATTGATGTAATATGTTTTTGACCAACGTCATTGTACTAGAAGGTTTGCGTATATGCTACTTGATTCGAGCGTAACGATCTCTCCAGGGAGTCCTGGCTCAATCTCGAATTTACGAGAAAGTTTACGTCACGTGATTTTGGTTTCTATATAAAGCCGATGCGTAGCGAATTATTAGATTAGATGTGATTTTAAGACGACTCAAGTGGAAGTAATTGGTTGGGCGCGGAAGGCCCGTTTGTTTTTGTATTGGTCGTCGAGTGTTGAATTTATTTTGTGCCAGTGGTTGGCAGTTTGTTCTACAGAGGTAGAATTATTTGTGTTGATTGAATCAAGTTATAGTGTTGATTTCGCTTTGCAGTTTGGCAAAGCGTGGAATAGAAGTTTGGTCGGACGTGATTTTTGTAATACATTCGTTGTTATTAGAGACAGTGGTCTCTATTTGTTGTGAAGAAGAGTCTTCAACGAAACCAATCCGAGCTTTCATTAAACCAACTGTATAAACTGTCAGACTCATAGCAAGACTACTTCTTGAGCCGGAATAAAATAAAATTTAGACACAGCTTTGTTTCAGCGCAGGTATTCGGGTTACCTAGCTCAACTGGTCCTTTGGGATCCCCGAACAAAGTTTGTGACAATTAGAATAGTCCCAACAGACGGTTTCGCCGGTGAGGCTCATCAGAGAACAAAACAACTAAAAAAAGCAATAATATTTATGTTGAAAAAAATAAAATAAGCAAAAATTAAAAGTTCAAATAAACTTTTACGCTTCAGATGAAAACTCGCATCTTAGAAAAATAACGCTACCAAAAGTTTGAATTTAAACGATTATTTTACTAAAATTCGTCATTGATTATTAACTAATTCTTTTTGTCACGAGATATTAAAAGAAAACATGCTGTAATGTTGCGCATAGATGTATTAAACTTGGCCAAGCTGCCGAAAAGATTAAAGCGTATAAACGTTTATGGATCATTAATTAAGAGCAAGTGTTATAAAAAAATTCTTTTATACTGTATAAAACATTCTTTTATACTGTATAAAACATAAAACATAAATAAAACATAAATATAAACATAACATAAAGAATCTTTTTATAAAAAGATTCTTTTATAACACTTTTTTTTAAACTAATGATCCATAAACTTTTCAACTCTTTTCGCAGCTTGGCTAAGTTTAAGAATACATCTATGCATAACATTACAGCATGTTTTCTTTTAATATGTCGTAACAAAAGGAATTATTTGCTAATCAT
The DNA here is from genome assembly GCA_963680785.1 of Diplosoma virens. Taxonomy (NCBI): domain Eukaryota; kingdom Metazoa; phylum Chordata; class Ascidiacea; order Aplousobranchia; family Didemnidae; genus Diplosoma; species Diplosoma virens. Next base: position 26,922,523 of record OY796889.1, read on the forward strand.
TCACTAACTTTAGTAAAATAATCGTTTAAACCCCAACTTTGGGTAGCGATATTTTTCTAAGATGCAAGTTTTCATCTGAAGCGTAAAAATTTATTTTAACTGTGTCCCCTAATAAGACTCACAGGTGAAACAGTTTGTTGGAACTATTTTAATAAATGCTTTTTTTAATATTTGTGTTTCGATAATCAAGAATAATTGCTCTGACTGTTGAAAGCATTGAGCACTCTTCTGAGAAGCACCAGCAATTTGCAGCGATATATGTACAGAATATACACTCACATACATATTTTTCTAAATAAATATATTTTTTATCGATCCAATCTTCCATTTAACGTCCAATCTTCCTATTAACGTCCGACTGTATTATTTCGACCAATCTTCCATTTAACGTCCGATTTGTCCGATATTATTTCGTCCGATTCGTCTTATTTTCGTCCATCCGGCTTATTTCGTCTGACCATCTTATTTCGTCCATAACGTCCGACCTTATTATTTTCGTCTATCTTATTTACCCGTCTAATTTTGTTCGTCTTATTTCGCATTGTTTTTATATCTTAATACAAATTTAATTCAAATCAAATCAAGGACGCGTACATTTCCGGAGACAGCCACACGGAGTTTAAGACCGCGAAGAACTTACTGTAACACTCACTCATAAGGGTGGGTACCTTAAATATTGGAACGATGACTGGAAGGGGAAGAGAGCTGGCAGATATGATGCAGCGAAGGAATGTAGACATATTGTGTCTACAGGAAACAAATTGGAAAGAGAGTAAAGCAAGAAACATTGGAGGTGGATGCAAACTATTTACAATGGAGCTAATGGAAGAAAAAATGGGATAGGAATAGTGGTGAGGGAGGAGCTGGTTGAAAGTGTCCTGGAGGTGAAGAGGGTGTCAGACAGACTAATGGCCATTAAACTGTAGGTAAAAGGATCCATTCTAAATATAGTAAGCACGTGTGCACCACAGGTTAACAACAGCATGGAGGAGAAAAATGATTTTTGGGAAGACCTGGATGAATTGATAGAAAGTGTTTCAAAAGAAGAGAGGATAGTCTTTGGTGTAGACCTTAATGGTCATGTGGGTGTTATAAATGCTTGTCTTTATTTAATACCACTAAATCTGTGGCTTTAACCAACAAGAACGATAACGCTCAAAACAACGTTGCCAAGATTAACTAAAAGAGAGATCATCACTAACAAAAAGATTTTAACATTAAATGTCTGGCTGCCAGCATAAAGCTTCAATACAAAAAACTACTAATTATGATGATCAAATTAAGCGCTTTAAAACGAAACGATATCAATTAGGTTTTAAGGTCTGGATTTCAAAACTTGGCGTAAACGATCAAACAAATTAATAAATCATTACAATCTCCTCCGCGTAAAAAAATAATTAACTAGTGGATCAATAATTTGCGGGATCGTAGCGCTCAGGAGGTTTACGAACGCGCTGGGAGCGACGTAGTTTGGTTTCGCAGGAAGGATCATTTAAACTTTCGTTTTGGATGGGTTCGGCGTCCACATCTTCGGTTGTAAAACTTTCATTTGCTGGCGCTGCGGCATTAGCTGGATTTTCCGAGTCAACTTCCACAACTCGATTTGTTTCTAAAATTTCATCGTTTGATGTTGGCTTAGGAGCCAGGTGCTTTAAAGCCACGGTGTCTTCTTTTCCATCGGGGTATCGCACGTGCGCGTATTGTGGATTTGCTTCGATCAAGTGCACTTCTTCTGTTAGAGGGTCGAATTTCGAGGACCGAACATGACGCTTGATCAAAACTGGTCCGGGGGTTGCAAGCCAAGACGGTATCGAGGAGCCAGATGTAGACCTACGCTGAAAGTTAAAAATTCGTTCGTGAGGGGTTTGGTTAGTTGCGGTGCAAAGTAAACTCCTAACAGAATGTAAAGCATCGCTTAACAACTCTTGCCAATGTTGAAGTGGCAATTTATGCGTTTTCAATCCAAGTTTGATAGCTTGCCACAATGTTTGGTTTAAGCGTTCGACTTGTCCATTTCCGGCAGGGTTGTAGCTTGTTGTGCGGCTGCTTGCAATACCTTTATCAAGAAGATAACGTTTAAATTCAGCACTCATGAAGGCACTTCCTCTATCTGAGTGTATGTAAGCGGGCATCCCAAACATAGAAAAAACTTGATCAAGACCGCTTATGATTGATTTAGCGCTGGTGTCCCTACAAGAAAACGCAAACGGGAACCTTGAATACTCATCAATGATGGTAATTAAAAAGCGATTTTGGTTGGTCGATGGTGGAGGGCCTTTAAAATCGAGACTTAATCGTTCAAACGGACAAGTGGCCTTAATTAAATGCACGCTTTCCGGTTTAAAAAATTGGGGTTTAATTTTTGCACACACTGTGCACGAACGCACTACTTGTCGCACTTGATCAAGGGAAAAAGGTAAATTTCGTTGTTTGACAAAGTGCGCCAATCTTGTTACTCCTGGGTGGCATAGAGAATTATGCAAATCTTGCAGTTTCTTCAAATTCATTGTGACACAATTTAGTCGAGATAAAGCGTCGGCGGGAATGTTTTCTTCACCACATCTGTAAATAATATCAAAGTCATAGGTGCTGAGTTCGATTCCCAAGCGCATAATTTTATCGTTTTTAATTTTTCCACTATGCTTTGTGTTAAACATATAACTAACAGATTTTTGATCAGTTATTAGGGAAAACCTTCTACCAGTTAAATAGTGCTTCCATTTCCGAACGGCTTCTATTATAGCGGCTGCTTCTTTCTCAATCGTAGAATGTTTTAATTCAGACCTGTTTAATGTTCTGGAAAAAAATGCGACTGGTCTTCCTTGTTGACTTAAGGTTGCCGCTATTGCATAATCTGACGCGTCAGTTTCAACTAAAAACGGCAAAGATTCATCAATTGAACGGAGAGTAGCGTTGGCAATGTCACGCTTTAACAAATTAAATGCGTCCAAAGCTTCACAATTTAAAGGGTAGTCAATATTAGAAATTAGAGGACGTATTTTTGCCGAGAAATTGTTTATCCATTGAGAGTAGTAGGAAAACAATCCTAGAATTCGTTTTAATTCTTTTTTTGTTCGAGGCGGGGGTAAGTCGTACAGGGCTTTCATTCGATCAGGATCGGGTCTAATTTCTCCTTCGCTAACCACATTTCCGAGAATATTAAGAGTTTTCGTAGAAAAAACGCATTTTTGGGGATTATAAGTTAAATTTCTTGATTTAGCAGCCTTAAGAAACCGTTCGAGATTATAATCATGATGAGCTTGATTCTTACCGCATATTGTTACATTGTCAAGGTATGCAAAAGTATCTAGCAAACCTTCGCTAGTAATAAAATTGTTCATTATCCGTTGAAAGGTAGCAACTCCGTTGGTGACTCCGAAAGGCATTCTTCGAAATTGGTACAGACAACCATTAGCTTCGAAGGCTGTGAACTTCTTGTCTTCTTCACGTAGGGGCACTTGGTGATAGGCACTTTTCAAGTCAATAGTACTAAACACTCTGTATTGCGCAATTTGGTTAGTCATTTCATCTATTTTCGGTAATGGATAAGCGTCCAAGTTAGTCAATCACCAACCTTTTTTTTTGACGATAGTTTTTGGTCACAACAACTTGAGCTCTCCAAGGTGAGTTACTGTGTTCGATGATACCTTCGCGTAGCAGACGATCCGTTTCTTCTTTGATAAATGCTTTATCTTCTTCGCTGTATTTCCTCGATTTTGATGCTATAGGCTTTATATTAGGAGAAAAATAACTAAATAGGGGAGGAGGCGATACATTAAGAGCCATTAGATTGCAAACTTTAACTTCGGGTTTGGACCCACCATATTTAAAAGTTACGCTTTTGTGAAGAGCCTGCCAATTTTGACCCAAAATAACATCAGCACACAAATTGGGAAAGATATGCATTTTAATTCCTGGATAAGTTTGTTTATTTACTATTATTGTTGTAACACAAAATCCGTTAATCTGAGCTTCTAAATCTTTAGTAGCCATCATAATAGTTTTACAGCAATTTGTACTTTTTAGAGAACACATTTTAACTACGCGAGGATGAATAAAATTATCGGTGCTTCCGGAATCAATTAACGCTAAGACATCTTTTCCGTTTAAACTAATTTTCATACAAGCTTTTTTGAGCCCTTCCGAAAGGTCGAGCAGACCTGTTATCGCTAACGTAGGCGATGGCGTTTCCACTATTGCTGCTGCACTCTTGTTTGCGCGACAAACACTGTAAAAATGTCCCTTCTTCTGACATTTATAGCAGGTAGCATTCCGGGCCGGACATCTGTAGCGTGGGTGAAAGAAACCTCCACAATAAGAACAAGATTTTGCTAACCTTGCAGATACATCTTTACTCTCAATTTTCTCATCTTCTCGCAAAGAAACGCTTTTTTCTTGTATTTCGTGTGGGTTTATGCTTGCTAAGGTATGGGTCTGATAATATTCTGCACTTTTCAGAGCAGTATCAATTGAGCGTGCTTGATCAAAAGCAGTCTGCAAATCTAATTCTTTGTTTTCTAATAATCGTTGACGTATCTGATTGCTTAGTAGCCCACTTATGAAAGCATCTCTTATAAACTGATCACGGTGCTCGGAAGCAGTCACTGGCTTAAAATTACAATCCTTGCTTAAAACGGTGAGTACACGCAAGTACACGTCAAGGGATTCTTCTGGCCTTTGCTTTCGTGACGATAAAGTATGTCTTGCAAAGATTTCGTTGGGAGTTTTAACGTACGCAGCTTTTAGTTTAGCAATAGCTTCGTCGTAATTATTGGAATCAGAAAATAATTCGTAAATCTCGGGTGCGACAAAATTTGTCAAAATTCGCAGCTTATCTAGGTTCTCGTCTGGTCTTTGCAGGCTTTTGATGAAATTTTCAAAGATAGCTAGCCAGTGCCTCCATGCTCGAGGTGCATCAACAGTATTTGGACTAACATCTAGTCTTTCTGGTCTCAGTACTTTTTCCATTTCTTGTTGGTTAAATTGTTATAAATGCTTGTCTTTATTTAATACCACTAAATCTGTGGCTTTAACCAACAAGAACGATAACGCTCAAAACAACGTTGCCAAGATTAACTAAAAGAGAGATCATCACTAACAAAAAGATTTTAACATTAAATGTCTGGCTGCCAGCATAAAGCTTCAATAAAAAAAACTACTAATTATGATGATCAAATTAAGCGCTTTAAAACGAAACGATATCAATTAGGTTTTAAGGTCTGGATTTCAAAACTTTGCGTAAACGATCAAACAAATTAATAAATCATTACAGTGGGCGAAGGAAACATAGGGGATGAGGAAATATGGGGAGGTACGGTGCTGGAACGAGAAATAAGGAAGGATCAATGCTTGTATTTTTTTGGAAAAAGGATGGAATTGGCGATTGTCAATACTTATTTCAAGAAGAAAGATGAACACAGGGTAACGTAAAAAGTGACTGAAAAAGTACCCAAGTAGATTATGTGATTTGCAGAAGGAGGAACTTGAAGGAAATGTGCGATTGTAAGTAATAGTGAATGAGTGTGTTGCAAAGCAGCACCGTATGGTGATATGCAAAATGGCTCTTATGGTGAAAAAGAAAAAAGCAGAGAAAGTAAAGTCAAAAATACGATGGTGGAAACTGAAAGAGACAAACTATCAAGAAACGTTTAGACAAAAGGTAACCAGGATTAAGGGAGGCAAGGATGGGTTACCTGATGAGTGGGACAAAACAGCAGCAATGCTAAGAAAAACAGCTGGAACTGTACTGGAAGTAGCATTTGGGAAGCAAAAAGGAGACAGGGAGACATGGTGGTGGAATGAGGAAGTTCAGGAGAGCATAAAAGAAAAAAAAGAGGCAAAAAAAGCATGGGACAAAATAAAAGATGAAAATGCTAAACAGGTTTACAAAGAAAAGAAGAGTAAGACAAAGAAGGCAGTTGCGATAGCAAAGGGACGTGCGTATCACGATTTGTATGCTAGATTAGAAACAAAAAAAGGTGAAAAGGAGTTGTACAGATTGGCTAGGCAAAGAGACAGAGGAGAAAAAAATGTACAGCACATGAGGGTTATAAAGGATGACAGCGGTAATGTGATGGTAAATTCGGAAGCAGTGTTAAAGAAATGAAAGGAGTACTTTGAGAAAGTGACGAAACGAGGAAAATAAGAGAGAGCCTCGGACAGAGGAAGCAGAAGTGGTGAACGAAGAGGTAAATTGCGTCAGTAGAGAAGAAGTAAAGAATGCACTGAGAAGGATGAAAAAAGGTAAAGCGGTTGGGTTAGATGAGTTTTCAGTAGAAGTTTGGAAGTGCATAGAAAAGATGGGAATAGATTTATTGAACAGACTGTTTAACAGACTATTAATGGATGAACGGATGCCAGAAGAATGGAGAAGGAGTGTGCTTATCCCAAAATATAAAATCAAAGGGGACCCAAAGTGCTTTGGAAACTACAGAGGAATAAAGCTAATGAGCCACACAATGAAAACATGGGAAAAAATTATTGAAGCCAGGCTAAGGGATAGAGTGGAGATCAGCAAACAGCAATATGGATTTATGCCAGGAAAAGAAACTACCGATGTCTTATCTTAAGAATGTTGATGGAAAAGTACAGGGAAGGTCAAAGAGAGCTACATTGTGTATTCGTAGACCTAGAGAAAGATTGCGACAGGGTTCCCCGCGAAGAGCCATGATGCTTTATGAGAATATCAGGAATAGCGGAAAAGTATGTGCGACTTGTACAGGATATGTATGAGGGAAGCGAAACAGTGGTGAGGTGTGCAGTAGAAACTAGAGAAAGTTTCAAGGTTAAGGTTGGACTGCACCAGGGATCAGCATTAAGTCCGTTCCTGTTTGCAGTGATAATGGACAGGCTAACGGATGAAGTAAGGAGAGAACCACCATGGACGAGCTGTTTGCCGATGATATTATGATTTGCGAAGAGACCAGGGAAGTGGAGCGGAGACTAGAATCCTGCAGGTATGCATTGTAAAGAAGAGAGATGAAAGTAAGTAGGTCAAAGACCGAATATATGTGCATAAATGGAAGAAATGACGACGAAACAGTGAAGATGCAGAATACAAAGAGTAAGAGCAAATACCAATACCAAGGTAATACCAAGAGTAAAGGAATTTAAGTATTTGGAATCAACGGTGCAAGAAAGTGGTAGTTGTGAAAGGGAGGCAAAGAAGAGAGTGCAGGCAAAATGAAACGGATGGAGAAAAGTATCGGGAGTAATTTGCGACAGGAGGTTACCAGCTAGAGTAAAAGAAAAAGTGTACAGTTCCGTGGTAAGACCAGCAATGGTGTATGAACTTGAGGCGGTGGCGGTCACAAAGAAATAAGTGGAAGAGATGGAAGTCGCAGAGATGAAAATGTTGAGATTTGGTATGGGAGTGACACGATGAGAAAGACAAAATTAGAAACGAGTACATCAGGGGTACAGTAAAGTTAGAACGGTTAGGAATGAAGATGAGGGAGGGCAGGCTGAGGTAGTATGAACATGTCATGAAAAGAGACCAAGAGTATGTAGGAAGAAAGATGATGGAAATGGAGTCACCGGGAAAGAGATTTTTAGATGAAGTGAAAGAAGATATGGAGGAAGTTGGTGCGAAGGAGACAGACGTTGAAGATAGGATGGTTTGGAGAAAGATGATACGCTGTGGCTACCCCTGATTGAAGGAAAAGGCAAAAGAAGAAGGAGAAGAAAAAGGTACTCTACTGCATACGAGCTTGATTTTTTAAGATTGATTTGATCACTTTATTTTGCACAATATGACGGTAGGATGGAAGTTCACATTAAAAGTTTACATTAAACTTGTTTTACATTTTAAACACAATAAAAATTTTTGTTTTGACAATCATTCATACGAACTTATTTTTTTAAACTTAATTTGATCACTTTATCTTACCATGGTGTATAGTGAACGAGATGGTCAAAAGGAAGATTGCATTATAACTTTTAAATCTCATTGTCTCATTTTACATCTTTAAGCGCAATAAAGATTTCGATTTTACCAGTCATTTATACGAACATGATTTTTTAAGCTTGATTTTATCATTCAATTTGGCTACGATATAATAGTGAAAGACATGGTCAAATGCAGTGATTTTCAACCGCAGCTCCCAGAGCTGCATGATGGTTGATATAAGTTCTTTATTGTCTCTGCGCGAACGCAAAATTGCACGTCAAAACTCTGAGCCTATTAATCCTAGATAGATTGTTAATTTCATTTTCTTTTTATCTCTATATTTATCCTTCTGACTCGCAGGAAAGTTACGGAGGCTCTAATACATAGGGTGGCAATTACCCTAATCTGCTTCCGTATAAGCCAAGATATTGCTGTCCGCTTGTAATCTAATAGAGTTATGACTGTAATTTAGAACTGCTTGCCAAGGCCACCAAGCACGGGAAATTGCCGTAAAGTGTTTTTCCAAGGATATAACAGAATGGCGCGAATGGCTTTTGAAACGAGATCATATTGATCATAAGCATGGCACTTTAACCACTCGACAACGCTGCCAACTGTTAATGTCTGTCAGTACTGATCATTGTGTCGCCTTTAACCGATTCTGCTATTATTATAATAATTTTGCAACTTCTGTTAATCACGTTTTTTTGCCGTTAATAGTGATTAGTGGTAATAATGTAACTTTGACTCGAATTCCTATAAATAGTATCGCGCTGACTACACCAGTAATTTCACAAGCAATTTAGACATGTTCTACATTATCTTCTTTGCCTCGTTTTTCGTTAGATAAATAGCGTTTGAATTGAGACTGGTGCACAAAACTTAACCACGCCCCATTTAAAACCTTTCTTGCCTCAATTGCAACCTGTTTTAGTCCGCCAGCTCAACGGAATTTTTTTCATCTGCTTCAAATCTTACTTAAAAGCCGCTTGTTAATATTTTTCTGCTCTCTTTTGGGAAGACAATGTAAAATTGTGGTTGACTGCTGTAGAAAAGCGATTTGCTGTATCTAAAATTTTTGCCAAAAACAACGTTTTTCTGTTATGCTTGGGGTTCTCGATTACAATGCATTTTGTAAAGTCCAACAACTTGTTTACAATCCTGGCATCAACCATTTCAAAGTTTAAAGAAAGCGTTCATTAAATTGTACAAAATAAATGATAATGACTGATTTGATCTACTTTTAAATTGCACAAAATTAGGCGATTCCAAACCTTCTGAGATTTTGTCTAAATGCGCTCCCTCCTCGGAGCGTTCTGAAAGCGAGAATATCAATCTTAATAAATTGTTGGATAAATATTCTTTGACAAACTCCCGCCTCAAGTTCGCACTATTTTAGCCGGATCCCCACAACCATCTTTAGAGCTTAAATCTGCATTGCAAGGATTGCAATGAAATAAAATTTTTATCCATGCGTTCAGTTTATTGAAAAATACATTCCAGGCCGCGTTTTTACTTTTAGAATAGCGAAACACTTTTACACTTTCCAAAACTATTTTCTTGCGCGCGCTTGTTCGAATATATCTATTATCTCCCGACCTGGCGCCCGTTGACGTACATTTCAATGCGCCCAATTATGAAGAAAATAATCTATTTCCTACCTCTTATTTTGGCTTTGAAGACACCACTTCAATTTTACGGACAATGAATTATGTTATGAATAAATCTTATTCACAAGAATCTTAACTTGTTTTTACTAGATTTGCCTGATACTGAAACTTCGGCAAATCCTAATAACGTTCTTGACCAAACTTCTTCAGCTTTGAAAAACATATTTATGCAACTTTTTTTTCCATGACAAACTTTATTCTAAACGGTGTCATTATTTTTCTTTTCTTATTCTCCGTGGTGTATGCCGTGGTGTGGTCAATTACACTTTCGAGCATTGCCCTTTGGTGACTTATACCAAACCTTTTACTTCCTGTTTGTAACTGTCTGGCAAAACCAACCTAACGCTGGTGCGAACACCCCGGAGTAGTTTTTGTACTTTGCTGTTTTAAGTTAAACCAATAATATCTTGGCTTGAAGAATTTTTGCTGCCGTCCTTTTGCTTTTGCGGTTCCGTCGTTAGATTATAAACGCTTTCTTGTGTGGTTGATTTCCGATGGACCGATCCGCCTTCGTCTGCTCCGTCAATTTGTTTATTTTTGTTTAAATAAAATCCAAATTTTATTGATTTTTTTTTATAGGCGCTGTGGTGGCTATAGACTGCTATAAGCTCTTTTGTAGTTTTGCCACATTATTTATTTTGCTTTGTGATTTTTTATTTCTTTATTTTAATGGCTCTAAAAATTTTTTAGTCGTTTGAATGGACCGAAAAGAAAATATGTATATTTCATAAAGTAATCCAGCCTTTACATCCGCAATTTTTTTGAAGTGGTACATATGGAAATATAAATGCAAATTTGAGATCAAATTATTATCGTTATCAATACGGTGTTTTGTATTTTAGCTTTGAAAAACTGAACTTAAAATTTTGCGTTTTATTATAGTTGGATGTGCTGAATCAAAAGTAAAAAATATTTATAATGTACCAACCAGGCTTTAGTTGAGGCATAATGCAGCAAACTCGCGAGATGTCCGGCTATTTAAGTTTTCTCGGTAAAAGCTACAATGGGGATTGTTTGTTAACAATAGCGACTAAACCCCTTGTCTTTTCAGATGATCTACGACATTTCGTGATAACTTTATAAGCTAAAGCAGAAAATACGTTGTTTTTGCGTGATTAGTGTTAGCCAGAAAGTATTTAAAAGACTTAAAAAAGCTGCCGAAAAATGAGACCCCAACACAAAAATAATGAATAAGATTCCGATACTTATTTGTGTATCCAGTTGTTTTTACCGTAACTTGTTCGCTCTGTGCTTGTGTCTGACAAATCTTATTTAATTTAGGGAAAAAATTCGAATCGGTTTAACGTCTATATAACAAGATTTAGCTTTGGGTTTGAATGCTACACACGTAATTCAAAAGAGTTGCATTTCCAAACAAAACTAATGAAAACGCAAAAATTTTGAGAGACTGAAATTTTTTGGAAGTTTTTATAAATATATGCCAAATTAAACTTTCGCTTTGAAAACTGCCGAAACAATTGCGGTGCTAAAGCAATAAACTCACTTCGTCATAAACTTACACCGCGAATGGCGCGTCGGAAGTACCCAATTTTGGATGTAATCTTAAATGAGATTTTTTATCAGTCAGTATTTTTTTGTCCGCTCAGCATCTGTTTTTAAAAAGCAGAAGTATTACTTCAAGATTGTTTATTGGTGCGCAGCGCTGCATGTGGTCCCCAAAATCTTTTGATACTTTTTGATAAGGTGTTCAATTAACCTCTTTCATACCATTGTTCCACAAAGGGAACAAATTTTTCAAAGCTGTTTTAACACCCGTACTATTAATTATAGATAGTGCAATGTTGTTTGTGTATTGTTAAGGAGTTGTTTTGCTATATTGACCAACTTAATGAAAAATACTTTGCGCATATGAAAATTTATGTGATCGCCACTTTTATGAAAATTGCGGTTTCGCTGTAGGCATACTTACGAAGCTATATAAATCTTTTTCGTTTTCAAAACGTTTCTAGCGTGCTATTATATTTAGTAGACACATTCGGTCACATCCCCATGCAAAAAGCAATCCAAAATATAGATATTGGGTAGGGTAAAATTTATCTGAAAAATTTTTTTTCCCTTTGTGAAACAATGGCGGTTTTCCGGACACAATTTTCTGGTTTTCAATCGCTATGTCTTGAAATATATCGGCCTTTGTCTTACGCTAGGAAAGTAGCAGTTTTCATATAATTAGCTGTAATTTTAATGCAGTCGATCGAGATTTTATTTGTTTTAGAATTAAGTTCATTGCTCTATTTTTGTGACGTCACAGAGCAGATTATCAAAAAATAACGCAACGGTGTTGGTTTATTTTCGAACTCTCAGCGAGCAAAGAAACACGTTTATCAACAGTTTGTTTCAAGCATAGTAGCAGCAAAGTTTAGAAAATTGGGTCAAACATGAATACTAGAGCTTTTTACGGTGCAAGAAGATAATTATGTATCAATGTTGGCAGAAGTTAACGAAGCTATAGAAAATGCAAAAAACCTAGTCAATGTTGTTGCATTGCCGCCTGAGGCAGGAGACTCTTGTAGCCAGGAGAGCGATGTTGAAGATGTTGCTGACAGTATGGAAAAATTTTTTAGCCAACTGGGGAACTTGAAGTGGAGGAAGACTTTGAGAGTGATGAAGAATCAGAAGTGACTCTACTACCAACTAGGAAGAAAGAATTTCCAAAATGGAAAAAAATTATAAATTCGATAAAACAATTTTATTGATGACGTTTCCACTATTTTGGGAGATCGCATTCTCAACCTGAATGGTAGCTCACCATTTGAGATTTGGAGATTTTTGTTTACTGAGGAGTTGATCGATCAAATTGTTTTCCAAACGAATTTGTATAAAAATCGAGAGAAAAATAATTCTAATTTCAATGTTACAAACGAAGAAATCCGCAAGATTTTAGGTATACTCTTACTTTCAGGGTATCATTCTTTATCTGAAGAGCACCATTATTGGTCTAGGCAACAAGATTTAGGCGTAGCAATTGTGTCCAATACAATGAGCAGGAACAGGTATCACGAAATAAAGAAGTATCTCCACTTTGCTGACAACTAAAACTTAACAGAAGTGGAAAAATGAGTAAAATATTGCTACTTTATGAGATGTTAAATCGAGACCCAATTCAGTTTGGCATATTTAAGAAACTTTTAAGTGTGGACGAATCTATAATACCTTATTTTGGTCGGCACAGTGCCAAAATGTTCATTAAAGGAAAACCTATTTGCTTTGATTTTAAGATTTTGTGCTTATTGGGCAGCAATGGTTATCCATACAACATAAAGATTTATCAATGAAAAGAGAAAAAGTTTCAAGATCAAACTTAGGAATCTCACGTAATCAACAACATGGTTGATGCTATCACTGCAAATTCCAGTGCTGCATGAGTTATACTTCGATAACTTTTTTACAAGTTATAGTTTGATGTCTGATTTAGCAAAGATTGATGTGCCAGCAACTGGCACGATAAGAGAAAACAGAACAACAGGCACCAATCAAAAGATGATCAGCTTAAAACAGCTTCAAAAACAGGAACGTAAATGTTTTGAATATTGCTGTGATGGGACTCTTTATATTGCTAAGTGACATGACAATTCAGTTGTGACGATTGCAAGCAACTGGGAAAGTCACATTCCAGTTCACAAGGTTAGACGCCGGGTAAAGAGAGGTGGAAAAGAAGTACCACAGCCTCATCTTATAAACTCTTTTAATAAAAGGATGGGGGCGTTGATCTCATGGATCGCTTGTGGGAAGCTTACTGCCCAACAATACGTGGTAAAAACGGTACAGACCACTTTTTGTCAATCTTCTCAATATTGCGGTTGTCGCTGCATGAAAGATTTACTGTCAGATTGGGGATAAGAAAATAACTTACATCGATTTTAAAAGGCAAGTGACGCTGTGCCTACTCAAAGGTCAACAAAATCGAGAAATAGAAAGTAATGTTGCTGCTGAACTACCACTGGATGTACACTTTAATGCAGTAAACCACTTCCTTGGACCTGCAACAACCCAAGGTTGACGTAAAGTGTGCAAAAAAAAAATACAAGAAGTATGTGCACAAAATGCAACATTCGTCTCCATGGGGAGCGTGGCAAGACTTTTGTCAAAACTTATCATATTCGTTAAAAAAAATGCATAAACATAAATAAACTATACTTTACCCACAACGTGAGTATTTTTGTAATCTTTAACGGAAAAACGTAGTTCTAGGTTAGTACATAAATATACAGTAAAAACTGAAAAAATTTGTACGGTAAACCGCCAATGTTCCACAAAGGGAACATGACTTTCGGTAAAAACTTGTTACGAACCTAAAACTTTGCGAAAAGGTTATTTATCACAACAATGGCAAAATATGTAAAATTCATAAAAATCCGATCAGCGGAACTATAAGCGGTAAAATAAAGGTTAACTTTATATATTGCAACTTCTCAAACTTTCTGATAGCGCACACAACAAAATTTGAAATGCAATTGTTTTCGTAGCTTGTTGCTTGATTTAGGAAAAACAACGTAGAGTCAAAAAAAAGAGTCTTTTTAGTCTTCAACTAAAATTTTGATTTTAATTTCGGTAAGCTAGGGGTCAATTAAGAATAAACAAAAAAACTAACTTAAAGACAAAAAACTTTTCAAAAACGGATTGTACTTTGGCAGCGTGGTCTTTACATTTATTACCGTATCGATTGCATCCCACGATAAACTCACTGACAAAAATTTGGCAAGCTTTAGGCAAAAAGTTGAGCTAATTGGCTTTAGGACGGATATAGCACTTTCTTGATTCATTGCTTTTACATTGCTAATCCTCTCAATTGTATTTTTTTGAAGAAAACAGAACGTCAGAATCGTGTTAGCCAACAAGCCTTTTATTGATTTGAAAGAAACGATTGGGCAATCTGTGTACAGCTGTCTGGTAAAGATAATCTGCATTATTATCTTCATCGAACTAAATTATACGTGGAATGTTGGTTTTCTCCAAGAGTACCAATAACATTTAGGTTCAAGTAAATGCCAAAAACGTCTGAAAGTTAGTTTTCGCTAGTCGGCCAATTTTCAATAACGTTAATCGAATGCCTTAAACATCTTTAAATATCTCTGGCCCAGATGAGGATCTAAAATGTTTTTGAAAGCAAAAAGAAAGAGACACAGCTGGCAAGTAAATGATCATATCTAAAAATAAAAGTCTTTAAACGCTATCAAGCTGATTTTTGACTGCAGCATAAATAAAAAAACGAGTAAAAAACGATTGCGAGTTTCCTACTATTCCATATAACTTTTTCAAACATCTCTGCTAACAAAAAAAGTACAAAGACAAAAAATGCAAAAAAATTACAGTAAAAGGAGATAGAAATTTTATAAAAATCAATAAATCTTTATCAGTGGTAGCAGCTTAGTAACTTTTTTCTTCGATGCATTAGTTTTTCCACCTGTAACAGTTTGATATGTGCTAAAAAATTTTAGTTCATATAAAAATTGTTATCACTTACAGACACGTAAGCTGCTGTATCCCTAAATTAAAAAGCACCTCATAGTTTTAATTTACTGAGTATTTAAAACGAATTTAACAAATTCAGAAATTAAAGTAAGCTTTTGCAAACAAAAATAAAATCTAATGTCGAAAATTGATAAATCCTTTGAGTTTTTGCTGTCTAGCTTTTTTTGACCTAAGTTAGCTTTTGTAACGATACGGTTTAAATTTTTCAGTAAAAAATTCTATCTTTTTTTTTCGAATAAGCCTTATCGATTTTAAGTTATTCTACTTTTCACTGAAACTTTAAACTTAAATAAGATTCTCGAAATTTAAAGTCTAAAACTAATAGCTTCAAAAAAACTTTTACTTATCATTTTATTGTTTTTCATTAATTTTTATTTAAAGGCAGTTAAATGTTAGAAGTTACAAAGACATGATGAGTTTTTTTTTCAATTTTACTTAAAATTCTTTTTAAGATTGCAGCAAGTAGCACAGAAAAACTTGAGCTAGATAGTATCCATTCAAGTAAAGATTAAAAATATGTTTAAGATTTTTTTTTTTTTTGCTTGAATATCAAAAAAGGCCTTTTTTTGCGTTTTTACGTTATGAGTTCTAACTAATTTTTTCTAAAAATTTAACAAAATTAATGTTGCTTCCTAAGTTTTCATTCAATTTTACTGGTTCTAAATTTCATTTAATTTTATTGTTTTAAATTTGAACTCGTCGCGGCTTAAAGATTCTGCAATTAAGCCTGCAAACCAGCGGCTGAGAAATAATAATGCGACTGAATAGCCACAATGGAGATTTAGTTTTTAAAAGTCATCAAGTTTTTTACAAATGATTAATAATATTTTTTGTTTCTATTTTTATTTTTAAGATTTTTTAGTTCTAATTTACAGACCAAATTAGGCTGTAGTAATGAGTAAAATGAAAATAGAGAATAAGTGTCCTAGCAATTTAATTACGGCTGCGCTTGAAGTAAAGAGCCGGAAAACTATCTTTCCTTGGATTGTAAGAGAAATTTTTGTTGTCATGGTAGTAGTATTGATGTTTGGAACCTTGTTTTTTTATGAATCTAAATCAAAAAACACAACAATAAAAAAGTAAATTTGAGGAAAAATATTTTTGTTAAATGTTTTAATGGATTAAATAACCTTTTACCAACCTTTTAACTAAAGAATTTGCAACAATCTTACATGAAAAAATATCAAAGATTTATCTTCGTGGAAACTAATTTCAGTTTGTTTTAATAAAAATATGATGACAAATATGCAATTGATAAACTGTGGAGTGCATAATGGAGTCGGCAAAACCATAGTGCGCTATTTTTTTGAGCGTAGATTTCTACGTAGAATTTTAAATCAATCTGCTCCAAATTTTTTTTGCTTGCGGAAGTAGTGAATATTTTAACAACCAAAATTCGATTCAAAAGCAAAAAAATTGATGAGCACCTTATTGCACTACATTGTTTTTGTTGGTATTATCATAAATATATATTTTACTTGTAATAAATATTGTTTACATTGACATTGCAGTTATAATAAAATACTGTTTCATCATTTCAGGTTAGAATCTAAACTTGATGATTTTCACAAACCACTAAGTGACAGTTCAGAAGCACAAGACCGCTTCAAGAGGAGTTCAGAATTTGAAAACCGAGCTCGTACAAAAAGACAAGTTCAATCTAATGTGAGATTTAGAAATAACACAATCAATAAATCTAATCGTAGCAAGAATGAATAAATTCATGTTGGTAGTCAATTTGACATTCAAGACTTAATTCCTGAAGTGCAGCGTTTGCTATATTCATATCAAGAAAAAGTTTCGCATTATTCCATTCAATAATTTGAAGCTGATTTTTAAATCTTTTTCATTATCGTTTTTAAATGAAAACGTTTGACTTTGTCCGACAACATTTGATTAATACTTTAGTAGTATTAACTTTAACACAATTAATTACTTGAAAATTAACCAAATCACTTTGGTAAAACCGTCTATTCTTGCCTTGGAGAGCTCGATCTAGCTAATCACCTAAATAGTTTTTTGAATAAATTTTTTGTTGTACCAAATTTAAAGATAACCAATGGTACCAATGGTACAGAATTTAACTAATGGCACCGTCCGCACCATTCGTTATCTTTAAATATTTTTTTGCGTCCAAATGTTCTCCGCTTCTTGGTGCCCCTGGCTACAATTACGCTGAATGATTTTTTATCACATTTAATTCAATTTGATTTTTTATATTAACTATTTTACCAATTTAGGTGTTATATATCTTCGCGCATCACACTGCTGAGGCAATTTGTTATCTCAAGATGGGGTGATGATGTCAAAACACTGCGCACAGCTTTCCTATGTACTCAACAGATGAGTACTGCGCACCAGTCTGGTGTCGCAGCGCTTACACTTACCTCATAAACAATGTTTGGAATGACGTCTTGTGCATAGTCACTGAATGTTTGCGTCCCATTCCGATAGACTACTTTCCCGTACTTTTAGGCATCCAGCCTGCTGAGCTTCGCCGACTAGGAGTAAAACTCTTCTTGGCTTACCGTGGATCCCTGGAACCTGATCATATCTTGCATAGTATTTAAAGTGGGGACTCAAATGTTCTCCAAGTGAGACTAAGATCTGGAAACCCTTTGTGCCAGCTGTACAAAATCTTTTGAACAATCTTGACGGACTAGGCATTTGCTCTTCTCAGGCGACGAATTATAGATGAAATACGGAGTACTGTGAAAATACATTTAGACTCTGTGTTTTTATACCCATAAATAGTGCCAGACTGTTGGAATGTGCTTTCCAGAACAGCTTGGGCCAAGCTCAATCTCCTGCAAACTGCTGTTAGGCGATTCCATTGTTCCATGCATAAATGGATCTCACTCCTTCACTAAATTTCTGGTGCGGTATCTCAGAACAAATCGCAGACGACGTCCTAATAATGTGCCCATACATCGGGCACTACATGGAGCACAAGGTCTGACGGTTTTGGATGACGAAACTTGTTGCTGGCTCAACACCATCACTGTCAGCATCTGATCTGGGGAGTACAGCAGCCTGGGGTAATAAAAGCATAAACCCTTGGGCCCAATCCTGATTGTGTCTAAACTGGAGTGGATTTTCTTCCAAAAGACGACGACGACAACGAGCTCCAATAATACATTGCAGAAATATTTTAGTTTGATAGTATATAAAAATTTTTATTGAATATTCTAGTAAATTACTAAAGACGAATCAGTTGTACAAAAACAACAAATGAAATCATAAGACAAAGCAATAGAAGAGAAGAAAGAAAATGGTTTATGCTTCATTTACATTATGAGTGACCAGTCAGAATTTTTTAGCAAAATTTTAATAAATGCACAAGCCGATTTAGATTATTGGCCTACTTGCTTTATACACTTGTCAAGAGTTTACAGTAAAGCCTTTGCAACATTGAGGCTGGGGCCACACAGCCAATTTCTTGTGTTTGTCAAAGCGGTTGCTGGCTGTGTTGTCTCCGATTCACTTCATTCTGTAATCAAAGCAAGATCTTCTAGTAACAGAAGCAGGAATGTTAACCAATAAAATAAAGTCAAAATTTCCTTAAATTTGTATGTTTCAGCATTGAAAGCTAATCAAATAAATTACTTAACTTTAACTATCACGTTTAACAGATAGCTTTTGTTCCTTGTTTAACTATTCGCCTCATCGTAAATGCCAGACACTTATGCAACATTTTAGTTTTATCAGTATTTAATATCCTATTTAGTGGCAAAAGTTTTAAACTTAACTTAAAAAAGTTGTTTTTTATTTAGGTTGAAACTACGCAACCAGGTACGTAAATATTGCTTTTGGATAATGTTTTTTATTTTATAAACTTTAAATTGTTAGAAGATATTCTTATTTTTATATAAATCATATAGCAGAGAATTTAATAAAAATCAGAAAGATCACTAAACTATTTTTTATTTGCTTTAAATTAGTTAGATTTCTAAACTAAATCAATATATTGTTGCTGTCTTGCTTTCAGGCTAGTTCTGTGGCTTGAAATATTTAAAAAAAAAAAAAAAAAACAGTTTCCACACCTTAAGTTCTTCTTTTAGAACGACGTCAAAACGCTTATTGATCTTAACAAGCTAATTATATAATTCATGTCATCTTAAAAATTGTTTTACAACTTTCACAGAACAAACTGTAATTTGGTCTTTGCTTTAACCCTGTCCTTCTCAACGGCCGGGCTTCTGAAGTCCGGCCCTTGCGAAAACGTTTGCGATTACTTCATCTTAATACCAATCAAGCGGACAAAATTCAATCTTTACACTAAGCATTTTTATAAAACTTTCCTTTAACTATTCATTCGTGGGAATAAAATTAAATTAACTAGTTCACATTTTAGCTCTTATGCTGACGTCTTCAGACAATTAAGCAGCACCTGACTTTTTATAATTAACTTTTTATTTATACGTATTTTACGTTGCATTTGAAATAACAAGCCGTTTTTATGTTGAAATTTTCTTACAATGAAAAATCCTACGTATTTTTTATGTATAAGTTTGCTTGTTTAAAAAAGTTTTGTAAAAAAGTTTACAGCTTTTAGATGTGGTTTTTGCAAACAGAAAACATAGAATAAAAACAAGACGTTTGATACGATTGAATTTCAATGAAACAGGGGTTTATGGCTATTTATGGTCTTCATTTTCCTTTTGCAATAAATTTTATGTTTGAACTCAAAATGTCATTTTAAAAAAATTTGATATGATTTCTGGTCTAATATGATTATCCTATTATATTCCGACGTCTTTTTAGTTTTAAAATGACCCTCTAACTAGAAACCTCTGAATAAAATCAACTTAGATATTTTAGTTACGGATGACCTGGGCTATTTACAAGGATTTTTCTACGTAAAACCAGATAAAGCTCCGAGCCCTATTTTTATGTGCATAGAGCTTATAATCCATCTCAGAGCTGTTTTGAATTTTTGATTGCATAACTTTATCTTTTCCCAATTGCGTCAACTCCGATTTGGGAAATTTACGGCAGAGCGCTTGTAGTCGCGATTTGAAAGACAAAGAAGGCTGTAGAAGGCCACAGAAGTTATTGAAAAATTTATCCACTTTACGTCCCCTGGGAAAAATTTGAGACGCTTACCTACGTCCGCAACAAGTCAATTGATGCCTTTAATGCAAAAAGTCAACCGTGGATCAAGTCGTTCTATTATTACAAATCATCGACAATTTTTTCGAGACTAAGAAGAATGCCAGTGCTATTTGTCAATCTGACAGCTGCATATGACACTGTTATTTCATTTAAACTTGACTTTAACTGCAAGCTGCTGAGGTTTCAGCTGGATAAATGCGTGATTCGAATGATTATAAAACTTGTTCACAACGAAGGTTTCACTCTAACGGCGACAGTAAGCAAAATACATGTAGTCTCAGGTGTCAGAGAAACAGTGTTCCTCCAAAATCAATCACAACTTTTTTAACATCTAGATGCATAATCTGGTTTCCACAAAATCCAGATTAAGAAAAAATGTGAGCAAAAAATTTACAGTAATCAACATTCACCATTGTGTTTGGTTTCAATTTATCTTGAAGTAAAACTAGAAAAATCACTCAAGTTTTGTCACCACCGTTTGGCATTGCGCTAAAAACGTCGTCTGTCCCGCTGCTGAGGTAACGTGGGGTCTCAGAGTGGGTGCCTCAGCCAAAACATCAAATACAGCTCTCTTATTTTTAGTCTATTCAACAGCCGAGCATTGGAGCCTTGTTTGTTTTTGTAGTACTTGATTTATATATAGTGTCTTGAATGAGGCTTTGCGCATAATCACTGATGCCTCCGTCCCTCTCCAACGGACCACTTAACAATTTTCTCAAACATCCAGCCATCTGGGCTCTGACAACTAGTAGTGACACTTGTTTTGGCTATAGGTGGTACTCTAGACCTGTGCTCCGCTGCTTTTTCAAACATGGGGCACACATTGAAAAATTTCAAAAATTAGCAGAACACCAGGACCAGGTGAAGAGCTAAATTTTGAACGCTTTCCGTTACCTAAAGTTTCATTTGGCTGTCATAAAAAATTTAAAAACTCAATCCAAACCTTAAAAAATAAAGCGATGACTTTTTTTATTTGAAGTTATTAATTTACGCATATCTGCACAATCAAGCCTGATTGAAAATTGATCCAAAAAAAATTATCATGTTATTAGCAGAGAGTTTATGATCACTAAATAAATGTTCATATGAAAAAAAGCGTTTGAAATTTAGTAAAGACCAAAAAAAGTTTTTGACGTTACACAATGCGATGTATTGTATAAAGAATTTTTTAAGTTTTTAGGTTGCTACTTCAGAGAAACATAACTTTATCTCTATTTCAAAGAGTATGTTTCTCGTTTTTCAGCAGCATACGAGTTGCAGAGCACTTCTCCAGATCCTGACTCTGGTTTATTTATCTGTTATCAAATGCTTGTCGATAAACACAATGGTCTAAACACTTGTTTGTGTCTGCTGCGCAAAAACTTGTACAATTTTATATTATATCTGCTGTACAATTTTATATCTGCTGCGCAATATTAAAACATAGCCAATTTCAAATTCTTTTACGCAAAAAAACTTAATTTTTGTTTTTTTATTCTTTTTTAAAAAACACAGCAATAACTATTGGTAACCACAAAAACATGTGGACAAAACATGTGAGCAAGTAAATGAAACTGATCTAAAATATTTTTCATACCTCGACCATTCAAACAATAAAACAAGCTTCGTTAGCTTTTTCATTGTTTGCAATTGTCGTGCGCGTTGACGTTACTCTTTACGTCCAATTTTTAATTAAGTTTACGAGCGAATCCGTTACAATCGCATTTCACGCTAGTTAAATGAGTATCTAAACGTAAAAATTGAAGTGACCCTGCTAAATTACAATTTTGCATACTTTATCAAATGAATTTTCAAAAATTTTTTTGCTCTAACAAAAGTTAAATAAATGATCTTTACTCTGCTTAAATTTCATAAAGATAGCTCAAGTAGTTTTGGAGTTATAACTTGTTAATTTGGTGGGCTTCTGAAGCCCGGCCGTTGAGGAGTCAATAGCTCGAAAAAGGTTAAAGAGAATAGAATTAAACCAAAAACAATTTTAAGTCTTTAGTTGACTTTTCTAAGGAAAAACAAGTATTTGGGTTGTTGAAGAATTATGATAAACCTTAATCTATATACTTTTACATTTAAAATAAACTTTATTACTTTTATCTAAAGAAAGGAGCTATGAAATGTTTGAGAAGGAATAGACAAGTTACTAAGAAGGAATATACATAATGAAATTAAAAGGCTTCGTAAAATTATGTGGTCGGTGAGCAAAGTAGATTCAAAAGTGACCAACTTTTAAGTCATCATCCAGAGATTGACAAGCACTGGCATTAAAACATACAATGATGTCCACTTAAAATTATCAAACATTGAATTGGTGGTCAAAGTTTATCAAGCCTGAACTGTATACAACAAACTATTAATAGTGGATGCGTAAACATTACATCCTTGTTTTCTAACTACAACAATGTAAAGCACTAGCCAACACTGAAATAAAAATTAAACAAGGCGTAAACTAGCTTTTTTAAACTGTGATAACTATTTTTTGGTTGTTTTCTCAAAACACAAGAGTCGTTTAGTTTTTTAAAAAAATTTTTGCGCTGATTTCTCTTCCAGTTATAACAGTTTCTAGCAGCTCATAATTTTGTCATAAAAGTTTAGAAACTGAATAACATCATCGAATTAAGATAACATAATAAACTAATTAAAAAATACGGAAAACTCAAAAATAGTTAACACAAAAAAAAGCTTATGATTCACAGATACCAACAAAACAGTGCACAGTAAGGTTGTACTTATGCCATTCAAAATGCACATTAACAAAAGCAATGTCATAGGATACCGATTTAGCTTAAATCATGCAATATATACCTTGAATTAGATTCCTTAAAAAGACCGTTCAACATTTTCACTAAGTTAGCACAAGACCAATTTTCAGATCTGTACTAACCTAATTTGTTTGTGGTTAGAAGCCTACTCTAGTCATTTTGTTGTGTCCTTGGGTAAGATACCATAGAGCAATTTTCTCTGATCGGTGGTTTTATCAAACAGTTCTAAATTTCAGTCATATATCTAAAAAACAAAATAAAACTTTTAACCGGAAAGCAATATCTTAGTATCTCTGAAGCAAGTTGGGGTAATCTCTTGACGGTTACTTTTAGTATTTATAAAGTCTCTAAAATTTTCATGCAAGTCAGAAGGATAAACAGAAATGCAATAAATAAAAATAAATTAGTGTTTATTAGATTCACAAAAAAGTTCCATTTTACAGAAGCATCCAAGATAGTACTTTTTATTCAAAAGAGAAACTAACAAGTTGCGGAAGTTGGGTAACCGTGGTAAACATGTTTCCGTTTACTAAACTTTTTTTAACGAACTTTGTAAATAGGTTGCAAATAAAAATGCTTGTTTAGGAAAGCAGAATAATCAATTTTTAAGATGGAAAATCAAATAAGATAAAAACTCAAAATACCAAGATGGAAACTTTAAATAATCAATTTTATTTGACGGGAATATATTTACCACTGCCTGTAAAATGGTTAAAACGTACGAGAAGGAAAAATAAATTAATATTAATCTACGCCCTCGTATTTGACAAAGTCTATATTCTTTTTCAAAGCAAACCTGGGTAAACAACATGAATTTGTAAACTCTATTCGAAGCTTCGAGATGAGTTTTTGTAAGATATATTTAAAGTTCTGTTCCACAAAAAACTAGTTTATAGGTTAGAATAGTAAAATTGATTGTTAGAAAAAACACAAAATTTTGCAACAAGCTTTTTATATTCTCTTAGTTTTTAATGTATCGGATTATTTTTTCCAATACTTTGGTTATATTTGTTATTTTCTTAATTTATTCTAAGATTATTTTTAAAAAGTAACATCAAGAGAGCAAAAACTTTATCAACTCATGACATTTATAATTAACGTTACTTTTGCTTTAGTGCTTGGTGGAGCAACTTTTATCAGGTGGGGAAGAAGAGATTGCGATGACACAGCTTCCGGAACAAAACTAGTCTATAATGGTAAAGTTTTACAAATAACTGTTTTAGCACAGCACACAATCTTATTGATCCAAACAAAATTGTTTGAGTCAATTTTGTTTCACACCATAGTAAGTAACGTTGTCTTTGTTTTCACATTTTTGATTTTTGCACTGCAGGATTAGCGGCTACTAATTATTTTGCTAACACTGGCGGAGGCGCGAATTTTTTATGTCTTGACCTCGGTGTTTCATACTCGATCCAAGGCCCTCACGGATATCGCAATGGTTTTCAAAGTAACTTATCTTTTATTTCAATTTGACTTATTTGACTTGATTGTCAACTTATAAACAATTTTAATTTGTTTGGTTTTCATAAAAGATAAAAATTTTTAAAACGTTTAAAAAAAACATAAGTAATTAAAATGGTTTTAAGCCAATCATTTTGTTTCAAAGCACATTTTGACTAGAAAAATGTTTCGTAAAACTTTTTTTGATATTTTTAGGACTAGCAATAAATGATACTAAAAAAATTTGAAATACTTATAACAATTGTGCTTATTTTGAAGTTAAGTGTGAAGTTTTAGTTTTCAACAAGATTTCTAAGAAAACGTGCTTGTTATACTGCAACAGTAATCGAAAACCAAAAAAGACGTCTTCACACTAAGTTCAATTTTTTGGTAAAATATCTACGAATAAAGACAACTCTTTTTCGGTTTTTACTTGACATTACAGTTCTAATATTTTTATGCTTCCTCATTTAAATTGTGTTTTTGGCCAATTCTGATGGTAAATCTGCTTATGACCAAGAATTTTTGACATATTAGACTACTTTGCTCGCTAATAAAAAATTTGTTTTTCTTTTATTACGTAATTGCAGCGGAAATGCGCAATGCTTTGCGTCTTGCCATATTTTTTTGCTGCACCCAGTAAATAAATTTCTATTTTTTTACAATTATTCTTGTGTTAAAAAATCGTTAAGCACTGCTTCAAAACAATTTCAAAATTTTCAAGTAAAAACATTGTCGTATTATATTTTACCCAAAACAACAATAAAGAATAAGAATGCTTTTGGTTCAACCCCAGAAATTAAAAATTTAAAATATATCTCAAACTAAAAACATCACAATATTTTGAGATAAGTTTGCAACGGTACAGATTTAGTCAGAAATTTTTTTTGTATGCTTTTTATCAGGTTCTTCACGCATTTACGGAATTAAATATTACGAAACTACTCTTTCTGGGTTGTTCGATTACTCACTTATTGAAGACGGAACCTTTTACCAACGCAACGTTCCTTGTTCAGTTTGTATGTCTCAAGGAAGAGCCAATCAGGTAACATCAGTTTGTTTACTAAAAGACTCATGCTATTGCGAGAAAACCCGATGTAAAAAAGTAAGCAGTTAAATAAACAATAAAAAAAACTTAATAATTCAACTAGAATGCAGGTTGGGTTAATGAAATAGAAGTTTTTTACAATTCACGCCGCCGACATTGCCTGCAAGCCAATAAAGAGAAATTGATAACGTAACTGTTTTTTTAAATATTATCAAATAAAAAACTTTGGCCTCCGGATTTTGACAAAAAGTATTTGAATTTTGTTATCAACCAATTTCTTTTTTCAGCCAGCTTGCAATATCAGAACCATAATTTGATTAATAGTAAAACATTATCAACTGTCAAAAGTAAATCTGTGTTTCAACAAGATAAGCCATTTATACAAAATGCCAACAAAAAACAGGCTTTTGCATACAAAGCTAAAAAATCTAAAATACAAAAAAATAGTTGTTTTTCTTGAACAATAAAAATTGTTTTTTGTTTCTAGCTGATGATACCTGGCAACGATGCTTGCCCTAAAAATTGGAAAAAAGAATACGCGGGATACATTATGGGGACTAGTCATGGTCAGAAACATTCAGGCCAGTATATATGTGTTGATGAAAAACCTCAAATTGTTCCCGGATCTGCCGGAGCACAAGCTGGGGAACGTTTATATCTGGTGGAAACTACGTGTCCTTCACTTCAGTGTGGTCCGTATGTTCAAGGCAGAGAATTGAGATGTGTCGTTTGTACAATATAAATATTTAGCAGATATTTGCTGCAATACAAAATGTACTGTATAAAAATGAAAATATGTTAATAAATTTGTAATCTATATGTTAATAAAATAAATAGAGTCTATATGTAAAGAATTGTAATCTATATGTTAAGAAAATATATTAATAAAATAAATAGAGTCGGCAGCGTGGTCGAGTGGTTAAAGCGCCGGGCTCGTGACCAACACGGTCTCGGTTTAAAACCCACTCGCGCCATTCTGTTGCGTCCTTGGGAAAGACACTTTACGGCACTTTTTCCCTGCTTAGTGGTCCTGGCAAGCAGTTCTAAATTACAATCATATCTCTATTAAATTACAAGCGGACAGCAATATCTTGGTATCTCCGGAAGTAGGTCGGGGTAGTTGCCTACCCTATTTATTAGCGCCTCCGTCGCTTTCCTGCGAGTCAGGAGGATAAATATAGAGATAAAATGAAAAATAATCTTCAAATAACAACTTGCCTACTAGTGAAAAGTGCCTCCTGAAAAGGTTTTAATTTATTAAAACAAAATAAATAGCAATCTTTTATGTTCGATAATAGCAAAGTTGTTACTTAGATCTCTATTTAGTTAAAATAGAGAAAAATGTTTCTGGTATAGAAAAATACAATTTTTTGGAATGATTTGGTAGAAATGTTCAATTAAGAAATATATTATTTCCAGCATGGCTCTCATTACAAAATATAAAATTTTTTTTGATATCTAACAGGGCCTAACTTATTTAACACTTGCATACTTGGTCAATTTATAACAAAACAATCTTATTAATGCTTAAAACTACGACAATTGCGCATGTGATGACAACTAAAATAAAAAAAAGCAATGCAGATTGCTAAAATTTGCCAAAAAAATAACTTGTGCATGAGAACAAGGCAATAATCGAGCGACAAGCACTTATAGCTCAGCAAGTCTGTAAAGTGTAAATGAAAGAATTCAATTCAAATTGAAATCTATAAAATATTGGAACCTAAAAAAGAAAGAAAATTTATCAACACCTCAAAGATTCGAGCGCATGCAATTAAACATTCAAGCTTCGATAAGACCTTTTGAAATCAGCTTTTCGGTTAATTGCTGAAAGCTATAGTCATATTTATCATCTGAATGACACAAAAACAAGTGAGAAAAAATAAAGTGAGTATTTGGACAGGTCATTTCGTGGACTTTAATTTGAAGTGCAAACTAAAATCGATTTGGGCTTTATATTGACTTTTTATTTGATAAATTTGGCTTTTTATTTGCAAAATTAAACTTAATTTTTGGTTTGGATGTTGTTTTGAAAAATTCAATTAAAGATTAAAAAAAGATTTTTATTGGAAAAAATGCGTCAAAGTGTGTTTAATTGCTTATCGCTTTTAAAAGTCAAGTGACAAATAAATCGAAAGTCTTTATTCGAATATAGCCTTCTTAAAATGTGTTGATTATATAAGAATTGTGGGCACTTGTCTAAAGCTACCGCTTCTAATCTCTTATCGTTCCCACTACCTATATTATACATTAACTCTAACAGAAAAAAGTGCTTTGGTCAGCGGTTGAAAGTAACCGAGTAAGAATAAAAAATTTTCAAGTTTAATCAACTCTTAATTACAGACAAAAAAAAGCATTATAAAATGCTAACTCTGCAATAGTAATTACGATTACTAAAAACTATTTTTAATATTGTATTTTTGAAAATTCTAAGGAGGTGTTGCTCCTATCGGCTGAATTCTCCCTGATTGCTAAATGTGACTTACTGCATAAGCGTAACCAGGGTTGTGGAGTCAAAGAAATTTTTTCCGCCACTTTTAAGATTTTACAATTCAAATTTTGACTCTGGAACATCTGAAAAACGACTTCGATTTTATCTTAAAACGTGCAAATCAAAAAATTCCGATTTCACAATCTTGGAGGCCTAAATGTCAAGTGGTTAAGGCGCGTTAAAGCTCACTGATTGTGATCGACATGGTATCGGATCAAAACGAACTCGAGCCATTCCGTTGTGTCCTTGGAAAAACATTTTTACAACACTTTCCCTGTTTGGCAATCTTGGCAAGCCGTTCTAAATTTCATTTATATCTCTATAAAACTAAAAAACAAAATAAAAAACTTTAAGCGGACAGCAATATCTTGATATCTCAGAAAAGAGATCGGGGTAATCGCTTACTCTATCTATAGCGCCTCTGTCGCTTTCGTGCGCGTAAGGACGATAAATATAGAGATAAAAGAAAAAAATGTAAATTAATTCAGCGTAAATCGAAGTCTTCGAAAGCAATAAGGACTCTTGAGTTCCAACTCAATCGAATCTAAAAAAATCAACTTCTTCTTGCAAGTTTAATTTTATCAAATCTAATAAAAGAAAGCTCCGACTCTGCTCTAAAACATTTGACTCCGGGGTCTCCAACTCCACAACCTTGCTTATAACTATATTGTTTAGTTGAAGTTTCTACAACTGCATATTTTAAAATTAAGTTCTATCGGTACTGCTTTTTTACATGTGCTGAAGTTACCGCGTCACGCTGTTGACATATATTTGGTCTACTCGACAGCTGTGTACTTTGCAGCGCACATTCTCGCCAATCTTTAATGACGTTTTAAACAGTTGGATGCCTGCATCCCACTCCCACAGACCACTTCGCAATTCTTTTTGCCACCTAGCCAGCTAAACTTTGCTAACTAAAAGTGGAATTCTTCTTTTCTAACCGTGAAACTCTGGATCCCATCAACTGTAAGCAATTCAAACAACTTGTTTCCGAAGATGCCACAATTTTGCTGTTCGAATAAAATTTTTTATCATTTTTTTTAAGGCTTTTGAGCTTTTACCAGATGCATTGCTGCACTGATAGAACAGCATTGTGCATTAAGCACGCCAATAACCAGATCTTCGAAATATATCGAGTTGTGGAAAGACAGCACTAAGGGTGCCACCTGTGGCCTTGTGTATTACGCACGCCAAACCCGAGTTTGCAGTCTGCTTACCCAGGTATTGTCGCAGAGCGGGTCATATATAAAGAGAAAACTGTAATACTTCTATCACATGTATTGCTGCACTGATAGAAGCGGCAGAACTTGAATAAGCGTACTGTCCCCGATGAGAGTTTAAAAATTGAAGGTGTGGTTGGGCAATGAGTTCGGGTTTGGCGTGTGTGATGCACAATGCCGCTTCTATCAGTGCAGCAGAGCACCTGGCGGAACCCCACAAGTTTAAGACTTTTTTCTATATAAATGATTAACTCTGGGACAAAACCAGGGTAAACCTGATGATAGTTTAAAACTCGAAATTTTTTGGTCAGGCATTGAGCTCGGGTTTAGCATGTGTATTGCACAATGCGGCAGATGATATTTTTTAGTTTACTGTGCCGTAAATATCTTTCCACAAAGACAGAACAGAACAAAGCCACTAGGCTTTGAACCGCAATCGTGTTAGTTGCTTTTTGCTCATACATGCAGTCTATTGAATGTCATAGAATAAAAATGACTACAATTAAAAGCATTGTAATATAGCCGCATTTCCAGATACCAAATTTTGTTTTAAAAGTATGAAATGCAAGACGTTTACATGTTGATAAAACTCGTCTATAATTTCTCAAGCATCTTATACTGTGTACAAGCTTTTTCATTGCCATACATAACGATTGCCACGGTTCAATTATATTTTGATTAATGACAAATTTAAAAACAGCCATGACGCCCAAATGGCTAAAAAAACGTAAAAATAAACTATTTTTACCAAAAATTATGACATGCTTACAACACCTGTGAACTTTGTCCACATCGCTGCAATGTCTTGACCTGGATTCAAGACGCAATGTTCGGAGATCAAGACTGAGACGAGACTTTGGGGTAACAAGACCGAGACGAGACTTCAAAAAATGTGTCTCGAAGCATGTCTCGAGGTATCTACTTCTGTTTTTAACAATTTTTTTTTGTCAACAGCCTCATTTAGTTGATTATCCTTTAACAAGATCAAGTTCTCCATTTTTATTTTAGAAGATATGTCATCAATTTTGGCTGATATGTAAAGAAAGTATCTGCTAAAACAACGACTTGAATTACGATGTCAGCTGAAGCTTGAGTCTTATGCCAGAAGCGTCTCTAAATCTCACTATCATGCAGAAAGTGATCTACGAGTACAAAAAACACCAGTAAAGAGCATATTTGAAGTCAAAGCTGAAGAACCCTTTGAGTTGCTCAACACTTCAGTTAGAGGGCGGTAATTTCAAACTTGTTTAATTTCTGCAATTAATGTCACATATGCAAATTTGTCCACGATTTATTCCAGTTACAGGAAGGTTCTGCCGGACAATTTTGAAACGTTTTGCACCAAATTCCATCTCACTATTTCACAATCGACCACCTACCTTCGTATCACTTATGCAACAAATGGATTCAATATCGGTCATAATCTTACATAACGTGATATATTAATTTCTTGCAATGTAAATTTAATTATCTCCATTCCTTTGCAAGGTAATTTTATTTGGTCTTTATATTTATTTTCCTGTCTTACAAAAAAGCGTCGGAGGCGCTAAACATTGGTCAAGCAATTACTCCGATCTACTTCTGGAGATGCCAAGATACTGCGGCCAGTTCAAATATTTTCTTGTTTTTTTTTCAAAGAGATATGACTGACCACCCTGACGATTGCAAAACGTTTTGCACCAAATTCCTTCTCACTATTTCACAATCGACCATCTATTTTCGCATAACCTTTGTAACAAATGGATTTAATACCGGTAATAATCTTATATTAGGTGATTTTTTAATCTTATTTTATCTCTATATTTATTCTTTTAACTCGCAGGAACGCGACGGAGACGCTAAACATAGGGCAAGCAATTACCCCGATCTGCTTCTAAAGATACCAAGATATTGCAGTTAATTTAAATATTTTCTTGGTTCTTTTTTAATTTTATAGAGCTACGACTAAAATTTAAAGCCGCTTGCTTAGACCGCCAGGGGAAAGTGCCCTAAAGTGTTTCTCCCAAAGACATAATGTCGGCAAGTTGGTCGAGTGGTTAGAGCGCCATGATTGTGATTGACACGATCTCGGTTCAAAATCTACTCATCCCATTTGTCCTTGGGAAAGACACTGTACGGCACTTTCCCTGCTTGGTGGTCTTGGCACGCAGTTCTGAATATTAATTATATCTCTATTAGATTTCAAGCGGACAGCATAATTTGGCATCTCTGGAAGCAGTTCCAGGTAATTGCTTTCCCTATGTATTAGCGCCTCCGTCACTCTCCAGCAAGTCAGGAGAACAAATATAGAGATAAAACAAAATGAAAAAAATAATGATGCAAGTAGGTTTTGAACTGAGACCATGTTGATCTCAATCATAGTGCTCGACCACGCTACCGACTATCCAGATCCCAAGAATCGGAAAAATTTTAAACTTTGCAATACAATCAAACACTATATAAAATTATTCTTGAACAATTATGCGGCAAATACCGTACGCTATTCAGAGATGTTAAATTGTTATAATGACTGTCAAGTCCAGAATCAATGTACTTGCTCAATTTACTGATATATATTTACACCACAAATCATTATTAACCGTGAATATTTTGTTGACAAGTGGAAAAAATAAAGAACGACTAAACTAAACTGAACAGTTTTTTCAGGGTGTCAAACTAAACCAGAAACAAATCAGTAAACCCGTATTAACCATTATTATTCTGCGAACTTGAGACAAAACTGAACCCGAAAAAATCAAACTTGCTGAGCCTGAACAAAAACTATATTTTTAACAATTCCAGTTCAGATTTTTTATTTTTAATTTTTGATTTATTTATAAAGGCCTAGAAACCTAGATTATTAACAATTTTTTATTAAAAGTTGCCAAAATTTGTTTGGTTGCTTACTTGCTGGGTGCAAAAAAAAAGTCGTAAACAAGTTTTTAAGCGATAAGTTAAAGCAAAAAGTTAATAACATGGGCTGAATAAAAAAAAGCAGTTTCAAATAGATAGTATGCTAAAACAGTAAAGTAAAAATTCATTGAAATGAAGACGTACCAAATTGGTTGGGTCCTTATAAACAAAGATCAGGTCTTTTGTTTGTCTAAGACAGGGTTTATCCATCTACTACCGCAGGTTGCTGTACTGCTCGGATCAGATGTTGGCAGTGATGGTATTACGGATTCCGATCTACGCTAGCGCCTTCGGAGGTCACGTGACTCTGTGTTTGCATTTCTCGGTCACGTAAATTGCCTTTTTTACTTTTTTTCCTTACCGCCACCAAGTTGTCTGTTCTTAGTGAAATTTCTTTCTTTTCAGTAATTGTAGTTTTTAGTTAAGGTGCCCTTTTGTGAGTGTTTGCCCCACGTTATTCTTTTAGTTATTAATGGGTCAATTTATTTTTGCTTCTATAAGCGTAATAACCGTTTTATAAGTTTAATTTAATACAAAAGATATTATTATAATATTCGACTGGCAGTTCAGATAAGTGGCTAGATACGCTACTCCAGAGGATCACATATAATCAAGAATAGGGCTCTTAAGAACAACTACAGATGGTGT
Organism: Diplosoma virens; assembly: GCA_963680785.1. Classification (NCBI taxonomy): domain Eukaryota; kingdom Metazoa; phylum Chordata; class Ascidiacea; order Aplousobranchia; family Didemnidae; genus Diplosoma; species Diplosoma virens. Next base: position 26,955,181 of record OY796889.1, read on the forward strand.
TGAGCCAGCATCGGGTTTCGTCATCAAAAACCTTTAGACCTCGTGCTTCATGCGGTGCCCGATGTATGGGGCACATTATTAGGACGTGGTCTGCAGTTTGTTCAGAGACTCCGCACTTGCAATTTGATGAAGGAGTAAGACCTCATTTGTGCATGGACGAATGAAATTACCAAGCTGTCCGGGAAAAACTCATTCCAACAGGCCTGGCACTAATTTTGGGTATGAAAACACAAAACCTGGATGTATTCTCACAGTCTTCCGCGTTGCATCTACAATTCGTCCACTCAGAAGCACGGATGCCAAGTCCGGCAAGGTTGTTTAAATGATTCCGAGCAGCTTGTCCAAGAGATCTTAGTCTCTCAATGGCAAAGTTTAATTAAAACTTCTTAATGTTCTCTACAGAACTATGGTTATCTTATACTGCTCTCAAAGCATTTAAATCTTCATAATTTTTGGAATAGATAAATTTCAGCCTGTTTTGGCCTGGTTCAGCATTTTTCAAGAACGCATCAGTATGAGGATAGAAAGGTTTAAACTCAGATCCTGTTGTTTACGAAAATTGAAGAATAAAAAAAAACCTTAGCAGAAAAAAGAATCATTTGCAAAAACTTGACGATTTAAACAAGAATAAAATTGTTTAATAAATAATATTTCCCAAATTTTTGTATGAAATTCGGACTTACATTTTTTCATATAAATTTATAAATGACATTTCAGCAAAGACCTAACCCTTTATGACTCAATTTATTTTGTCGGTGCAACCGACTTAGGCACTTTCTTGTTGTGATCTAAATTAAATAACACGTGACAGGTGATCGAGCAAAATATTATCCAAATCTATGATTATACAGCATTAAACAGGATCTTTACTGTACACTTTCACTCAAAAATTAAACGAATCTTTTTGGATATAATAACTAAACCCATTTATTTCTAATGTCGTTCACCAACTCCAATGGGTCATATAGGGCTAAAGGAGTTTTGGCCTTCAATTAAAACTATAAAGTAGTAAAGTACTTCAACTGAAATTATTTTAATTTGAATTCCAACTTTCAGGTTTTAGCTCAACTGTCATTTATAAATCTATATGTTTGCGTGACGCGAACTTAATATACATTGGTATGACAACCCGACATTTAAGCACTAAAATAGGAAGGAATTGAACTTTAATTTTTAGTACGAAGTGCAATAAAAAATTTTTGTAAGGTGTTGCAATGTTTGTTCTGTCAAATAAAGAATAAACTCTCTTATAATAAGAAAAAAGTGTAAGTCCGTATTTCATGCAAAAATACATGAAACCTTGTTTATTAAATACTAACTAAAATATTTACTACATAGTTTAATTTTAGCTTATATAAATTGTCAACTTTATACACACAGTTCTTTTTTTCTATTAAATATTTTTTAATTTTTTTAAGATGTTAAAACTCTTTTAACAGAAATCTATTATTCTTTTTCCAGTAAAGTCACATTGACGATTTTATTTAACTAATCAATTTGCGATGCATAAATTTATTAATAAAATTGGTCAAATTTCAATGAACCGAATATTTAACATAGAAAATAAAAGTTAAAAATTTAAAACCGAATATTTAATATAGAAAATAAAAGTTAAAAATTTAATTTTTTTAATTTTTTTTATTTAAATTTATGCACATTCTGAAATAATCTAATCAAACCAAAAATTAGCATTACAATTTATATTTAAAAAAATTCTTCACAACAAATTCCCAGCTATATGCCCCAATTTATAAGCTTTTGTTTATTAAAACTTCTTCAGATACTATAAATGAAAAAGAAACAGATGATGATCGAATATAAAATTTCTTTTTATAAAAAAAGTAAAAAAAATAAAATTTATCACCTATTAGTTGCATAATGTGCTGATAAAATTGCATAGCAACGGTCAAGAATATTACATTTATGACGTTTAATGATTCATAGTAATAATGAAACAAAATCGTTGTCGTCGTCGTCGTCGTCGTTTGGAAGAACCTCCACTGCAGGTCAGACAAAACAGGACTGGGGCCGAGCGTTATCCTTTTACTATCCCAGGCTGCTGTACGGCCCGGATCAGATGCTGAAAGTAATGTTGTTAAGCCACCATCATCCAAAACCGTCAGACCTCGTGTTCCATGTGGTTTCCGATGTATGGGACATGCTACTAGAACGTGGTCTGCGGTTTGTTTAGAGGCGCCACACTCGCAATTCGCTGAAGGAGCAAGACCCCATTTGTGCATGGACAAATAGAATTGCCGAACACCAGTTCTCAAGCGATTGAGCTTAACCCAAGCTGTTCGGGACAACCCCATCCTAAAAGGCCTAGCACCGGTCCTGGGCACAAAAACACGAAGCCTGGAATTACTTTACAGCACCCCACATTCCATTTATGAATTTTCTACTCAGAAGCGCGGATGCCAAGTCCAGCAAGGTTGTTCAAAAGATTCCGCACGGCTGGCACAGATAAGCGTCTAGATCTTAGTCTCTCTTGGGGTTAAGCATCTGAGGACCCACTTAAAAGACCATAAAAGATATGATCAGGGTCCACAGATCCACTGTGCGCCAAGGAGAGTGTCGCTTCCAGTTAGCAAAGCTTAACTTCCAGTCGGCGAAACTCAGATGGCTGGATTCCTGAGAGTACAGGTAGGTGGTCCGTTGAGTGGGACGCAGGCATCCAGTGACTATGCGCAAGGCATCGTTCAAGACAATGTTTATGAGGCGATTGTAGGCGCTGCAACACCAGATTGGAGCACAGTATTTAGCTGTTGAGTAGACCAGAGATAAGGCGGCTATGTGTAGTGTTTTGGCACCAGTACCCCATCCCGAGACTACAAGTCGCCTCAGCAGTGTGACGCGCAAGGATAGTTTTTTGCGCATTGCCACTAGATGGTGACAAAATGCAAGCAATCTGTCCAGTTTTACCCCAAGATAAGTAGGGTTGGACAGAACGATAAAATTTTATCATTGTTGTAGACTTTTAGCTCACGTTTGGCCTCTCGGTTATTTAATTGAAAGGCTGCCGTCACCGCCTAAGTGTGACTGATCTTCAACCTCAAAGTTTGGAGCTATGCTGAAAGTGTAATCATGTCTTGGCTTAAGGTTCCCTCCAAGTCCCTCCAGTTTCCAGAAGAGTGCAACAATGCTAAATCATCAGCATAAGCAAACTTTCTGGAAATCATGGAAGGAAGATCGTAAGTATAGATGTTAAACGGGAGGGGAACCAAGACCGATCCCTGAGAAATGCCGTTTTTTAGACGACGTAATCTAATTTGCTTGCTTTCATTGGTAGTAAGGGTAAAACGTCCGGTTCGGACAAGCTCCATATACATTCTGACCATGTGCTTATCTGGTAGAAGCCTCAATAGCTTGCAGGTAACACCACGGTGCCAGACAGTGTCACAAGCAGCTGTCAGATCGAAAAAAATGACACGGGCCTTCTTTTTAGCCTCAAAAAATTTTCTGATGTTCTGAGTCAGCAGAACAACTTGGTCTACAGTTGACTTCCCGCGTCGAAACCCAGCCTGCTCTTTAAGGAGCAGTGTATTGATTAATGGCTCAACACGGGCGTAGATAAACCTCTCGAGGATCTTGTAGGGGACATAAACCAGAGATATCGTTCGATAACTCTTTGGGTCCCCAACAGGCTTCGTTGGCTTTGGGATCGCAACTACAAGCGCTTTTCTCCTGATCTTGACAATTTTGAGTCGGCGCAAGCAGGAAGAGAGGAAGTCATGTAACCAGGACTTCAAATCAGCTTGAGCATGGATTATAAGAGCTGGGCAGATGGAATCAGGGCCCGGAGCTTTACCTGGTTTTAAATGTTGGAGGGCAGCAGTAAATTCTCTCTGTGAAAAAATATCAGATATAGTTACTGCGTCTGCTATTGTGGCCCTCCAAAGCTCAGACACTTCTTCAGAGACAAGTCGAGATGATTTGCGTACAACAGCCTCGTATCTCCCGTTTTGGAACAGCTGAGATGCAGTAGCATCAGCTGAGATGGGAAAGTGACGAGGACAGTGTCGTGACCTACAAGTAAGACTGTTCAAAATACTCCATGTCTTTCGACTGGACTGCTTGCACCGACTCAAAATTTGCAAGATCTGGAGAAGTGCCCTGGCAGTCGCGATCAAAAGGTAGATAAGGCCGGTAAGCGACCCAAAGAGTTATTGATGGATATCTCTGCTCCGTGTCCCTGACAAGATTATCAAGAAGGTTATTTATGGCAGTGTCAAACCAAGTATTGATCCATTGCTACATAGAGACCACACTGAGTGTTGACGCGGAAAGTCAACCAAGGATCAAGCCATTGCATTGACAGAAAATATCATGGATTTTTTGTCAATTTGTCAATCTAACAGCGGCATATGACACTGTCTGGCAATGTAGCTTTACCTGGAAGCTGCTGAGGCTTCTTCCAGATAAGCAAAAAGTCATAATAGTCACGGTGCTTGTCCGAAACCGACGTTTTACCCTTACTACCAGTGACAGCAAACAAAGCTGGTTACGGCGTCTGAAAAACGTGTTTTTCAGGGATCAGTTTTGGCTCTCTTCCTTCTCAACATCTAATGTACAACCTGCCCTCCAAGTCACATTAAGAAAGTGACGGCAGCCTTTCAATTAAATAATCGAGAGGCCCGACATGAATTAAATGTTTACAGTAGCATTAGACTTTAACCATTTTATCCAATCTTTATTTGTTTTGAGGTAAAATTAGACAGATTGCTCACGTTCCGTTTCCGTCTTGTGGTAGGTGCTTTCTCGCAGCCTGGGCCGTGAGTAAGTCTGTTCATTGGTGTTAAAGATGACATACCGAAACCGAACCTACCAAAACGGAAGGGTATCTACCCATTCCGATGTTCAGTGTGGGTCTGCTAATCCGCAAACATCCTTTTCAGGGCGGGGCAATGCCTGGATAAAACTGCCCTTTTCAGGGAACATTGCCAACAAGTTCCGAAGACCCACTATTCTTCAGCTGAACATTGAATGTCTCACTGCAAGCAAGATGAACGTTCTTCATCACCTCGCTATGCAGTCTGAGGCACTCGTCATCCTACTGCAGGAGACCCACTGCACTGATGCAGAGAAGTTGGTACTTCCAAACTACCAACTAGCTGGGTCTTCTTTAAGCAGGAAGCATGGCCTTGCTACGTTTGTCCACGAGCGACTAAGATACACGCTTTTGGACCAATCTTCATTGACATCAGAGATCGAGTGGCTGTGTGTGGACATTGATGGTTATAAAATAGTCAACGTCTACAAACCACCATCAACACGAGTGCGATCCTTGGATCTCCCAGTGTTTCCCAACCCTGTCTTTATGCTGGCAATTTTAACTGTCGTCATGCTGACTGGGGTTACGATGACAACAGTCCGAACGGTGAGTGCTTGGCTGGCTGGGCAAGTATTAATTGTCTTGCCCTCCTATATAATGCCAAGGACGCTGCCAGTTTTTATTCCGGCCGCTGGAACACTGGCACCAATCCAGATCTAGCTGTCGCTAGCGTAGGTTCAAACAGTCGCTTACCGGATAGACGTGTCCTTGAAAAGTTCCCCAACATCGAACAACATCGAACGATTGTTAAATATGTACAATGTAATTTTTAAAACTTCTGTTTTTTGGTTTGATTTTAAAGAAAGTCGAACTTCGTCATTATTTTCGTTTTCTGTTTGAGCATTAAGAATATTAAGATGCGGAGTAAAGATGCAAAATTTTAGACTCTTAATTAAGATTTTGATTTCATTTTCAATTAAAAGACAATGAAAATAGATTCAAAATATAGAACTAGTTGTAGTTGTAGTTATAACATTTAATCCGAGGCTAAGCAATTTTTTGGATGTCTTTTGTAACATAACTCTTTTTTTAATTTTTTTTAATTAGTAATTTTTTCCTTCACGTTAAAATTTTAAGAAATGCATCATATTACTATTTTGAAAATAAGTAAGTTATGTATTCAAAGAGTCAAAATTGATAAAATGATAACTACAGTATTGGCTTTGAGTTTTTTTCAAATTTGTATATTTTACAAAGTTGAATGAATGAATGAATAATAATTATTTTGCAAGCCATACAAGTGCGAACAGAAATTTTTTGTAATTTTAATTTTGATATAAACTTTTTGGGGCCTTTACACTATTGACCAGGTCTTAAAATTTCTTTATAGTGATGTCTGAATGCATTTATCTGATCCCTTTTGAACTGGCAACTTACACGCAAATATATGGCAAATAAGGTGTAGTACTGACAACTTTGAAAGACTTTCTATTAAGTATTTTCTTTTATTTTATATGCATTCTATAACGTTATAACTTCGGGCCCGCTAAAATCAATGAAGTCAACTTTAATGTTATTGTGTCGTGCATTGTGTCATTATTGTGTCGTGCATTCTATTTATGCAGCGAGTACAAACTTTTGAGCAAAGAATTTCAGACCACATTTTCTACTCTTCAAATAACGGTTATCCTATTTCTTTTAAAGACAAAAACATTTTTCATTCTTAAAAAAAAAATTTTCTCCCAAAACAGATCATTTAAATTCAACTTATCAATTGCTTCTGTTCAAACATTTTATTCTAAATTACCTTACATACATACTATCTTTAATCAAATTACCAAATAAATCAATTCCTTTTTTTAAAAAAAGCGATACAAGACTCTAAATTCATTTTTATTTAGAAAACATTCGACATTGGTAAATATTTCAAATATAAAGACAACCAAGAAATAATTGATTGTAATAATGTAATCTAAAAACCCAATGCAAATGTGAAAAAAGTTGTATTGAACAAATTAAAATAATCTGTATACGAGACTCAAGAATCATAATTCCAATTCAAACAAACAACAAAAACAGACGTGAACAAACATTTTTTGGATAATCTTAACCATTACACTGATTTTAATAACATAACTGTTTTATCAACAGCAAATCATTGGCGCAAATTATTAATTAAAGAAAGTTAACTTAATCAAGAATTTGATTCCAATCTTAATATTGATTAAAGTTCTGTCCCCTTGTATATGTTTTATAATTGATTATTTTAGTCGATCATTAAATATTTTTTATTACGCAACATTTGTTTTTTTATTTTAGTAATTTTGCTTTTTACGTTAAAATTATAAAAAATGTATCTTATTATTATTTTAAAAATGAGTTAAGTTATGTAATCGAAACGTCAAAATTAATAAAATGGTTACTACGTTGTTGGCTTTGTGTTTTATTTCTAAAATACAAATTTGGCTTTGTAATAGCTAAATAGCTTGCCGATGAACAAAATTTTTGTTTAACTTTGTAAAAACGATAGATCTATCAAAAATACCTCCACTTCAAAAATTGTTTGTTTGGACTTTAAAGTATTTACCATGGTCCTTCAGTATCACCTGTCTACAAACATAGCCTTACCGATTGAAGGGTAATCGTGGCATCGGTGGACAGCAAACACCTCTACTAGGTTTTTCCACCGGCTCCTCAGGGTGAAGCAACTAGTTCAACTGCTTCCCCCGTGCTCTCTCATCTTGATTAAAAACTAAAAGCTTTCTGGTCCGATACTGTCAATAACATCAACTTTACGCACTCCAGTCGGCTAGCATGGAATATAAGTGACAACTTGACCGGCAGAACCAATCACACACGCCGGCTCTGCGCCATTACCGCCAACTCAATTTTCTCGAGTTGGTTAAAAATGAAATCTACAAAACAACATACCGCGAGTCAGCCAGACTAATAACTAGAGAGATGTCCCAACACTGGAGGATTTGAACACCGCCTGACAAATGTATACATATATCTGGAGATTTTTTTTTGGAACAAATTTCCAATGCTTACCAGCTGTTAAAGTCTGGAAAAGCCCCAATTCCTAACTTTCTATGCCCAGAGCTAATACTCCATGCCGGCTCTGCTTTGATGTCTTGATTAAACAAGTTTCTATCTTCCTGCACGCGCCAACTCAAGCTTTTAAAAATTTGGAGAAGAGCATATTTGTTGCCATCCCAAAGCGGAATAAGCCATTAGTGGACCCAAAGAGTTATAAACCTATCTCTTTGCTTTTTATCCCCTTTAAGCTCTTGGAGATACTTATCTATGCCCGCGTCAATTATAGACCCACTGCTATCTAGAGATAAACCTGGGTTTTGGCGCAGAAGGTTGACTGTAGATCAAGTCACTCTTTTAACTAAAAAATAGAAGATAACATTTTGCCCAAAAAAGAAGAATGGCGCTATGTTTATCAATCTCACAGCAGTCTACGATGTTGTATGGAACCGCGGCCTCACCTGCAAGCTACTTCGTCTTCTTCCAGACAGGCACAAGGTCTCATTTATTACAGCCGTCTGCATTAATTTTGCTGAATTAGAAGTAAAATATATTTCAGATATTTTTTAGACGCTGATTCTAAAAATGTTAACAGTTTTTTTCTGTCATCTTCCATTCAGCTACAATCAAACAATCTTCCATCAGCTAATTTTACACATTGTATAGCCACACATAGCCTATTTTAGTTGTTGTTTTAGCCTACAATTATATGGTAATTTGTAATTTAGGCCTTCAAATTCTAAATAACTAATCAATACTTTGTGCCTTTTTTCGGTTTTTTTTTTTGTTCACTATTTGTCGTTCACTCGATGCATCCCCAAGAGATCACCTTATTATCTCGTAGCTGGACTGGTTGAATAAGCTTCAACAAACTTTTCCTTGAGTGATCATAGTCTTCTGTTGGTTATTTTAGTTTTTCGAGCTAATATTTTTTTATCTAATATGTTCTTGCTAATATTATGTTTTTTAAAAACTGATAGTATGCCCTCATTATGTTAAATTACTTAAGCGAATCTGTTAAGCTATTTTATATTTGTAGACTTTTTTTATAGAGTATTGTGCAAATCTGTGTTACTAATCTGTTTAATAAATAAAACAATTTGTTGCCAATGGCTTGTAGAGCTATTTCTGCAGGACGAAAAAGGTGTAAGTTACGCCCTCTTTGTCGTTCATAATTTCCGCTATATTAGTAGATATTTTACTGTTCCAAATTTTTTGAAAAAAGCTTATTTACCATACTTCGGACTCAAATTAGGTAATCAGGGCTTGTCCTAGTTACTTCAAAAAAGGTGTGCAAGGCATGTGTTCAAAATCTAGATGCAGGGCAAGCAATGTACCAAAGGAAAACGAAATAATTTAGGCTTTGGCATTCCTATGATATGGAGAGAGCCAGCAAACCAAATAGATGACTGTTATTTCTGCAGTGCAAATGTAGCTAGATATAGCTCCAAAAATAAATTCAAATTCAACTGATAAATAACATTCCATTAGCCATCGTCTGATAGCATTGTGTCAGTTTCATGACGTAACAAATTTCTGAAAAAATTTAACGTAATTGACTTTAGCGAGCCCTAGTTATCACTAATTCAGTGAGTTTTTTAAATAAAATTGGCAATACACCAGGTAATACTAAATGATTAGGCTAACTATATGATTAAAGATAAATAAAACAATAAGTTTGTATTTTGGTTTTAAAAATAATTACAAAATTCGGTAAAATAATTATTTTTTTTTTAAATATTGTTCTTAAATTCAAGTGATGCAACATATCGTTTATTAATAAATTTCTACTTACAAGTAAAACAAGCCGAGTTTGATGCTCAGTTAAAGCCAATACAAAGAAGAACTAAAAGATAGGTCTTTAAAAAAAAATAAATCAAGAATGGCTCTCTCATTATAGTTTTTATTTTAACGTTTCGAATATCATGCTCAACTCGTTGTGAAATAATTAAAAGTAGGCTACTTCTTCAAAATTTTTAACACAAAGACAGGAGTTGAAATAACCTTATTACGTTATAAGCAATTGCTAATCATTGGCAAACATCAAGAAACGGAATTTTTTATCAAAATTTAGACTTGGTTCTAATTTTCAAATTAGCAGCGACTCTACTTAGTTAATAATTTATGCCAATTATTCGCTGTTGCTAAGACAGTTGTGTTATTAAAATCAATACAGTAAACTACGGTTATTATAACCGTGGTTAATGCAACCACCACTTTACACAACCACTTTTGCACGGTCCCGAATTTTCCAGTATAAAATTTTTCGTTTATTATAACCAGTCTTCGGATACTGTGACCAATTTTTCAAAATTTTTTTCAAGTTTTTTTCTCTGTACCTTTCAATGATGAAAGTCTCGAGACCGATTTTTTGCGGTCTCAGCCTCGTCTCAGTCTCGGCTTTGTGCTGATGATCTCGGTCTCGAGACCAGGTCATCTCGGTCTCGTGTTTTTTAAATTAATCTCAAAACCGGACAATTTTTATTTTTTTGTTACTTGATGTTATTGTGAAGAGTTTTGCAATTTGCTTAAAATTAACACTCAGTTTAACAGCTTTGCCGCAGTATGAAGAGTTAAAAAGCTTTAAGTATAACTTCTTTAATTTTTCGTTTTGCAATTTTTTTATGTTTATTCCAATAAAATTTTTATTGTGATCAAGCTCATTTATTACAAGCTAATCCGATTACAAGAAAACTTTATTTAAAATTTTTCCTTTCGGTAGCAAACAAGTGTGGTAGTGCTTTGAATGTTTCTACCTATACCTTTGTCGTTAAAACATTCACACCAAATTAATCCGATTTTAGAAAAATCAAGTAACGTGATTACGTAACTATTTTTTAAAACTAGTTTTTTTTAGTTGGATGACTAGCTTTACAGAAGAACGAAAGAAATAATACAGAAAAACATGATATGCACAGCAAGATAGATTATGTAACTTTAATCTAAAAACAGCAGTAGCCCATCAAATTGAACATCGATTTTTAACTATAGTTTTGTTACTGTTAGTCTACAGCTGGTTATCTACCTTAAAATTTAGTACGGTTAAAGCCGTAAGCTGCTTTAAAGCAGATTAAATATGATAAAAAATGACTTTAACGTTTACTTAAAGCTGAAGTTTCAAAATATTCATTTGAAAACGTCATAAAGTGGATTTAGAATTTAGACTTGAATAGTAATAACTCTAGTTAACAATAAGGTTGCCCGTAGACTTAAAGCGAGTAAAGGAATAGAATACAACCATATACAATAGTTCAAACCGGTGCAAAATATGGTCAGAAAATGCCCAAAATATGGCCCAGAACACGATTAATAAAATTTTTCAAAGTTTTTTAAGTTCTATATGGCAGTCATGGTGCTACTATTAAAAAATAGAGCAATATTTTGCTTTGAGGGAGCCACTTTTTTGACGTTTTTTTAGGTCTGAGTTTCTGTAACTGTCGGCATAAATATAAATACAAATTGATTAACGCCAAACTTAAACTGTGATTTTCTTTCATTTTTCTTTTTTTTTTTTTTTCGCCGCGTACAACGTTCTACCTTAGCCGATACTTGAACCCTTTTTAAATCTTTAATTTTTGAAATAATATTTGTATTTGTAATTCTTTCGCGCGCTTTTCCTTTTTTCGTGTTTTCTCGCTGATATCAATCAGTTTAGTTTAGCAGAGTCCGTGATGGGATGTTCCGATCTAATAAGCGTTTACAGTGTTTAAATTTTTTTAAATTTTTTAAGTTTTTTCAGTTTTTTTCTATTGTTTTCAATTCATTCTGGAAGTTTTATCTTAACTTTATTTTATTTTATTTTACTTTTTAGATACCCCTGATGATCCCTTTTATGGGTGAAACAGTCTGTTGGGTTTTAGCTTTGTTTTTATTTCCGTGATTTCGCTACTGTTAATCTTATTTCAAGCTCTAACTTTGTTATCGAGCACCTTAGAAGAACTGATTTTCATACAGTGTAGTTATAAAACAATAGAAAAGCAAGAGCATAGACGCAAATTAGATAGCGCTCAAAAACACATAACTAGACATATCGAAATAAAACAAAACGAAACCCTTTGAAACTTAAACCAATCGCCTGTTTACAATTAATTATTAAAAACTAATTATAAAGCAAGATATCAACCGACTCGTACCCTGACGGGTATATTCCTACCAGGGCTCTCAGTCCTTGGTTTATCTACCCAGATCTGGGTTTTTCTTATGTCCTCTAAGTTTTTAGGTTTTATTTTTAAAAACCCGTTCAAATTTTGCTTTCTTTGAGAAATTAATAATTATTATTACTCCCCTGTCGCTTCGTGCATCTACATAAAAATGATGCGAAAAAGGTTTCCAACTTGCGTATATCAATATTTTAGAAAAAAATTTTGGTTCTCATTTACTATTTGCCAACTTAAGTTAATTACCTGTTAAATCTTGGGAAATCCCCAAAGTTTGCGAGGCTGGTAACGGCGAACAGTAAATGATACCAAATTTTTTCACAAATCTGATGTAAATAAATATTTAATTGTTGGTTGAGTAATAGTTTTGTAGCTAATATTTGTCTTACAAATAAAGAAAGTAAAATTGCATCCTTGATTTGTAAGACAAAAAGAGCAAAGCACTCTGAACTGGATTGAAGAGCGGTGTTTGTAAAGTTTCTCTAATTTTTTTCCGACTTTTCCACAAATATTTTATACATAGTATTTTTTCTAAAATTTATTTTGCAATAATAGAAAAATGTAGCACCTGTTTTTTTAAAGTAATCTGAGTTTTTTTCTTGTGCAATCCGGGATTTTATAAAATTCATTACCGGGAGCCCTTCTTCTAACACTTTAATAATTCTGATTAAATTCCTTTTGTTCTTCATGTTTCTTCATTATCAATTCTTATATACCTCACATGCAAATGTTGTAATACTAAAAGTAGAATTGTAAAGTATAAAATGCCTGTTTGTAATTTTTTTGCATACACTATGTTTCTCTTCACATTTATTAACATAATTTGTTATTACATTTTAAATTTAATTTATTGTAAATATGTTTTTATCTTTGAGTATGTGATCTGCATAAATGAAAAAAAAGTTAGAACTGATTATATCGCATGTAAAATGATGAACCATTTACACATGTTTTTCATGTTTGTAATGGAACAGCATATTGAAGCGACTGTTATACGCCCTTTGGGCTTAACTGTTTGCATTATGTTTATCATTATCATTGGGTGTATTTTTTTATTCAGATAATCGGTGGTGTTATCCACAATTATTTATGGCAGCAATCTCCAGCCATCGATGATAAGATATAAGGTTGGAGAAAAAACTTAAAATTATATATAATTGGAGATAAATTTCCCGATTGGAGGAAACAAAATAAAGCTTTATCGAGTTTAAACGCCATAATAAAATGTTGCAGCGGAGATTACATTTAAAGTGTTTTAAACAGCTCTGCTAACAAACACTAACTCGGGCAGAAAAATCAGAAAAATCACAATGAAAGGAGATAGAAATTTTACAAGAATATATAAAAATTTAATGAGCGATTGCAATTCTTAAAAAATTGTTTGTTTATTTTTGTTTTGTTTTTTAATTTGCAATAAATATTCTATCGAAATAATACAATATTGTAAACAGGAGCAGAAATAGTACAGATTAGACTTTTAATCTGTTCTACTTTTTTTTCAATTTGATTAATACTTTTTTTCAATAATTATTTATCGGCAATCCGGTTCAAACACTAGACATGCTCTGGTTAAATTAATTTTAGTCTATTTTATGTATTGTCAATAATTTTCAAATTATTTTTTTTTTCTTTTCCTAAAATTTTACTTTAACGAGGTATTGCATGTTTTTTACGGTATTTTGTCCTCACTTTTCTAAATTTCTGCATGTTTTATTGTCTGACGTTTTGCCACTTTTTTTGTCTTTGTTTAATATTTTTGGTTGCTTTATATATTTGGTTAATTTAATATTAAGTAAGAATAAGATCATGAATAGAAATAAATAAATATTTAATGAAATTCAAAAGAGTTTTTATCGGCGTTTCAAGCGGTTCTCAGATGGGTGGCTGACGGAATTTGGTTGATGAACATGTGGCCAAACTTCCATTTGGTCGAAATTAATAACAAATAAAAAACTTTAACAAGGATTAAAAAATCTTTATTATCCTAACCCTAACCGAGAGTATAAGCAAACTTAGAGATGCAAAATAAACTTATAAAAGATTGGCCAAATACCCGTTCTGTAGAATGTCTGTCGACCAAATGATAGTTTGGCTAAATTTCGATCGGCCATCTGTCTTGCCACGTAACAAAGAATCTTACATCTTTTGACAACTTTATTGCCCTCATACAATTTGTTTACTTTCACCATTGAGCCACAATTTAGTTAGTTTTTAAATAAGAAATAATTGGTCTATTAGTCCTTAGTTTAGATGTTTAGATATTTTTTAACAGTTGCGACAACATTATTATATAATCTTTTTTAATTATTTCATTAAATATTTGCTGTTAAAATTTTTCGACGCACTAGTTTTTTTCAACATGTACTATTTATAAGTGCCAAAAAACTTTATTTAATTCAACAAAAGTTTACGCATCCAAGCAAGTTGCTATATAGCCCTGAACTTAAAAGCACACCAAAGTTTTATTTTACTGAGTGTAGAAATTAAATTTAAGAGGTTAAAAAAATTTACCGTAAATATTTGCAACCAAAAATAAAATGCAATTTCAAGAAATAACATTCTTTTTTAGTTTCGAAATGGAAAAACTGGCTCCAGCCGACTGGCCGCGAGAAAGAAAAAGAAAAAGAGAAAGAGGGGGAGAGAGTGACCAGAAAACTAATTCATTATAATATCTTTATTAAAAGACAATGAATCTTTTTTCTTTTTTCTATCTTATCTTGTCATAGATGACTCTACGACCAGTTAGGTTGCGACCAGTCAGGTACGGCTAGTTGGGTTGCAGGCAGTTGTTCTAGATTCTTTTAGTTTATTTGTTTATACGTTTTTAACCGAAGTCAGTTTTTGTCGCTAAATGTTCAAAAAAATCTAATTTTGTTCATCAAAGTGCAGTCTGATAAAAAAGTGCATTTGTTAGTTATTCCATTTTTTCTAAACCTTGAATTTACATATCTTGCAAGCAATATAAAGTTTATAACTTAATATTCTCAAAAAAACTTTAACTGAAGTAAACTGTACTTTTTTTTCAATAATTTTTAGTTGAAAGTAGTTAAAGTAAATTTTTGGAAAACACTAAAATTTTGTTTAGCTTTTGATCACTTGTTGCATCTGTTAAAACAACTTAAATTTTGGTTCTTAAATTTTTTAAGATTGTAGACCGGTAGCATAGCAAAAACTTTGGTGGTCAGCTAGTGTCAATTTAAGTAAAGAGGAAAAAAGCTGCAACTTCTTTTTTCCTTAAAAATCAACTAATACAATCAATTAAAATATATAAAAACAACAATTTTTCTTAAGTTTATACTGTCCACTATTATTACTAATTCAATTTAAAGGCAATGACAATTACACAAAGCAACGTCAGAATTCACAGACGAAAAAAAAGAAAAAAAAAAGAGAAAAAATAATGCAAATCACATGACCAAATTAGAATAGTTGTAGCAAGACAATTTGGAGAAAACCGACTCATACTGGTGTTTTCTGAATTTCAAAGCAATTTGCCCGTTATAGTGGAAATCAAACTTAATTAGTTGTATGCTAAATCGTGCCAAAAATATTTGTTCCGATTGCCATCTATTCAAAAATGAAGTAGAAAAATTAAGATCAATGTTCTGTAGTGATGGATACCCAAATTATTTTTTCGATAAAGTTTTTTACGAATTTATGAATAGTAGACAAACAAATTTAAATCAGACGCAACCTACCAATAAAAAAGAAAAAGAAACAATTACAGTTGAAATTCCATATGTGGGGAAACAGTCTCACATATTCGCAAAAGACATTTCGAAGCTGATTTGGAAATTCTCTCCCGTGCATTTAACACCTATATATAAAACTTGCAAAGTTGGAAACTATTTCAATTTAAAATCTAACACACCTGCGCTTTTGTTATCAAATGTTGTTTATCGCTTTTCGTGCCCGTATGATGCGGGTCTGACTTACATCGGTAAGTCAACACGTCATGTGATAACAAGAGCAAAGGAACACTTAAATTTAGGCTCTTCGGCCAAAAGCAAAATAAAAGATCATATTATTGAATGCAGTTTGTGTAATAAAAAAGATACGGATAGCTTAATACATCGTTTTAGTGTTATAAATAAATGTTCATCAAATTACGACTGTAAAATTCACGAAGCGTTACTAATTAAAAAACATCAACTTAAATTAAATGAACAACTGTATGAAAATAGCTCGTCTTTCTTGCTACAACTATTCTAATTTGGTCATGTGATTTGCATTATTTTTTCTCTTTTTTTTCTCTTTTTTTTCGTCTGTGAATTCTGACGTTGCTTTGTGTAATTGTCATTGCCTTTAAATTGAATTAGTAATAACAGTGACAGCATAAACTTGATAAAATTGTTGTTTTTATATATTTTAATTGATTGTATTTGTCGTTTATGTTTAAAAAATTTTTTAGATGACTTTAAACAATTTTTAGATGCTTTGATAAGGACTGATGATAGTCGAAAACGTTCAGCTTTTTAACAAAAAAAAAAATTTACAAACTAAAGGAAATGTTGGATTTTGCTTGCTATAATTTTTAAATGGATTTTAAAAATTACCTCTCTTCCTAAATTACATCAATTAATTTTTGTGTCTTTATGTTAAGGACATTATCATTTAAGGCAGTGGTTCTCAAACTTTTTGTGCCCGCGGGACATTTTGCTACCTTTCCAAATTTCGCGGTACACTTGTATCAGAGTGCAGATCTTTTTTGGTCTGCACTGAGTTTTCCACGTTTTCCTTTACCTGATGCATTATAGTGTATTACATAAAAGCCTCGAATTTTTATGTAACTTTCTTTGAATAAAGTGAAAACTTTCTTTTATTATTTTTCACTAGATTTTGTACTGTTTGTTTTCATATAAAGTATTTAGGTTTTACATATCGTGTAGAAGGCATATCAAACTCGCCCGGCTATGTAGGCCGCATCGGTGAAATTTTAGCCTGAAATTTTACCGCTGGCCGCAATCTGGTTATAAAAGAAATTGAAGGCCAATAAAAAAAAGTTTTCACTTAAATTGTTTGGCTGATCCAGATTATTCTTTTAAATTTTACGTTGAAATCAAGGTGAGGACCAAAGAAGAGGTCTTCACTTAATTGGTTAGTTAATTTCGGTTAGCCAATCAAATTCTTGCTAATAAACCTTGTCACTTTAATTATGAGCATCTGATCAAAAAATTCGTTGAAAGACTTCGCAGGCCGCGAGTTCGAAATGCCTGGTGTACCGAAACAAGCCTGAAAGACAGCTGATTACCAAAACTTTACATAATGGAAATTATATTTAAATTCTTAAGCTTTTTGGTTGCAGCCCTTAAAAAAACATACTTTTCCTCTGTTATAGAGTATGTTTACGTTGCCGTTGCGGAGCATGAATTAATGTATTTTAAAAAGTTTCGCGACACACTTAGAAATCTCTCGCGGCACAGTAGTGTGCCGCGGCACACAGTTTGAGAAACACTGATTTAAGGGTTTCATCTAACAAATATAGTCTACTAAATTTTCGATCAATTTACTAAATTTTCTCTTGTAAATTTAACCAATATCGTTTTAAAGACCTTGCAATCATATTCGCGAACCGGTGGTTAAGAAGCACTGATATGAAGACTTTTGTTTTTTAACAATCATCAAGTTTTTTTGATGATTAAATATTGCATTTTAAGATTTTTTAAATTTTTTTACAGATTTATCGGTCTACATACATCATATAAACTAGATTTTAAAATTTTAAAGAATAAAATGAATATAACCAAGAAATTTTCTAATGGCTTCGTTCCGGCTATGCATAAAGTAAAGAGTCGAAAAACCATCTTTCCTTTAATTGGAAAGGAAATCTTCGTTGTCATGATAGTTGTATCAATGTTTGGAACCTTGTTTTTTTATGAATCTAACTCGAAACACGCAACAATGAAAAAGTAAATTTAAGGAAAAATGTTTTTGTTAAATATTTTAATGGATCAATTAAATAATCTTTTTCATGAAGAGTTTATGACAACTATAGCTGAACAAAATAATTGAAAGTAACCTATGCTTGAAGTTTGTTTTGGCTTAGTGTAATAAAAATATGGTAGCAAGTATGCGATTGATCGACCTTAGAGTGCATAGCGGGGTCTGTAAGATTTTGTTTGTTGTTTCGCTGAGCTTAGTTTGTCATATCGTATTGTAGATCTTAGTTTAATAAATAAGCTGCAGAATATTTTTTTATTTATTGGTTTAGACTTTGTAAGAAACAAAAAAATTATACAGTAAGTGTAATGAAAACTACATGCTTCGAGACTACGGTTTATGTCTCTTGATCCCGGATAATTGTTAAATTTAAATTTCTGGGATTTTGGAGAAACTTCCTGGGAAATCTCGGTTTATTGTATTTGAGTTGAAAGTAATGATTTAAAGCAGGGGTGCTCGATACGTCGGTCGATCGCGACCTACGTATTAAGCAAAGCTTAGAATTGCAAGTGACCTTTCTTTTGGTCAAAAATAAAGCAATTGGATACTAATTGTAAGTAAAGATGTTTTTTTAGTCTTAAATTGATTTTTCAGACAAAATCGTGTGATATTTTGCATCTCCGCGGTATATTTTGCAATACCGGGATTCCCCGTAAACTTAAATTTTTTTCCAGAAAATCCTGGGATAACAAAAAGTCAGGAAAATTGTAGACCTTATTTGAGATCACGAGCGGATAATTTTTTCAAACCACGACTAAGACCGAGAACAGCAAATTTTGAGACTTAGGATCTAAAATGGAGACTAAAGCAATCAAAATCTTAATATTTTATCTTAAATAAAGTGCTTTTTTCACAATTCCAAATACCTTATTTTCTCTTTTGCGAGAAATGCTATTTTGCATTACACAAACAATTAAATGCAGTATCTTTACCGTGTTAAAAAAAACTTGCTCTGTGTAATCACATTATTGCACAAGCCGAGTTATTTCCGTTCAATTTAAGTAGAAAAAGGCCGAAACTCACAAAGCTTGATTATCAAGTTTGATAAAAACAGGTTATTTTTTTAGTAGGAAAAAACGTTTTGTGGCAGTTTCACTGTCATGGTTAAAACTTTTTCCAACGTTTTATAACCTCTCCTTTTGGGATTGAATTTAATTGATTTGATTGTTTTTTGCTTACGCATTTAACAAAAATATTGGGATTTCTGAAGAGCATAATTAAATTACTATTATTTTCTATGAAAACAAGAAAGTCTTGCATTGACTTAGTTAGATGCTCATATTTTTGATGGCATTTTGCGATAGACGTCGTTGATATGCCAATTACATGAACTTATAAACACGCTTGTGTTTTGTTACACATCCCTCAGTAATGAATTAAAACTCGCCCAGTGATACGCGAGGCAAATACGAGGGAAAGAAAACGCGCAGTTAAATTCTTCTAAACCAATTCTTTCTTGCCAAACGGTCCAACGCTGCGGTTTTCTGTTAAACAGAAAAGACAGAGTTAAAAAAGAAAAAGTAAATAAAATAAAATGACAATAACAAGCACTTATCCAATTAACCCTCTATCGTCCGCTTTTAGGTTTTGAATGAAAAAAAATTATTTAGTGTATTTTTGCAGTTGAAATTGCATTAATGCAACTGAAACAAAACTTTTAAAAAATTTTAAACTCCCCCATTTTTTTAAACGTTACAAATTTGTAACGGTGATCAATTAAGCAACTAAAGTAATTAAAACTTTGAATTTTATTGAAAATTTTGGTACTTTTTAGAGAGTCATACTTCAATGTCAATTAATAGAAAAAAATTATTAGATTTATAAGATTTGTGGTTCCTACCAAGTGCAAGATTGCACTGGTAGGAACCACAAATCTTATAGGAACCACATCTGTAGGAACCACTGGTAGGAACCACAAATCTTTCTTATAGGACTGGTAGGGAACCAACAAATCTTTCTTATAGGAACCACATCTGTCCCAAACTCGATTATTAGATTTCTTATTACTTTTCAACTCTGATCTAACACAATACAAAGTTTCTTTTCTGCGACGTAAAAAATAATAAAAAAGTCAAAAGATAACTTGGTTAAAAAATCCCACAGATTGACGTTTTTCCAGGTTTCCAATTGAAATGATGAAATATAAGTTGTATCAAATCTGTTGATAAGGTCAAATCACGAAAAAGTTTTTTAAGGCAAAAAAATAAAAAAATTTGAAACGTGACAAATTTGTTGCGTTGGGCGATAAAACGGTTAATAACACATAAAATAACCACGTCTCACTTAAACGGTAAACCAACCGATGCTCAACATTAAGCACATTTAAAGAAATAAAACAAACAGCTTGGTGGAAGTTACAGTTCAAATTTACAATTTAATTTTAATATGTAAACCAAATTAAATACTTGCATTTTAAAACCAGTTAACATTATCAAAAGAAACATTAAACAACATTACAATAAATTTTTTAGCTGAATTTTCTTCACCGGCAGTTGGAATCGAAAATTATTGTTTAAACACTTTAAACGCTGCAATCTATCTGCTATACAATTTTCAACAAAAAATAACTACTAGTACGCATTACCAATAATTCTCACATTGATCAAAGTTTTTTTTGTGTCGTAGAAATGAACAAATTGTTAACTTTGCGATCGTTTAAAAAAGTCGTAAAAACAAAGGGAGCAATTCAAACTACAGTTTTGTCGACAAAGCGAATTTCCGACGTTACACTCGCTTTAAGTCGTATCTTTGTAATTAAATTTTGTAGTAATTTTTTTCAATACGTAGCTTATCGCTATTGAAATCTATAACTAAATTTACAAAATTAACGAAACATTTTTTAAATTTACGAGACAAAAACAAGTTTTTTGACTTGATATTTAAAACTTTTTAAGTCATTTTATTTTACAAAAGTTTTTTTGTTTTGATATGATGATCATTTTTTGGAAGATCCAAACTATTTAAATTGGGGAAGATTTCTTAATGAGCCCACAGACCAGATTTTTGTCAACAGCGGTCAGATGACGATAAATGGGGCATGATGTTAGCACATAATCTGTAGTTTTCTCCACACTCACAGATTGTAGAAACAGCCCCTACCGTATCTGCGTATGGTTGGGAGGAAAAGGCTGATGCCAGTTTGAAAGCGGTTATGTCTGATTTTGGATGACCTGGAAACACATGCAGGGTGGTAAGATACTGAAACCAGCAATGAAAGGACAAAGTCTAAAATTTTTCTTGCAAATTCAATGTTCCACATAGAATTCGCTTAGTATGCTGCTCCAGCTTTTCTTAGTTGATTGTCAAGGAATTTCAATGCAGCTGGCACAAATAATTGTCTTGATTTGAGATCCCGGTTTTTTTTGCATTGTTGATATTGCTCAGATTTTAGTACACGAACAGCTAGAGACAATGTATATTACGTCAAATCTTACATATACGGATGCCTGTTAATATTTAAAAGTTGTACGACATCAGCATCTAGTCACAAAACGTAAAGTTTCGTTAATTGGCTTCTTTAAAACAGTGTTCCGCAACCGATGTACCGCGGCACATTGATGTGCTGCAAGACAATGCAAGGTGTGTCGCGACATAATTGTAATGAAAACATAGCCTATTTTTTAAAGAAGAAAATTTTTATGTTTTTATTTTTAAGCTTTACACTACTAGAGCAGTTAATTTCAATAGCAGCGATTAATTATCAAAATACCTATTATTTTTCCCGAAAATTAGAACAAAAAGATCAGGTTAAATACAAAAAATATATTGGAATACACATCATTTCCAGAAATCTTATTGAAAAACATTGTGAACAAAATGACTGAGATTAGTTGTATATTATTATTGCAATCAACACGGCTGTTTACTATTTTTAATTAAAAAAACAGGGCGATTATTTTTGAAAATTGGAAACAGTTGAAGTAGGTAACTCGAATACCTGTGCTTATTTTTGTTTATTCTGGCTCAAGAAATTGTCTGCCAAAAAATTGAAGTTTTTTAATATGGCTAGTTTTGGCTAAATTCAAATTGATTTTTTAATTGATTAATTTCGTCACTCCGAAGATAAAAAGAAACTACTGTTTCTAACTATAAAGAATATATTTACATATTACACAAAATTCGACTGATTCACAAAACACGTGGCTTTCAAGCTTCATCAAACTTCAAAACAATTCCAGCACCAACAGTTTCAAATAATCGCTTACAAAAATTGCTATCCACGTCATATTGACTTACTATTAAAATTATTAGTACCCCGATGGTTAATGTTATACTTAATAATTTGTCCGCTACAAAAGATTAACAATTCTATTTCCAACATTAATTCCCAAAGACAAATAGAATTAATTCCCAAGACGTCAACTGACTCATAAACAATTACAGTAACACAGGCCAAATAACGAAAATAATTTTAATGACTTTGCATTCAACTGAAATAACGTTCCTGGAATTTCGACTGGAATAAAATGAAAAAAATGCACGTTTATATAAGATCACGTCACATGACTCAAGATTATAATAGAAACTTTGAGATATCACAAACAATTAACCAATTAAGGATTAAATTAAGTTTATCAACAATCAGGCGGTAACGCCCTTCCAATGCAATCAATCAGAAGACAGATAAAAAACGAATAAACAATGACGTAAACAATAAACAACGACTTTACTTTGAATTAACTAGACAATTTTAAAAACATTAATGAGCCCTCGAATAAAAATAAAACAAAAAAGAAAAAGAAACTTGCGCAGAAAATCGTAAAGACTAAAGCGCAAACAACGCTGTCAGAATTAAAACAAAAAAACAAATAATTATAACACTAAAAAAAACTTGTAAATACATTCAATTATATTAAGTGGATGGTGGTATTTGGATTATACAATTACAACTTAAGAATGAAAAAGATTACAACTAAAACAAATAAAAAAGACAGAAAATTAAATGTTGATTTGTGAAGTTAAGATTGCATTGTAAATGAAATGTGACATACGGTACATTCCCTGTAAAGAAAAATATCATAAAATAATATTTTTAACAACCCACACTGAAATTAAAAATGATTTTACACACTGAAACATAAAATCACACAACCAAATATTTTACCCAATTATATGACTGAGGTAGTCAGTCATACGTTCTCCTTGCCGAAACTGTCCTTCAGCACAAAGTTATATCCTTGTAATGATAAAACCATTTGAGTATGCAATCGTTTTTGTATCGAACCCTAGGCCTGCTAAGAAAATTGAGTGGTTTGTGATCTGTTAGAGACGAAATTTTCCAATATCTCAGTTTATTGCTAAGCACTCCTCCAGAGCATGGAGTACTTCGTCCTCGCATTAATCAACTTTTTGCTTGCGTATGCAACTTGGTGGAGTTTTCCTTCATGTTCTTCCATCAACACGGGCCCAATCTCTTTGTTAGAAGGGTTCGTGGGTATGGTAAATTCTTTTAATTGATCGGGCAGTTTTAGTATGGGCCGCTATAGGAAAGCTTCTCACATGATATTAAATGATTTCTCCTGGGTCTCAATCCTTTTAACAAATTTTAGCTGTCATTTCCTTGTTACGTCAGTTTGTAGTGCTGCAATCACAACAAAGGAAGGAATCTAATCTCCGTAGTAACCGAGCAACCAGTAGAACAATCTCGTTTTTTTCTTTGTGACTGGCCGCTTCGCACGTGCAATTATGTCCAGATTATCGTCATTCGGCGTGACCCAATCATATTCAATATCATGTCCAGAAAATGAAGCTGTCGACGCCTCAAAAACACGCTTCGAGGGCCGAGCAGTGAAGTTAGCCTCACTTACTCTCCTCAACAGTTTTTCAAAAGTTTTAAGGTGCGTCTTCCCATAATTGGAGAAAACGATCAAGTTGTCTATGCAGCTTTCGATGCCAGACATCCTGAAAGCACTTCTCTCATTCAACGCACAAGTGTCAAACCGTAGTTTTTCATACCAAAGAGTATTCAAAGAAATTTTTTTTGCCTCGTACTGTGTCACAAATGCGATCTTGGACCAATGTTTTTTTGTCATAGGTATCTGCCAGTAACCATTGCTAAGATCAATCTTCGAGAAAAATTTTGACTTCTTCAGTGGCTGGAAAAGATTCGTCGAAGTCTTTATTGGCTTCCGATCCGAAATTGTTAGTTTTTTTAACTTCCTGTAATTGACGCAAATACGGTTTAAGATAGTTTTAAAAGCGTGTTCGTTCCTCAAAGACTTTTTATCTGCACTTATCGGGAGGAATTGTCAGAATGAACTAAGAGCAATCCAATCGTGCTTATATAGGAAAGGAAAAGGAGTCTGATTGGTTAAAAAAAGGCGACCAATCAAGAAATAGAAAAAAAACAAGAGTGCGTCTGATTGGTTAAGAAAGGCAACCAGTCAGAAGCAAAAGAAAAAGAGCGTTAATGAATGAGCTTTAGACTGTAAAGAAATTCCTTGTGTCGACATAGATTAGGTTGAAAAGATTTGATAAAAGTAGTTTCAAGAGCAAAAAAGTGAAAAGAAGTACGTCCTCGGGTAAGGATAGAGAATTTGGTGTCATTGTATTGGCTGGCACAGAAAGGGTTTTCCAAAAGATGCTGTCCGATAGCAGAGTAATGGGCAATGATTTGAGATGTGCTGTTTGTCTTGCAGTCACAGCAATGGTTATAGCGGTCTTGAAAAGAACGATGGTTTTTGATCGACTTGGGAACGTGTTGCTTAATGTGTTCTTTCAATCCTTGGGATGTAAGTTCTACATACCAACTATCGCAGTGGCACACGAATTGATAAATATCATTATTGCGATGATGGGCAGGTAAAACATCCTTCGTGTTTGCGAAAAGAAGAGGCTTGGTTGTAAAAACAACACGTGATTCAACAGTAAAGTAGCAACGCTGAATGGCTGTAGTAATTTGTTTTTCAAATTTGGTTGAAAGATTTCTTAATCATGGAAGATGGAGATAAACCGGGCATTTCTTGGGTTTATATTGAGATAACTGGTTGAATTGTCGGATCTTCTTGGTAAATGTGGATGTAATACTATAGTTTGGGTAGCCATTTGTAAACAAGATAAATCGAATTTTGTCGAGCTCGGCCTGAAACCTGCTGCTAGAGTAGATGAACATAGCGGAGTGAACCAGTGTAGCCACAAGATTGATTTTTTGCTTCATAAGGCTAAAAATATCCCAATGTAGGTATTAGCCGGTAAAGGTGAGTTTCCTATACCTAGATGTGATAAATCCAGTTTTGCGCGTCTGAATTAGAACGTCAAGAAATAGGAGAGAAGAGTTAAATTCTTTTTCAAACGTGAAACATAACGAAGAGTAACGAGAGTTAAGTGAAGAAAAAAATTTTTTACAATCGTCTTTCTTTTCAAAAACCGCAAAGGTTTCATCAATGTAGTGGTAGTAAATGAGAGGTTTCTTCACGTTGAGAAAGAGTTTGGTTTCTTGGTAACCAACAGAGATATTAGCGAGTTCTGGGCCAACGGGAAATCATAGCAACATCAACAGTCTGCCGGTACATGGTGTCGTTGAAACTGAATTCAACCGACGAGGTAATCATTTGCATCACCTCAATAAAAATTTTCCTGAGAAACGGAGGTAGTACTAGATCGTCATCATAGAGAGCATTGGCACCGATTTCGATAGTTACTTGCAGGGAAACGTTTGTAAAAAGGCTGGATATATCAAAAGAACAGAGAAACCAAAATGATGCAGGAAATTGAAAATTTCTAAGAGTTTCAATACATTTAAATTATATAGTTAAACACGAGGATTTATTTTTGATTACAAATCGAGCTGCTTTGAAAATGAGAAGCACCAGACTCGAGTTTCGCTTTTGTTAGAGCTCGTCAATGATGCTTATCTCACTGCGAATCGAACTGAGGACCTGTAGTCTTCCACGCAGATTACCATACCACTAGATTACAAGATCCGGACGATGGTTGGACTTAAAGCAGCTATAAACTTAGATTATATATAATATAAAGTTAAATTATATAAAGTTAAACTATAAAGTTAAAAGTTAAATTAGTTAGGTATACAGCTTGTAGAAAAAAGTTAATCTTTTGCTCCAAATTTTGTCTGCTGATTGTATACTGCACACTAGTGGGCCACAAACCTCTTTCAGATAAGCCGTGTTCTTTTACGAAGATGTTTTATTTTGATAGCTAAAAAAGTAGCCATTAAATTGTGATCAATTTTTATTATTTGTTAAAACTGATGTTAGCTGATCAATCCTATTTGTTTTGTAACTGAAATGAAGATCTTTTGTTATGGTATTTACTTTATTATAGAAAAAAATCGGTATAAATTAAAGTAAAGATTTTTCTTGGTTTGTTTTTCAAAATGAATGGAAATGCAGTACTGGGCTGCAACAGTTGCCACCAAAATTTTCTGGTTTGGGATGTTTAACAGGTTAAAAATTACTGTATTACTATAATATGTTGACAATTATTTTATTTGACTGATTAATATGTGGTTTAAGTTTTCATGTCGCTTTTCAAAATTTCTTTGTCAACTCTCAAGTAGCGGCTTCTGCAAGCATTATTAAAAATATTTTACTTGTAACAGATGACGTTGCAATTTTAGATTAGAATCCAAGCTTGATAACTTCAACAGAGCATTAAATGACATTTCAAAAGCACAAGAGCGTTTGAAAAGGAATTCGGAATTTGCAAACCATGTTCGAACAAAAAGACAAGTTCAATCTAATGTGAGGTTTGAAAACAGTAGTATCAATAAATCAAACGGTTTAGTGACATTTCATTGCGCAAGAGCAAATTAAAGTTTACGGGGTTGTAATCTCAGTACAATTAATCACTTGACAGATCATATAATTTTGGTAAGCTTATCTACTGCTTATCTTGGCTAAACCTATTCTGAATTTTGTTTTAATGATTAACTAACAAAGATTAAGTTTGTGATTATAAAATATCCACATAAAAAATTAAAAAGAGGTAGTTCAAAAATCATTATTTTGTCACACGTTGCAAGTTTAGAAAAAGTAACCCTTTAAAATTACGCAAAAGTTAATTAAAGTTTACGGGGTTGTAATCTCAGTACAATTAATCACTTGATAGATCATATAATTTTGGTAGGCTTATCTACTGCTTGTCTTGGCTAAACCTATTCTGAATTTTGTTTTAACGATTAACTAGCAATGATTAAGTTTTTGATTATAAAATGTCTACATAAAAAATTAGAAAGAGGTAGTTCAAAAATCATTATTTTGTCACACGTTGCAAGTTTAGAAAAAGTAACTCTTTAAAATTTTTAAAGAAGTTAAAAGAACAAGAATAAAGTTGCAATAACTCTAAGTAATGTTTTATTTTTTTGAATTCAATTTGGGGTTTTTATATCTTCCATTTCACCAAACTTGCTTTGATCACGATTGTTACACATATTTTAGTTTGATGATGGATAAAAATTGAACATGAGAATTCTAATGAATTATCAAGACGAATCGATTGTACTGAACAACGAAATCATAAAAGAAAACCAAATATAATAGCAAACGCTTCATTCACTTTTTGAGTGACCGAATATAGTTTTTTAAGAGATCAAACCAATTTGGATTGCAGATTTAGTTTACTTCAGTCTCCAAAGCTTGTCAAAAGTTTGGAAAGCAACAAGGTTTGGCGATTGAAGTAAAAAAAGTCAAAAGCTTGCAGAGTCAAAAGTTTGACCGCGTTATCGTGTCTGGTTTCCAGAACCACTTACCTGGGTTTATCAAAGCGGTTTCTGGCCCTATAAGCTATAATGTGTCAGTTAGTTGGCACGGGAATCGATTTCATACCATCTCGTCGAATGGTAGCAATTAGACAAACTTGGCTGTTTAAACAAATAAAAAACTGTTGAACAGTTTTGGTCAATACTTTTTTAAAGTAGTACTTGTAACCAAGAACCTGAAATTTTTTTTAAATAGAAGCAATAACACAGCTAGCATTAACAAAAAATTTCCTATCAAAAACATTACCACTTGATAAAGAAGACTTTGAAATATCAAATTACTTAATCCACACTTGCGCATTTTTGCATTTAAACGGCATTTACATCATTGCAAATAATTTTACTAAATTTTAAGCAATACATTTGACCAAAAATTTTTCCTTCACGTTAGGCTTTTCATTAAGGATAGTTTCGTGGATGTTTTTGAAATAAATTTGCTTTAAAAATATTCATTATCTTATACAGTATACAGATAAAAATTTCAATTTTAAATATAGAATTTTTATTTTTAGGTTGAAACTACACAACCAGGTATGTAAATGTTGTTTTTGAACAAAAAATGACAGTTTGTTTGAATAAATACTGTACTTTGAATGCTTAGATGTTGTCCGTTCTTGTATGTGTCGTTAAAGCACAAAATGTTTTAAAGCCATAAATAACAAAACCATTAAACTATTTTTTACCAACTTCGTTTTTGACTACTAGATTAAATTTTTATGGATTTGAATCACGAGTTTGCAATACTATGTTTTTGTAGCTGATGAGTTAGTTTTTAGCTAGGAATTTTTTAAAAAACAAAACTACTACAAATTTGATACTTTAACTCAAATTTAATTGAGTGCAGTTTAAATTGAAAGAAAAAAATTTTTAAATAGAATATCAGCATAACCATTGACAACAAATTTATATAAATTTTCAATTTTTTTTGAAATTTAATAGATGTATAAGAGAGCTTTTAAAGTGATGTTGAATCTTGTCCGGTTTTAGTACACAATGTTTGCGGTGGATACCTCAAAATTTATAGGTATAGGCAAAAATTACTTTATCCCCATTTTAAACAGCATTTTTTGTTAAGCACTTAAAAACTTTCCAAGATCACTTCTGAAAATAGCAGACATAAAAATTAATGACATTGGTGTGAAGAGCACTGCGTCACCAAGAAATCGACCATATGTCTGTACTTAGACCACGGCATTTATTTAAGATATAATTTCAAACGCTGAATCCAAAAAAAAACTTGTTTTTTTTTGTATCAAGTCAAGATTATGCTTTATTTAAATTTTTTTATTTGAAATATAATAAAGACGAAAAGTTTATTTTTTTGCAAATAAAATCTGCCTAGACAAGTGAATGTTTGAATTAAGCAATTATACAAAACGATAACATATACATTTTAAATAGTAGCACCACTGTACTTTGCAGCACATCATGTACTCACTTTTCCCGTATTACCATAAAAAATCCTTAACCAAAGATACATTTTTTTTTGAAAGGATATAATTCAACTAGTATCCAAATGCAGAATTTTACAACACTCCATGTTTTTGTATATCATGACAAAAACATTTTTACATGCAGCATGATAGAACAACCAAATAATCAGTTAATAACTACCGGTACTGCAACATATATATGTGCATTCTGTTCTATACTGTAAAACATGTATTTTCTAAATGTTTATTTATGTTTTGAAAAACATTAATTTATTAAGAGAAAATTTGTAGTTTATGGAAACATCTTTGCTTTTTAGAATGATCTTTATTTATATTTATTTGAAGAGACCCTACACCATAGTTTTATTACTTGGATGAAATCTTTTGCCATCTTTATCACAAATATAAACATTGTTTTCTCGGAAAATATAAAAGTGAAAATCTATAAGATCCATTTTTAATGTCAATTTTGTCTCACAGAGCGAAATGTTATAATTTAGACAGTGTTTTTAAAACAGGGATGGGAAACTTTATTGCATTCGCGAGTCAGATCCGAAAATAAAAAATTGGTGCAGGCCGCATAAAATTTTGAAGAGCAATACCGGTTTCAATTTTTCAATTTTTCGTCTCAAAAACATAGTGATCTTTAAAAAACGGATCATCGCTTAAAATATGTCACTGAATTCTCTATTTTTGTCATGAA
The DNA here is from genome assembly GCA_963680785.1 of Diplosoma virens. Lineage (NCBI taxonomy): Eukaryota > Metazoa > Chordata > Ascidiacea > Aplousobranchia > Didemnidae > Diplosoma > Diplosoma virens. The sequence goes on from OY796889.1 coordinate 26,984,939, forward strand.
AAACTACCACGAGGTTTACTTCCACCCAACCACACGTGGACTGCATTGAAAACTCTCGCGGGGTGCAGGTTCCCACCTCTGTTTTAGAAGGTCATGAATTCGGATTTAGTTCCACAAACTGTAATCGTAAAGCTGTGGTTTCAGTTATAAAGATTTTTTTGTGGCGCAATATGAATAGATTGTACGAAGCCTAAATAATTGACAAATTAGACAAAAAATCTTAAAAAATAAGTTTTTCGTATATATAGAATTTTGTAAAAAGTAAATATTTTATGGAGAAGGACAAATTAGTTTTGCTATGCTTGAAATAAACGCTGTAAACATCCTTTTAAAAATTAGTTTGACTGATTTTTATAGTTATTGCAATACAAGTGTTCAAAGTTTGTGTAATTTAACATTTCACCCAGGCTGTAAAGTTCATTTATAACCCCAGTTAGAATAGATTTTAAAACGGTACTATAAACATTTTTTGCAGTTTGAATAAACGAACATCTTTTCTGTTGGTCGCTTAAGTTAATTTCACTTAAGTTTTACAAACAAAAATGTATTTTGGTTTTTTATTTTAGGCGAAGATTATTTAGTCTTCTCCTGACTTTTCAAAAAAAGGATTTGCGTTTTCAAAGTTTATCAAGTCTGATCCGCATACAGTAGGGGTCGGAAACCTATGGCTCGCAAGCAGATGTAACTCTTTTGATAACAGCATCTGGCTCTTTTGTTGCCAAGCATAAATTACAGCACATAAAAGAAAAAGATCTGCGCACAGAGCGTTTCAAAAGTGAGGACCCTTTTTTAAGAGATCATTACGATTTTAAGACAAAAATCCAGAAATCAGAGTCAGATCGAAGGTGAAGACCTCTTTTTAGAGATCAGTACGTTTATGATACAAAAATTGAGTTTTCAGAGTCAAATTCAAGGTAAAGACCATTTTTTTTAGAGACCACTACGTTTTTGAGACGAAAATCAAAAAATCAAAATAAGTTTGCTTACGAACAAATTTCTGTTCACACACATACAACCAAAAATTAGAGGAACATTGTTGGCTCTCATGGAAATATATTAAAAAATATGCAGGCTTTATGGATCTCTTACCCAAAAAGGTTCCCGACCCCTGGCATACAGCAAGCCGTCACCGCAAGATCTACTAAAAAAGTGCAAAAAAAGTTAAAACTAATCACTTTTTCGTTCTCATTATGCCATAATTTGACTCTTTGTTATCTTGCAAGCTTTCATGCTAATTGTGAGTTGCTACTATGCTAGGCTCTACGTTGCTATAACTGTCCTTCCTAACTTCTCTGAGTTGGCTAAACTGTGATAGCCTACTTAAACTTTATATCCATCATTATTGAATGGAACTATACGAGTTAAAACAAATGCGTCAGATCAAACATTTGAAGCAAGTCTTAAACTGCTTGTTCTTTATCTTACTATCGGAGTCGGAGTGGCATTTTTGAAACAAAAAGTCGGTAGCTTTTGTGTTTAGTCTTATTCCAATATCAACGTTTTAATTTTAGCAGCGTATAAACCTATGATCAAAAATTCAATTTCTTATAAATTTTAATAATCACATTTCTAATACAATTTCAAAAAAAATTCTCTGGAACACAAGCCGCTAAAATAGTTTAGATGATGAGTTTGCATAGTTTTTGGATTATACACAAAATTTAAATAATTACTCTCGTATTTTGATCAGTTTATGAAATTTTTTTATTACTAGATGCAACCCAAGAATAATGCTAGAAACAGGAAAAAGTTTGATATTTATGATTTTTTTTTATTGGTTCTATTTATGGAACCCGATACATAAAAAACTTTATCAGCATATTCTATATATTACAAGGTACCCTGCTTTTCAGAATCAACATAATAACAGCTACACGTAAATAAAAAGCTATATTCCGGTAATTGCGATATTCAGATGTAATTTTTAATTCATACTTGGCAGGCTGTTCGTTGATTTTACTTTTTTTGAGCTATCTAAAAATGTTTACTTCTTTATATAAATAGTTTTTAATGTCATATGACATGTTATATGCTCAAACACAAATTAAGAACTTTTGTAAAATATGCTGTACAAATTAGGACGTCGACAAGAATACTGTAGTTATGTTATTCTTTACTTTTGTGTAAGTTTGTTGCCAACTAAATTGGTATTCTGTATTCAATTCATTGTTTATATAAATTAAAACAGTTATTTTGGATAAATTTGTGAAAGACTTTTTTTTGTTTTTTTTTCAATGTAACAGATTATTTTTTTAAAATACTTTGCTCGCATTTTGTCTTTTTTTTGCGATTCATTTTGAAGCGTAATATGTAAGATGGTAAAGACTTTATCTACAAATGACATTATTTTTATCAAAAAGTTTAAAGATAAAATTTGAAAAACTTGAAAAAAAATTGTGTTTGTGAAAGCGTTTTTTGGATTTACAAAATTTGTTAAAACTCTAATCTTAATTAAAATGAGCCAAACAGTCTTAATGATTAAAATTACTTTTGCTTTAGTTCGTGGCGGAGCAACGTTTATCAGGTGGGGAAGACGAGATTGTGAAGATACAGCTTCCGGAACAACATTGGTGTACTCTGGTAAAGTTTTACTGAACATTTTTAGCATAGCAGACAAGCCTAACCATATGCTATTTGAATAAATCTTGTTTCACGGCTTTGCAGGTTACGTTGTACTCGTTTACATAGTTGTAATTTTTGACTTCCAGGATTAGCGGCTACAAATAATTACGATCACTAAGGAGGAGGTGCGAATTTTTTGTGTCTTGACGTCAACGTTTCATATACGTCCAGGGGGATTCACGGATTCAGAGATGGATTACAGAGTAACTTATCTTCTATTATTATTGAATTGGCTTTAGTTTCTTGTTAACTTTAAAACGTTTTTGAAATCAAGCTAATGCTGAAAAACGGAAAATATTTGTAAATTTGAAAAAAATATCCAAGAATGAAAGCTTTTTGATTGATTTTAAGCTTATCCCTATTTATTTTAATGAAACACATTTTGATGAAATAAACTTATAGTTTAGCTTTTTTTTTAATTTTTTTATTAAAATTTTCATAATTACAATAGAAATAAGCAACATGTGGTTTCTGGCCATTTTTTGTGCGCCTTTCCTTTTTGAAAAAAGTTTGTTTCTGGTTAAGAGTCATTTTTCAAAAATATCTCTCAAAAAAACAAAAATTAATTTTGAAATATTTGCACAACAATTAATTTAAATCAAGTTGAGTACAAATGACACTAAAGAGTACAATTTGTGGCGTTATGCATCACATGCGCCGAACCAGAATTCACTGTCGGACCATGGTTTCAAGTTTTGTGGAAAGTTTTGCCGCTTTATCGGTGCAGCAATGCAACTTGTGGAAGCCTATAAATCTTAAATCAATGCATAAGTCAAAAATTTAAAACAACAATGCATTTAACGAGATTACAAAATTACATGGTAAGTTTTAGAATGAAATTGGCTTTATTAATGGCTTGTTTTTTACTAGGTACTTCATACATTTACGGAATTGAATATTACGAAACTGCTCTTTCTGCGTTGTTCGATTACTCACTTATTGAAGGTGGAACTTTTCGCCAGTACAATGTTCCTTGTTCAGTTTGTATGTCTCAAGGAAGAGCCAATCAGGTACCATCAATTTCTACGAAAATTCCTAAATTTTCCGAAGAGTAAAAGAAAGAGTAATTACGCAGTTTATAGAGCTGTTCAAAAAATGATTTACAAGTAAATTGAGTTCTTATGTCAAACGCAACCTTGAATTTATATTGACAAAAAAAATGAAGGCAAACAAATTATTTGAGTTTTAACTTTTCATTTTCTTTAACAGTCTTATGAACCAAAACTTTAATCGAATTCATTAAAATGATTTGACATGAAGCTAAAAACAAGTTTGTAATCAATAAATGTTTGATTGTATTTATGTCATAGTTACAATTATTAAAGTTTATTTGTCGACATTCTAAATTAGTGATTTTCAGGATGCGTTCCGCAAAACTTTTTTAAAAACATTGGTCCAGCGCTCCGCAACAAGAGTACTCAAAAATATGGCAATGTAAACATATGGTTTAAAGATGGAAAATAAATTACAAAAATTAAAAAAAGATTTCACTTCATCACTTCATTTACTGAAAGATACATTGAAATTTGAAATCTTTTTAGCAAACAGACGCTCGAAAGTTTAGGCTTGGCATACGTCCCGTTTTATCCGGGACAGTCCCAATTTTTAAGTTTTGTTTCTGTGACCCCCATCCCGGTAATTTCAATTTTAAGTCAAGAGCTTTTTTTAGTGATCATTAATTTTTAGCAACAACTGCTTTTTTTTAACAAACGTACCAATTTATCACTCCGAAAATATGATACAATTATGTTACAATTAAATTCTTGCTTAAATTCCGTAAATATAGAAGTTGGAGTTTCCCAAAATTCCATCCCTAAATAGCTCCTTTATTTTACAATATATTTATGATCTTCCTGGAAGTGTTGATTGTACTCCGCGTTTGTTTCCAGAGATGTTTAGTTGCAGAGATTGGAGGCCCATCCAGAAATACTGTAAAAAATTAACTTAAATCAGAACTTAAAACATTTGCAAACAATTTAAAGCTAAAATCTGAAAAATAGTAGGGGAGACCGGGTCTGGTTGTCCTCTGTCCTGGTTATCACATTCAATTTTTTGAGTATTTCGCAACCTTGTGCAATAATCACTTCAATGTCAAATCACGTGTCTTTACCTCTTTGTTTTCCAGATGTACTTTGACTTTGATTGAGTAAGCACAGTTTGAATAAAGTTTAAAATACTACTTTTTGCTAAAAATTCAAAATTTTTTTGTTTTTGATCGAGAAAGGATAGAAGCAACTAGGATAGACGTATTATCAACATTGATATGTCGTTGGAGGCGTATAAGCATTGGCACTTTTGTAAAACAAGTCTTTATTTAGCTGATAGTATAGTTTTTGAATTAGGTTTAGTCGAATTCAAGATGGCAGGTCTGTACAGGTTGTCACAAAAAAATTAGTAAAGGTTGTGACACTGTGACAACCAACCCCATGCTAAACAAACTGTTTAATTACCTTGTTTTGGTGTGTTTTTAAAAATGTAGCTCATCACGTTATGTTGAAATGTTAAATTTATATAAGCCTAATATGCCTAACAGCTGTTTTATTTATTTATATAAAGATTAAAAGCAGAAATTAGAGACCGATTTATTACAATAAGTATAAGCCTACTTTGAAATCCCCACTTTTTAACGTTGGCAGCAAAAAATTGTTAAATTCTTGCGCTCCGTCTTTGTTATTAAAATAGTGTTTGATTCATTAAGAAACGTTAAAGCAAATTTACAGCTTGGGAGATTTGAGACATCAAATGAAGTGTTGTCCAAAAATAAATGATTGGTCTTGCTGGTTTGCTTTTGAGATATAGGCCAACCAAGAGTAACTACAAAATTTAACACGCACAAAACCGATAATTGTAAAAATATTTTAAATTTCCAGTGAGAATATCATGTTTTCATTTTAATGTTTAGGAAAGTTTATATACATGTACAGTAATTATAATAATGGCGCGTATTTATAGAAGGAAAAGTGAACGAGGCATAGCTAAACCTGATGAAATGTTGAGAGCAGTTTGACACATTAAAAGTACCGGAGAGAGTATTCGAAAAACTGCTGAGAGTTTTGGTATCAATTACAAAACACTTTCACGTTATAGAAAAAAATTTTCTGATGAAGAAATTAATGGAGAAGATTCATTTCCAACAACAACTGTAGGGTACACCAGAAACAGGCAAGTGTTTACAGATGCACAAGAAATAATGATTGTCGAATATCTTCTAAAAGCATCGGATATTTATTTTGGATTATCACCAAAGGAATGCCGAAAACTTGCTTACAGATTTGCTAAAGCTAACAGTATAGAAATACCAAAAAGTTGGTATGATAAACAACAAGCTGGTCCTGATTGGCTTACATCTTTTTTAAAAAGACACCGCCAATTGTCACTCCGCACTCCAGAAAGTACAAGTTTAGCTAGAGCAAGTAGCTTTAACAAAAACAATGTTATATCTTTTTTCCAAAATTTGAAATTAGTTTTAAATAGGCCTAACTTTCAGCCATTGGACATTTGTAACATGGACGAAATAGGCATAAATACTGTACGTAAGCCTGATAGAATTATTGGAAGACGTGGAACGAAACAAATAGGCGCTATAACATCGGCTGAGCGAGGTACACTTATTACTGTAGTAGGCACTATATTAGCTAGTGGAAATTCTATTCCTCCTTACTTTATTTTCCCCCGAGTAAAATTTCAAAGGCATTTCCTTAATGGAGCGCCACCTGGAAGCAAAGGAGCTGCAAATCCATCTGGATGGATGACAGAAGAGCACTTTTGGACTTTTTAAAGCACTTTGTTGAGCATGTTCGCTGCACCCATGAAAAACCTTGCCTTCTTTTACTAGATAATCACGAATCGCACATATGCATTAAAGGATTAGACTTCGCTAAAGAAAATGGCATTGTAATGCTTTCATTTCCACCACACTGTACTCATCGTTTGCAACCGTTGGATCGATCTATATACGAACCATTTAAAAAATATTTTAATACAGTGGCTGATGAGTGGTATCTTAATAACCCCGGTAAAGGAATGACCATCTATGATTTGCCAGCTTTGGTTGCAATTGCATATACAAATGCTGTAACGCCATCAAATATTCAAGCAGGCTTTAAATCGACCGGGATATATCCTTTTAATAGCCAAATATTTTCTGACTCGGACTTTTTGCCAGGATATGCAACTGATCATGACATTTTATTGCCAGCAGCTGGAGAAGCAGGAACGACTTCCAACAAGACTCCGGAAAACTTATTAAAAGATCAGCTCTTTGGAAATAACGAGATTGCAAATAGCACTGCTGCTAATATAGAATAGCAACCTTCTACATCATCAGATGCAGCTGTAAATCCTTCCAAGCAAGCATTGGAAGCGCTGAGCAGTCCGTTGTTTAGTAGATCAGAAAGTATATCTCCAGTTCAAGTTCGTCAGTTTCCAAAAGCTCAACCGCGCAGCAATAATAAAAGAAAAAGGTCGCGAAAACGAAAGTCAGAAATCCTGACTGACACCCCAGTTAAAACAGCAATCGCCCAGGCAAAGTCCAGCAAAAAGGTGCGATTACTTAAGAATGTGTAATACAATTCGTTTTATAAAAATAGTTCACCCACAAGACAAAAAGAGAAGAGAAAACCAACTGCCCTTGCTAAACAAGAATGGTATTGCCTGGTATGTATGGACTCCTATTCCAATAGCAGGTCAAAAGAGATTTGGGTGCAGTGTTTCTCATGCAAAAATTGGGCACATGAAAAATGCGTTTCTTTTTCTCAAAGTTATGTGTGTCATAACTGTGATGCCGATGAAGAACTAAAGAGAAATTAATGCCTCAGTGTAACTTGTTCAAGATGAGCGTAAAAACATTTGATTTTTTCATTATTGTGCAACTAAATATGCAGATTGCATGCCTATTTGGTTATTTATCCTTTCTCAAACACAGCTAGTGTAGCTCTGATCTTATCTAATTGTCATCTGACATGTATATAATATTTTTGTATTGTTTTTTATCAATAAATTGTTCGTTTAATCTTGGCGTCTAGCAAAATTTAAAAGCAACTGAGTGAGTGTCGACTCACAAATAGCTGTGACATTTTACGCCAATGCTTGTGACAACCAGGACAGATTTGTCCAGGTTGTCACACTTTAATTGACTGTTTTAAAACCGTCCAAAAACATGTTTATTGTTGCTGAAAAACCAAAAAAATACTCTAAAGTTATAGCTGAAGAGTTTAACTAAAGAAACAAACAAAAAAAATTTTTGAAAATCGACCAACTATTCGCTAGATTATAAAGTTTGAAATTTGTGTCAACCAGACGCGGTCTCCCCTACATAGTAAGAATTTTATTAAAACTTAATTTTCCAAATGTTGATTTTTATATTTAAAGTCTTGCAAGTGAAATGAAAATTAGCCAGTAAAAAAATCATATCTAAGCTTTCCGTTCGGGCTCGTCAGGTAACAAAACGTCTGAATGAAGGAAAATATGTATCGTTCTTTTGTCTAAGAAAGCTAAACAAAGATGATTGGATATTAGAGAAAACGCGTAATCAGCGCAAGATTTTCATATTGTAAACAAACTTTTTCTAGCGTTATAAATTTGGCTTGAAAATTTTTGAAGAGTTTGTTTACGATTTGAAAATCTTGCGCTGACCACGCGTTCAGAGTGACATTTTTCCCATACATCCAATCACCTTCGTTCAGTTTTATAAGACAACAATTAAATTTTGTTTTTCTTTATTCTGATATTTATCTCCTGACAAGTATGGAACAAAAAGCTCAGAGATGAGTTTTTTACTGGCTATGTTTAAATTCTGTACCACAAACCATTTGTTGAATTAAGAGTAATATTTGAGTTTTTTAAAATTTATGGTCGGTGTTCATCAGAAAAGTGTTCAATGAGGTCAAGTTTGAGCGGCTAAATTAATTAATTAAATTTCAGAACACAAAATTTTATTTAAGATTAATTCTATTTGCTTCGGCAGGCTGTTTTGCCTATCTGGGTTTGTCAGGGGGTGGTTATAAATCTTATTCAAAGAGAATCTCATTCAATTTTAAATTAGAAATTTTATTCAAATAGAATCTGGGCTCGTCAGAGAGCGATTAAAAATCTTATCCAAAAAAAATTTTATTTGCCTTAATCTCATTATATTTGTATAAGATTTCTAACCGCCCCTGACAAGTCCAGGCAGGCGAAACAGTCTGTTGGGGCAAATAAAATTAATGTTTAATAAAACTTTGTGGTCTGAAATTAAATTAATTGATTTAAGAGTGATATTTGATATTTTTTTAAAATTAAAGTTTAATAAGTTCATGAAAAACTCGCAAAACAAATATAACGCGATCAGTTGGAATTCTAAAAAATTGAAACAACTTTTACCCAGCTCGACATTAATTAAGTTGTATTATTTACTTATTTAGTCTTATTTTAATTATGGCCCTGTTTTTTGGGGTAGCACTTATCCAACATACCTAAACAAACTAAAATTACTTCAAAATAAAGCGATTCGTATTGTTATCTCATGGCTTTCTAAATAGTAGTACCTGAATTGGAAACGAACTTTTTGCAGCAACCAACATGAGGTCAACGAGTAAGACAAAATTTTTGATAAAACAAATTCTTGTACAACAAATTTTCTTATTTTGAGATGAAAGTTTTTGAATGCAACTTGTGAAGCGGATTTTTTAAATATTATTTGAAAAAGTTCAGTTTCAGTTTTAGACTGGTCAAATGTGCTAAATGTACGTAGTAATTAAATATTGCACTCCTATTCGCTGTCACATTATACGTGAAATACTGTAGAACAATTTTATTCAAACGAACAGAGTTTGAAGCTTTGTTTGTTGAAGTCGAAGCAAAGTCATACTAATATGCATTTAAGCCATGGTGACTGACTAGCATAGCCCACTTTATCAAAGTTCTCTACAACACTACTAAATTTAAGTCAAAAACAAACACCAAATCAACACAGCTGCAAATCATTTAGATCAGTGGTCACAAAACTACCGCCCGCGGGCCGGATCCGGTCCGCCAAGGTTTTCATTCGGCCCGCGGAGTTTTTTTTGAAAATATATGCACTCACTTTGAGCCACAGTTGGATAGAATTATATCGGGAACACCCTAATTTCACATGTTTACCTTGTTCTTTCCATTGGAGAACACGCCAAGATTTGAGGAGAGAAATAGCGAAACTAGAGCTCGAATCGAAGTGAAGACCTTTTTTTTTAAAGATCACTACAATTTTGGAAGAAAAAATAGCGAAATCAGAGATCGAATCAAAATGAAGACCTTTTTTTCTCGCTTTGGCCAGGGGAGGTCCAAGAAATCTGAATCCGGCCCCCGGCTCGAAAAGTTTGGGGACCACTGATTTCGGTGCATTAAGTCATTAGTGGAAATTTGACCGAAACACATTATACGTCGGCGGCTGGGTACGCTGTGAACTAGAAATGCAATAACATCAGATAGCGATATAAAATATGATAAAACCAAAATAATTTGTTGCATTTATTTCAGTGATTTTACGTATCTTTTGTACTGCTTTAGTATCCGCGAATTTATTATTTTTCCTTATAAACTTTTCCTAAACAGTTAAAAAACAAATAGAAATCTTTTAAAAAATGTTGTGATCTTTATCGCGCATTACTTTATTGACCTGGGGGAAATCATTTTTCCTTTGTAAAATAACATGAAGACAATTTTATTGAAAACTTCATTTTGGTTTAGTCCACTTAAAATGTTTTCCAATTCTGTTTTCGACAAAGTTTCGCAAATATCTTTCAACGATTAAATAATTTTGCCGTTGGTTTCTATAAACCTCCACAATTAATAGCGTTGAAAAATTTGCTTGCGTTTTCTGAGATTAAAAAACTTAAATTACCCATTAATGTTAGCCAGAGAAACTTGGTTACATTGATCACATTTATTCTTTCTTAGCAATGATTTACATTACAGCTCAGTCATTTTCTGTCGGTGCAATATAAAACTGAAAGTCACCACAGAGCAATTTGAATTTCCCGTTTACTCTTTCTTTATCCTTTGCATTGCGTTTTGCTTTAACAGTCTGTTCGATTTATTTTACAAAAATGTGAGAATACTTCAATAATTTAACGGTCTTTCTTTTTCGATTACTTTCCAATAATTGTGTCACTTCAAGATCAGCATTGATGAATGTTTAACAAAAGAGGTTGTTGTGGTGACAAGTACAACAAATTAACTTCAATACAGTTGAATGCAGTAAATATCCTTGGCGTTGAAGTTCTACAGTTTTTGCAAAAAGATCATTAAAATTTTTAATTCTATCGACATTCAAATAGGTATCAGTTTGTTTCTCCAGCCTTATTGTTTTATAATCGCGTCGAGAAGAATATGAAGCGAGACCTAAATAAGCGGCGGTGCTTTGTATGTTTACTATGCAGGCAAATCTGTTAAAATTAGAAGAATGAGCACTGGCTTTCAACCTTCGTTTTACCCATTTTAATCCTTTTTTGGGGGGGTTTGTTCTTGTTGATCAGCAGAATTAAAACCAAATTTTCTTTCTTAAAATGAAGAAAATAAATTCTTGAATGCTTTGATGATTTGAAATTTTTTCTTGCAATTCGTTTCAACCAATGCTGAAAAAGTTTTCATCATTAAATGAAAAGAATAAAATACGATATTAGAATCCTTGTTTTTTCCATGATAACCCAGCAACAATTGATGGCTGCACTTTAGTTAACCATGTTGCATAAACATGCTTATTTTCTAACCAATAGCATAAATAGAAAAAATCATAATGAAGTTATACAGAGCTAAGATTAATGCTAACAAATAAATAATAATAGTCGTTGTCTTTCGGAAGGACATCTACTACGGGGTAGATACAAACAAAACTGGGGCCGAGAGTTTATCCTTTTACTACCCCAGGCTGTTGTACTGCCCGGATCGAACGCTGGCAGTGATGTTGTTAAACCAGCATCAAGTTTTGTCATTCAAACCGGTCAGACCTCGTGCTCCGTGTGGTGCCCTATGTATGGGGTACGCTATTAGAACGTGGTCTGCGGTTTGTTTAGAGGCGCCGCACTCGAAATTCGGTAAAGGAGCGAGACCCCATTTGTGCATGGAAAAATGAAATTGCCCAAAACCAGTTCTCAGGCGGTTGAGCTTAACACAAGAAAGGATCATTTCCAGCTGCTTGTGATCGAGTTGTTGTCGGGCTCGCGTGGTCTAGTGGTGTTGTCTCCTGCTTGGAAGACAACACGTAGCGAGTTCGATTCGCAGTGAGATATGCATCGCTGACGAGCTCTAATAAGAGCGAAACTCGAGTCTGGTGCTTCTCATTTTAAGCAGTTTGGTTTCTATTAATATTCCTAAATACCTCGTGTTGTTTATAATATCATTAAAATCCTTTCTTCGCCCGCCAAGCTCTAGGAGTGTAAGCGCGATGCTTAACGCTTGTCGGGTAAGTCCCGGTCATGAGGTGCGGCCTTGGTCTTACCACACAGTGGATTCTGTGTATTCCTTGCGCGGCAAAGCCGGGAATCATTTCCAGCTGCTTGTGATCGAGTTGTTGTCGGGATCGAGTGGTCTAGTGGTGTTGTCTCCTGCTTGGAAGACAACACGTAGCGAGTTCGATTCGCAGTGAGATATGCATCGTTGACGAGCTCTAATAAGAGCGAAACTCGAGTCTGGTGCTTCTCATTTTAAGCAGTTTGGTTTCTATTAATATTCCTAAATACCTCGTGTTGTTTATAATATCATTAGAATTTTATTCCGCTTAATTATTTTTCTCTGCTGCAACTCTCCATACATTAACATGATAAAATGACTTAACTGTTGGAGCTGCTTACTAAATTATGATTGTTCATATTGTGCTTTGTTTGTCGACGGCTGTCGTGATTGCACTTTCTCTTTTCTCGGCCTCATGTGGCGGCCATAGTTTGATCTTCGCTTCATTTTCAGTCCAGACTCTACTGTTTAGAAGTCCATGATTACTTCCTTTGCTTGGTCAGCTAGCTCTAAACCTCTAACCATAAACTAATGTTTTGGCTTTGCCTAAATTGTTTATTCTTGCTAACGTAAATTGTTGCCTAAACTTTTAAAAATAATTGCTTTTTGTTTGCTGAGCTATACCATTCCGGTAACATAACACTTCATTAAAAATCATTTAGTTTTCTCTATTCACAACTAAACGAACCCAAAGAGCAATCGAATATACAAAACTAAAAATACAATTTTATTAGGCATGACCTGACAATATTGTTATTTAATTAATAAAAAAACATTTTATATCAATACTTTCCAGTGAATAATTAAATAATATTAATTCAATTCTTGAAAGTTTGAAATTTATCTTTTATATTGTATAAAGTTTTTTTCCATTTGCTCTCTTGGTCCTACATTTCTACACAGAGTTGCTTCATTCAATAATTTCACGGTTCCTTGGCAATCACCATGTCGCAATTTACTAATTATTGTTACTGTCATTCTGTGAAGCTTTTTAATTGCAACAAATAAAATAAATTAAACTAAACGAAATTTGTTATATAATACGCCAGGCATGTCAAACTCACGGACTTTTTGGTGGGTACCGCAAGGAATTTTTTAATCAGATGCTCAATACAAAATACAAATTAATTAAAAATTGCTGAACCAAAAAAGGTGTAAACTTTACTTTAAAAAATGGCTTGAGATTTCTTTAGCAGAAATTGATTCAATGACTTTTTTCAGTGTTCACTTTGATTTCAACATGTAATTTTATCATTTACGTCGTAGAATTCGGAAGGCGAATCAAGGAGATCTCCGATGTAATTTATATTGCGTAGACCTGTTTGCTAAGATTTGCCTGCCGCGTTTATTGAGATTTGCGCTTGTATTGCTGTTACGCCTTAAATAAAACACTCTATAGTCCTCTTCTCTTAACAAGCAGTTTAAAATTTTGGTCAAAAACTTTATAAATAACAAAAATAAACGGAATATTTCTTCATTACAGCAATATCTTTGTATAACAGAATAAAGCACGAAGTAATTGCTTGACAGTTATTAAAACTTAATGCTTCCGTCGTTATCCTGCGAGTCACTGAGAAAAAATTAATGATATTGATACAGCATTGCCAAATAAAAAACTTGGTTAACAATTGTTTAAAAATATGTTTTAATATTCTCACCAGTAAATTATTTCACTGAACGGTGACCTATATGAAAAAATAATCGGATAAATTTTCAAAAGTTATCTAGTTACGAGCAAATCTGGGTTTAATCAAGATAAGTTATTCACCAAAAATTTAACTAAAAAATTAATTTTTATGTTAAAGACTAAAAAAAGCGTATATTTTACAAAAAAATATTTTTTTCTTCTTGAACAAAAACGTTTTCTTTTATAGCTGATGATACCAGGCCAAGAAACATGTCCGAGCAATTGGAAAAAAGAATACACGGGATACATTATGGGGCCTAATCATGCTCAGAAACACTCGGGACAGTATATTTGTGTTGATGAAAAACCTCAAATTGTTCATGGATCAGACCAAGCACAAGCCGGGGAACGTTTGTATATGGTGGAAACCAGGTGTCCTTCACTTCAGTGTGGTCCTTATGTTAATGGCAGAGAATTGAAATGTGTCGTTTGTACAATATAAATATTCAATAAAGATTTGCTGATAAAATAGTTTAAGTAAAAAAAGAAAATCTGTTAATAAATTACAGTAGTAACATTGTTAGTTTATAGGAAGCAAAAGTCATTATAGAAAGGCAGGGATACCTAAACTACCGGGATGCGAAACTTGAAAAAATGTGTGCATACAGTAGAGCTATTTGATTTTTTGCTTTTAAAGCTACAATTTCGAGTTCTACAACGCAAACGATATTTTTCCAATTAAGTATATAGATAAGTCATGTTGTAACTTGTAATACCACATTTAGAGCGGACCGCATAGTTTATTCATGGCGATTTTTTGAAAAAGCAATACAAACCGTATTAAAAACAAATTAACTGCAAATTTACACAACACGAAAATAAAAATGTTTAATAAACTGCATTTAAACAACAATAGAAACGTTAGCAAAAAAAGATCAACTATGAAATAATTGACAACAATCACAAAAAATATATAGTTTTTTCTGAATGTCAAAATACATAAAGCAATATAATTTTTCTGAATTTTGGATTTTTGTATATTTACAAGTAATTTTTTGAATTTTTCAAACCATTGGTCCAAGGTTTTCAAGTTTAAGAGTATTTAACTGTTGAAGGTTGTTTTTAGTGCAACAATTAAATGCAGACTGAATGATAAGCAAAAAATTGGAATGCCCTTCCAAGCAAAGTTGGTTGACAGCACATTTAAGGTGGGGTGAGTCCTTCAATACAGTTTCCACAGCACACAAAAACGCATAGCGCTGATTTGAACAAGTAAACAGTTAAGCTTTTGCTGTAACATTTGACAGTAAACTATAATGGTATTGTAATCGTTGTAAATGTGTGATTAGCATACAACCAAACAGCATGTTAAGCAATTAATCAG
Organism: Diplosoma virens; assembly: GCA_963680785.1. Taxonomy (NCBI): domain Eukaryota; kingdom Metazoa; phylum Chordata; class Ascidiacea; order Aplousobranchia; family Didemnidae; genus Diplosoma; species Diplosoma virens. The sequence continues at coordinate 27,000,037 of OY796889.1, forward strand.
TGACCCTGAAGTAGCTACACTACAACTGTTTCACTATTCAAAGGCTATAAGAGTAGTAAACACTATATACACTGTAATTTTGTTTGGCTTAAGCCAGAGCAAAACAAAAGTAAAGCGTAAAGCCACCTAATAAAAGCAAAAATACATTTTACTTTGACTTGGGTTTTTCACAAATAAATGAAACACTTTTAGCATAACGTACTTTAATATTCGGGTCGCCAAATACGTATATTAAATCAACTCAAGCTTTTTTTCATTGTCGCCAAAAAAGTAAGAAACATTAGATTAACAAAAACATTTTTCACCTGTTACAAATGTGGTTATTCACAGAAACAGCTATTACAAAAAAAATTTTATTGAGGTATTTTAACACTTTATCAAACCAATAATTTAACAAGCTAGTATCTAGTTTTTCTACTGGCACCAGACAGACAACTTACTTTTAATTACTGCAAATTGACTGCATCATAAAGGCCAAAACTGTTCTTGCACATTCACCATCTTTTGTCAAGTTCCATTTTGGTGTTCTAACCCAGGGCTCTTCAAACTGGGGGTCGCGACCCCCTGGTGGGTCGCAAAGTAGTTCAATGGGGGTCGCGAGATTTTAAATTTTAGATTTTTAGAGATTACGATGATTTTGGAAGAAAAGTAGCGAAATACAAGATTAATTTGAAGTAAAAACCTTTTTTCTTTTTTTTTTGTTTAGAGCAGCGGTTCCCAAACTTTTTTTTTCACGGCGCCCTTTGAAGACTTAAAAATACTCGCGGCGCCGTAATGAAAAAAGGTATTCAGTTCCATTACTTCTTTGAACAATTTTTTTTTCTCCGAAAATCAGGGTGTTCTCTAAAAAAAAAAAAAGGTCTTCACTTCGATTTTATATCCGATTTCCTTATTTTTCTCTGAAAATCAGGGTGTCCTCTAAAAAAAAAAGGTCTTCACTTCGATTTATATCCGATTTCCTTATTTTTCTCTATTTCCCTCCCAAAATCAGGCTGTTTGAAAAAGGTCCTCAATCGGAATCGTTCTCTGAAGGGAAGTTGCTGCTAATAACCTTCACACTGCAATTATTGTGAGAAAAGCAGTAAGTACAACAACTTTTGCATACTTTCGCGGCGCACAGTTTGGAAACCGCTGGTTTAGAGAACCCTTGATTTTTGGGCAAAAATAGCGGATTCTAGGTGAAGACCTTTTTTTTAGAGAACACCTTAATGTCGGGGGAAAAATAGCAGAATCAGAAATTGATTTTAGGTGAAGACCTTTTTTTAGGGGTCGCGAAAAAATTTGGCTGTGCAAAATGGGTCTCGATGAAAAAAGTTTGAAGAACTGTTCTAACCGATTGGCTGTATGCACTTAATCTATGAGTAAAGTTACAGCTTTTTCATTTCAGAGAAGTTAAATGTTCTTTGTTTGAGATATTGCATTTGCATGGAGCAAATTTCAATATTTTTTATTTTTTTTTATCTTTATATTTATCCTCCTGACTCGCAGGAAAGCGACGGAGGCGCTAATACATAGGGTAAGCAACTACCCCGACCTGCTTCCGGAGATGCCAAGATATTGCTGTCCGCTAGTAATTTAGTAGAGATATGACTGTAATTTAGAACTGCTTGCCAAGGGCACCAACCAGGGGAAAGTGCCGTAAAGTGTCTTTCCCAAGGACATAACAGAATGGCGCAAGTGGGTTTTGAACCGAGACCGTGTTGATTATCAGCCCGGTGCTTTAACCACTCGACCACGCTGCCGACAATATCGTCAGCACATGAAAGTTGTTGCAATCTTCTAATTGAAGGAAGCAAAAAAATTGCAAAGTTTTTTATACAAAGATGTGCTGGTTAATTTCCACAAAAATGCAACAGTCAACAAGTCAGATGAAAACCTACAAGCACCTTTACTAACATGTATTAATTTTGGTTGTTTCACAAAAAACTAAACTAAACCTAAAAATTTATTCTCTTCTTCAATTGAATACCAGAATTAAAGTTTTTTCAAGAACATTAACAGCAATTTCTACTAGCACAGTTTTGTTGACATAATTTTCCAAATATTCATTACATACAATCTTGCAAAAAGCAAAAATATGTTTTGCAAGTCCATTTGGTATCAAATTTTTAGTGATAATAATTGATACAATAAGTTTTGCAGCAGAGTTGACATCAGTACAATTTTTTGAAAAGCGATGAAATTCACAGCATTGTCTTTGAACAATTTAAAATAATCGGAAAGGAGTACAGCATTGTCATGTTTAATATTTAAAATTTCTAGGTCTTGAAATGAATTTTGTTTATTACACTGCTTTTTTGTTGCTGCAGCAAAAAGTTCTTTTTTTGCATTGGTGTAAAGCAGTGCTTGGATCAAATTTCAGCAATGGTTTATTTGACAATATTTAGGAAGATTGGAAAAAAGTAAAGAAGTTGCAGATAACTTTAATCGAACTATTTTTAATTCAATACGTTCATTTTAACTTTTTCTTATTTATCTTATACGGTAGAGATACGTAGTTCAAATATATGACAATAAAATGCTTGGCACAAATTCTTCATGAATCACTAATTTTTAAGTTTTTTTTTGGAATAGCTTCAACCAATTTTGACGTGAAACTTGGTCTTGGTTTGAAGACAATCTAAACAAGAGGATCGATAATTCAGATTCTTTTTTTTTTTTTGTTGGTACAATAACCAGTTTTGCATTTGGGAACACAGCAAGTATATCTCCCATATTAAAAGCTAATCAAATAATGATTAAAAAATTTACTAATACTAATCAGTAATTATATCTGAGTAATTTTTTTGAGATGTAAATTCATCATAAGAAAAAAAAAAGTATCAGGTAAATACATAAAAAGCAAAGGAAAATTTACATCAAGATAACTAAGATTCACATACCTGTAGCGTCGCCAAGAGCGAACCAAATCTGTCTTTGCGCGCTAATTAAAGTTTACACATGGCGCCTGGTGATTAATGCGCGCTGCTGTTGCCTGCCTTTTGGCGATCTCTTTTATGGTAATAGTTAGCACATGAGACAGGGTATTTTTGGTTTTTCCTTTGTAGACAAAGGTTAGTTGAAGAGCCGGCTGGCCGCTTTCTCATATATCCTCTTTGAAATTGAATTGCCTATTGGCAGAAGTTCGGTGTGGAACAAATACAGAGATAAAGTAAAAATAATTAATTCTTATGGAACTTCAACATTCATTCAGAAAAATAATTTCATGCATCAGCAATCATAGGTGTATCTAGAGGAAGGCTTTCAGGGTCAAACCAACCTTTTTTGGGTCTTGAACCCCAAGATCAAAGAAAGAGCTTCACTCAATTTTAATTGTTGACAATCTGTTTTTGGTTGGCAAACCTTCCATGACAAACTTCTGCATACCCCATTTTCAGAAATTTAAATTTAATGTAAATGTTTTTTTCATTGTCATTTTCATCTTTAGGCTATTTACCTTCCTAACTTGCAGATAATCGTCAGAGGCGCTATACCTCAGACAACCGTCTAGCGATTATCTTGACCTGCTCTAAGATATGCCGAATAATTGCTGTTTGGTTCCAACTTTTTATATCGTTTATTTTTATTTTTTAATTTTATTTGAGATATGATTAAAATTTAGAGCTGCTTGCTAAGACCACCGAGCAGAGGAAAGCGTTGCAAAGAATCTTTTTCAAAAACAGAAAAAAATGACACGATTAGGATTTGAACCAAGACCGTGTCAAGCAAATTCGTCATCAATACAGCGCTTCTAATTACTCGGCCACACTGCTGATTTTTTATAACAAATTTGTATGTAGAGACACATTTTCTTTTAACTTACGTATACGGAAATAAAACTTTCTTTTACTAAATTTTAAAACGCTAAACATTTTTACAATATAGATAAAGTATTCTTTAATTGAATATTGCGCACCCCCGTATGAGATAAAAAATCTCCAAAAGAAGCTCAAATGTTAATTGAATATTGTAAAACATTTAAAGCGTTTAGTGTTGATTTAGAACTTGTGAAAAGAAGGAGAGCAAAAAAATTTCAAGATTGAGGCTAAAATTTGCAGCCCTGAAATTATACTGATATACAATGCCAAACAATTATCAAAAGTATTTAGAGCTGCTTGAAAAATTTCAAAAATAAGCAAGAAAGACTTTTTATAAAATTTAACAAGGTAGAATTGTGACAAATTTTGATTTTATTCAAAATTTGTCTTATTGTGATCATACTCTGACTTGCGTGTAAAACAAGCCGAGTTTGATGCTAATTTAATTTTTATTAAAATTAAAACTTGGTTCTAATTTTCAAATAAAGGTCGACTTAATTAATTAATAATTTACGCAAATTATTTGTCGTTGCTAAGACAGTTGCGTTATTAAAGTTAATAATATGATTAAAATTTTCCATACGTTTCCACGATTTGTCACAATAATTACTTGCATATTTCATAGTATCTAATAATTTTAACAAAATTTGTAAAATTGTTTTGAAGGACGTGCAAGCAAAACAATAGAAATGCAATACCCTCATGCAAAACAGAATATAAGAAATGAATTCGAGGAGTGGAATCATCATATACAAAACAAACACCTAGGTTGAAGATAGCCTTTAAAAAAATAATCTGACAAATGCTTATTTTTAAGTTTGGTATAGACCAAGCTTATTTCTCAGTCATGATTTATTCTGTAAATTTGGTTTCAACTGATCACTTACTTCATATCAGGCAAAACAGAAACGTCATAAGAACAACTTTTATAGGGGACAGGTAAAGAAAAAAACGCCATAGATTGATAGCAGTTAGTCACGAATTATACATTGTCAGGACTGAACAGTATGCATTGCATTTTATAGAAACGGGACATAAACCGAAACCGAAATGAAAACCTGTATTAAACCCTTTTTTCTCCGAACCCAAACCAAAACTTGAACCCAAATTTAATAAATGCTTTAAAACTAAACGGGAATTAAGCACCTTTTAAAAATTGCAGACTTTGAAACTAAATCGAAAGGTTATTTTAAATGGTTTGACGCTTTAGACTCGAGATTCAAATAAACTAGTTAACAAACCATAGCGCCTTTACATTCTTAGCAGAAAAAGACTTGTACAAATTAATTTTTCAAGAGCACGTGTTGGCTGGATAGTTCAGTGTAATAACACTCTGGCTTGCCAGCTGAAAAACGCGAGCTTAATTTTTTCTTTAGAAGTAATCTCCGTGAACGCGAGCTTTATTTTTTCTTTTACTTAGAAGTAATCTCCGTAGCGCCTGTAAAATAGGCACGTCATGATGATTTTCTTATATCTACGGGGTCACACTGTTTGCCTACAACAGCAACTCTGGTTAAAACAAAAGAAATAAGCCAATATGGACATACAAAAAAGATGTAATACATTAGTGGTTCTAAAATTTTTTGGCGCTTCGACCCCAATTTGAGTAACAATTTTCTTGTTCAATTGAATCCAGCACACACTCATAATTAAAGTAATGTATTATTAAAATGAAGTTTTTTTTGTTTTTACTTTTTGCAAGTATGCTTTTTGCAGTTTATGGGAAGAAAAACAAGCAAAGACTGAAAAAAAAGGTCTTCACATCAATAATCATAATTTTTTTTAGGTTATACCTTTGCAAAGTAGTTATCGTTGCGCTATACCTGAAGCAGATTCCATCAATCATTTATCGACCCTATTGATTACTTTGAGAATTACTGCAACATATGACCTTGTTCGGTATCGTACTCATTTTTACATCGATAAGTTTTCTATTGTATTTATCTTGACTCAATAAAATACAAAGCACTAAAAGAAAACGACAAAGTCTATATTTTATAATTTATTTTATAGACTTTTAGTCGCCCTTTGATTCTGATTTATTTCATTTTTAACACATTATGAATAATTTCAAGAAAAATAACATTTATCGACGTGAAGTCAATTTACTTACTTTTAAAAGTTTTTCGGAATCATTTTAAAATAAAATGTTGTGTAGACGTCACGGCATCTATGAATTTTTTCTTAAGATTTCTTAGCAATACGTAAAATAAATTGTTTTCTGATTTTGAATATTGATTTATGAAGTACAAAAACGTTAATGATGCAGCCTTTTTTGTTTTTGCCTGACTTTTCATGAAAATTTGATAAAGTTTAAAAAACACAGAAAAAGTTTTTATGCCGTTTATTTTTTCAAAACTAAAGAATATAAACAGAGATGTTGATAAAGCATTAATTCATTTTACTACAATCAGTTGAAATGCCTCATCAAGAAATCTAGCAGCAGGTAAAAAAAGAATTAATACATTTATAATGCTACTGTTTTTTTCAATGCGTACTCATTTTCCACAAGCTAAGATTACTATTAGAATCAAAGATTTTTGATCTTACTGTTGTACAGGGTGGCCGAAAAGTCCCAGGACACTCTATTTTTAATATTTTAATGCTGTTAAATATTGTTAAATGCAGTTTTAATATTCTAATCTTGTTAAAACAATTTATTTGATTTATTTTTTCAGGTTATTTAAGGTCATGAGTGACATCAGTGTATTTACTGTTGAGGAGCGCTTAATTGCTGCTGTTTGGGTTCACGACCGCATCAGGAATGACATGACTATGGAAGATATTCGAAGTGCTTTCACAGAAAGATTTGGAAAGCCCGCGCCATCAAGAAGTAATCTGTATCTGTGGGAGAAGAAAGTTTTTGAAACAGGTAGCGTTCTGGATCAGGCAAGAAGTGGCAGGCCTGAAACACGAAAGGAAACGTGTGCTGGTGTTCAAAAATCACTGCAACAGTCTCCCAAGAAATCCACCAGAAAACGTTCTGCTGAACTTGGAATACCAAGGGCTACCATGATGGATCATATGAAAAAGGACTTGAATGTCAAAGCGTATAAGCCCATGTCGGTAAATCAGTTGTCAGATGAAGATATGGATCGAAGAAAGGAATTCTATGAGAAATTTTTAAATCGCTTTCCTGATGGTCAAAGAAATCACAGAAAGATAATATTCAGCGATGAATGCGCCATTTATAAAAGTTCTAAAAGTCGAAACATATATTTCTGGGCTAAAGAAAACCCTTTTTACAAAGAAGAACTTGAAAATAATCCTCCTCATGTCATGATTTGGGCTGCAATGACATCTGAACATTTGATTGGTCCTTATTTCTTTGATGGCAATGTCAACCAGGAATCATATGCCAATATGATTAGAAAGTGGTTCATTCCCAAGTTAATAGAACTTGGTATTAAGGATCGTGTATGGCTACAGCAAGATGGTGCACCTGCACATTTTGCACTTCCTGTGAGAGCGCTGCTAAATGCAGAGTTTCCTGATCGATGGATTGGCCGCGGATCAAATTCTTTTGCTTGGCCACCACGAAGCCCCGACTTGACCACTCCAGACAACTCATTATGGGGTTTTATTAAAGGTCAAGTTTCTGGTATTAGATACGAAACCATTGATCAGCTAAAGCATGCGATTATTGCAGCTTTTGCTAGCGTATCAAGGAATTCTCTCCAAAAAATGGCACAAAGAACATGGAGGCGAATGGAATTGTGCAAGAACAATGAGGGCCAACATACTGATCCCCTAGACCACTAAATTACTCTAGTTGTTTTCTGCTGTGTTTCTAATAAAGTTCTCTTTTTTGTTGAATATATACGTTTCTGTGTGTTTCATTATAAAATACTGTGTTTTATTGAAAATATATGTATAGTGTCCTGGGACTTTTCGGCCATACTGTACATCCTCACCAGAGGTCATTGATGAGCATGAATCTTTATTAAATTATTTTCCCTCGACTTCCGGAAATCTCGATGCTGTTAGTGCTTTTGTGTGATAAACACCCAAAAATCGTAGTGTATTAAGCAACTTTTGCCATTTAAAAAAGCTAGCTTCAATTGTGCAGACAGTTCATTTTTTAATGCAAAAACATTACGACAGACTATGTTTGATTAAGTCTATTCAATCTTTATATAAAGAAAGTTGACCCGAACAAATCTATAGAGACGAAATTAAAAAGTTTTTTAAATGCGTTAGATCCTATTTTTATGAAATTTGCAAACCTTATACTATATTAGCTTTTGATGTTCTGGTTCACTTTATTAATCGACAAATATTTACTATGACGTAAGGACTTGTTTGTTCTAAACTTGCCCTTTTATGGGAATCTTTTTGATAAATTTTGAAGGTAAACTAACCTGAAGCAAAATATCAAAGCGATGACAGCATGCAACATAAACGTTTATGAAACATTCTTTTATTTGTTTGACGTCACTCATTCTATTGTAAGTGCTTGCTGTTGGTTTTCTCCAAGTGCACAAATGACAACCAGATTTGAGTATATAAGCTAGTAATTTGGTAGAACAATTTATCTCTTGGCATGTTTTGTATGGTCTTCAATTGAACTTGCATCAAAACACATTTCAAAGTTAACATTTTATTAACCAACTCAAAAAATTTGTAAAGTTTTGATTTTGTTTACTTCATTTAACAAAAAAGCAAATTTTTAATTTACTGTGGATATCAACTGATTTGTTGCATTTTTGCGACTAGCTTAAAGTTTAAAACCCTAAAAACGGCAATTGGTGTAATATTAAACAATATTTTTTTGTTACCGGGTCACGTTTAAGTAAATGTGAAAAATTCTAGCTTTGGTAGAGGACTTGAACAGGTTTAGAAGGAAGACAAAAAGCAAAAAAACTTTACAGAAACGCTACAAAGTTATGGTTAGGATCTGCATAAGAAATTATAGCAATTTTGTTTTTGATTGATAGTATTAGCATCTTTTTAAACATACCCAGTTTGTTGATCTAGTCATTCTAGCTGGCCAAAGATTACATTACTATTGTATTTTTGGACTAATTATAATAATTCTTTTTTGTATATTTTGATTTTTCAATTTTTTGTTAGCTTTGCGACCAAGTGTTTAAGATTGTTATGACAAACGTTGTTAGGATAGTCATTCTAGCTGGCTAAACATCTTAAAGTAAAATTGTATTTTTGAACTAATTATAATAATTTTTTTCTGTATATTTTGATTTTTCACCTTTTTGTTAGCTTTGTGGCCGAGTAGTTAAGAATGTCGTATTTATAACAAACGTCGTCAATAGTGGTTCAAAACCTACTCACTTCATTCTGCTTCGTCTTTAGGTTGTTCTTCTTGGTGGTTTTAGCAAGAAGCACTAAATTTTGGTCATATCTAAATTAAAAAGTAAAAAAACAAATTAAAAATTTTACTGGATATAATATCTTGGCATCTCCGAAAGCAAATCGGTTGAATGTTGCCCTCTGTAATCCTTCGAGTCTTAGGGGATAGATATGAAGATGAAATAAATTTTGTGTCTAACATTGCTTTTTTTGTGTAAAAATATATGTTATTGATTTGTTTTTTTGTACAAACTGCCTTCAACTTGATTTCTAAGTATGGCTAATTTTAGAAGCAATATGGGGCATTGTTACAAATTTTTAACATGTTAAAAATGACAAAAAAACTTTTTTTGGAAAAAAATTTTGACAGTATGTTTATAATAAAAACTTAACTTTTTTTCAACAAAAATAATAATCTGGTCGTTCGAGGTTAAATGTCATAAAACATTAAAAAGATAATTTTTTTACTGTAGCTTTAATAAAAAAAAAAAAATGTATCAACGTTGTAGGGTACCGGCTGTTTTAAAAACTTTGGAAATCAAAGAGCAAATGTATCATCTTTATTCAAAGTTGATTTTTTTTAATATGTTAATGAACAAAAAGGAAACCGATCGAATAAAACTATACATTTATTCGGTTGCAACGCCATAATGAAATGTTGCAGCAGAGATTGATTAAAATGTTTCAAACATCTCTCTTAACAAAAAATAACGTAGGCATAAAAAAGTAAAACACAACAACAGAAAAGATAGAAATTGCACAAGAATTGAATGTACTGTAGCACGTCTTTTGATAATTTTTTGTTTTTTTATCTGCAATGTTGAATCGGGAATACCACAATATTTTAAACAAGGAGCAGCAATATTAAGATTAGACTGACTTAAATCTTTTTTTTTTTCAGTCTGGTTAATGTTTATTTTTAATAATTATTTGTCTGCAATCTGGTAAATAGTAATTCAAAAATTAATCATGCACTGGTTAAATTATCTTTAATCTATTTTATTTCTTGTCTACAAGTTTTAATTTTTTTTTCTGTTTTCTTAAATTCTTACTCAAGCGAAACATTGCGATCATGTTTCCTATGGTATTGTGTTCTCAAACTTCATTCTGTCACTTCTTTCTTTGCTTGATCTTTCAATTTTTTAATATATAACCAGAAAATGAATGACATGAATGAATTTATGATTGCTTTGTAAAATTTATTAGTTTAGTAGTGATTGATAATAAGATCATGAATAAAATTGAATGAATTAATCAATTAAAATTAAAAGAGTTTTTATCAGAGTAACAAACGGTTCCTGGATCAATGGCCGACGGACAATCGGCCGAACTACCACTTCGCAAATATTAATAACAAATATAAAATGCTTACAAGGATTAAAAAATCTGTATTAATCCTAATTTGATTAAAAAATCTGTAATAATACAGGTTTAACAGTGGCAATAAAAACTTTGTCTTAACAGTCATAAAGCTTTTTTTAAGATAACTAATTATTGTTTTTTGAGATTTAAAAAACAATTTTTTTATAGATTTATCAGTTTGCATATACAGAACAGATTTTATAATTGTAGACAGTAAAATGAATATAACCAAAAATTTTTCTAACCGCTTTGTTCCGGCTACGCATAAAGTAAAGAGTCGGAAAACCATCTTTCCTTTAATTGTAAAGGAAATCTTCGTTGTCATGGTAGTTGTATCGATGTTTGGAACCTTGTTTTTTTATGAATCTAACTCGAACCACGCAACAATGAAAAAGTAAATTTAATAAAAAAATATTTTTGTTATTATTCTGGTGGATCAATTAAATAACTTTTTTGCATGAAGACTTTACGACAACTTTATGTAAAAAGAATAAGTAAAAGTGACCTATGATTGAAGTTGACTTTAGCTTATTATAATTAAAACATGATGGCAAATATGCGATTGACGGACCCTAGATTGGATAGAGGGTTCTGTGAGACCTTCTACGTTGATTTGCTGAGCGTAGTTCATATCGTACGTAGATCATAGTTTTATTAACAATATGCACCATATGCTTTTACTCAAAAGTCAAGCACGTGTAGTTGAAAGTACATGCTTCGAGATTAAGAGCGGATAAAATTTTTAGAACGCGACCGAGACCGAGAACAGCAAATTTTGACACCTAAGGTCCAAGAAGGAGATTAAAACAATCAAAACCTCAATATTTTACATTAAATAAAAGTGCGTTTTTGATCATTCCTAATGCGTTAATTTCTCTTTTTCAACAAATGCCACTTTGCTTCTTAATAAACAAGTATCTAAAGTATCTTTACCATGTTGTAAGAAAGCCTTGCTCTGGGCGGTCGCATTATTTCATAACCCGAGCTTTATCCGTTCAATCAACAGTAAGCAGAAGAAAACCAAACTCACAAAGCATGATTAGCAAGTTTGAAAAAAGAAGGTTATTCATTTTATTTTCCCTTAACTTTTACAAATGTTTTACAGCCTCTGTTATCGGAGTTGTATTTAATTGATTTGTTGATTGTCTCTTGCTTACATATTTACTGCAAAAATATTGGGATTTCTGGAGAACACAATTAAATTACATAAAAGCTGCATTGACTTTGCTGCTCACAATTTTGATGTCATTTTGCTATAGATGTTTGTTGATATGCTAAATACACGAACTCACAAACACGCTTGTATTTTATTACATATCTCACTTTAACTCGCATCTCTGTTATTAAATTTTGCGGCAAATTTTCCGAAATATAGCGCTATTGGTATTTATATCTAAAACTAAATTTACGAAATTTACAAAATAAAAACAAGTTTTTTAACTTAATATTTAAAACTTTTTAAGTCATTTTTTTCACAAAGTTCTTTTTTGTTTTGATTTGATGTCATTTTCTGGAGGACCAAAGCTATTTAAATTGCGGGACATTTCTCAATCAAACACGGACCAGATGTTTGTCAACAGCTGTTACATGGATATAAATGGGGCATGATGTTGGCACATAGTTTGTAGTTTTCTCCACCCTTACATGTTGCAAAAACATCCCTTAACTTATCTATGTACAATTGCGACAAAAGAAGCCGATGCCAATTTGAAAGCGGTTATGTCTGATTTTGGATGAACTGGAAACACATGCGGGGAGGTAAGGTACTGAAACCAGCACGGTTCGAAGGCGGTTATGCCTGATTCCGGAGGACTTGTAAATACAAATGCCTGGTGGTGAGGTGCTGACACCAGCAATGAAAGCATGAAGTCTAAAACTTTTCCTGCCAATTTAATATTCCACTTGGAATTGCCCAGTAGCTGCTCCAGCTTTTCTCTATTCAAGATTGTCATGGAATTCCAATGCAGTGAGCATAAATAATTAAGCATAAATAAAACATAAATAAATCAAGATACTTTGAGCTTCCGATTTTCTTTGTACTGCTGAAATTGTCAAGGCCGGCTAGAGACAGTGTATCTCTCATCAATTTTCAAGCCTGTTAATACACAAACGTTGTCCGTTGGTGAAAGACGTAAGCATCTAGTCACTAAACATAAAGTATTGTTAATTGGCTTCTATGAAACAATGCTCCGTAACCGGTGAACACCGGCACAGTGTTGTGCTGCAAGACAACCAAGGTGTGCTGCGAAATAACTGTAATCAGAAAATAGCCAACTTATTTTAAAGAAGAAAATTTTTTATGTTTTTAAAGTAAAGCTTTACAATTGTTAAACTTGTCGTTCTCAACAGGGCCTGTAGATTGTCAACACAGCTATTAACTTTCTCAAAAATTAGAAGAAAAAGATTAGGTTAAATGCACGAAACGTATTCCAATATCCAATATTTAAGATTATGCAGCAAATCATCATTTTCAAAAAGCTAATTGGAAAACATTATGTATAAAATCAGTTGTATACTTAAATTAGTCTGCAATAAACTTGTACTGCAAGGACATGATTAGAAAATTAGACTTGAATTAGTCGTATACTATTACTGGAATAAATTATTTTTAATTGGAAAAGAGAGCAATTTTTTTGAAAATCGGAAAGAGAGGCGATATAATTATAAAGGAATGGGAAAACCCTGAAGTAAAAGATTTGTTGAATCAAACTCTAGCTGGACTTCCAATGGCTGTTTATGATGTTTCTATGACACACAAATAAATCAAAATTTTCTCTATTGAAAAGTACTTGGCATGAGAGAAGACTGGTTTACGTCTGCAAAAAATTTTTGCAGAAAATGTTGCAATACAAATGCCAAAATCTTTGTTTATAAAAGAAATGGAAAACTTTTGATAATTTATTAAAGATTATCACGAAACCTTTGAGACGATTATTAAACTTTACATTTGTGCAAACAAAGTTGTCGTCTTTTTTATTGACCAAAAAGAATCAAGTATTCTGCTTAAAAGAAGTTGATGGAAACTTTGTATATCTCTTTTAAACATTGAGCTCTACAGTGATTACGCTATCATCTCATAAAAAATTCAATTATTAAGTGCATTCCATACCGGAAAGAAAATGGCTTGCAATTTTCATTAAATTCAATTTTATTTGCAATCAAGATATTACGTTTTCGAAGTTTTATTGACAAAGTGATTGCAAAATAAGAAAACAGGCTAAACGATATCCGTTATTACACGTACAACGTCAATCGTACGCGGTCGCTGTACCTTTAAAACGAAGCAGTTAAGCTGATTTTAAAAAAAGAAAGAATAAAAAAGAAAAGGAAACAATCAAGACAAACTGAAAACATTTTAAAAAGATAAATCAAAAAGAAAAGCCAGAGAAAAAGCTGTGGAAACGTTTCGCTAATTCAAAGCATTTTCAGTTTCTTATTCTTAAATTTCATATTAATTTTATTTTATTTTATCTCTATATTTATCTTCCTGACTCGCAGGAAAGCGACGGAGGCGCTAATACATAGGGTAAGCAATTACCCCGACCTACTTCCGGAGATGCCAAGATACTGCTGTCCGCTTGCAATTTAATAGAGATATGACTGTAATTTAGAACCACTTGCCAAAACCACCAAGCAGGGGAAAAGTGCCGTAAAGTGTCCTTCTTAAGGAAACAACCGAATGATGCGAGTGGGTTTCGAACCCAGACCATGTTAATCATAAGCACGGCGCTTTAAACACTCGACCACGCTGCCGACTAAATAATATTCTATTTGAATAAGAAATTGCGAAATTAATAGCAAAACGTTTTAATATTTAGCAAATATTACAGCTTTCTCGTTTGCATTAAAATTTTACCGTAGAAAGATTTTTAGATTTTTGATTAAGATGTACCGCAAAATTTTGAACCATTTTTAAGTCTGCCGCAAGTAAAAAAGGTTGGAAAGCACTGCTTTGTAAGGCTAGTATAAGCATGGCGACATCATACCCAGCCAACAATGCTATGCAGGGCCCATGCGGGCCCTGCGAGGGCTGCCCGTACGGGAACCGTACCGATTTGGCCGCGGGCGCTGCAGTGGCCCCACATGGGTTAACCGCACGGGTTTAACCTGGCTTTCAATTTTAAGCCGTAATCAAAAATTAAAACATGCTAATAAACTAACATTTTTAATTATTTTTAAAAAGGAATTTTTTGCATAAATAGTTTGAACCACATGAAACTCGTGCGGTAAACCCATGCGGGGCCACTGCATCGCCCGCGGCCAAATCGGTACGGTTACGTACGGGCAGCCCTTGCAGGGCCCGCATAGGCCCTGCATAGCATTGTTGGCTGGTATTGGTGCATAGTGGTCAGTTGCAGAGTGGACCAATGCCAGGGTAGCTGTACGATGTGTTATAGCACTTGCATCACAACTCGATCCAGCAATCCAATGCTTGTTGTCAGCTTTTTGCGCACTGACTGCTTGGGAGTGAAACGTGTAAGATCTATTTAATTTTATTTCAAAATAAGTAGGTTCGGAAGAGTAAGGCAGAAAGCTTCCATCAATAAAGAGATTAAGTTCATGTTTTGCCTCCTTGTTATGAAGAGAGAAGCCGTTACCCTCCTGGTCACATTGAGCTTTAGGTTTTGAAATCTTGTTTTAAGGATTGCACGAAAGAAAAGTCTATAATTCTTTAAATGCTTGGTGGCTTTATAAACTTCGGAACAGCAATTAATAATGCACTCCTCCTAATTTTTGGAAGTTTAAATGTGTTCTTGCAGAAAGACTGGAAAATATTTAGCCAAGATTTAAGGGCTGTCGAGGCATGAATATCTGCTCCAAAAAACTAGAATTAAGATTAGGTGCTTTTTAAGATTGGAGCAGCAGGAAAGCGTGGCCAAAGTCTGTTGGGACAAAGTTTCCAAAAATTGTTTAGCTTGAAGCTGTGAATATTCTAAGTTTAGACAACTTCTTACCAATAAGTTTTCTTGATTTCTATTTTTTGTTCTGACACCCTGTTTTTTACTAAATACGAGACAATGCAGTTGGTAGAATATACGACAGCTCATTTGTTTTAAGTATAAAATATATTGTTAATCACACCTGTTTATTACATTCCAATCAAGGTCTGCTGCAAATATTTTAGTTTCTTTTCATGGCAACTTTTAACTTTAGAAGTACTTTTAGTTTTGCTCCATTTACCTGTAAAAATAGCAAGAGGGGTCAAAATAAAACGAAGAAACATATGGACGCTTTGCTTTCTACTCGTATTTAATGAATTTTGTGTTATTTTAATAAAGCAATATATATTAAACAAAGAAATAGAAATAAATAATGAAGAATTCACAAATTGTCAAAGATTAGAATCATAAAAATTTTTTAATTTATTTTTCAAAAAGCCATGAACACAAAAATCCATCTGAACTAGTAAAACTCAGTGTTTGTTTTTCTACAATATGGCACTCTCTCCCAAAAATCATAACTCATGATTTGCTTTTGCAGAACTACAAAATAGCATAAAAAAGATAATTCATCTCGAGTCTTAGCAGCAAAGATAATTAAACAGACTTTTAGAAAGCACACGGCTTAAACTGACCTGAGGTGGTACTTCTGCGTATGACATTTTGTATATAAAAACTTATAATAATGGTAGGATTCAAATCTAACTAGAGCTACATGCAATGGAAAACTACGGAAGTCCTACTACAGGCGAAGGACTGATTGTAAAGCAATAAATGCGTCCAAAAACAAACTATGATAAATACAGTATATCTATATTCTTAATAGATAAACAATTAAGCGTGACAAACAAACAAAATTGAAAGATAATATAAAAAAAAATCAATAATAAGGCAAAGATTTAACAATAATTTATAGGACTTAGAAAATTATGCGTAAAATGGTGATTACGTGTGGCATAGGTCTTTGCAGTTTCTGAACCCATTTAAGGATTATTATATTACCAGAAACCCTCTTTTCTTGCTCTTTTTTGTAGATAAATATATGTAAAAAATCTTGTTTAAAGTATGAGTGCAACCCCTTGTAAAGACTTGGCAACTCACACGAGGCTAGCAACTCCGTTCAAAACGCTGATATAACTCGGTGTTTGTGTATGAGCGGGAAAGGATGCAGCTGATTAGAAACTTTTAAGCATTCCCTACCAAAAAAACAATAAAAATAAAGTTTTTTTATAATTGGATTAGTGTGTCAATGATAGTCCCGAACAAATTTTTTTATCGAAATATACAAAAAAAGATACAAAACTAAGAAATTAAAGAAGTTTGAACTTTGCAGCAGCTTCTCAGCACTACAAATTGTAACAATGCTAATTAAATAACTCATAATAAAATTGCAACAATTATTCTAACCACATTAAGTAACACAACTATCGAAAATGTTTGGACTTGACAACAATTTCAGAAAGACCAAACACCTCGAGACTGAGATCAAGTCCATCAGCCTAAGGTTGAAACCAAGAACAAAAGCATAAAAATTCTATCTCAAGATTTTCAACAGTAATACTTATTGCATTACTTTATTGTACAGTCTTTGTAGGTAAGCCTATTTTTGCAATTATTTTACTTGTAATAAATGTTGTTATTATTTACATTGACATAGCAATTACTTTTTTAACATTTCATTATTGCAGGTTAGAATCTAAACTTGGTGACTTTCAAAAAACACTAAATGACATTTCAAAAACACAAAAGCGTTCTAAGAGGAAGTCAGCGTTGCAAAATCATGTTCTAACAAAAAGAGAAATTCAATCTAATGCGGTGAGGTTTGAAAGCAAGAATAACAATGAATCAAAATGTTTGGCATTTTGTCTGGCCGCAATTAATAGATAATGTTTAAATAATTAAATTTGTAAGATAATTAAGACAATTAATCACGTAATTTTGGTAATATTGTTTATCTTGGCCAACCTCTATTTAATGTTAACCTTATTACTATTTCTGTTTATCGGATTAATTAACCCGTTGATAAATTTTTTGTTAAATACCCCATCTATATGCAAAATTTAAAAGATAGTTAAAATATTTTTTAATCACCCTTAAAACAACAACAAGTTTATTTTGGTCCGGTCAACAAAGAATTTTTTCAATAATCAGATAGACCAATTTAAAAGAATTTATAATAATATCAAATATTAGTTTTTTAGTTTTTTTGAAACAAACAAGACAGCAAAAAACCGTTCAATGGTCATCTAGTCAAAAAATTGGTATTGAAAGTTTCAAACAGCTCATGAACCAGAGTAAAAAAGGCTGCAAAAAGGCTAAAGAATTTCCACAACATTCAAATAGAATTAATTATATTACCAATGTACTTTTGATTAGGATTATTACACAATTTTTATACACAAATTTATGTAATTATTACACAAATAAATTACACAATTATTACTCAAATTTATACAGTAGTTGATAATGTTTAAGATGTGATTGTGAGTTTTAGTAAAATAATATGACTAATCAGTTTTACCAAACAACTAAACATACCATAAAATGAAACAAAAGCAAATATCCACCGCTTTACTCGCACTTTGAGCTACCAAATGTAGTTTTGAAAACAGGCTTTTAATAAAGGCACAAACCAATATACATGTAGATTATAAACCTAGTTCACTTCATACGCCAAAGCTTGTCAAGAGTTTGCAGACTCCTTACTGCGTTATATTGCTCCTGGTCCCCACAACCACTTATCTGGGTTTGTTACAGCTATTGTTAGTCCTAATGTCTTCTATTTAATTAACAATGAAAACAAATCAAAATCTTGTTGTAACTACTAAAATAAGTAAAAAACCTTTCATGCATATTTCAGCATTGAAAGCTTATTAAAAAAATTTATAAAATCTTTGAATAAAAAGTTTGACAAGCTGTTTTCGCCCCTCTTTTAACTTTTTGATTTAGTACAGATACCAGACATTTTTGAAACAATTTTTATCAGTATCCATAACCTTACTCAGTGATGAAAGTTCTCAATTTAACATAACAAAGTTTTTTATTTTTAGGTTGAAACTACACAACCAGGTATGTAAATACTGCTTTTGCACCAAAAATAATCGTTTTCTCTATTCTATAAACTTAGAACTGTAAAAAGATAATAAAAATGCTTATATGATTTATTCAGCAGAGAATGTAATGAAAAATCAGGAAGATCCCTAAACTAGTTTTTTATTTGCTTCAAATTAGTTAGTTTAATTTTTGTTGATTTGTAAAACAAAATTGCTGTATGCCTACTGTCGCTTTTTTTGTTGATAGAGTAGTTTGGTGGCTAAATTTTTTCAAGAAAAAAACAGCAACAATTTTTATATAGTTACTTGCTTTAGTATATGAACCAATAGATCAATTTAATAAACAATGTAGACTATCAAAAAAATTAATATTATTTAAAACGACTTATGTATACGCGTATAACTGACAATTTTTTGTATTGCAAATGATTTTAGATAAGCAGAATAGATTTTAATTTTTATTTCAGGGAAATTTTGTGGAGCCCCTTGATAGGTCACTATATGCCACAAAAGCTCCTGCCTAAAGTGCTTTCAACGGTATTAAAAACTTTGTTGAGTTTCGACGAATTAGTACTGTTGGTCACTTAAAATGCTTCACGAATTTCAAAGACCTAAAATTCAGTTTGATTTTTAATTTTAAGCAGAGAAATTTTTAGTCTTTAATTAACTCTCGAAAAATAAAGTATTTGAATTTCCAAACTATAAAATAAGCTTTATCCTTCATGTTTGAGTAACCTAAAAAATTTTGGAAAATCGCTTTAGTAGTTTCCATCCAATGGACGGCACTATGAAATGTTTGAGGACAAATAGACGTGTTCTTTATTCAATATTCATAATGAAACATTGCAGCACATCACTTACTTTCCCGTATCACCATGAAAGATTCATACACCAAACATACATACTTTATTTTTGGACAGATATGATTCAAAAATATTAAATGTAAAATAATACGACACACCACTTACAACCATTCAATTTTACAAACTTTAAGTGTAATAGATGATGTGGTTTAAGTTATAAAATTTTTTTGGGAGCAGAGTGAATAAAAAAATATATAGAACGAAATAAATAAAGAAAGAAAGAAATGCATTAACCGTAAATAATTGACAGATTAAACGAAAAAATCTTTAAAAATAAGTCCCTTTCGCATATATAAATTTGTGTGAAAAATAATTTTTTATGAAGACCAAATTAGTTTCTTATGTTTAAAAAACAGTTGTAATCATTCTTGAAAAATTCGCTTACCTAAATTAATTATCCTTGAAATCATTTACTTAAATATTAAGTCTTCAAAGTTTGTGTAATTAATAATAGTTTAGTAATAACACCAGTCAGAATTGGTTTTATTACGGTGCTATAAACATTTTGCTGCAGTTTTAACAAACGAACATCTTTTCTGTTGCATCGCATAAGATGATTTCATGACTTTCAATGATAAAAATGTATTTGGATATTTCATTTCTGGAGAATATTATTCAGTCTTTTCTTGACTTGCTAGAAAAAAAAAAGCTAGTTGCCAAAACTTTAGATCAACTTTGCAATTAATACAAATATGTATTTCGGCCCACTTAAAGCTGTTATGTAATAGAATAGGGATAGCGAAGTTTACCAAGCCTGATCTGCATACAGCAAGCCGTTACTATAAAATTTGCCAAAATCAAAAAAAAGTAAAAAAGGGTTAAAACAAATCACTTTTTTGATCTCACTTCGCCATAATTCGACTCTTAGTTATCTTGCAAGTTTCCGTGTTAATGGTGACTTGCTGCAGCACTTCTATCAGCTGCGAATCGGCAGCAGCGACTCGGCATAGCTTAGTTTACTTCAAAATTTTTTAGTTGTCACTGACCTTGGTATTGCGTCAGTGCGTAAAGATGAACTGACCCTTTAAACGCTTTGGCGGGCCACTTGTGGCCCGACGGTTGCAAGTTGGACGCCCCTGGTTTAGATCATACAGAAAAGTTGAATAACAATTTTGATCAGTTTATCGAATTTTTTGTGATTAATTGCAATCCATGAATAATGCTTGAAGTAAGAAAAATTTTGAAAGTTATGACTTCTAATCATTGTTTCTATTTATAAAAATTAAAAACAACTTGCTTAGCATATATTCTGCATTTAACAATAATGTAACCTCTTCAAAATCAACCTAGTAACAGTTGCACTTAAATAAAAAGTTTTATTTTGCTATTGCGATATTCAGGTATAACTTTCTAATTTACACTTGCCAGTTGTAACAAACAATTTTTTGGTGCAATAGGAGGAGATGGTGAGGAGAGAGGATGACCTTAACCCTAACCCAAACCCTGGGAAAGTCAGTGATGCTGAATTTGATTCCCACTCAAGACAGCAAACCAAAAGACCGAGACAGTGGTTAAGTTTAACCTTAAAGAAAACTACTGTTTCTAACTCAAACTCTACAAAAATTAATGGTTCTGAGTTCAATTCCTACTCAAGACAGTTGAAGTTGTAATTTCTAACCCTAGTTCTAACTCCAACCCTAAAAAAGTCAGTGTTCCTGAGTTTGATTCCCACCCAATACAGTTGAAAACGAAGCAGCAAATGTTAACCATAGCTCTAACTCTAACCCAAAAAAAACAGTGGTCCTGTGTTTGATTCCCACCCAAGACAGTTGACAGCAAAATTCTCTAACCTTAGCTGTTAACATAATAGCGAGTTTGATTCCTACCCAAGGCAGTTGACAGCAAAGCTGTTAACCTAACCCTAAAGAACACACTAACCCTAGCTGCTATTGTAATCATAATTTAACTCCCACCCACGTGAGCTGTTGACAACAAAGCTCTAAATTCTAAATACAAAAAACTATCAAAACTGATGATAATAGAAACCTAAAAAAGACATTAGTGCCGAGTTTGGTCTGTCTCTACGACAATTGCTTTTCACACCAATAGCTCTATGAACTCAAAACCATTTCATAAACAAGCTTAATTTTTTTAAAATTATTTTAACATCTGGGCAAACTTTTAACATTTTGCAGTCTACTGATTTTCTGTTTTTTAGAAACGAGTCTTGTTACCTATTCCTCTTTTTAGGAACACTATCAAAAAACCTGTCAAAATATTTCCTGTTTTTAAGCACCCACAAAACAAACCTGTTAAACCATTTCCTGATCAAATAACATTTTGCAAAAAAATTGAACAAGAATTTGTACAAAAGAGAAAGTTTTGGCATGTCAGGTTTGTTGTACAATCACTTTTTTAGAGACTCATTTTTCCCAACAGAAATTTCCGAAGTTTTTACAAGATTTATTTGTGCAGGTTGTTGTGAACTGTCTTGGGTGGGAATTGAACTCAAAAACATTGACTTTCTTAGGGTTATGGTTAAAAACAGTAGTTTTTTTGGGGTTAGACGTAACCACTGTCTAGGTTTTTTGCTTTCTTGGGTGGGAATTAAACAAAGAACCATTGACTTTGTAAGGGTTAGGGTTAGAAACAGTAGTTTTCTTTAGAGTTAGAGTTAACTGCTGTTTAGGTCTTTTGTTTTGCTGTATTGGGTGGAAATCAAACTCAGGATTGCTGACTTAGTTAGGGTCTTCCACCCTCCTCACCTCCTTCCTTCTTCTCCTTCTGCATTAAAGGATTATTCCCTACTACTTATGCCAGGTTGTTTATTGATTTTACTTTTTTTGAGCTATCTAAATCATTATTGCCCGTTGATAATTTCATCAACTCAAAAGATCATTTTAAAAATATTTTGTTGACATATAATTCCGTTTTGTTGCAAAACAAAATAATAATATTTGAATAGACGTTTGGTGATATAGAATTTGAAGATTGCGTGAAGTAAAATATTTTTCTTCCCAAAGCTTTTCATCTGACACTCTTCAGGGGAAATCGTCAGAATAAAGCAGAATTGAAACCGAACTGAGTTATAATGGGGAAAGCAGAGTTCACATTGGCTGAAAGAAGTTAGCCAATGTGAGAAAAGATTAAGAAATTTTCAAAGAGTAGACGAATTCTTTTTGTTTACACAGAAGGGGATTGAGAGATTTAATGAAAGTCGCTTCAAAAACAGAAAGGTGAAAAGAAGAGTGACCTCGAGCGAGAATAGAAAAATTTTCGTTGCTGTAGTGAAGAGCGCATTGGGCGTTGTCAAAAAGATATTGACCAATGGCGGATTCTTGAAATTGTTGTGGACGTGTGTTGACCTTGCAAGAGCGGGAAAGACTTTGGCTGTTGTGCGAGGCAGGAGGATTGGCGAGGAATCTAGGAACGTGTTGTTTAATTTGCTCTTCTAGGCGTTGAGACGTGCGATCAACGTACCTGATCGCACGTCTCAACGCCTAGAAGAGCGAATTAAACAACGTACCGATCAACGATGGTGATGAATTATCATCACAGCAATGTTATTTACCAGTTTTTGTGCCACTGCAATAGTCGGTACGTTGTCGCACGTCTTAACGCCTAGAAGAGCGAATTAAACAACACGTTCCTAGATTCCTCGCCAATCCTCCTGCCTCGCACAACAGCCAAAGTCTTTCCCGCTCTTGCAAGGCCAACACACGTCCACAACAATTTCACGAATCAGCCATTGGTCAATATCTTCTTGACAACGCCCAATGCGCTCTTCACTACAGCAACGAAAATTTTTCTATTCTCGCTCGAGGTTGCTCTTCTTTTCACCTTTCTGCTCTTGAAGCGACTTTCATTAAATCTCTCAATCCCCTTCTGTGTAAACAAAAAGAATTCGTCTACTCTTTGAAAATTTCTTAATCTTTTCTCTCATTGGCTAACTTCTTTCAGCCAATGTGAACTCTGCTTTCCCCGTTATAACTCAGTTCGGTTTCAATTCTGCTTTATTCTGACGATTTCCCCTAAAGAGTGTCAGATGAAAAGCTTTGGGAAGAAAAATATTTTATTTCACGCAATCTTCAAAATAATAATAGTTTCTGAAAATAGCTTGCTTGGCCAGAATCCCTATTTTACGTATATAAATTTTTGTCCAGCCATATGCTTTTGAAATGGTCCTTTTGACCCGTGGCAGGATTTCTTTTGGTAGGTTTCTTTGCTACCTGACCGTTTTTGGTCCAGACCATTTTGGTCTTTGAGTTTGTCGTTTCTCCCACCCATGATTATACAACATTCTCTGAATATGGCTCGGATGTGTGTATTAATTATCTTCTTTTGCTTTCCTTTTCTTATTAACATCACATCGCTTTGTTCAAAGGTACGGCGACCTTTGAACAAAGCAAACGTAATTCGTTTAATCGCTGCTTCCTTATTCATAATCTTTATTTCTATATGCACTATGATTAATTTCAAGTTGATTGTGAGTAAAAATGAAAATAAATAAAATAAATAAAATATGCTTATTGTTGAAACAGAAATTAAAACAGTTTTTGTATAAAACAAAACGAACAGTAAACTTGAAAAATGTTTATTGCTTCATGAAAAAGTTTTAACGTATGCAGAAAAGCAAATTAAACAGTTTAGTAGAATATATATTATGTTGCCACGTGAATTGATGTATTCAATTCATGGCTAATATAACTTAAAACAGTTGTTTTGAATGCTGAAAAAAGCAAAATTTATACACGCGTTTTTTTCTTCTATTTCTTAATGCAATAAATTATTTTTTCAGATATTTTGCCTACGTTTTATATTTTTTATTTTTTTGCGACTGATTTTAAAAGGTAATAACAAGATGGCAAAGACTTTATCAACTAATGATATTATTCTCGTCAAAATGTTTAAAAACAAAATTCTAAAAACTTGAAAGAAAATTGTGTTTGTAAAGCGTTTTTTGCATTTGCAACGTTTCTTAAATCTAACTTTTAATTTAAAATAAGACAAACAATCATAACGATTAAAGCTACTTTAACTTAAGTGCTTGGGGGAGCAACTTTTATCAGATGGGGAAAAAGAAATTGTGAAGATACAGCTGCCGGAACAACACTGGTCTACACAGGTAAAATTTTGCAGATAACTTTTAGAGGGCACACAAACTTGATCATCAGTTGTTTGAATGCATTTTATTTCACAGCTTTGCAGGTGACGTTGTACTTGGTTTCATACATTCAATTTTTGATCTGCAGGTATAGCGGCTACTGGCCATTATGACCACACCGGTGCAGGAGCGAATTATTTATGCCTTGACCTCAACGTTTCATATGCGTTCAGTGGGATTCATGGATTCAAGGATGGATGGCAAAGTAATTTATCTTCTATTGCTATTAAATTACTTTAATCGCTTGTTAACTTTTAAACGTTCTTGAAATCAAGCTTACGGTGAAAAAAAATACTCATAAATTTATGAAATACCAAAAAAATAAAAGCTTTTTAATTGATTTTAAGCGTATCCCTATTTATGTTTACAAAAACATTTCCATAAAAAACCATATAGTTTAGCTTTTTTCAATATTTTTTCATTGATAATTTTATAATTAGAGTAGAAATATGCAACATGCGATCTCTAGCCACATTTTTTGCGCCTTTCTTTTTTTTTGATTTTTTTCTGGTATAAAGCAATTTTTAAAAAATCTCTCAAAAACATGAAATTGTGCAAATTTTTATTTAAAAATTTAATTAAATTGAGTTGAGGACATATGGCATTAAAGAGTATCATCTGTGGCATTGTGCATTATGTGCACCAAACTCGAGCTCACTGCCGACTATAGTTTTGGGTCATTTGGAGAGTTTTTCATTTTATCGGTGCAGCAATGCATCTGGTAGAAATCATAATCTTAATTTAAATTAAAATATAAAAGCTCCTCGTGTTTATAATCCAAAACTTAAAAACTAAAAATAGCAATGGAAGTAACGAGATTACATAATTATCTGCTAAATTTCAGAAAGAAATTGGTTTTATTGTTGGTGTATTTTTTACCAGCTTTTTCAAACCTTTATGGAATTGAGTATTACGAAACTGGCAATCCAAACTTTTTTGATTACTCACTTATTGAAGGCAGAACTTTTTATCAATACAACGTTCCTTGTTCAGTTTGTATGTCTCAAGGAAGAAGCAATCAGGTAACATCAATTTGTCAACTAAAATTTCTAAATTTTTCCGTGAGTAAAAGAAAAAGCAATTTCACAGTTCGTAGAGTTGTTTGAAAAATGATTTACAAGTAGATTTAGTTCTTATGTCACTTTGCAAGTGTGAAAAAAACAAATCAATCGAACGAACAAGCTTGATTGATCAAAAAAATAAGATAAGAAAGACTTTAAAAAATATTTTTTTCTTTTTCAGTTCATTTGAAAGTTAAAGCAAAGAATTACGACATCTGACTTTAGCCTTTTGCACTAACTATTTGATTACTGGAAAACTCTACTGCCTCGCCTCTTTTTAGCTTCTCTAAGAGCGCTCTGAAGTGTACTCTGAAGTGAAATGAAGTTGGGTCCTGACGTGAATATAGCACCATAAGTTACATGAGAGCTTTGTTGGGTATTTCCGCCTCTATCTTAAACTCGGGCACGGATGCTTTGATGCAGCTGGTGCAAAGATCGTATAGTTTTTCATGATGGCAATAATGAGTCTGAATACAGTATTGAACCTTTGGCATTCTGTAACTATAAAGTAGAAAATTATAAAGTAAATTTGGTTTGTGATTGTTTAAGCTATATGCAATTATTCTTGCTTCACGCTTGCCTTCCTGGCAACTCTCTCCGCTGGCCATTTCAAAGCATTACTTTAGTTTGTTCCAATGATTTAGAGTATTTTTTAGCACCATTCTTCGGCACAACCATCTTGGTTTTGCATAGTTTACAAAACGTATAGTTGATTGGGACTCTTCATCATCCATAGTAATAATCTATAATTGTTCTTTGTACGCCTTTACAAAGTATGTATTTGCTAAACCAAGTAGGAGTTACTATCGTTTCAATCAAATGTCGTTTCCATCAAGTGCCGTTTCGATCAAATGTCGTTTCGATCAAATGTCGTTTCGATCAAGTGTCGTTTCGATCAAGTGTCGTTTGATCAACTGTCGTTCGATCAAGTGTCGTTTGCTCAACTGTCGTAGCACCCTAAACCTCTACAGATAAATTAATGTTTTGGTTTTTCCATTGATTCAATAATTTTTTTTTTTGACTCTCCGCACTTTGATTTTTACATATAATTTTGAAAATTACGGCCCAAAAATCGAAAGGCAAGTCAAAGAGATCTCCCATGTTGCGTCAGTTATCGCCGAGTTTTGCCTGTCCAGGAAAGCGTAGAACTATTCTTCATGTAATCATGCGTTACAATTTTAGTAGCCAGGGAAATAAATTTTAAACTAATACTTTGGAATCAAAGTGAAGACTAAAAACAAGGTCATCGGCTTTTCATTTTGACAGCCACCTCATACGCTTGTCATGCCGTTACGCTGTTGAATAAAACACTCTGTAGCCCTTTACTCTTGACAAGCAGTTTGAAATTTTGGTCGAGAACGTTATAAATAACACAAAAAAATGGAAAATTTCTTTATTACAACAATACCTTTGTATGTATAACAGAATGCAGCATAAGATAATCGCTTAACCGTTGTTCAAGCTTAATGCTTTAGTCGTTATCCTGCGAGTCAATAAGAATAAATTAAGAATATAGATATAACATTGCAAAATAAAAACTTGGTTAACAAATATTTGAAAAATATTTCAATATTCTCAATAGTAAGTTGTTCTACTAAATAGTTGTTTTACTGTACATGAAAGTATTAATCAGATAAATTTTCAAAAGTTTTCTTGTAATGAGCAAATCTGAGGTGAGGCAGGATAAGTTATTAACTGTAAATTTCAACTGAACTAAAAAAATGGATGTTGCATAGAAAACTCAAAAAAGTATATTTTACAGAGTTTACCACAACATATTTTTCTTCTTGAGCAATAACTTTTTCTTTTATAGCTGATGATACCTGGCCAAGACGTATGCCCGAGCAATTGGAAAAAAGAATACGCGGGATACATTATGGGACCTAATCATGGTCAGAAACATTCGGGCCAGTATATTTGTGTTGATGAAAAACCTCAAATTGTTCACGGATCCAACCAAGCAGGAAACGGGGAACGTTTGTATCTAGTGGAGACCGAGTGTCCTTCACTTCAGTGTGGTCCTTACGTTAACGGCAGAGAATTGAGATGTGTTGTTTGTACAATATAAGTATTTAGAAGAGGCTTGCTGCAATATAAAGCGTAGCGTAAAAAATGAAAATATGTTAATAAATTGGTAATATTTTTTGTTTGATATGAAGCAAAAATTATTATAGAAAAGTATAAAGAAAATCAATTTTAAACTCAGGTAAGCTTTAATAAATATGACCAAAATCAATGTAGCCTTTAATATATATAACCGATAAAGAAAGTGCACACGCAAACCAGGGTTATTTTGAACATCGAGGCAAATGACATAGTAATATTAAATATATATAGTGGAAATTCTGCTGCTATTACAAAACGTTTTGTAAATGAGAAAAATCTTTTAATTAATTTGAAACAATTTTAAATAATGACTTACTTGTTTCAATTGAATTCAGACAGTTAATTCTTCCATCCCAACAAAAATTACTCGAGTTAACATAGTATTACATAACAAGGATTAGATCAGTTTTTGTAGACCTAACTGTCGTACTTATATTTTTTCTTAAAAAAAATTTAAACCAGTAAGTTCATTTCGACTTTTCCTAACTATAGATAGACATTATACACGATATTTTACTTAACATTTATATTCACGGTATTTCACGAGCAAGAGAATTTGATTTGGGAATCAAAACCAAGATTTTAAATTGTTCAAGTTTTTGCGTTTCGACAGAGTTGGAACTAAAAATACAAGCGACTTAAGTTTTTCGTTGCCTTTTACAAAAAACAAAATTGTTGCTAATTTGCACCACTAAATAATAAACTAATTTTTCCATTTAAAACAGTGGTTCCCAAAGTGGGCGCCAGCGCCCCTTTAGGGGCATTTGTCAAAACAAAAGGAGCGCTGGCTACAAACTGGGCGATTGGGGGGCGTTGAAGTAAATCAGAACAGTTACAAGAACAGTGTCACAACATTAATATTTTTGCTGTTAATTTATCATAATTTTATGCTTTAATTTGACTTTATTTTGCTTGTCTGGTTTGCCCGTCGCATAGTGTCTACAATTACTCATTATTAATTGTAGAATTTAAAAAGTTTTAAATTATCTGGATGAATTTTTGTTAAATACTGGAAATGCAACATTTTTACAATCACTTTGGAACAATCAAAAACCCAAAAACTAACTATTGGTAGGATGTTTTCAAATTTATCCCAGAAAAGTGAAGATGGGTTCTTGCGTTTTACAATATGACTTTGATGCAAGAAAAGATAAACCTCTTACCGTCGGTTAAGAATTAGTCTTTCCATCAGTAAAGGAAGTTTTGGACACTGTTTTACATTACAAAACGTCTTCTACAATTATTCAGTTTATTCCTTTGAGTAAGAATATGGTACAGAGACGAGTTGATGAGATGGCTACCGATATAGAAAACAGGCTATGCAACATAATCAGGAATATAGAATTCAGTCACCAATTGAATAAGTGAACTTTGCTAAGAAATAAAGTACTACTATTAGAATACGTTTACTTTGTGTACGATGGAGTCTTACATAAAGAGCTGACAATGGTTTGATCGCTGGATACAGATACCCCGGATGAGACAGTATTTCAGAAAGTTAAAGCATATTTCGAAAAAAATCAAATTTACTAACCAATGCCATAGCGTGTGCAACTGCATGACTACGCCCCATCTATGATTGGTCGTTATCGTCGCTTCATTTCGCTACTGAAAGCAGCAAATCCCCACGTGCTCACGATTCACTGTGTAATTCATCGGCTGCATTTGGTGGCAAATAATATAAGCGGTCGTCTTAACCTTCACTTGAAGACAGTCATCAAGGCAGTGAATAAATTTAAAGCCCACGCGCTGAACACTCGCTTATTTAAACAATTGCGTAATGAAAATGATTTGAGCGCTTACTATCACACATCAATGTAAGACGGCTTTTCAAGAGAAACTGCCTTGCACGATTTTACTCGATTTTAGATAATGTTGTGGAATTCCTATAAAGTTGCGACCCTGGCCTTGCAAAAAACGTTATTGCTGTCAGAAATGATACTGCCTATGTATCAGAAATATTTTCCCGATTTAATAAATTAAAATTATTCCTTCAGGTTAGCCAAGTAAATCTAATATCAACGTGAAATTGGCACTGCCTGGGTTAGATGATAAGCTTGTGTTATATCAAAGAAATTTTGCTAGACGAGAATTTTTTCAATTTTCAAGCTTGCCACAACTTGATGCTAGTGACAGAGGCATATTGACGTAGAAATCATGTGCAGCAAACATTTTCAGGCGTTACGCAAAAGTTCAAGTCCAGGATGTTTTTTAATTGGAAATTCCTAACTGGATAATCGGCCTATTCAGTAATATATCCAAGCATAAAATTTTTGAAGAGGAACTTATAATATTGCAAAGCGATTTTTAACTCAAACCGAAAATCAATGTCTCATATCCATTGTTTCGGCTAAAGAACCAAATCAAAATAAAATAACCTCACGTGTGGGATTGGGTCAAAAAAAATTTTATTGCCTTTTCCAGCTCATTTTGGTGGAGCGTGCGTTTAGTGCCGTGACCTCGCTTCTAGATAACAGAAGAAACCGCCTTGAAATAATCAGACGGGAACACTTACCACTGTTCCGAAATGAAACTGGATATAAACAGACTGATGATATTGCACCAAGACCATCCGTCTCATTATTGTAGAAGTTGTGATGAATGGAAAATATATTTGTTTTTAAATTTTGTCGAAGGGGCGTTTGATAGTCCCTAAACTATCCAGTGGGCGCCATTGGAAAAAAGTTTGAGAAACACTGATTTAAAATAATAATACACCAAGTTTTTTATTATAGCGCAAGAGAATCAGTTTACAACTTGTTTATTTCTTTTTTTTAATAATTCTATTTGAAATCGCTTTCAACTACATACAAGTCATCTTCAGTTAAATCTTATTCAAATAGAATCTGAATAAAATAGATGAGAATAAATAAAATATATTTAAATAAGATTTAACTGAAGATGACTTCTATATCTTAAAAATCGATTTTAAATAAAATCAATAAAGAATTTTCGTAACAAGTTGCAGACTGACAGAATGTCAACTTCCATTTAACCATCTTGTTCACGATACACTGTAACAAAGTAAAGTTGTTGAATCAAGCTCAAAGATCAAACTCCTATGAAAGATTGTTAAAAAAGCTTTTTTGTGTTTTTTGAAACGAGAATTGTAAACTTTTATTTGACCATCTCATTCAGTATACACCATATAGAAATGTAATGATTAAATCAAATTAAAAGGTACTGCTCGTATGAATAATTGCTAAAATATAAACCTTTATTTCGTTTAAAATGTAAAACGAGACTTAAAAGTTTTATTCCAAACTCCAAACTTCCATTTGACCATCTTGTTTGCTATCTACTATATAGAAACAAAATATTTAAATCAAAATTAAAAAATTATGTCGGTTTGAATGATTGTGAAAACAAAAGTTTTATTGGGTTTCAACAATAAAAATTAAAAATTAATATAAGAACCAAAAAAATATATACAAATGAACCGCAGTTAGAGTAGTACTGGAGCAAAAAATAATTAAAAAAAGGAAACCAAGAATATGGGTATGGACCTTTTCGGAGATTCTCAAAAATTAAATCTTTTAAAATAGCACCACGACGAATAGTGAGCGAGACCCAACCGATTCTTGTGTGCTAAAATCAAAAACTTAAATTAAGTTACGTCTCACGAGCAAACGACGTAGAATCGTCATCTAGAAAGATTTAATTAGGGTCACTTTTCTTACCAAAAAAAAGTTTTTTACTCTATTTTGACCTAACATTTTTGGCCTGTTGTAATAGTTTTTGTAAACAAATTTTTGTTAAACAGTTGCAAAAACTCCAACAGACATCAGTTTTAAAAGGAAAAATTGTATTTTGGTCGAGAGTGAGATAAAAAAATCTCAGTTTATTTCGATAAATTATTAACCCACAATAAAGAACACTACTAAGATGGTTTTTTTCTTCGTAACAATAATTCTTATAAAGTTTCAAAATTCATTCAGAAAATAATTTCATGCATCAGCAATCATAGGCGTATTCATAAGGAGGTTTTATGGTTGTGGGGGTCTTGATTCCCAAGACCAAAACAAGGTTTTCTTCAAACATTCTTTAAACATGCTGAAACATGCTGAAAAACAAAAAGGAAATTAATCAAGTAAAACTTAAATTGGTTAAAACGCCACAAAAAAATGGCGCTGCAGATATTAATATCAAAGTGTTTCAAACATCTCTGCGACCAAAAAGGTAGCTCAGACTAAAAAAGCAAAAAAACAACAATGAAAAAAATTAAAATTTTACAAGAATTTACAAAAAATAAATTTTTTTAAATCGGCAAAGTTATTGTATTGGGAGTAACACATTATTTCAAACAGGTAGCAGCAATAGTAAAGATTAGATTAACTCTGCTCTGTTTTTATTTCCTTCCTTCAATTTGGTTAATTTTATTTTCAATGATTACTTATCTGCAATCTGATAAATAATAATTCAAATAATAGTCACATTCTAATTAATCCTTTCACGGCCAAAAGTGGACATATACGCTTTTGTCTAAAGTTAGTTAAGTGCCGAAAGCGAATTTCTTCCCTGAAATTTCTTAACTTCATATAAAAATTTACTTGATTCTGAAAGAGTTCATATCACGTGATAAAAAATATACTGAATGTAATTTTCTATTCTTTAAAAAATCATGTTTTCTTCCCAAAGGGCATGCTATAGGATTTTCTCATATTTTAGCACTGCAGTGAGAGTTTTATATTATCTTTAATCTATTAATTTTTTTTCTCTTTCCCAAAACTTTTACTTAAACAAGGTATTGCAACCATCTTTTAAACGGTATTGTGTTCTAACTCTTTTACGTAAACTTCTGCGTGTTCCATTGTTTGACGTTGAGCCACCTTTTTACTAGTCTTTGTTTAATATTTTAGGTTGCTTCATATTGCTGATTACTTTAATGTTAATTAAAAAACTGTGTTCTCACTATCTGTGTTATGAAAAATCTTACTTTGACAGTTAAGTCAGCCTAATTTTAATATAACGCGAAGAAGCGTTATAACTTTTTAGTCCAATAGTTTCTAATAACAAAATTTATGCTATGATTTAGTCAGACAAAGTAAATTAATACGCAAGTCTTGCGACTTTAAAAAAAAAACACAAGCACTAACTCCTCTGACCTGACACTGACATTTTGTACAGTAGACCTCGGTTAATCTGGATTCGGTTAATACGGAATTTCGCTTGACTTGGATAAAACTAAAAGTACAAATGATTTCCTATATACTCGAATTCTTAGTAAAAAGTTTCGAATTATCCGGATTTCGCCTTATTAAGATGGTTTTGTCCGTCAAATTGTATATGAAACCGCTTTTATCTCGCTGTAAGTGAGGAGCTAAAAAGAAAGTTACTTTTTTGCAATGCGTCTTCAGATATTGCAACTGTTTCTAGGTACTTAATATTTCGATCGTTTCATTGGTGCTATAATCTTAAACGTCACTCCATTCAGCTTACAGCAATATTCCGATACTTACTTCTGTGTCCAGTTGTTTTTACCAAAAATCGTTCGCCCTGTGTTTGTGTCTGACAAATTTTCTTTGATTTAGGAAAAAAATTCGAATTGGTTTAAGGTCAATATAAAAACATTTAGCTTTGGGTTTGGATGCTACACACGTAATTCCAAAAAATTGCATTTTTAAACAAAACTATTAATAATAAAAACGCAACGATTTTGAGAGAGACTGATATTTTTTTGAAGTTTTTATAAATATGTGCCAGATCAAACTTTCGTTTTGAAAACTGCTGAAACAATAGCGGTGCTAGCGCAAGAAACTAACTTGCGGCGCAAGCTTACGCTACGGACGCCGCGTAGCAAGTGCCCAACTTTGGATGTAGTCTTGAATGAGATTTTTCATGAGCCCAGTTTTTTTCCCCGCTTAGTATCTATTTATAAAAAGCAGAAGTATTACATCAAGATTGTTTTTTGGTGCGCGCAACGCTGCACTAAATCACCGACCTCATATGGCGCTGCATTTGGTCCCCAAAGTCTTTTGATGCTTTTTGATAAGGTGTTCAATTAACTTTATATATTGCAGCTTCTCAACCTTTCCAATAGCGCACACCACAAAATTTGAAATGCAATTGTTTACGTCGCTCGTTGCTTAATTTTAAAAAAAACACGCAGAATCAAAGTAAAGAGACTTTTTCGTCTTCAACTAAAATTTTGATTTTGTTTTCAGTAAGCAAGGGATTAAATTAAAACTAAACACAAAAAATTAATGTAAAGACAAAAGATTATTCACAAACGGATTGCGCTTTGGCGTGACCCGACAGTTGATCGAACGACAGTTGATCGAACGACAGTTGATGGAACGACATTTGATCGAAACGACATTTGATCGAAACAAAAGTCGATCGAAGCAACATTTGATCGAAACGACACTTGATCGAAACAACACTTCAACGAAACGACACTATCGAAACGACACTTGATCAAGTAATAAAAAAAAAAATTTACAACTGTAAATCTGTCTCCGTTTTGGCAAATTTTTTGTCCCAGAACCGTAGTAATCTCTAAACAAAATAAAATTTCCCTTTGAATCTGTCTCTGAATACTGCAAGGGGTCTCCAAGGATGGGGCCATGACACAATGCCCCACCCTAAATAACTGACTACAATGTAAAAAAAATGCAAAACAGTGGTAGCAATAGGCATCTAGCGGAAACATAACCATGAAAAGATATCTACTTGTTGCCCCCTTAAAAATGCTTTGCCCAGATACCTTGCTAAAAAACTTGGCCTTGATATTAAAAAAAAATTATAAAAAATAAAAATAAACTGTCTTCTTACTGATGGCTGCTGCTTTTTATGAATCTAATTTACAGTAACAAAGATATTGCTTAATCGCAGAAACATACATAACTAAATCTTTTTTTTTATCAACTGTCATTTCGATTAAGTGTCGTTTCGATCGAATGTTGTTTCGATCAAGTATTGTTTCGATCAAGTGTCGTTTCGATCAACTGTTGTTTAGATCGATTGTCTTTTCGATCAAATGTCGTTTGATCAACTGTCGTAGCACCGTGCTTTGGTAGCGTGGTTTTTACATTGATTACTGCATCCATTGCAGCCCGAGATAAATCGCTGACAAAATTTGGCACGACGCATTGTGTTAAAAGGTTGAGCACATTTGCTTTTGGACAGACATTGCGCTTTTTGATTTATTGCTTTTGCATTGCTAGTCCTCTCAATCGTATTTTCTTGGAAAAAAACGAAACTTCAGAACCGTGTAAGAAAACGGAAGAAGACGGAACCTCAGAATCGTGTATGCCTTTTATTCATTTAAAAGAGATGACTTGATAATCTGTGTACAGCTGCCTAGAAGAGATTACCTGTTTTCATTATGCGTCTGCTGTTGGTTTTCTCCAAGTGCACAAATGATATTTAGGTTTAAGTAAATGCCATAAACATGTGAGAGTTAATTGTAGCCGGCTGGTCAATTTCCAAATCTTATTTCCATTAATATTAATCCAATCCCTTAAACATTTTTAAATATCTTTGGTCAAATAAGGATCTGAAATGTTTTTGAAATCAAAAAGAAAGACACACAGCTTGCAAGTAAATTATCATATCTAAAAATAATAGTCTTTAAACGCTATCAAGCTGATTTTTTGACTGCAGCATAAATAAAAAAAAACGCGTAAAAAACGTTTGCGAGTTTTTTGCTGTTCCATAAAGTTTAGAAATCAAAGAGCAAATCTAACATCTTTAGCCAGAGTTTACATTTTTGTTTTTTGTGCTGATAAACAAAAGGAAGTTAAATAAAGCTTAATTAAGTTAAAAAGCCACAATGAAATTTTGCAGCAGAGATTAAATTTAAACTGTTTCAAACATCTCTGTCAACACAAAAGTAACTCAGACAAAAAATAACTGTGAAAGGAGATAGAAATTTTTCAAGAATCAAAAAAACTTTATGAGTTGTAGCAACTAGTAAATTTTTTTCTTCGATGTATTAGTTTTTTCCATTTATAACAGTTTGATGTGTGCCAAAAAGTTTTACTTCATACAAAAACGAGTTATCCCTTACAAACATGTAAGCTGCTGCAAAACGATTGCTGAAGAAAAACCAGCGGCTGAGAAATACTGGTGCAATTGAATAGCAACAATAGAGATTCAGTTTTTAAAAATCATAAAGTTTTTTTCAAATGATTAATGATATTTTTTAATTCTGTTTTTATTTTTATTCTTAAGAATCTTTAGTTTACATTTACAGATGAGTCAAATGAAAATAGAAAATCAATTTTCTAGCGGCTTAATTCCGGCTGCGCATAAAGTGAAGAGCCGGAAAACCGTCTTTCCTTGGATTGTAAAGGAAATTTTCGTTGTCACGGTGGTAGTATCGATGTTTGGAACCTTGTTTTTTTATGAATCTAACTCGAAACAGGCAACAATAAAAAAGTAAATTTAAGGAAAAATGTTTTTGTTAATATTTTAGTGAATCAAAAAACTTTTTACCAGCCGTTTTATCTAAAGAATTTACAACAATCCTATGTAAAAAAAAATAGCAAAGATTTATCTTGGTCGTAATTAATTTCAGTTTGTTTTAATAAAAATATGATGACAAATATGCAACTGATTAACTGTGAAGTGCATAATAGAGTTGGTAAGACACTAATGCGTTATTTTGTTAAGCGTAGATTCTACGAGGGTCAGTCGAAAATTATCCGCACTTTATACCACAGCGCACTTTTATGTTTAATTTGGACGCAATTTTTCCTGCACCAAGTGGATTTCTGTGTCACGTGATCACGATCAATTATCTATTTGTTTGATCGATTGTTACAATTGTCTGTTTTAGTCAATAAAAATTCCCGCTCCACAAGCAGAATGTACCAGTGAAGAACAGCGCGCAGTTATATGATCAGAAGGTGTGTCACGGGCTAAAATTCACTGCGAGTCTCAGCACAATGTAAAACAGTGCACGACCGAAAAGAAGTGTGTATAAAAAAACTGAGAAGTTTAGAAGTGGCCGGACAATCGTAGACCATTGGAAACATTCTGACTCACCAGTAAAAAAAATTCAAAACCCAACTTTTTGCAGGAAAGTTATGCTTACCATTTATTGGGCTCAAGAAGGCCTATTCTGAAAAATTAAAAAGTGTTGAAACACCCTGCATACATCCCAGATCTCAGCGACTTCTGACAACTATCTCTTTGGTATACTCAAAAATGCTTCACGAAGTTGTCGATTTTGTTCAGATAAAGCAGTTTTGGAAACGGTGGGTAAATGGTTACAAGACCGGCCAAAAACTTTTTTCACAGATAGAATTTACAAGCTTGTGGAACGCTGGAACAAATGTATCAAAAGGAATGGGGATCAAGTGGAAAAATGACATAGTTCTTGTACTCTTGTGCTTGTGCAAACAATAAAAAAAACAAAAATTCGGATAATTTTTGACTGACCCTCGTAGAATTCAAAATCAATCTGATCGAAATTTTTTATGCTTGGGGAAGTAGTCAATTTTGCAACAATCAAAATTCAATTTAAAAGCTAAAACATTGTTTAGTATCTATTGCATTATTGCATTACATTGCTTTTGTAGGTTTTATCATAAATATTTTGCTTGTAATATATATTGTTTACATTGACATTGCAGTTATAATAATATATCATCGTTTCAGGTTCGAATCTAAACTTGATGATTTTCACAAAGCACTAAGTGACATTTCAGAAGCACAAGAACGTTTCAAGAGAAACTCGGAGTTGGAAAACCGTGTTCGTACGAAAAGACAAGTTCAATCTAATGTGAGATTTGGAAATAACACAATCAATAAATCAAATCGCAGCAAGAATAAAGAAATTCATGTTGGTAGTCAATTTGGTATCCAAGAATCAATTGCTTAAGTGCAGCGTTTACTCGGCCGTATAAGGAAAAAAGTTTTGCACTATTCCATTTAGTAATTTGAAATTGATTTTTGAATCTTTTTCATTGTCGTTTTTAAATGAAAACGTTTGATTTTGTCCTACACCATTTTATTAATATTTAAGTAGTTCTAATTTTGAACAATTAATCACATCACTTTGGAAATATTGTCTAATCTTGCCTTGGATAGCTAGATCTAGCTAATCACCTAAATAGTTTTTTGCCTCCTCTGCCCCTCGCTTCCTGGTGCCCCTGGCTATAACCACGCTAAATGATGTTTTATCACCTTTAATTTAATTTTGATTTTTTTTTATTAATCATTTTACCCATTTAGATTTTATATATCTTTGCGCATCACAATGCTGAGGCAATTTCTAGGCTCTGAATGGGGTGATGGTGCCAAAACACTGCGCACAGCTGCCTTATCTAGTCAACAAATGAGTACTTCGCACCAGTCTGGTGTTGTAGCGCTCACACTTGCCATATAGACAATGTTTTGAATGATACTTTGTGCATATTCACTGAATGCCTGCGTCCCACTCCAACGAAAAACTTGCCCATACTTTCAGGCATCCAGTCAACTGAGCTTCGCCGATTGGGAGTAACATTCTCTTTGGCATACCTTGGATCCCAGGACCCTGATCATATATTGTATGGTCTTTTACGTGAGGCCTCAGATGCTTGCCAAGAGAGACTAAGATCTAGACGCCTGTTTGTGCCAGCTTCGCGGAATCGTTTAAACAACCTTGCCCAACTAGGGATCCGCTCTTCTCAGGCGACGAATTATAGACGGAACACAGAGTAATGTGGGAATACATTAGGATCTGTGTTTTTATACCTATAAACAGTGCCAGGCCTGTTGGAATGCGCTTTCCCAAACAGCTTGGGTCAAGCTCAATCTTCTGCGAAC
Organism: Diplosoma virens; assembly: GCA_963680785.1. NCBI lineage: Eukaryota > Metazoa > Chordata > Ascidiacea > Aplousobranchia > Didemnidae > Diplosoma > Diplosoma virens. The sequence goes on from OY796889.1 coordinate 27,038,391, forward strand.
TAATGTTGCACAATTCCATTCATCCGTGCTCAATTGGAGTCTTGCTCCTTTACTGAATTGCGAGTGCGGCGTCTTTCAACAAACCGCAGACAAAGTCCTAATAATGTGCCCATACATCGGGCACCACTTGGAGCACAAAATTTGAAGGTTTTGGATGACAAAACTCGATACTGGCTCAATACCATCATTGTCAGCATCTAATCCGAACAGTACAGCAGCCTTGGGTAGTAAAAGGATAAACTCTCGACCCCAGTTCTGTTTGTGACTAACCTGGAGTGGATGCCTTTCAAACAGTGACGACGACAGCGAGCTCCTATATTACGATTATCAGAAACATTTTAGTTTTATAGTATATAAAAATTGTCATTGAGAATTCTAGAAAATTACAAAAGACGAATCAATTGTACAAAAACAACAAATGAAATCATAAAACAAAACAATACGATAGAGGATATCAAATGTTTCATTTACACTTTGAGTTACAAGTTAGAATTTTTTAACAAAATTTTAATAAATGCACAAGCCGATTTAGATTGTTGGCCTACTCGCTTTATAGATTTGTCAAGGGTTTTTTGTAAACCTTTCGCAAGATTGCGGCTGGCGCCACACAGCCAATTTCCTGGGTTTGTCAAAGCGGTTGCTGGCTGGGTTGTCTCCGATTTGCTCCACGCGGTAATCAAAGCAAGATCCTCTGCAACAGAGGCAAGAATGTTAACCATATAAATAAAGTCAAAAACTCTTAAAAGCTTGTATGTTTCAGCATTAAAAGCTAATCAAATAAATTACTTAACTTTAAGTATCACGTTTAACATATAACTTTTGTTCCTTGTTTAACTATTTGTCTCATGGAAAATGCCAGACACTTCTGCAACAGTTCAGTTTTATCAGTATTTAATATCCTATTTCGTAGCGAAAGTTTTGAATTCAACCTAAAAAAGTTGTTTTTTGTTTAGGTTGAAACTACACAATCAGGTACGTAAATATTGCTTTTGGACCACAAGTGATAATGTTCTTTATTCTATAAATATTGTTAGATGATATTCTTATTCTTATATGAATCATAGAGCAGAGAATTTGATAAAAATCAAAAAGATTCCTGAATTGTTTTTTATTTGTTTTAAATTAGTTAGATTTCTAAACCTAATTAAAATATTGTTGCTCTCTTGCTTTCAGGCTAGTTTTGTGGCTTGAAATATTTCAAAAAAAGAAAAAAAAAACAGTTTGTACACCTTAAGTTCTTCTTAATATTATATAAAAAAAAAAAACGATTATAACGACGCTAAAACGCTTGTTGATCTTAACGAGTTAATTATTTTATTCATGTCATGTTGGTCACTTTAAAATTGTTTCACAACTTTCAGAGAACAAAACTGCAATTCGGTTTTTGCTTTAAACCAAAAACATTTTTAAGATTTTTTTAAAGGAACAAAAATCATTTGGGTTTTTAAAGTTTTAAAATAAATTTAAATCTATATATACTTTGAATCATTTTAAAAAAGTTTAAAAATACTTTAATTACTTTTTATCCAAAGAACGGAGCCATGAAATTTTTGAGAACGAACAGACAAGTTACCACATGAAGAAATTGAAAGGCTTTGTAAAATTATATGGTCAATGAGCAGAATAAATTCAAAAGCGACCCACTTTTAAGTCATCATCCAGAGATTGACGAGCACTGGCATTAAAACATACAATGATGTCCACTTAAAATTATCAAACATTGAATTGGGTGGTCAAGGTTTACCATGCCTGAACTGCATGCAACAAACTATTAATTGTGGATTCATAAAGTTTACATCCTTGTTTTCTAACTACAACAATGTAAAGCTTCTAGCCAACACCAAAATAAAAATTAAACAAGACGTTATCTAGCTTTTTTAAACTCTGATAATTATTCTTTGGTTGTTCTCCAAAAACACAAGAATTGTTTCGGTTTTCAAAGAAAAATTTTTATGCTGAATTCTCTTCCAGTTATAATAGTTTCTAGCAGGATATAAATTTGTCATAAAAATTTAGGGACTGAATAACATCATGGAATTAAGATAAAATAATAAACTAATTAAAAAACATTTTCCTCTTCATTCACAAAAGAAACTAACAAATGCCAGAAAATGGTAAATTGTTTATGCTTAAAAAGTACTAGGAGAAAAAATAAATTGATATTAATCTATTTATTCTTTTCCAAAACAAACCGAGTTTAATTTTTTGATAGGTATTAAGAATTTAATTCCATAATTTTTTCCACTATTTGATAATACAACTGGCAAAATTTTTTTAAAACGCGCGGAAAAAAAGTGATTCAGATGATTAATATGTCTGGTGTTTAAATCACGTACAGTAGTTAATTAGGTAAATTGTTCTGTAAATTGAAATAGTACTTGTTTTCTAGATGTTTTTCGTGAATATGACAACAAATAGAAAAAAAATTTTGCAAAGCTAAGATCAATCTTAATTAGTCCAAGTAATCCAACCCGTGTGCCCACTTCAAGATCGATCTACATTTGCACGACCCTCATTTTAGCAAACTTTTTGGAGCGAAGATATTTTTAGCAATGTCTATTTAGAGCGATTACAATTTAAGTAACTTTTAAAACTCAAGTTATTGCAATCAGCTAAATTGATAACAACAGGGTCCTGGGTTTCGTATAGGCATCGTTAGCTGTGCATGGCTGGGCAATGAAATGATTATTTTGAAAATTCACGTGTTTGTTGAAAAGCTCTCTAATCGTTCCTAAACATTCGCCTTGTTTTGTAATCGTTTAAAAGACGTCGCAAATATAAATGACGCACAATTAATGTCGTTCAAACGTATGACTTCTTCCAGCCCCATTCTTAACCCTTACGCGTCCGCAGTGCTTTTTCTGCCAGTCTATATAGATACAAAAAAAACGCTATAAAATGGATTTTTTAACAATTAAGCAATACTTAATTAGTATTTCCCCATTAACTGTAAAAAGAAGCTGTTTAAATATTATATCATTGAAAAGATAATTTTTTCTTGAATAAAATGATATAAAATTTATTTTAATTTATTGAAAAACAAGTTTGCAATTAAAAAAATAAAATAACCCACTTTTCCTTGCAAAAAATCTTTTTTTCCCCAATAATTACAACTAGCGGCAAGAAAATTATAATTTTTAAATTCCTACGTGTGCTAGAATCGTCCTCTGTCTGGTGAAATAAGTTTTTTTTGGATATCTTGCGAAACGCGCGCGCTTTGCGCGATTTTGTTGCAAAAGAAATATGGCGGACAGTTCATTAGTTACTAGAACAACCACTTTTTTAACTTGATCCGAGTGTGTGTGCTTTCGCACCATTGTTTGAATCTTTGCGCGCTTGACTTTGACCGAGAAAAAGGTTTCTGCCTTTTTTCGTAACAAATCAAAGGAAAAAAATCAAAGATTTTAGCTTTAAGGCCCGTTTCCACTACGAGCGTGGAAAAAAGCATTCTTTGTTTGTTTTATTGATCTTTTTTGCGCTCGCTTCAATTTTAACCGCTCGCTTCAATCGAAAATCAATAAAAGAAACAAAGAATGCTCTTTTCCACGCTCGAAGTGGAAACCGGCCTTTAATCAGCAATGAAACTTTGTTTCTTGTTACTGAATAAATGTTTATGTAAAGGGCCGTTTCCACTACGAGCGTGGAAAAAAGCATTCTTTATTTCTTTTATTGATCTTCGATTGAAGTGAGCGGTTAAAATTGAAACGAGCACAACAAAAATCAATAAAACAAACAAAGAATGCTTTTTTCCAAGCTCGTAGTGGAAACGGGCCTTGAGACATTTCGATTGAGTATTTTTGCTAAAGCATAAACTACACCAGTATTATGTTTTGTGCGGATTTAACTTTAGCAGGTAGAAATTTATAAATAAATTTTTTATGCAATGATTGAATCGTTTTGTGTGATAAGCAATAAAGTATTTTTACTAACACAAGGTCACCGTGCACATGGCACACCAATCCTTTATTATTTTTATTATTTATTTCCATATTATCCTCCTCACTCGGTAAAAAACTTCAGAGACACATAAATAGAGCAACTATCAAGTAATTATTGCGACCTGCTTCAGCAGATGCCAAGGTATTGCTGTCAGGTTCAAATTTGATATTTTGCTTTCTTAATCGTTATTTAGAGATATTACGAAATCTAGAGCTGCTTGCTCAGACCGCCAAGCAAAGGAAAGTGCCGTAAAAGTGTCTTTGTCAAGGACAAAATAATGTGAGTAGTTTTTGAACCGCTACCGTGTCGATCGCATTCGCCATCAAACAAAGTGCTTTTACCCAATCGGTGTTAACTTTTTATAATGAATACGAAATTACACGAGGGATGGACAAAATTTTTTAAACACAAGCCGTATTCAGTACACTAATAAAGTTTGCAAGCAGCAAAAATTGGTAAAAATGTAATTAGATAAAGATTGAAATAAATTAGCTTGTTTAATTTAGAGGTTTGTCCAAATTTTTGCTCCAAAACATTAATCATCTATAAAAAAAGTCTTTACTTAAAATTTGTCGTCATGCCGTTCGTTGCTGGGTTTTTAAAAGCTTTCTACTTGACAATCGAAATTCTGACTGCACATCAAAGCGCAGCCGTATATAAACGGACTTGCGCATTTGCTTGGGTATTATGATGTCACAGAGGTTTTTTTGGAAATTTTAGTAAATAAAATCAAGCCGTGTACATTGTTGGTTGGCATCTCAAGATGCCAGCGGACGTGCTTCGCTAAGCAGCTGTGACTGCCAGCGGACGCGTAAAGGCCCGTTTCCACTACAAGCGTGGAAAAAAGCATTCTTTGTTTCTTTTATTGATCTTCGATTGAAGCGAGCGGTTAAAATTGAAGCGAGCGCAAAAAAAATTAATAAAACAAACAAAGAATGCTCACACATTAAATCATGATATCCCGTGGATAATTTATCAACTCAAAAGATCATGTTAAAAAATTTTTGTCAGTATAATAATCAACAAAAACGAAATTAAGCTCTGGAATAACTAGATTCTTGCAAAAGCGACAAACTTGAGCTCAAGTATTTGTACTGAACAACAAACTTCAAAATTTTAATGCTTTATGTCAAACCACATGTTGCTTACGTTAAAAAAATTAAAAGCTTTACTTTAACTTTTATTAGTACGTCACTACGATAAGTTAGTTTTGGACATGACATTATACCACTTTCTATTGGGCTATGATCTGGGTAAACAACATGAATTTGTAAGCTCTATTCGAAGCTTCAAGATGAGTTTTTGCAGGGTATGTTTAAGTTCTGTTCTACAAAACCACCTGTTTATTAGTTTAAATATTTATATTGGTTGTTGGAAAAAAAGCAAAATTTTGCAACAAACTTTTTATATTCTCCTAGTTTTTAATGTATCGGATTATTTTTTGTTCCATTAATTTGACATGTTTGTTATTTTTTTGATTTATTCTAAGATTAATTTTGAAACGTAATGTCATGAGAGCAAAGACTTCGTCAACTCATGACATGTATGATTAACTTTACTTTAGCTTTAGTGTTTGGTGGAGCAACTTTTATCAGGTGGGGAAGAAGAGATTGTGAAGATACAGCTTCCGGAACAACATTAGTCTACAGTGGTAAAGTTTTACAAATAACTTTTTTCACATAACACACAAACTTATTGATTCAAAAAAAATTGTTTGAGTCAAATTTGTTTCACACTATAGTCAGTAACGTTGTCCTTGTTTTCACACTTTTGAATTTTGAATTGCAGGATTAGGGGCTGCTAATGATGTTGCTAACACTGGTGGAGGGGCGAATTTTCTATGTCTTGACTCCAATGTTTCATATTCGACCCAATATCCTCACCGATACAGCAATGGTTTTTCAAGTAACTTATACATGTATTTTATTTCGATTTGACTTACTTAACACTAGCTTTACGGGAAATTTTTTATACCTAGTTTTACGGAGGGGTCGTTTTCGACCCCGATTTTGTTTTGCTTATTCTGGTTTTCTTGCATTAGTTTCTGAACTACTAGTCTGCTGTATTGCAATGATTACGCATAACAAAATGATTTTACTTTTAAAAAGTACGTTTTGTACAAAATATAAAAGCATTTAACTAGTCAGTTTTACGAAAGCTAAGCACTTTACGTAAGTCACTCTAAAATTATCTTGTGAACATTTTCCACAAGTAGGTTTTTGAAATAAAATACAAGTTCAGACTGTCTTGTCGCAGCATACACCATGACACTTCCTCCACTTCCTCACTCCTTCATCGTTTCCTCTGAGCTGCCTATTGCTGTTGTTCAGACAAGGTTTTGACTTGCCCAGCAGGTTTTCTACAAGCATTAGTATGAACTGCCGGCGTGTTATGCGATTGCTTGTTACTCTTTTATACAATACGTAGGAGTTGATAGCAGCAATGTCCAAGATGTTTCCCCAGACAGCTACCGGTCATCTTCGACTCGCTGACCTTGTAGTGCATAAGCATGCCATTTGATCAAAGCAATCAACTCCTACTTTGTTCGCATTATAAAATAAAATCAATTCCGGCTTTTTCTTTTCATTACTTGTATCAACATCTGTTGAGTCCTGCATGCTGAAAAGCAAGCAAATTGACTTTTTCTCGTTTGCTTAATATTTCACAAATAAGAAGTTTGAGGGATCATGCCAATAAAATTTAGTTGAGTATGTAGCTTTAATTTCTGATGCAGTCATTTTTTTGCACAACTCGCGTTGATTTTTCGCATTGTTCCAACAATAGATAGTTTGTCTCTCGTAAGTTTTTCGGCAACGGGTAATGAGGTAAAAAAAGTTGTCACATGTTATGTTGTAACCCTTTCTTTTGATATGTTTGCAAAGATTGACAACCACGGATACAGCAAGAGGAGCACCAAAGCGCTGCTCTTTTTCTTGAGCTCCAAGATAAACATCAATGTTTGAGACATACTTTGTTTCCACGTCAGTGAGGACCCAAAACTTCTCACCATATTTATCGGGCTTATTTGGCGTAGAAGTCACAAAAGAACAGCGCGACTTCAAAGGAATCAGTTGTTCATCCACAGTTAGCGAAAATGTACGCGTATACTTCTTTTGACATTGATTAGTAAAATTTTCAAATCCTTGTCTAATCGGTGCAAACTTGTCAGCGCCAGGTCCACTTCTGACTCTATTTGGTTTGTCATCAAACCTCAGGTATTTCAAGATTTTTAGAAAATAATCTCTGTTCATATTTTCATAAAAGATAGGAATGCCATATCTTTTTGCTCCTGAAGAAAGATACGGGATGATCTTTACCATAGATCCCTCTCGCATACTGGAGTTCAATAAACGTTTCTAATTTGGCTAGGCTCACAGTAAATTGTTCATCGCTTCTTCGTTGAGCTTCTTCATTTGTGTGTCTGCCGATCATACGCAAAATATGTTCAGAAATGAAATGTTTCCACACATCGTACGGGCTTCTTGATGAAGCTACATCACGAGGAACCCCTGGTTTTGCTGTAAACACGTTATGAGCTCCAGCAGGCTCACTACTTACTGGATCGGAGCATTTCCGCGCAGTGCCATCTCTGTCCAACAAGCACTCAGAAGTGCCTGCACAGAAGATGTAGGCTGGGGGTTTAAATTATCATCACTTTCACCTTTACTGGAATCTGAATTAATGTCTATGTTTGCTGGTAATACCACTTCTTCGTCTCCAACAGCACCAGAATAAATCTCTTCTTCATCTGACAGCTCCTCATCTGTATCCCATGATAAGATTGTGTCTGCAATTTTGTTAGCATTCATATCTATTATAAGGATTGCTTTAGACTGTAGGATAAACAAATTCTGCGAAAGAAACAATTTCATTGACTCTAAAGTTATACAAATGACCTAACAAATGATCACAAAACAGCTTTTGTTTACTCTAGTACGCTGTAGGCTATTTGTGTACTGTGTTTCATAAATAAAACCATCCTAGCTAAGGCAAAAACTTTGTTATTATTGGCTAACGCAAATACCTTCTTGCTAGTGGTACTCACCTCATACCAACTACTGTAATGAATTGGTATCTAATGCAAAAAAAATATTATAAAATCCTGTCAACCAGCGGTATTTACAATTTTCTTTTGATTGTTGTCATTTGTTTCCTTATCAACAAAATAAACTAATATTACAATTGCAGCTGATATGATGCACTACAAACAGAGCTTTGTCTCTAAAAAGATTTTTTCTAAATGGACTTACAGAGTTAGAATACCAGTACCTGTTTTTCATTCTCATAAGTATTTACTTAGAAGGTTCTTTTAACGTTGTTGTCATATTTTGCTGTTGTCATACATCACATTGTTGTTGTCACAGACCAGCTATTGTTTGCCACTGCTAACAAGATGTTTTGCAATACAGCTATGTCTTCAATAATGCCTGGTCCCCGCTAAAACTAATTATATATATGAAAGGGGTCGAAAACGACCCCTCCGTAAAACTAGGGGTAGCTTTTTTCCAGACGCAAAAACTCAAGTAGTAAGCAATTTTTTAAAAGTTTCAAAACCTGGAATGTAATCTAGAGTAAATTTTAAGAAAAGTCAAAGCAGTTCATTGACATTTGGTCACGCATTTAGGAGATATAAAACAAATAAACAACATCCAGGGTCGAAAACGACCCCTCCGTATAGCTAGTGTTAAATTGATTGTCCACTTATAGGCCTAAACAATTTTAATTTGGTTGATTTTCATAAAAAAAAAAATTTTTTTTAAAACGTTTAAGAAAACCATAAGTTATTAAAATGTTTCAAACCAATCTTTTTTTTTTAAAACGCACATTTTGAGTAAAAAATGTTTTGTAAAACTTTTTTGGATATTTTTAGGACTACTAATAAACGATGTTAAAAAATTTGAAATACTTATAAGCAAGGTTAACAATGGTGCTTATTTTGAAGTTAAGTGCTTATTTTTTGTTATGATTGTTTTAGCTTTTAATAAGATTTCTAAGAAAACGTGCTTTTTACAATGCAACGGTAATAAATAACCAAAAAAGACGTCTTCACACAAAATTGAAGTTTTGGTAAATATCTACAAATGAAGATTTTTTCTTTGGTTTTTACTTGACATTTCAGCTCTCACATTTTTATGCTTCCTCACTTAAGCCGTGTTCTAGGCCAATTCTGATGGTATATCTGCTTATGACGAAGCTTTTTGACATATTAGACTACTTTGCTCGCTAATAAAAATTTGTTTTTCTTTAATTAAATAATTGCAGCGGAAATGCGCAATGCTTTGCGTCTTGCTATGTTTTTGGCCGCACCCAGTAAATAAATTTCCACTTTTTTCACAATCATTCTTGTGTTAAAAAATCGCCAACTACTGCTTCAAAACAATTTGCAAAATTTTCAAATAAAAACACTGTCGTGTTATGTTTTAGCCTAAACAACAATAAAGAATAAGAATGATTTTAGTTTATAATCCAGAAATTAAAAATTTATAATATCTATCAAACTAAGAAAATCATAATATTTTGAGATAAGTTTACAACAGTACAGATTTAGTCAAAAAATTTTTTTATGTTTTTATTAGGTTCTTCACGCATTTACGGAATTGAGTATTACGAAACAAGCCTTCGACATTTCTTCGATTACTCACTTATTGAAAGCAGAAACTTTTACCGATACAACGTTCCTTGTTCAGTTTGTATGTCACAAGGAAGAGCCAATCAGGTAACATCAGTTTGTTTACTGAAAGACTTATGCCCTTGCGTGAAAACCCGATATAAAAAAATAAGCAGTTTCTAGAGATGTATAAACTTTCTGTCCATGGTTCACAGGTTGATTTAATTTAGTGTTAATTTCACAAATGCTATGATGAAGAGATAAAATCAAACAAATTTATATAGTTTTAAGTCGATTTTTTTTACAGTCTTGCGAAAACAATGTTTTATCAAACTAATTGAAATTATTTAAAATGCCTGTGAACCCGTTTTCGGCAATTGTTTTAATAGTAGTATCGTTTTTAACAGTTAATGCAATTGACGTGGTTTCGATTGGATTCTCACCCTTGTTCTGCTTTTGTGCCGTAAACAGAGTATTTTACATTCAGTTGTTTTATTTTAACAAGCAGCTCTATATTTTCATCTAAAATCACTTGATAAACAACAAAAAGCAAACCTAATAAATCAGAAACATTATAATTGTCGTTATAACGGAATGCAGGTTGGATTAATCAAATAGAGATTTTTTTTAACATATACGGCGCTGAAGTAGTCCTGCAAGCAAATGAAGAAAAATTCACAACATAACTATTTTTCTTAAATATTAGCAAATAAAAAACTTAGGCCTACAGATTTTCACAAAAAGTATTTGATTTTTGTTATAAACCAAATTTTTTTCACCCAACGTGCAATATCAATACAATAGTTTGATAAATAGTAAAAAATTTGCAGATGTCAAAAATAAATCTGTGTTCTGGCAGAATAAGCCATTTACACAAAATTTTATCTAAAAATAGGTTTTTGTGTACAAGCTAAAAAATGTAAAAATACAAAAAAATATTTACTGTAGTTTTTCTTGAACAATAAAAATTGTTTTTTTGTTTATAGCTGATGATACCTGGCCAAGATGCTTGCCCTGGAAATTGGAAAAAAGAATACACCGGATACATTATGGGACCTTCTTACACTCAGAAACATTCGGGCCAGTATATATGTGTTGATCAAAAACCTCAAATTGTTCACGGATCCGACGGAGCACAAAACGGGGAACGTTTGTATCTGGTAGAGACCGAGTGTCCTTCACTTCAGTGTGGTCCGTATGTTAACGGCAGAGAATTGAGATGTGTCGTTTGTACCATATAAATATTCAGTTGATTCATTGATACCCAAAGTGTACTGCATAAAAATGAAAATATGTTAATAAAATTGTAATATTCAAATAACAACTTGTGTACTAGTGGAAAGTGCTTGTAAAAAAGTTTCAATTTATTAAAGCAAAATGAATAGTAATCTTTGATTTTCGATTATAACAAATTTGTTACTTAAATCCCTACTTAACATAAAGAAAAATGTTTCAGGTATAGAAAAATATGATTTTTTGAAATGGGTACAGCCAAATTTGACAGAATGTTCAGTAATGGCTCTCAATATATATAAAATATTTTGTGATATGTACCAAAGCCTAACTTATTTAACACTCGCTAACTTGGTTAAATTATAACAAATTAATCTCATTAATGTTTAAAATTACGATAATTACGCAATTGATCACAACTAAAATAAAAAAGAGCAATGCAGATTGCAATAATTGTTTAAAAAGTGTCAGCTTGTGCATTTGAATAAGGCGATAGTTGAGTGACAAGCACGTATAGCTCGGCAAGCATAGATGTAGTTGAAATCCATGTAGTTGAAATTCATAGAGTAGCTGTAGTTGAAATCCATAAAATTTCGGAACTTGAAAAAGCAAAAAAAATGTTATCAACACCTCAAAGATTCGAGCGCATGCAATCAAACATACAAGCTTCGAAAAAAGGTTGAACACATTTGCTTTTGGACAGACATTGAACTTTTTTGATTTATTGCTTTTGTGTTGCTAGTTTTTCAATCGTATTTTCTTTGTAAAAAACGGAACTTCAGAATCGTGTAAGCCTACAAGCCGTTTATTCATTTGAAAGAGATGATTTGATAATCTGTGTACAGCTCTCTGGAAGAGATTATCTGCATCATTATTTTTATCGTACTAACTTATACGTCTGCTGTTGATTTTCTCCAAGTGCACAAATGATGTTTAGGTTCAAGTAAATGCCAAAAACGTGTGAGAGTTAATTCTAGGCGGCTGGTCAATTTCCAAATCTTATTTCCATTAATGTTAATCCAATCCGTTAAACATTTTTAAATATCTCTGACCCAAATGAGGATCTGAAATGTTTTTGAAATCAAAAAGAAAGACACACAGCTTGCAAGTAAATTGTCATATCTAAAAATAATAGTCTTTAAACGCTATCAAGCTGATTTTTTGACTGCAGCATAAATAAAAAAACGCGTAAAAAACGTTTGCGAGTTTTCTTGCTGTTCCATAAAGTTTAAAAATCAAAGAGCAAATCTAGCATCTTTCGCCAGAGTTTACATTTTTGTTTTTCATGCTGATAAACAAAAGGAAGTTAAATAAAGCTTGATTAAGTTAAAAAGCTACAATGAAATTTTGCAGCAGAGATTAAATTTAAATTGTTTTAAATGTTAAATTTAAACTGTTTCAAACATCTCTGTCAACACAAAAGTAACTCAGATAAAAAAATAACTATGAAAGGAGATAAAAATTTTACAACAATGAGTTGTAGCAACTTAAATCTTAATGGGTTGTAACAAGTAATTTTTTTTCTTCGATGCATTAGTTTTTTCCATTTATAACAGTTTGATGTGTGCCAAAAAGTTTTACTTCGTATAAAAAAGAGTTATCGCTTACAAACATGTAAGCTGCTGCAAGACAATTGAGACTGCTGCAACACTAGTCCGCAGGCGGTTGAGCTTAACCCAAACTGTTCGGGGCAAGCTCATCCCAACAGGCCTGGCACTGGCCGTGGGTATAAAAAACACGGAGCCTGGAAGCATTCCGACAGTACTCCACGCTCCATTTATGGTTCGTCCACTCAAAAGGGCGGATGGCAACTTTGACAAGGTTGTTTAATAGATTCTGCGCAGCTAACACAAACGGGCGTCTAGATCTTAGTCTATCTTGGCGAGCATCTGAAGCCCCACGTAAAAGACCATACAAGATATGGTCATGGTCCAGGGATCCACGGTAAGCTGAGGAGAATGTTGCATTTATTTAGCGAAGCTCAGCTTTCTGGATGCCTGAAAGTATGGGTAAGTAGTCCATTGGAGTGGAATACAGACATCCAGTGACTTTAGGCAAGGCGTCATTTAGGAGACTTTCTGTGAGGCAATGAGGTAAAGAGAAAGGCAATGAGGTAAATAAGAAAAATCTGTTAATAAATTTGAAACAATTTTAAATAATGACTTGGCTTGTTTTAATTGAATTCAGACAGTAATTCTTCCATCCCAACAAAAATTACTCGAATTAACATAGTATTACATAACAAGGATTAGATCAGTTTTTGTAGACCTAACTGTCGTACTTATATTTTTTCTTAAAAAAAATTTAAACCAGAAAGTTCGTTTCGACTTTTCCTAACTATAGATAGACATTATACACGATATTTTACTTAATATTTATATTCACGGTATTTCACGAGCAAGAGAATTTAATTTGGGAATCAAAACCAAGATTTTAAATTGTTTAAGTTTTTGCGTTTCGACAGAGTTGGAACTAAAAACACAAGCGACTTAAGTTTTTCGTTGCCTTTTACAAAAAACAAAATTGTTGCTAATTTGCACCACTAAATAATAAACTAATTTGTCCATTTAAAACAGTGGTTCCAAAGTGGACGCCAGCGCCCCTTTAGGGGAATTTGTCAAAATAAAAGGAGCGCTGGCTACAAACTGGGCGATTGGGGGGCATTGAAGTGTAGCGATCGCCGCATTTTCACGCTTGTGTATATTTTTGTTCGTTTATTCATTTTTTTCTTTTTGGATAAAAAACGAGAGAGTCTTGCGTTGTAAAAAAACACATGTAGAATAGTTCTTGTACTGTTGGCTTTAAAAGTAAAAAAAATCTGTAAAAGTTTGTGAAATTTACATGTAGCTATATGTATATATGTATAAACCCAAACCGCTACATATTGGTGACCCCGAGTGTGGATCTTGGATTTCAAGAATTTAAAGTTTGAAGAACTCAAGTCCTCAACAATCTACCATAAAAGAAAAAGACTTACGTATTTTGTCATAATGCTCATCTTAATATCACTTTATGTAATACAGGGTGGGCCAAAAGTCACATCGGGCTTTTAACCTTTAAGATCTTTTTTATTGTTGTAGTTATAATTATGAAATTTCAACACAATATAAACAAAAGTCAGGAAATTTATTTTGGTAACTTTAACAAAAGAACAAAATAAAAATTATTTATGAAAAATAACATCTTTTAAATGAAAAATAACATCTTTTATGAAAAACTTCGGGATATCCCAAGTTCAGTTGAGCGTCTTCGAGTTGATGTTGTTGCAGTCTCTTCAACACTTTCCCTTACTCTTTCACGGTTTTCATCTGTTCTTACATTCCGAGGTCTCCCAGTTCGTGGAAGGTCAGTTACTGCACCTTGTTGCTCAAACCGACGAACTATGCTTCTTATTGCATTGTCACTAGGTGCATTTCTCACTTGGTAATGACGTCTATATGCTCTTTGAGTTGAAATAATTGACTCACGATTTTGATAAAATAATTTGACAATTTGCGTTCTTTCTGGAATGCTGTACTTTTCCATAATTAATTTCCAATGATTCTAATATAATATTATCTGAAAAAAATTAATAATAACTATATTTAGCAAATTGACAGCATATTAAAAACCCGAAGTGACTTTTGGCCCACCCTGTACTTATGCATATAGCAATTATATTTCTTGCATTTTATTATTTGTACGCAAAATATTTCCGGTTTCTAGTAATCAAAATGAAACTAGTGAAGACTTGCATAACACTAGTACAGTTCCACCATCTTGTTTTCAACGAACTAATAGCAACGATAGTGACGTCACAATGAATGATAGTTATCAAGTTATGTTAGAGAGGTTGTCTCTACTTAATAGAAATGTGTCTTTAAGTCTACCAGCGTTCCATCTATTAATCCTTACGACATTTTAAAGCGTGCTTTAATATCGCGGTATACCTTGTCTGAAGAAGCGCAATTAGACAAACTACATAAAATCCAATTAGGTGAAATGTCCCCAATCGAATTTTTAGCAAAGCTTCTGGGTACTTTGGTAAGTTTGAATCACAATGAACCTACTTGCAAAAAGCTTATAAAAAAGGTTTTCTTTGAGGGTATGCCCGTAATGGTTCGTCAATTACTGTCGGCTTCTGGCGAAATAGACGTTGATTTACTAGCACAAAAAGCCACCGATATTTTATCTGTAAGCCCCGCCAATCCTCCCACAGATGATAAACCGCAATACAAGGTCAATGAGCATTTTAATAAGCAGTTGAGAAATATGTCGGACGCCGTAGATGAATTAAATCAAAAGCTTGAAAAGTTTACCTCTGACCAGCGTAATAAAGGTTCCGCACCTACATCAACCATTTCTACGAATGAATTATGTTTTTACTACAACCGTTATGGCGATCAAACTCATAAATGCATATCCCGTTGTTCTTGGCATGCAAATGTCGCAATGTCTCATTCTCAAAAGAATCATTTAAACTGATACGGAAATAATGAATGCCCCACTCTTACATCGCAACTACTGTACATAAAATGTTCCATTACTAATTTGAAGTTTTTGATTGACACGGGCAGTTCTTGTTCTGTAATTACTGTGACCATAATTTTCGAGATCATCCGCAGGATTATTTGTCTGCTGTTAATGGAAGCTCTGTCCCTACGTTTGGTTGCAAAAATATTACTATTGACCTGTGAGGTCCGGTGCCTTTAAACTGGGAATTTTGCATTGCTGAGACGTTAAAACCCATCATTGAAATAGATTTTTTATCGCACTTTGATATCAAGATTGATCCTAGAAGAGGAAGATTGATATTTCCCGAACACATACCACAATCTGAAAATATTAAATCGTTATGCTGGTTTCATCGACGTTTTGGTCCTCATGCACAGAAGTGTCGTGATCCTTGTTCTTTTTTATCTAATACTGAACTTAAGCCTAGTTTGTGTAATGTCGAACCTCCGGTTTATAACTTAGGAGATTATCAGTTTCCGGAAGCTGAATTTCCCGAGGTGTTCTCTATTTCGAACTTAAGGCTTCCTCCAAAACATGATATCGTTCATTATATTGAAACAACCGGTCCACCCATCAAACAGCGGCCACCCCGTCTTTCTCCCGAAAACCTTGCTGTTTTAAGAAAGGAATTAAGTCAGCTTGAGCAATTGGGAATAATCAGACCCAGTACCTCCCCGTGGGGATCTCCCGTTCATATGGTAAAAAGATCTAACGGATCTTGGCGAGTAGTAGGAGACTATCGGCGTCTGAATCAAGTAACCGTCAAGGACTCTTATTCCATTCTTTTCCTTCATGACTTTACCGATAATATATCCGGTTTCACAATATTTTCCAGCATCGATTTGTTTAAATCATATCACCAAATTCATATTCACCCAGAACATATTGCCAAAACCGCAATTTGCACTCCGGCCGGAAATTGGGAATTTTTAAAGATGTCTATGGGCCTAACTAACGCTGGCCAAACATTTTAACGCTTTATGAACTCTCTATTTCAAGACTTGTCATTTGTTTTTGTCTATATAGATGACATATTAATATTTTCGTCCTCCATTGAAGAACACCGAGTACATCTTCGGCAAGTATTTGAGCGTCTACAACGCAACGGATTAATATCAATGCAGCTAAGTGCTTATTCGGCCAAAATCGGCTACGCTTTTTAGGGCATATCGTTTCGGACAAAGGTATCGCGCCTGTTGCATGTAAGGTTAATGCCATAAATTCTTTTTCGACCCCACAGAACGCCCAGTCTTTACGGCAATTCTGGGCATGGTCAATTTTTATAGAAAATTCATTCCTCAATGCGCAAAAATTTTGGCCCCTTTAAATTCCCTCCTCCAGGGGATTCCTGCCGGTCGCAATGCAAATCTTTCTTGGAACGAGGAGGCATCGACTACGTTTGAGAACATAAAAGCAACTCTGCAACACTACTAAATTATCCTCAGCACGACAGTCCGACAGCATTGTTTGTAGACGCAAGCGATAAATTCTGTGGTGTTGTACTCATTCAGATCGACAGTAGTGGTTCGCACAGACTATTGGAGTACTTTTCAGCCGCCTTTTCTGATGCCCAAAAACGGTATAGTACTTTTGATAAAGAATTTCTGGCAGCTTATTTGGTAGTACATCATTTCTTATATTTCTTGGCGGGACGTCCGTTTACTCTTTACACGGACCACAAACCATTAGTTGGTGCTATCTAGAAAAAAAACTCCTTTAAGTAACAGGCAAGCTCGACACCTATCGTTTATCTCAGAATTCACAACTGATGTTAGACATATTGAAGGAAAAAACAACGTGGTTACCGATTGCTTGATGCGTCCTGAAATCGCTGCTGGTCTTTCGCCGTCTTTCACAAATTATACCGAGCTGGTTTTAGCACAGAGAACGATCCATCGATTCGCGAGCTCTTTCAATCGATGACTTCATTAAAACTATGTGAACGTGCGATTCCTAGTTCAGGCCTTTTGTTACTTGGAGACACTAGTACGGGAAAATTTTGCCCCGTCATTCCAAATTCATTACAAACCACAATTTTTGAGCGCATGCACAACCTTTCCCACCCAGGCATTAAGGCTACTCAAAAACTCATTGGAGAGCGATTTGTGTGGCCGAATATGAGACGAGATATTGCTGAAAAGTGCCGTACCTGCATTTCTTGCCAACAAACAAAAATTACCCGACATCAAGTTACACCCTTACAGCATTTTAGAACCCCAGATGCCAGATTTTTACATGTACACGTCGATATCGTCGGTCCTCTTTCCAATTCTTTTGGTTACAAATATTTACTGACAGTTGTAGACAGATTTACGCGTTGGCCGAAGGCCATACCCATGAAGGATATTACTGCGCAATCTTGTGCCGATTCTTTTCTTTTACATTGTGGCGCGTTTTGGATCTCCTACAATAATCACTACAGATAGAGGGGGCCAATTTACGTCTCTCCTTTGGACAGAAATGTGCCAATTTTTGGGTTCAAAATTATGTCACACAACAGCTTTCCATCCCGCTGCAAACGGATTAAACGAGCGATTCAATCGCAGTCTCAAAGTTGCATTGAAATGTCAGTAGGCTTGCGATCAGCCATAAAAGAGGATATGGGGCGTGCTGCAGTTGAAATGGCTTTAGGGACTTCTATACGACTCCCCGGGGAATATTTTGAAAATTCGACTCCTGTAGAGTTGTCTGAGGAAAACACAGTCCAAACAACTTCGCAGTATGCTAAGACACTTTGTTCTTTCATGAACTCATTACGTTATACTGTACAACGTCATCCTAAAAAACAACAAACTTATGTCGACCCACTTCTTTTCCGGTGTTCCCAAGTATTTGTTCGCATTGACAGTGTAAAATCTCCGTTGCAACAACTTTATTCGGGACCTCATTTTGTACTTGAACGACACGATAAATATTTTGTCATCGAAAAAGACGGTCACACTGATACCGTAACAATTGATCATTTAAAACCGGCCCTTGTTGAGCCCATATCTCCCACTGGCTCCTCTGTCGAGGGAGAAACTTCCGAGACTCTATCTTTTTTGCCCAAATCTTTGAGTGAAATTGATAACATTTTTGCGGGAGACCTAGACGAACTCCCCGCTAATCGCGTTTACTCCCGCAGTGGCAGACTGATTACAAAACCTAAACGCTATCGGGACTAGTTTTTATTTTATATTTTTTTTCGATGGCTTGTTTGGTTCACGTTTTAATCACGTGTTGCATTTTGCGTATTTGCTTGTATAGTGTGATTTTTTTTTGCCTCTGTCGGTGCATGTAGAATTTTATAGTATTTTCTATTGCAATCGCTTATTTTTATTTTTTTCTTCTTTCAGTGGTATTTGCCTTATTGCATCCATACCACTTAGGGGGGGAGATGTGTAGCTATCGTCGCATTTTTACGCTTGTGTATATTTTTGTTCGTTTATTCATTTTTTTTCTTTTGGATGAAAAAACGAGAGAGTCTTGCGTTGTAAAAAAAACACATGTAGAATAGTTCTTGTACTGTTGGCTTAAAAAATAAAGAAGATCTGTAAAGGTTTGTGAAATTTACATGTAGCTAGATATATATATATACTCAAACCGCTACAAAAGTAAGTCAGAACAGTTACAAGAACAGTGTCACAACATTAATATTTTTGCTGTTAATTTATCATAATTTTATGCTTTAATTTGACTTTATTTTGCTTGTCTGGTTTGCCCGTCGCATAGTGTGGACAATTACTCATTATTAATTGTAGAATTTAAAAAGTTTTAAATTATCTGGATGAATTTTTGTTAAATGCTAGGAATGCAACATTTTTACAATCACTTTGGAACAATCAAGAACCCAAAAACTAACTATTGGTAGGATGTTTTCAAATTTATCCCAGAAAAGCGAAGATGGGTTCTTACGTTTTACAATATGACTTTGATGCAAGAAAAGATAAACCTCTTACCGTCGGTTAAGAATTAGTCTTTCCATCAGTAAAGGAAGTTTTGGACACTGTTTTGCATCACAAAACGTCTTGAGCAATTATTCAGTCTATTCCTTTGAGTAATAATATGGTACAGAGACGAGTTGATGAGATGGCTACCGATATACAATAGAAAATAGGCTATGCAACATAATCAGGAATATAGAATTCAGTCACCAATTGAATAAGTGAACTTTGCTAAGAAATAAAGTACTACTATTAGAATACGTTTACTTTGTGTACGATGGAGTCTTACATAAAGAGCTGACAATGGTTTGATCGCTGAATACAGATACCCCGGGTGAGACAGTATTTCAGGAAGTTAAAGCATATTTCAAAAAAAATCAAATTTACTAACCAATGCCATAGCGTGTGCAACTGCATGACTGCGCCTCATCTATGATTGGTCGTTATTGTCGCTTCATTTCGCTACTGAAAGCAGCAAATCCCCACGTGCTCACGATTCACTGTGTAATTCATCGGCTGCATTTGGTGGCAAATAATATAAGCGGTCGTCTTAACCTTCACTTGAAGACAGTCATCAAGGCAATGAATAAAATTAAAGCCCACGCGCTGAACACTCGCTTATTTAAACAATTGCGTAATGAAAATGATTTGAGCGCTTACTATCACACACCAATGTAAGATGGCTTTCCAAGAGAAACTGCCTTGCACGATTTTACTCGAGTTTAGATAATGTTGTGGAATTCCTATAAAGTTGCGACCCTGGCCTTGCAAAAAAAGTTATTGCTGTCAGAAATGATACTGCCTATGTATCAGAAATATTTTCCCAATTTAATAAATTAAAATTATTCCTTCAGGTTAGCCAAGTAAATCTAATATCAACGTGAAATTGGCACTGCCTGGGTTAGATGATAAGCTCGTGTTGTATCAAAGAAATTTTGTTAGACAAGAATTTTTTCAATTTTCAAGCTTGCCACAACTTGATGCCAGTGACAGAGGCATATTGACGTAGAAATCATGTGCAGCAAACATTTGCAGGCGTTACGCAAAAGTTCAATTTCAGGATGTTTTTTAATTGGAAATTCCTGCTCGATAATTGACCCTTGCGGTAATATATCCAAGCATGAAATTCTTGAAGAGGAACTTATAACATTGCAAAGCGATTTTAACTTAAACGGAAAATCAATGTCTCATATCCATCGTTTTGGCTAAAGAACCAAATCAAAGTAAAATAACCTCACGTGTGGGATTGGGTCAAAAAAAATTTTATTGCCTTTTCCAGCTCATTTTGGTGGAGCGTGCGTTTAGTGCCGTGACCTCGCTTCTAGATAACAGAAGAAACCGCCTTGAAATAATAAAACGGGAACACTTACCACTGTTCCGAAATGAAACTGGATATACAGACTGATGATATTGCACCAAGACCATCAGTCTCATTATTGTAGAGTTAGACATTAATTTGTGATGAATGGAAAATATATTTGTTTTTAAATTTTGTCCAAGGGGCGTTTCTGATTTAAAATAATAATACACCATGTTTTTTATTATAGCGCAAGAGAATCAGTTTACAACTTGTTTATTTCTTTTTTTTAATAATTCTATTTGAAATCGCTTTCAACTACATACAAGTCATCTTCAGTTAAATCTTATTCAAATAGAATCTGAATAAAATAGATGAGAATAAATAGATATATTTAAATAATATTTAACTGAAGATGACTTCTATATATATTAAAAATCGATTTTAAATAAAATCAATAAAAAGTTTTTGTAACAAGTTGCAGACTG
Source organism: Diplosoma virens (assembly GCA_963680785.1). Lineage (NCBI taxonomy): Eukaryota > Metazoa > Chordata > Ascidiacea > Aplousobranchia > Didemnidae > Diplosoma > Diplosoma virens. The sequence continues at coordinate 27,059,373 of OY796889.1, forward strand.
ACAGAATGTCAACTTCCATTTAACCATCTTGTTCACGATACACTGTAACAAAGTAAAGTTGTTGAATCAAGCTTAAAGATCAAACTCCTATGAAAGATTGTTAAAAAGGCTTTTTTGTGTTTTTTTTAAATGAGAATTGTAAACTTTTATTTGACCATATCATTCACTATACACCATATAGAAATGTAATGATTAAATCAAATTAAAAGGTACAGCTCGTATGAATAATTGCTAAAATATAAACCTTTATTTCGTTTAAAATGTAAAACGAAACTTAAAAGTTTCATTCCAAACTCCAAACTTCCATTTGACCATCTTGTTTTGCTATCTACCACATGGAAACAAAATGTTTAAATCAAGATTAAAAAATTATGTCGGTTTAAATGATTGTGAAAACAAAAGTTTTATTGGGTTTCTACAATAAAAATTAAAAATTGATATAAGAACCGAAAAAACATATATACAAATGGGCCTCAGTTAGAGTGGTAGAGGAGCAAAAAAAAAAAGGAAACCAAGAATATGGGTATGGACCCTTTCGGAGATTCCCAACAATTAAATCTTTTAAAATGGCACCACGGCGATATAGTGAGCGAGACCCAACTGATTCTTGTGTGCTAAAATCAAAAACTTGAATTAAGATACGTCTCACGAGCAAACGACGTAAAATCGTCATCTAGAAAAATTTAATTAGGGTCACTTTTTTTACCAAAAAAAAGTTTTTACTCTATTTTGACCTAACATTTTTGGCCTGTTATAAATAATTTTTGTGAACAAATTTTTCTTAAACAGTTGCAAAAACTCCAACAGACATCAGTTTTAAAAGGAAAAATTGTATTTTGGTCGACAGTGAGATAAAAAAAATCTTAGTTTATTTCGATAAATTATTAACCCACAATAAAGAACACTACTAAGATGTTTTTTCTTCGTAACAATAATTTTATAAAGTTTCAAAATTCATTCAGAAAATAATTTCATGCATCAGCAATCATAGGCGTATCTATAAGGTGGTTTTATGGTTGTGGGGGTCTTGATTCCCAAGACCAAAACAAGGTTTTCTTCAAACATTTTTTAAAACATGCTAAAACATGCTGAAAAACAAAGAGGAAATCAATCAAGTAAAACTTAAATTGGTTAAAACGCCACAAAAAAATGGCGCTGCAGATATTAATATCAAAGTGTTTCAAACATTTCTGCAAACAAAAAGGTAGCTCAGACTAAACAAGCAAAAAAACAACAATGAAAAAGATTAAAATTTTACAAGAATTTACAAAAAATAAGTTTTTTTAAATCGGCCAAAATATTGTATTGGGAGTAACACATTATTTCAAACAGGTAGCAGCAATAGTAAAGATTAGATTAACTCTGCTCTGTTTTTATTTCCTTCCTTCAATTTGGTTAATTTTATTTTCAATGATTACTTATCTGCAATCTGATAAATAATAATTCAAATAATAGTCACATTCTAATTAATCCTTTCACGGCCAAAAGTGGACATATACGCTTTTTTCTAAAGTCAGTTAAGTGCCAAAAGCGAATTTCTTCCCTGAATTTTCTTAACTTCATATAAAAATTTACTTGATTCTGAAAGAGCACATATCACGTGATAAAAAATATACTGAATGTAATTTTCTATTCTTTAAAAAATCATGTTTTCTTCCCAAAGGGCATGCTATAGGATTTTCTCATATTTTAGCACTGCAGTGAGAGTTTTATATTATCTTTAAGCTATTAATTTTTTTCTCTTTCCCAAAACTTTTACTTAAACGAGGTATTGCAACCATCTTTTAAACGGTATTGTGTTCAAACTCTTCTACGTAAACTTCTGCATGTTCCATTGTTTGACGTTAAGCCGTCTTTTTATTGGTCTTTGTTTAATATTTTAGGTTGCTTCATATTGCTGATTACTTTAATGTTAATTAAAAAACTGTGTTCTCAATATCTGTGTTATGAAAAATCTTACTTTGACAGTTAAGTCAGCCTAATTTTAATGTAACGTGAAGAAGCGTTATAACTTTTTAGTCCAATAGTTTCTAATAACAAAATTTATGCTATAATTTAGTCAGACAAAGTAAATTAATACGCAAGTCTTGCGACTTCAAAAACAAAAGACACAAGCACTAACTCCTCTGACCTGACACTGACATTTTGTACAATAGACCTCGGTTAATCTGGATTCGGTTAATACGGAATTTCGCTTGACTTGGATAAAACTAAAAGTACAAATGATTTCCTATATACTCGAATTCTTAGTAAAAAGTTTCGAATTATCCGGATTTCGCCTTATTAAGATTGTTTCGTCCGTCAAATTGTATATGAAACCGCTTTTATCTCGCTGTAAGTGAGGAGCTAAAAAGAAAGTTACTTTTTTGCAATGCGTCTTCAGATATTGCAACTGCTTCTAGGTACTTAATATTTCGATCGTTTCATTTTTGCTTTAATCTTTAACGTCACTCCATTTAGCTTACAGCAATATTCCTGTACTTACTTCTGTGTCCAGTTGTTTTTACCAAAAATCGTTCGCCCTGTGTTTGTGTCTGACAAATCTTCTTCGATTTAGGAAAAAAATTCGAATTAGTTTAAGGTCAATATAAAAACATTTAGCTTTGGGTTTGGATGCTACACACGTAATTCCAAAAAATTGCATTTTCAAACAAAACTATTAATAGTAAAAACGCAACGATTTTGAGAGAGACTGAGATTTTTTTGAAGTTTTTATAAATATGTGCCAGATCAAACTTTCGTTTTGAAAACTGCTGAAACAATGGCGATGCTAGCGCAAGAAACTAACATGCGGCGCAAACTTACGCTACGGACGCCGCGTAGCAAGTGCCCAACTTTGGATGTAATCTTGAATGAGATTTTTCATGAGCCCAGTTTTTTTCCTCGCTCAGTATCTATTTATAAAAAGCAAAAGTATTACATCAAAATTGTTTTTTGGTGCACGCAACGCTGCACTAAACCACCGACCTCATACGGCGCTGTATTTGGTCCCCAAAGTCTTTTGATGCTTTTTGATAAGGCGTTCAATTAACTTTATATATTGCAGCTTCTCAACCTTTCCAATAGCGCACACCACAAAATTTGAAATGCAATTGTTACGTCGCTTGTTGCTTAATTTAAAAAAACCACGCAGAATCAAAGTAAAGAGCCTTTTTCGTCTTCAACTAAAATTTTGATTTTATTTTCAGTAAGCAAGGGATTAAATTAAAACTAAACACAAAAAATTAATGTAAAGACAAAAAAGTATTCACAAACGGATTGCGCTTTGGCGTTACCCGACAGTTGATCGAACGACAGTTGATCGAACGACATTTGATCGAAACAACATTTGATCGAAACAAAAGTCGATCGAAGCAACAGTTGATCGAAAGGACACTTGATCGAAACGACACTTCAACGAAACAACACTATCGAAACGACACTTGATCAAGAAATAAAAAAAAAATTTTACAACTGTAAATACGTATGTCCCGGTTTTGGCAATTTTTTGTCCCAGAACCGTAGTAATCTCTAAACAAAATAAAATTTCCCTTTGAATCTGTCTCTGAATACTGCAAGGGGTCTCCAAGAGTGGGGCCATGACACAATGCCCCCCTAAATAACTGACTACAATGTAAAAAAAATGCAAAAAAGTGGTAGCAATAGGCATCTAGCGGAAACATAACCATGAAAAGATATCTACTTGTTGCCCCCTTAAAAATGCTTTGCCCAGATACCTTGCTAAAAAAACTTGGCCTTGATATTAACAAAGAATTATAAAAAATAAAAATAAACTGTCTTCTTACTGATGGCTGCTGCTTTTTATGAATCTAATTTACAGTAACAAAGATATTGCTTAATCGCAGAAACATACATAACTAAATCTTTTTTTTTATCAACTGTCATTTCGATTAAGTGTCGTTTTGATCGAATGTTGTTTCGATCAAGTGTTGTTTCGATCAAGTGTCGTTTCGATCAACTGTTGTTTAGATTGATTGTCGTTTCGATCAAATGTCGTTTGGTCAAATGTCGTAGCACCGTGCTTTGGTAGCGTGGTCTTTACATTGATTACTGCATCCATTGCAGCCCGAGATAAATCGCTGACAAAATTTGGCACGACGCATTGTGTTAAAAGGTTGAGCACATTTGCTTTTGGACAGACATTGCGCTTTTTTGATTTATTGCTTTTGCATTGCTAGTCCTCTCAATCGTATTTTCTTGGAAAAAAACGAAACTTCAGAACCGTGTAAGAAATCGTGTAAGAAAACGGAAGAAGACGGAACCTCAGAATCGTGTATGCCTTTTATTCATTTAAAAGAGATGACTTGATAATCTGTGTACAGCTGCCTAGAAGAGATTACCTGTTTTCATTATACGTCTGCTGTTGGTTTTCTCCAAGTGCACAAATGATATTTAGGTTTAAGTAAATGCCAGAAACATGTGAGAGTTAATTGTAGCCGGCTGGTCAATTTCCAAATCTTATTTCCATTAATATTAATTCAATCCCTTAAACATTTTTAAATATCTTTGGCCAAATAAGGATCTTAAATGTTTTTGAAATCAAAAAGAAAGACACACATATCTAAAAATAATAGTCTTTAAACGCTATCAAGCTGATTTTTTGACTACAGCATAAATAAAAAAAACGCGTAAAAAACGTTTGCGAGTTTTCTGCTGTTCCATAAAGTTTAAAAATCAAAGAGCAAATCTAGCATCTTTCGCCAGAGTTTACATTTTTGTTTTTTGTGCTGATAAATAAAAGGAAGTTAAATAAATCTTAATTAAGTTAAAAAGCCACAATGAAATTTTGCAGCAGAGATAAAATTTAAACTGTTTCAAACATCTCTGTTAACACAAAAGTAACTCAGACAAAAAAATAACTGTAAAAGGAGATAGAAATTTTTCAAGAATCAAAAAATCTTTATGAGTTGTAGCAACTAGTAAACTTTTTTCTTCGATGTATTAGTTTTTTCCATTTATAACAGTTTGATGTGTGCCAAAAAGTTTTACTTCATACAAAAACGAGTTATCGCTTACAAACATGTAAGCTGCTGCAAGACGATTGCTGAAGAAAAACCAGGGGCTGAGAAATACTGATGCAATTGAATAGCAACAATAGAGATTTAGTTTTTAAAAGTCATAAAGTTTTTTTCAAATGATTAATGATATTTTTTAATTCTGTTTTTATTTTTATTCTTAAGAATCTTTAGTTTACATTTACAGACCAGACTAGGCCATGGTAATGAGTCAAATGAAAATAGAAAATCAATTTCCTAGCGGCTTAATTCCGGCTGCGCATAAAGTGAAGAGCCGGAAAACCGTCTTTCCTTGGATTGTAAAGGAAATTTTCGTTGTCACGGTGGTAGTATCGATGTTTGGAACCTTGTTTTTTTATGAATCTAACTCGAAACAGGCAACAATAAAAAAGTAAATTTAAGGAAAAATGTTTTTGTTAAATATTTTAGTAAATCAAAAACTTTTTACCAGCCGTTTTATCTAAAAAACTTACAACAATCCTATATAAAAAAAATAACCAAAGATTTATCTTGGTCGTAATTAATTTCAGTTTGTTTTAATAAAAATATGATGAAAAATATGCAACTGATTAACTGTGAAGTGCATAATAGAGTTGGTGAGGCACTAATGCGTTATTTTGTTAAGCGTAGATTCTACGAGGTTCAGTCGAAAATTATCCGCACTTTATACCACAGCGCACTTTTGTGTTTAATTTGGACGCAATTTTTCCTGCATCAAGTGGATTTCTGTGTCACGTGATCACGATCAGTTATCTATTTGTTTGATCGATTGTTACAGTTGTCTGTTTCAGTCAATAAAAATTCCCGCTCCACAAGCAGAATGTACCAGTGAAGAACAGCGCGCAGTTATATGGTCAGAAGGTGTGTCAGGGGCTAAAATTCACTGCGAGTCTTAGCACAATGTAAAACAGTGCACGACCGAAAAGAAGTGTGTATAAAAAAACTGAGAAGTTTAGAAGTGGCCGGACAATCGTAGACCATTGGAAACATTTTGACTCACCAGTAAAAAAAATTCAAAACCCAACTTTTTGCAGGAAAGTTATGCTTACCATTTATTGGGCTCAAAAAGGCCTATTCTGGAAAATTAAAAAGTGTTGAAACACCCTGCATACATCCCAGATCTCAGCGATTTCCGACAACTATCTATTTGGTATACTCAAAAATGCCTCACGAAGTTGTCGATTTTATTCAGATAAAGCAGTTTTGGAAACGGTGCGTAAATGGTTACAAGACCGGCCAAAAACTTTTTTCACAGATAGAATTTACAAGCTTGTGGAACGCTGGAACAAATGTATCAAAAGAAAGGGGACCAAGTAGAAAAATGACATATTTCTTGTACTCTTGTGCTTGTGCAAACAATCAAAAAAACAAAAATTTGGATAATTTTTGACTGACCCTCGTAGAATTCAAAATCAATCTGATCGAAATTTTTTTATGCTTGGGGAAGTAGTCAATTTTGCAACAATCAAAATTCGATTTAAAAGCTAAAACATTATTTAGTACCTATTGCATTATTGCACTACATTGCTTTTGTAGGTTTTATCATAAATATTTTGCTTGTAATATATATTGTTTACATTGACATTGCAGTTATAATAATATATCATCGTTTCAGGTTCGAATCTAAACTTGATGATTTTCACAAAGCACTAAGTGACATTTCAGAAGCACAAGAACGTTTCAGGAGAAACTCGGAGTTGGAAAACCGTGCTCGTACGAAAAGACAAGTTCAATCTAATGTGAGATTTGGAAATAACACAATCAATAAATCAAATCGCAGCAGGAATAAAGAAATTCATGTTGGTAGTCAATTTGGTATCCAAGAATTAATTGCTTAAGTGCAGCGTTTACACGGCCGTATCAAGAAAAAAGTTTTGCACTATTCCATTTAGTAATTTGAAATTGATTTTTGAATCTTTTTCATTGTCGTTTTTAAATGAAAGCGTTTGATTTTGTCCTACACCATTTTACTAATATTTAAGTAGTTCTAATTTTGAACAATTAATCACATCACTTTGGAAATATCGTCTAATCTTGCCTTGGATAACTAGATCTAGCTAATCACCTAAATAGTTTTTTGCCTCCTCTGCCCCTCGCTTCCTGGTGCCCCTGGCTATAACCACGCTAAATGATGTTTTATCACGTTTAATTTAATTTTGATTTTTTTTTTATTAATCATTTTACCCATTTAGGTTTTATATATCTTTGCGCATCACAATGCTGAGGCAATTTCTAGGCTCTGAATGGGGTGATGGTGCCAAAACACTGCGCACAGCTGCCTTGTCTAGTCAACAGATGAGTAGTGCGCACCAGTCTTGTGTTGTAGCGCTCACACTTGCATATTAGACAATGTTTTGAATGCTGCGTCCACTCCAACGGAAAACTTGCCCATACTTTCAGGCATCCAGTCAGCTGAGCTTCGCCGATTGGGAACAACATTCTCCTTGGCATACCGTGGATCCCTGGACCCTGATCATATATTGTATTGTCTTTTACGTGAGGCCTCAGATGCTTGCCAAGAGAGACTAAGATCTAGACGCCTGTTTGTGCCAGCTTGGCGGAATCTTTTAAACAACCTTGCCTAACTAGGGATCCGCTCTTCTCAGGCGACGAATTATAGATGGAACACGGAGTAATGTGGGAATACATTAGGATCTGTGTTTTTATACCTATAAACAGTGCCAGGCCTGTTGGAATGCGCTTTCCCAAACAGCTTGGGTCAAGCTCAATCTTCTGCAAACTGGTGTCGCACGATTCCATTCGTCCGTGCTCAATTGGAGTCTTGCTCCTTTACTGAATTGCGAGTGCGGCGTCTTTCAAAAAACCGTAGACAAAGTCCTAATAATATGCCCATACATCGGGAACCACTTGGAGCACAAAATTTGAAGGTTTGGATGACAAAACTCGATACTGGCTCAATATCATCACTGTCAGTATCTAATCCGGGCAGTACAGCAGCCTTGAGTAGAAAAAGAATAAACTCTCGACCCCAGTCCTGTTTGTGACTCACTTGGAGTGGATGCCTTTCAAACGATGACGACGACAACGAGCTCCTATATTACAATTATCAAAAATATTTTAGTTTGATAGTATATAAAAATTGTCATCGAGAATTCAAGAAAATTACAAAAGACGAATCAATTGTACAAAAACAACAAATAAAATCATAAAACAAAGCAATACGATAGAGTAGTGGTCTCCAACCTTTTCAAGAAGCGACCCAAGATAAAGAATTTATTAACAATACCAGTACACGCGAACCCAAAGCAAATACAAAATGATTCAACTACAAATTTCAAATGTTAATAACTATAGATGGTAAATTGAACAAACTAATTACACAGACTGATAAACGGATTAAAAATAATATTTATTAATGGGACGATTGTGGTTGCTTTCTGTTCACCAGCTTTTGAAATTGTGGCGTGGTTTTACTGGTGTAGAATCGCAAATCAGGTTCAATAACCAATCAATCCTGTGTTTCGTTTTTAGCACACTCATAGCATTAAATCATGGGTGTCCAACCTTTTTGAGCCGAGGGCCATTTTGACCCAAGGAAAATATTAATAAGCCAAACAAACAAATCACACCACTTTTTCCCAAAAATCATAGTGATCTCTAAAAAAAAAAAAGGTCTTCACTTCGATTTGATTTTAAATTTCGCTATATTTCTCCCACAATCGTTGTGATCTCTAGTTTGATTGTTATTCCCCTAAAATTGTGGTGATCTTTAAAAAGAAGTAATTAACATGGTAAAATCTGTTATTTCGGACATAATTCTATCCAACTATGGTTCAAAGTAAGTGCATATCACCACATCTATACCGCGGGCCGTAGTCTGCCCACCCCTAGATTAGTATATGTCAACTGGGCCGCACAAAAACCTTAAAAGGGTCGCGGGTTGGCCATCATTGCACTAAATGCTGTTTCTCAAAGCCACGTAGTCAGCGACCCCACAAAATATTCAGGCGACCCCATTTGTGGTCGCGACCCACAGTTTGATGAACACTGCGATATAGGATATCAAATGTTTCATTTACACTTTGAGTTACAAGTTAGAATTTTTTAACAAATTTTAATAAATGCACAAGCCGATTTAGATTGTTGGCCTACTCGCTTTATAGACTTGTTAAAAGTTTTTTGTAAACCTTTCGCAAGATTGCGGCTGGCGCCACACAGCCAATTTTCTGGGTTTGTCAAAGCGGTTGCTGGCTGGGTTGTCTCCGATTTGCTCCACGCGGTAATCAAAGCAAGATCCTCTGCAACAGAGGCAGAAATGCTAACCATATGAATAAAGTCAAAAACTCTTGAAAAATTATATGTTTCAGCATTAAAAGCCAATCAAATAAATTACTTAACTTTAAGTATCACGTTTAACATATAACTTTTGTTCCTTGTTTAACTATTTGTTTCACCGTAAATGCCGGACACTTCTGCTACAGTTCAGTTTTATCAGTATTTAATATCCTATTTCGTAGCGAAAGTTTTAAATTCAACCTAAAAAAGTTGTTTTTTGTTTTAGGTTGAAACTACACAATCAGGTACGTAAATACTGCTATTGGACCACAAGTGATAATGTTCTTTTATTCTATAAATATTGTTAGATGATATTCTTATTCTTATATCCATCATAGAGCAGAGAATTTGATAAAAATCAAAAAGATTCCTGAATTGTTTTTTATTTATAGTCGGCAGCATGGTCGAGTGGTTAAAGTACCGGACTGATGATCAGCATGGTCTCGGTTCAAAACCCACTTGTGCCATTCTGTTGTGTCCTTGGGAGAGACACTTTACGGCACTTTCCCCTGCTTAGTGGTCTTGACAAGCAGTTTTAAATTGCAGTCATATCTCTACTAAATTAGTAGCGGACAGCAATATCTTGGCATCTCCGGAAGCAGATCGGGGTAATTGCTTACCCTATGTATAGCGCCTCCGTCGCTTTCCTGCGAGTCAGGAGGATAAATATAGAGATAAAAAAAATAAAAAAAAATAAAAATTTGTTTTAAATTAGTTAGATTTCTAAACCAAATTAAAATATTGTTGCTCTCTTGCTTTCAGGGTAGTTTTGTGGCTTGAAATATTTTAAAAAAGAAAAAAAAAAAAAAAAAAAACAGTTTCTACCCCTTAAGTTCTTCTTAATACAGTGTTCTTTGATCTATTATAGTCCTCTACCGATCAATTTTAATCATGTGTCGATCAATTTTAGTCACTACCGATCAAATTTAGATCTGTGTCGACCAAATTTAGTCATGTACCGATCAAATTTAATCTTGTGTCGATCAATTTTAACGTGTATCGACCAAAAATAGTTATGTTGACAAACTTTATTTTTATTGGTAAATAAACAATTTTGAGATATAATTTTTACTATAAGTTTTTTTGTTAATTAAAGTCCTACAACCATTGCATTTTCAAAAACAAATACTGTAAGAATATCATAATTTTCTAGAATACCTCAAAGAATTTATTTGAATATTTAAAGATGGTCTAGTTATGTTACGTATGTGCTTCATTTAACAAAAAAATTAGGTTTTGCGTTTCAAATCTTACTTTAGGTTTTTAGAATACCTGTAAATAGGTTTTTCGATCTAATTCGTTGTTTTTGCAATCAAATTCGTTCTTTTTGCAATCAATTTTGTTTTGCAAAAACTTATATATATAGTATCTTTGTACAGGGTCTCCCGATAGGGTCTATATACATATATAAATAATATGAGGTGTCTGTATTAGGTCTCCATACGTAATCTATAGTCACTATAATTAGGTTTCTATAATATAATCTCCATAATATGTATATATAGACAGGTATATAGACCTATCAGAGATCTTATATGGAGACCCAATATTATGGCGACTATATTACGGAGACCATATTATGGAGATCTAATACTGTATCTATTATAGAGACTACATTATGGAGACCTAATTTTGGAGACCTAATATTATGGAAACTATATTATAGAAACCAAATTATGGAGACTATATACATCGTGGAGACCTATTTATGAAGACCTAATATTGTGGTGACCTATTACAGAGACCCTATATTATATATCTATATATTTGATAATATAGAATTTAATTAACAAAAAAACTTATTGTAAAATTATATCTCAAAATTGTTTATTTACCAATAAAAATAAAGTTTGTCGACATAACTATTTTTGGTCGATACACGATTAAAATTAATCGACACAAGATTAAATTTGATCGGTACATGACTAAAATTGGCCGACACAAAACTAAATTTGATCGGTAGTGACTAAAATTGATCGACACATGATTAAAATAGATCCGTAGAGGACTATAGTAGATCAAAAAACACTGTATTATATAAAAAAAAACAATTATAACGACGCTGAAACGCTTGTTGATCTTAACGAGTTAATTATTTTATTCATGTCATGTTGGTCACTTTAAAATTGTTTCACAACTTTCAGAGAACAAAACTGCAATTCGGTTTTTGCTTTAAACCAAAAACATTTTTAAGATTTTTCTAAAGGAACAAAAATCATTTGGGTTTCTAAAGTTTTAAAATAAATTTAAATCTATATACTTTGAACCATTTTAAAAAAGTTTAAAAATACTTTATTACTTTTTATCCAAAGAACGGAGCCATGAAAATTTTGAGAACGAACAGACAAGTTACCACATGAAGAAATTGAAAGGCTTTGTAAAATTATATTGTCGATGAGCAGAATAAATTCAAAAGCGACCCACTTTTAAGTCATCATCCAGAGATTGGCAAGCACTGGCATTAAAACATACAATGATTTCCACTTAAAATTATCAAACATTGAATTGGGTGGTCAAAGTTTATTAAGCCTGAACTGCATGCAGCAAACTATTAATTGTGGATTCATAAAGTTTACATCCTTGTTTTCTAACTACAACAATGTAAAGCTTCTACAAACACCGAAATAAAAATTAAACAAGACGTTATCTAGCTTTTTTAAACTCTGATAATTATTCTTTGGTTGTTCTCCAAAAACACAAGAATTGTTTCGGTTTTCAAAGAAAAATTTTTACGCTGAATTCTTTTCCAGTAATAATAGTTTCTAGCAGCTTATAAATTTGTCATAAAACTTTAGGGACTGAATAACATCATCGAATTAAGATAAAATAATAAACTAATTAAAAAAAACCGAAAACTCAAAAATAGTTTACACGAAAAAAAGCTTATAGATGCACAGATACGTACAAAATGGTCGACATTAAGGTATTACTTATGCCATTCAAAATGTACATTAACAAATGTACTGTCATAGAGTACCGATTTAGCTTCAGGAACGATTTAAGCAGACAGTTCAACATTATCACCAAGTTAACACAACACAAATTTCTAGTTCTGTACTATTAACATAATTGGTCGTGGTTCAAAGCTACTTTCGCCACTCTGTTGTGTTCTTGGTAAGACACCATAGAGCTTTTTTTCTGCTCAGATATCTTATTAAAATGAAATTTTAGTCATATATCTAAAAACAAAATGAAACCTTCAACCGGACAGCAATATCTTTGTATCTCTGAAGCAAGTGAGTGTAATCGCTTGACGGTTGCTTTTAGTTTAAAGCCTCCAATATTTTCCTGCTAGTCAGATGGATAAATAGAAATACAATAAAAAAAATTGGGGTTTACTAGATTTACAAAAAAGTTCCACTTTACAGAACAATCTAACATTTTCCTCTTCATTCACAAAAGAAACTAACAAATGCCAGAAAATGGTAAATTGTTTATGCTTAAAAAGTACTAGGAGAAAAAATAAATTGATATTAATCTATTTATTCTTTTCCAAAACAAACCGAGTTTAATTTTTTGATAGGTATTAAGAATTTAATTCCATAATTTTTTCCACTATTTGATAATACAACTGGCAAAATTTTTTTAAAACGCGCGGAAAAAAAGTGATTCAGATGATTAATATGTCTGGTGTTTAAATCACGTACAGTAGTTAATTAGGTAAATTGTTCTGTAAATTGAAATACTTATTTTCTAGATGTTTTTCGTGAATATGACAACAAACAGAAAAAAAATTTTGCAAAGCTAAGATCAATCTTAATTAGTCCAAGTAATCCAACCCGTGTGCCCGCTTCAAGATCGATCAACATTTGCACGACTCTCATTTTAGCAAACTTTTTGGAGCAAAGATATTTTTAGCAATGTCTATTTAGAGCGATTACAATTTAAGTAACTTTTAAAACTCAAGTTATTGCAATCAGCTAAATTGATAACAACAGGGTCCTGGGTTTCGTATAGGCATCGTTAGCTGTGCATGGCTGGGCAATGAAATGATTATTTTGAAAATTCACGTGTTTGTTGAAAAGCTCTCTAATCGCTTCTAAACATTCGCCTTATTTTGTAATCGTTTAAAAAACGTCGCAAATATAAATGACGCACAATTAATGTCGTTCAAACGTATGACTTCTTCCAGCCCCATTCTTAACCCTTACGCGTCCGCAGTGCCTTTTTTGCCAGTCTATATAGATACAAAAAACCGCTATAAAATGGATTTTTTAACAATTAAGCAATACTTAATTAGTATTTTCCCATTAACTGTAAAAAGAAGCTGTTTAAATATTATATCATTGAAAAGATAATTTTTTCTTGAATAAAATGATATAAAATTTATTTTAATTTATTGAAAAACTAGTTTGCAATTAAAAAAATAAAATAACATACTTTTCCTTGCAAAAATTACAACTAGCAGTTTTCCCCAATAATTAAATGCAATTTATGCATTATTATTTATTATTATTTAATAATTATTTAATGCAATTTCCCAATAATTGCAAAAATTACAACTCTTTTTTTCCCCAATAATTACAACTAGCAGCAAGAAAATTATAATTTTTAAGTTGCTACGTGTGCTAGAATCGTCCTCTGTCTGGTGAAATAATTTTTTTTTGATATCTTGAGAAACGCGCGCGCTTTGCGCGATTTTGTTGCAAAAGAAATATGGCGGACAGTTCATTAGTTACTAGAACAACCACTTTTTTAACTTGATCCGAGTGTGTATGCTTTCGCACCATTGTTTGAATCTTTGCGCGCTTGACTTTGACCGAGAAAAAGGTTTCTGCCTTTTTTCGTAACAAATCAAAGGAAAAAAATCAAAGACTTTAGTTTTAAAGGCCCGTTTCCACTACGAGCGTGAAAAAAAGCATTCTTTGTTTGTTTTATTGATTTTTTTTGCGCTCGCTTCAATTTTAACCGCTCGCTTCAATCGAAAATCAATAAAAGAAACAAAGAATGCTCTTTTCCACGCTCGAAGTGGAAACGGGCCTTTAATCAGCAATGAAACTTGGTTTCTTGTTACTGAATAAATGTTTATGTAAAGGGCCGTTTCCACTACGAGCGTGGAAAAGACCATTCTTTGTTTCTTTTATTGATCTTCGATTGAAGTGAGCGGTTAAAATTGAAACGAGCACAACAAAAATCAATAAAACAAACAAAGAATGCTTTTTTGCACGCTCGTAGTGGAAACGGGCCTTGAGACATTTCGATTGAGTATTTTTGCTAAAGCATAAACTACACCAGTATTATGTTTTGTGCGGATTTAACTTTAGCAGGTAGAAATTTATAAATAAATTTTTTATGCAATGATTGAATCGTTTTGTGTGATAAGCAATAAAGAATTTTTACTAACACAAGGTCACCGTGCACATGGCACACCAATCCTTTATTATTTTTATTATTTTTTTCCATATTATCCTCCTCACTCGGTAAAAAACTTCAGAGACACATAAATAGAGCAACTATCAAGTAATTATTGCGACCTGCTTCAGCAGATGCCAAGGTATTGCTGTCAGGTTCAAATTTGATATTTTGCTTTCTTAATCGTTATTTAGAGATATTACGAAATCTAGAGCTGCTTGCTCAGACCGCCAAGCAAAGGAAAGTGCCGTAAAGTGTCTTTGTCAAGGACAAAATAATGTGAGTAGTTTTTGAACCGCTACCGTGTCGATCGCATTCGCCATCAAACAAAGTGCTTTTACCCAATCGGTGTTAACTTTTTATAATGAATACGAAATTACACGAGGGATGGGCAAAATTTTTCAAACACGAGCCGTATTCAGTACACTAATAAAGTTTGCAAGCAGCAAAAATTGGTAAAAATGTAATTAGATAAAGATTGAAATAAATTAGCTTGTTTAATTCAGAGGTTTGTCCGAATTTTTGCTCCAAAACCTTAATCATCTATAAAAAAAGTCTTCACTTAAAATTTGTCGTCATGCCGTTCGTTGCTGGGCTTTTAAAAGCTTTTTACTTGACAATCGAATTTCTGACTGCACATCAAAGCGCAACAGTATATAAACGGACTTACGCATTTGCTTGGGTATTATGACATCACAGAGGTTTTTTTGGAAATTTCAGTAAATAAAATCAAGCCGTGTACATTATTGGTTGGCATCTCAAGATGCCAGCGGACGTGCTTCGCTAAGCAGCTGTGACTGCCAGCGGACGCGTAAAGGCCCGTTTCCATACGAGCGTGGAAAAAAGCATTCTTTGTTTCTTTTATTGATCTTCGATTGAAGCGAGCGATTAAAATTGAAGCGAGCGCAAAAAAAATCAATAAAACAAACAAAGAATGCTCTTTTGCACGCTCGTAGTGGAAACGGGCCTTAAAAGCTGAGCAAATGCCTTTGAACATACTTGAAGATACCTTACAAGATGGATTAAATCTGGAAACAACTATGATTAAATTAAATGTCATACTCTGTCATTACTGTCTTCAGCTGTAATTTTGCGGTTTGTACTAGCTAGGTTGCTTGTCTTCTTTTTTTACACACATCAAATCATGATATCCCGTGGATAATTTATCAACTCAAAAGATCATGTTAAAATATTTTTGTCAGTATAATAATTAATCAACAAAAACGAAATTAAGCTCTGGAATAACTAGATTCTTGCAAAAGCGACAAACTTGAGCTCAAGTATTTGTACTGAACAACAAACTTCAAAATTTTAATATTTTATGTCAAACCACATGTTGCATACGTTAAAAAAATTAAAAGCTTTACTTTAACTTTTATTAGTACGTCACTACGATAAGTTAGTTTTGGACATGACATTATACCACTTTCTATTGGGCTATGATCTGGGTAAACAACATGAATTTGTAAGCTTTATTCGAAGCTTCAAGATGAGTTTTTGCAGGGTATGTTTAAGTTCTGTTCTACAAAACCACCTGTTTATTAGTTTAAATATTTATATTGGTTGTTGGAAAAAAAGCAAAATTTTGCAACAAACCTTTTATATTCTCCTAGTTTTTAATGTATCGGATTATTTTTTTTTTCCATTAATTTGACATGTTTGTTATTTTTTTGATTTATTCTAAGATTAATTTTGAAACGTAATGTCATGAGAGCAAAGACTTCGTCAACTCATGACATGTATGATTAACTTTACTTTAGCTTTAGTGTTTGGTGGAGCAACTTTTATCAGGTGGGGAAGAAGAGATTGTGAAGATACAGCTTCTGGAACAACATTGGTCTACAGTGGTAAAGTTTTACAAATAACTTTTTTCACATAACACACAAACTTATTGATTTAAACAAAATTGTTTGAGTCAAATTTGTTTCACACCATAGTCAGTAACGTTGTCCTTGTTTTTACACTTTTGAATTTTGAATTGCAGGATTAGGGGCTGCTAATGATGTTGCTAACACTGGCGGAGGGGCGAATTTTCTATGTCTTGACTCCAATGTTTCATATTCTTACCGATCCCGCAATGGTTTTCAAAGTAACTTATACATGTATTTTATTTCGATTTGACTTACTTAAATTGATTGTCCACTTATAGGCCTAAACAATTTTAATTTGGTTGATTTTCATAAAAAAAAAATTTTTTTTTAAACCTTTAAGAAAACCATAAGTTATTAAAATGTTTTAAACCAATCTTTTTTTTTTAAAAAAGCACATTTTGAGTAAAAAATGTTTTGTAAAACTTTTTTTGATATTTTTAGGACTACTGGTAAACGATGTTAAAAAATTTGAAATACTTATAAGCAAGGTTAGCAATGGTGCTTATTTTGAAGTTAAGTGCTTATTTTTTGTTAAGATTGTTTTAGCTTTTACTAAGATTTCAAAGAAAACGTGCTTTTTATATTGCAACGGTAATAAAAACCAAAAAAGATGTCTTCACACAAAATTGAATTTTTGGTAAATATCTACAAATGAAGATTTTTTTTTTGGTTTTTACTTGACATTTCAGCTCTCACATTTTTATGCTTCCTCACTTAAGCCGTGTTCTAGGCCAATTCTGATGGTACATCTGCTTATGACGAAGCGTTTTGACATATTAGACTACTTTGCTCGCTAATAAAAATTTGTTTTTCTTTAATTAAATAATTGCAGCGGAAATGCGCAATGCTTTGCGTCTTGCCATGTTTTTTGCCGCACCCAGTAAATAAATTTCCATTCTTTTTACAATCATTCTTGTGTTAAAAAATCGCCAACTACTGCTTCAAAACAATTTGCAAAATTTTCAAATAAAAACACTGTCGTGTTATGTTTTAGCCTAAACAACAATAAAGAATAAGAATGATTTTGGTTCATAATCCAGAAATTAAAAATTAATAATATCTATCAAACTAAGAAAATCATAATATTTTGAGATAAGTTTACAACAGTACAGATTTAGTCAGAAACATTTTTTATGTTTTTATCAGGTTCTTCACGCATTTATGGAATTGAGTATTACGAATCAAGCCTTCGACATTTCTTCGATTACTCACTTATTGAAAGCAGAAACTTTTACCAATACAACGTTCCTTGTTCAGTTTGTATGTCACAAGGAAGAGCCAATCAGGTAACATCAGTTTGTTTACTGAAAGACTTATGCCATTGCGTGAAAACCCGATATAAAAAAATAAGCAGTTTCTAGAGATATATAAACTTTCTGTCGATGGTTCACAGGTTGATTTGATTTAGTGTTAATTTCACAAATGCTATGATGAAGAGATAAAATCAAACAAATTTATATAGTTTTAAATCGATTTTTTTTACAGTCTTGCGAAAACAATGTTTTATCAAACTAATTGAAATGATTTAAAATGCCTGTAAACTAGAGATGTCAACCGCGCAGCGTACACGGCGGCGCGCGGGCACCGCGTAACTTTTTGATCAAATTTACCGCGCCGTGCGGACACCGTACAATCGTATGTTTAAAGTTTGCATGTGGATACTTGCTCTTATGTTTAAAGTTTGCAGTGCAGTGCGGGCACAGTGCGGTACTTAAAAAAATTTTGCAGTGCAGTGCAGTTGCGGGCAGAAACCTTGCAGTGCAGTGCGGGCACAGTGCAGGAAAAGTGTGCCCGCGACAACTCTACTGTAAACCCGTTTTCGGCAATTGTTTTAATTGTAGCATCGTTTTTAACAGCTAATGCAATTGACATGGTTTCGATTGGATTCTCACCCTTGTTCTGCTTTTGTGCCGTAAACAGAGTATTTTACATACGGTTTTTTTCTTTTAACAAGCAGCTCTATATTTTCATCTAAAATCACTTGATAAACAACAAAAAGCAAACCTAATAAATCAGAAACATTATAATTGTCGTTATAACGGAATGCAGGTTGAATTAATCAAATAGAGATTTTTTTTAACATATACGGCGCTGACGTAGTCCTGCAAGCAAATGAAGAAAAATTCATAACATAACTATTTTTCTTAAATATTAGCAAATAAAAAACTTAGGCCTACAGATTTTCACAAAAAGTATTTGATTTTCGTTATAAACCAAATTTTTTTCACCCAACGTGCAATATCAATACAATAGTTTGATAAATAGTAAAAAATTTTCAGCTGTCAAAAATAAATCTGTGTTCCGGCAGAATAAGCCATTTACACAAAATTTTATCTAAAAATAGGTTTTTGTGTACAAGCTAAAAAATATAAAAATACAAAAAATATTTACTGTAGTTTTTCTTGAACAATAAAAATTGTTTTTTTGTTTATAGCTGATGATACCTGGCCAAGATGCTTGCCCTGGAAATTGGAAAAAAGAATACACCGGATACATTATGGGACCTTCTTACACTCAGAAACATTCGGGCCAGTATATATGTGTTGATCAAAAACCTCAAATTGTTCACGGATCAGACCAAACACACAACGGAGAACGTTTGTATCTGGTAGAGACCGAGTGTCCTTCACTTCAATGTGGTCCATATGTTAACGGCAGAGAATTGAGATGTGTCGTTTGTACAATATAAATATTCAGTTGATTCATTGATACCCAAAGTATACTGCATAAAAATGAAAATATGTTAATAAAATTGTAATATTCAAATAACAACTTGTTTGCTAGTGGAAAGTGCCTTGTAAAAAAGTTTCAATTTATTAAAGCAAAATGAATAGTAATCTTTGATTTTCGATTGTAACAAATTTGTTACTTAAATCCCTACTTAACATAAAGAAAAATGTTTCAGGTATAGAAAAATATGATTATTTGAAATGAGTACAGCCAAATTTTACAGAATGTTTAGTAAGAAGTATATAATTTCCAACATGGCTCTCAATATATATAAAATATTTTGTGATATGTACCAAAGCCTAACTTATTTAACACTCCACTAACTTGGTTAAATTATAACAAATTAATCTCATTAATGTTTAAAATTACGATAATTACGCAATTGATCACAACAAAAATAAAAAAGAGCAATGCAGATTGCAATAATTGTTTAAAAAGTGTCAGCTTGTGCATTTGAATAAGGCGATAGTTGAGTGACAAGCACGTATAGCTCGGCAAGCATAGATGTAGTTGAAATCCATGTAGTTGAAATTCATAGAGTAGCTGTAGTTGAAATCCATAAAATATCGGAACTTGAAAAAGCAAAAAAAATGTTATCAACACCTCAAAGATTCGAGCGCTTGCAATCAAACATACAAGCTTCGAAAAAAGGTTGAACACATTTGCTTTAGGACAGACATTGAACTTTTTTGATTTATTGCTTTTGTGTTGCTAGTCCTTTCAATCGTATTTTCTTTGTAAAAAACGGAACTTCAGAATCGTGTAAGCCTACAAGCCTTTTATTCATTTGAAAGAGATGATTTGATAATCTGTGTACAGCTGCCTGGAAGAGATTATCTGCATCATTATTTTTATCGTACTAACTTATACATCTGCTGTTGATTTTCTCCAAGTGCGCAAATGATGTTTAGGTTCAAGTAAATGCCAAAAACGTGTGAGAGTTAATTCTAGGCGGCTGGTCAATTTCCAAATCTTATTTCCATTAATGTTAATCCAATCCCTTAAACATTTTTAAATATCTCTGACCCAAATGAGGATCTGAAATGTTTTTGAAATAAAAAAGAAAGACACACAGCTTGCAAGTAAATTGTCATATCTAAAAATAATAGTCTTTAAACGCTATCAAGCTGATTTTTTGACTGCAGCATAAATAAAAAAAACGCGTAAAAAACGTTTGCGAGTTTTCTTGCTGTTCCATAAAGTTTAAAAATCAAAGAGCAAATCTAGCATCTTTCGCCAGAGTTTACATTTTTGTTTTTCATGCTGATAAACAAAAGGAAGTTAAATAAAGCTTGACTAAGTTAAAAAGCTACAATGAAATTTTGCAGCAGAGATTAAATTAAAATTGTTTTAAATGTTAAATTTAAACTGTTTCAAACATCTCTAAACATGGCTCCTAAAATACCTCCTTCAAATGTTATTTATACAGATACATTGCAACAAAATATATTATCTAGTTTTGTAATTGATGACATTGATGATGTAGAAGTAATGAATTGCATACATTCTTTAAAAACTAAAGCAAGTCCTGAACTACATGGCATAAGTGCCAAATACTTTAAGATATCTAATACAGTTGTTAGTCCTGTGCTTGCAAAATTATTTAACAAATGCCTCCAAGAAAAAAATTTTCCTGATACACTGAAACAATCACAAATCATACCAGTACCAAAAATAAATTCTCCAACTGCTCTTACAGACTTTAGACCTATTTCATTGTTACCTACAATCTCCAAAATTTTTGAAAAAATTTTATATAACCGTATGATAAACTATTTAACAAAATACAAAATTTTAAGTCCATGTCAATATGGCTTTCTAACAAACCATTCAACTGAATCTGCAATTACATCAATATATGACCAATTACTGAATAATTTGAACGAAAATAAATTCACGTGCTCAATTTTTTTGGATTTAAGTAAGGCATTTGATACTGTGAATCATGAAATATTACTTGGAAAACTTTATCGATATGGATTTCGTGATAAAATATGGAAAATGTTACAATCCTATTTATCAAACAGAAGACAATGCACAAAAATTGGACAAGCAATGTCAAGATTTACAATTGTACAATGTGGTATTCCACAAGGGTCATGTCTTGGTCCATTGTTATTTTTAATTTATATTAATGATTTACCAAATGCCACTAAATGTCAAACTACATTATTCTTTTTTTCTTTTATGTAATTGTTTATTCATTAGTTTAAATATAAAATTTGGGTTGTGGCTGACTAAGTGATCTTTGATGGTCTTTCGCTGCAACCCTGTTATAGTATTGCTCAATATTTCTATTATTTTGTGTTTTTTTGTTTTTGTTTTGTATTTAAATGGCAATCTACAATGAATAAACAAAGATTGATTGATTGATTGATTGATTGATTGATCTCTGTCAACACAAAAGTAACTCAGACAAAAAAATAACTGTGAAAGGAGATAGAAACTTTACAACAATGAGTTGTAGCAACTTAAATCTTAATGGGTTGTAACAACTAGTAATATTTTTTCTTCGATGCATTAGTTTTTCCATTTATAACAGTTTGATGTGTGCCAAAAAGTTTTACTTCATATAAAAAAGAGTTATCGCTTACAAACATGTAAGCTGCTGCAACACTAGTCCGCAGGCGGTTGAGCTTAACCCAAACTGTTCGGGGCAAGCTCATCCCAACAGGCCTGGCACTGGCCTTGGGTATAAAAAACACGGAGCCTGGAAGCATTCCGACAGTACTCCACGCTCCATTTATGGTTCGTCCACTCAAAAGAGCGGATGGCAACTTTGGCAAGGTTGTTTAATAGATTCTGCGCAGCTAGCACAAACGGGCGTCTAGATCTTAGTCTATCTTGGCGAGCATCTGAGGCCCCACGTAAAAGACCATACAAGATATGGTCATGGTCCAGGGATCCACGGTAAGCCGAGGAGAATGTTGCATTTATTTAGCGAAGCTCAGCTTTTTGGATGCCTGAAAGTATGGGTAAGTAGTCCATCGGAGTGGAATGCAGACATCCAGTGACTTTAGGCAAGGCGTCATTTAGGAGACTTTCTATGAGGCAATGAGGTAAAGAGAAAGGCAATGAGGTAAATAAGAAAAATCTGTTAATAAATTTGAAACAATTTTAAATAATGACTTGGCTTGTTTTAATTCAATTCAGACAGTAATCTTCCATCCCAACAAAAATTACTCGAGTTAACATAGTATTACATAACAAGGATTAGATCAGTTTTTGTAGACCTAACTGTCGTACTTATATTTTTTTTTAAAAAAAATTTAAACCAGTAAGTTCATTTCGACTTTTCCTAACTATAGATAGACATTATACACGATATTTTACTTAATATTTATATTCACGGTATTTCACGAGCAAGAGAATTTGATTTGGGAATCAAAACCAAGATTTTAAATTGTTTAAGTTTTTGCGTTTCGACAGAGTTGGAACTAAAAACACAAGCGACTTAAGTTTTTCGTTACCTTTTACAAAAAACAAAATTGTTGCTAATTTGCACCACTAAATAATAAACTAATTTGTCCATTTAAAACAGTGGTTCCAAAGTGGGCGCCAGCGCCCCTTTAGGGGAATTTGTCAAAATAAAAGGAGCGCTGGCTACAAACTGGGCGATTGGGGGGCATTGAAGTGTAGCGATCGCCGCATTTTCACGCTTGTGTATATTTTTGTTCGTTTATTCATTTTTTTCTTTTTGGATAAAAAACGAGAGAGTCTTGCGTTGTAAAAAAACACATGTAGAATAGTTCTTGTACTGTTGGCTTTAAAAGTAAAAAAAATCTGTAAAAGTTTGTGAAATTTACATGTAGCTATATGTATATATGTATAAACCCAAACCGCTACATATTGGTGACCCCGAGTGTGGATCTTGGATTTCAAGAATTTAAAGTTTGAAGAACTCAAGTCCTCAACAATCTACCATAAAAGAAAAGGACTTACGTATATTGTAATAATGCTC
This sequence comes from Diplosoma virens, assembly GCA_963680785.1. Lineage (NCBI taxonomy): Eukaryota > Metazoa > Chordata > Ascidiacea > Aplousobranchia > Didemnidae > Diplosoma > Diplosoma virens. The sequence continues at coordinate 27,082,598 of OY796889.1, forward strand.
ATCTTAATATCACTTTATGTAATACTTATGCATATAGCAATTATATTTCTTGCATTTTATTATTTGTACGCAAAATATTTCCGGTTTTTAATAATCAAAATGAACTAGTGAAGACTTGCATAACACTAGTACAGTTCCACCATCTTGTTTTCAACGAACTAATAGCAACGATAGTGACGTCACAATGAATGATAGTTATCAAGTTATGTTAGAGAGCTTGTCTCAACTTAATAGAGATGTGTCTTTAAGTCTACCAGCGTTCTGGGAAAAAGAACCCATCGCTTGGTTTAAATGTGTGGATTTTTTTTTACTTCTCAGCGTATTTGTAAGCAAAGCGAAATGTTGGACCATGTGCTTAAACGTCTACCGCCTAAATATTTGGCGCCAATAAGTGATGTTATTACAGAGTGTTCGCAATCTATTAATCCTTACGACATTTTGAAGCGTGCTTTAATATTGCGGTATACCTTGTCTGAAGACGCGCAATTAGACAAACTACATAAAATCCAATTAGGTGAAATGTCCCCAATCGAATTTTTAGCAAAGCTTCTGGGTACTTTGGTAAGTTTTGATCACAATGAACCTACTTGCAAAAAGCTTATAAAAAAGGTTTTCTTTGAGGGTATGCCCGTAATGGTTCGTCAATTACTGTCGGCTTCTGGCGAAATAGACGTTGATTTACTAGCACAAAAAGCCACCGATATTTTATCTGTAAGCCCCGCCAATCCTCCCACAGATGATAAACCGCAATACAGGGTCAATGAGCATTTTGATAAGCAGTTGGGAAATATGCCGGACCAGCGTAATAAAGGTTCCGCACCTACATCAACCATTTCTACGAATGAATTATGTTTTTACTACAACCGTTATGGCAATCGAGCTCATAAATGCATATCCCGTTGTTCTTGGCATGCAAATGTCGCAATGTCTCATTCTCAAAAGAATCGTTTAAACTGATAGCTCCGGTAAAGAAAGGCGTCTTTACCGGAGGAAATAATGAATGCCCCACTCTTACATCGCAACTACTGTACATAAAATGTTCCATTACTAATTTGAAGTTTTTGATTGACACGGGCAGTTCTTGTTCTGTAATTACTGTGGACCTTAATTTTCGAGATCATCCGCAGGATTATTTGTCTGCTGTTAATGGAAGCTCTGTCCCTATTTTTGGTTGCAAAAATATTACTATTGACCTGTGAGGTCCGGTGCCTTTAAACTGGGAATTTTGCATTGCTGAGACGTTAAAACCCATCATTGAAATAGATTTTTTATCGCACTTTGATATCAAGATTGATCCTAGAAGAGGAAGATTGATATTTCCCGAACACATACCACAATCTGAAAATATTAAATCGTTATGCTGGTTTCATCGACGTTTTGGTCCTCATGCACAGAAGTGTCGTGATCCTTGTTCTTTTTTATCTAATACTGAACTTAAGCCTAGTTTGTGTAATGTCGAACCTCCGGTTTATAACTTAGGAGATTATCAGTTTCTGGAAGCTGAATTTCCCGAGGTGTTCTCTATTTCGAACTTAAGGCTTCCTCTAAAACATGATATCGTTCATTATATTGAAACAACCGGTCCACCCATCAAACAGCGGCCACCCCGTCTTTCTCCCGAAAACCTTGCTGTTTTAAGAAAGGAATTAAGTCAGCTTGAGCAATTGGGGATAATTAGACCCAGTACCTCCCCGTGGGGATCTCCCGTTCATATGGTAAAAAGATCTAACGGATCTTGGCGAGTAATAGGAGACTATCGGCGTCTGAATCAAGTAACCGTCAAGGACTCTTATTCCATTCTTTTCCTTCATGACTTTACCGATAATATATCCGGTTTCACAATATTTTCCAGCATCGATTTGTTTAAATCATATCACCAAATTCATATTCACCCAGAACATATTGCCAAAACCGCAATTTGCACTCCGGCCGGAAATTGGGAATTTTTAAAGATGTCTATGGGCCTAACTAACGCTGGCCAAACATTTTAACGCTTTATGAACTCTCTATTTCAAGACTTGTCATTTGTTTTTGTCTATATAGATGACATATTAATATTTTCGTCCTCCATTGAAGAACACCGAGTACATCTTCGGCAAGTATTTGAGCGTCCACAACGCAACGGATTAATTAATTATCAATGCAGCTAAGTGCTTATTCGGCCAAAATCGGCTACGCTTTTTAGGGCATATCGTTTCGGACAAAGGTATCGCGCCTGTTGCATGTAAGGTTGATGCCATAAATTCTTTTTCGACCCCACAGAACGCCCCGTCTTTACGGCGATTTCTGGGCATGGTCAATTTTTATAGAAAGTTCATTCCTCAATGCGCAAAAATTTTGGTCCCTTTAAATTCCCTCCTCCAGGGGATTCCTGCCGGTCGCAATGCAAATCTTTCTTGGAACGAGGAGGCATCGACTACGTTTGAGAACATATAAGCAACTCTGAGTAATGCAACACTACTAAATTATCCCCAGTACGACAGTCCGACGGCATTGTTTGTAGACGCAAGCGATAAATTCTGTGGTGTTGTACTCAGTCAGATCGACAGTAGTGGTTCGCACAGACCATTGGAGTACTTTTCAGCCGCCTTTTCTGATGCCCAAAAACGGTATAGTACTTCTGATAAAGAATTTCTGGCAGCTTATTTGGTAGTACATCATTTCTTATTTTTCTTAGCGGGACGTCCGTTTACTCTTTACACGGACCACAAACCATTAGTTGGTGCTATCTAGAAAAAAAACTCCTTTAAGTAACAGGCAAGCTCGACACCTATCGTTTATCTCAGAATTCACAACTGATGTTAGACATATTGAAGGAAAAAACAACGTGGTTGCCGATTGCTTGATGCGTCCTGAAATCGCTGCTGGTCTTTCGCCTTCTTTCACAGATTATACCGAGCTGGTTTTAGCACAGAGAACGATCCATCGATTCGCGAGCTCTCTGAATCGATGACTTCATTAAAACTATGTGAACGTGCGATTCCTAGTTCAGGCCTTTTGTTACTTGAAGACACTAGTACAGGAAAATTTCGCCCCGTCATTCCAAATTCATTACAAACCATAATTTTTGAGCGCATGCACAACCTTTCCCACCCAGGCATTAAGGCTACTCAAAAACTCATCGGAGAGCGATTTGTGTGGCCGAATATGAAACGAGATATTGCTGAAAAGTGCCGTACCTGCATTTCTTGCCAACAAACAAAAATTACCCGACATCAAGTTACACCCTTACAGCATTTCAGAACCCCAGATGCCAGATTTTTACATGTACAAGTCGATATCGTCGGTCCTCTTTCCAATTCTTTTGGTTACAAATATTTACTGACAGTTGTAGACAGATTTACGCGTTGGCCGGAGGCCATACCCATGAAGGATATTACTGCGCAATCTTGTGCCGATTCTTTTCTTTTACATTGTGGCCCGTTTTGGATCTCCTACAATAATCACTACAGATAGAGGGGGCCAATTTACGTCTCTCCTTTGGACAGAAATGTGCCAATTTTTGGGTTCAAAATTATGTCACACAACAGCTTTCCATCCCGCTGCAAACGGATTAAACGAGCGATTCAATCGCAGTCTCAAAGTTGCATTGAAATGTCAGTAGGCTTGCGATCAGCCATAAAAGAGGATATGGGGTGTGCTGCAGTTGAAATGGCTTTAGGGACTTCTATACGACTCCCCGGGGAATATTTTGAAAATTCGACTCCTGTAGAATTGTCCGAGGAAAACACAGTCCAACCAACTTCGCAGTATTCTAAGACACTTTATTCTTTCATGAACTCATTACGTTATACTGTACAACGTCATCCTAAAAAACAACAAACTTATGTCGACCCACTTCTTTTCCGGTGTTCCCAAGTATTTGTTCGCATTGACAGTGTAAAATCTCCGTTGCAACGACCTTATTCGGGACCTCATTTTGTATTTGAACGACACGATAAATATTTTATCATCGAAAAAGACGGTCACACTGATACCGTAACAATTGATCGTTTAAAACCGGCCCTTGTTGAGCCCATATCTCCCACTGGCTCCTCTGTCGAGGGGGAAACTTCCGAGACTCTATCTTTTTTGCCCACATCTTTGAGTGAAATTGATAACATTTTTGCGGGAGACCTAAACAAACTCCCAACTCCACGCTAATCGCGTTTACTCCCGCAGTGGCAGACTGATTACAAAACCTAAACGCTATCGGGACTAGTTTTTATTTTATATTTTTTTTTCGATGGCTTGTTTGGTTCACGTTTTAATCACGTGTTGCATTTTGCGTATTTGCTTGTATAGTGTGATTTTTTTTTGCCTCTGTCGGTGCATGTAGAATTTTGTAGTATTTTCTATTGCAATCGCTTATTTTTATTTTTTTCTTCTTTCAGTGGTATTTGCCTTATTGCATCCATACCACTTAGGGGGGGAGATGTGTAGCGATCGCCGCATTTTTACGCTTGTTTATATTTTTGTTCGTTTATTCATTTTTTTCTTTTGGATAAAAAAAACCAGAGAGTCTTGCGTTGTAAAAAAAACACATGTGGAATAGTACTGGTAGTGTTGGCTTAAAAAATAAAGAAGATCTGTAAAAGTTTGTGAAATTTACATGTAGCTAGATATATATATAAACTCAAACCGCTACAAAAGTAAGTCAGAACAGTTACAAGAACAGTGTCACAACATTAATATTTTTGCTGTTAATTTATCATAATTTTATGCTTTAATTTGACTTTATTTTGCTTTTTTGGTTTGCCCATCGCATAGTGTGGACAATTACTCATTATCAATTGTAGAATTTAAAAAGTTTTAAATTATCTGGATGAATTTTTGTTAAATGCTGGGAATGCAACATTTTTACAATCACCTTGGAACAATCAAGAACCCAAAAACTAACTATTGGTAGGGTGTTTTCAAATTTATCCCAGAAAAGCGAAGATGGTGTAGCGGCTGACTTGATATGTATCCGTATATTTGTTTAGTTTGCTAACTTGTTGCAAGCCTACTACATAAAAATAATACATCCAGACTTTATTCTGTCTCAACTCTCTTTTTTATTGATTTCTTTGTTCACGTTAAAAAATGTGCGATTAAAGGTAATCACCTACGCGTAGCGCGTTAAAGACAATCACCCACTAAAGTAGCGGGGTCGCTACAATCCTCCCCGCACAAGAAATAAAATGAAAATAATAAGGAAGTAGTAAACGTAAAAGAAGCAAAACAAAATTGAAATAACAACAAAAAGTCAAAGGTACAGTGGGGAATATATACATACAATATGCACATTGACCAGCGCCGTAAAAAAAACAAAAAACTTGTCTTATATCGGAATGGAACGACACCAGCAGCCGCTTTGAGAAACTCGAGGGAAGAGCCCTTTCCCTGAATCCCTCAAAACAACGTGTAAAGAGCGGGAATTCAGCCCGACAGCAAAAAAAATAAAAAAATAAAAATAAAAGCATATTAGAAACGGGTGTCATAATCGAAAACCTGGTAGGCCTGTTGACTCTTCTCCCTTTTCGCGTGATAACTTGTGGTGAGGTGAGAGAAGATGAATGAATGGTGTCGGTAGGCATGTTATCCTCAGAATAGCAAGTTATGGTTGATGTAGGTGAAGATGGCTGGGTAGGAATAATGTTACTGTTGCCGGCGCCGAGTTCGCTTGTGGACGGCAATGAGTCGACTAGCCTAAGCTGTTGAGATTTGATATTGTGGTTTAAACCTTCTAGAGAAAGATGAGCCACCTTCAGTCTGTCTACGGAGATGTTGTCAATATGAGTCCGCAAGTCTACAATAAAATATTTGGGGTGGCGCTGAATGATTTGGAAAGGACCTTTGTAGACTGCGTGCAGTGGTGGGCGGTGGCTATCGATTTTGATGAAAACATGGGTCGTACTAGGATTCATAAGGGCCTTGTCTACATAATGTGCTCTGTTGGTACGTCTCGGTGCAAAATACGGGATTTGCTGCATATAACGGCTCAAACTTTGAGCGAAGGATGACGAATTAATGTTAAAAGCGTCTTCAGAAACGGGCTCAAAAAATTCTCCAGGCAGTCTTACTTGTTGGCCAAACAAGAGATCACTGGGGGTGGAGAAGTCCAGATCCTCTTTGGGCATGTTACGTAATGCCAGGAGAGTCCAGGATAGTTGATCATACCACTCACTAGGTTCTTCGTGGCATTTCAAAGATGTTTTAACTGTTTTGTTAAACCGCTCTATGAACCCTTGTGCCTGAGGATGATAGGCAGTGGAGTGATGTAGCTCGCAGCCCAAAGTTACACACATATCATTCCAGACAGTGCTAGTGAATTGGCGTCCTCTATCACAATAAATGCCTTCTGGGCATCCAAAAAGAGATACCCAGTGACGAATAAATCCGTCTACGCACTCTTCGGCGGTAATGCCAACTAGCGGTATGGCTTGAAAAAACCGTGAAAATCTATCAATAACGGTCAAGACGTAATTGTGACCTTTAGAGAGTCCCAGCGGGCCTATGATGTCTAGGTAGACATGAGTAAAGCGTCCTTGAGAAGGGGGTGTGACCGCCTCGACATTGGCCGTATTTCGCCTAATGACCTTCGATCGGGCGCAAGCTTGGCATTCTTTGGTCCATTGTTTGATGTCTTTGCGCATGTCACGCCAAACCATCAATCGGCCAATGCTTTTGGTTCCAAGTTTAATCGCAGGATGGGAGCTGGAATGAAAATGCTGGAAGACTGCCCGACGCATAGATTTTGGAACAAGTGGTCTTAGCCTTCCTTGAGAGTCATCACACAAAAGTGTAGCGCCAGTTTCTCCCAACGGGACATCTTTTAACAGAAGGCTAGTTGTGTTGTTTTGTTTTAAATTTTGCAAATCCAAGTCGGACTGCTGTTCTTCTGCCATTTTGAGATATTCGATGCCTGCAGAGTTAGGGGGGATTGAATTTAAGAGCGGCGGATCAGCCGGGCGGCTAAGGACGTCGGCAACGTTTTCCTTCCCGCTGACATGTTTTATTTTATTGGTCATTTGGCTGATAAAGTCAAAGAACCGCTCTTGTCTGGGTGAAGCCACTCGGGTTGTGCTGTAAAATTTGGTCACAATGGGGCGATGATCGGTACACAGAGTGAAGTCTTTGGCTTCCAAATAATATCTGAAATGTTTTAATGACGCATAACATGCGAACAATTCTCTTTCGAAAGTGGACCAGTGCAGCTGTGCTTTGGCCAGTCCTTTTGACCAAAACGCTAATGGAGTGAGTGTCCCTTCTTTCCGTTGCTGTAGAACACATCCTATAGTAATGCCACTGGCATCGGTCACTAATTCGGTTTGAGCATATGGGTCTGGGAATGCAAGCAGCGTGGCGTTAGTAAGTGCTTCTTTACTTGCCTGGAAACATGAAACTAATCTTTTGTTCCACGAAAGGGGGAGTCGAGGAGGGCACTGTGTAGCAAAGTCGTGCAATGGTTGTAACAGCTAGGCGTAACCCTTTACGAAGCGGGCGTTAAATTGATACATTCCCAAATAGACTTTTAGCTGGCGTTTTGTGCGTGGAAGCTGGTAGTCTTTGATGGCAGAAACTTTGGGTGGAAGAGGCGCTAGACCTTCGGGGGAAACCTGGTACCCCAAAAATGAAAGACTGTGAACTGCAAAAAAACATTTGGATTCTTTTACTACCAAACCATGTTCACACAACCGCGAAAATACTTGGCGAAGGAGCTGGACGTGCTCCTCATAGCTCAGAGACATAATGATAAGGTCGTCAAGGTAGCAGTAAACTTGAGGTAATCCGCTAACTACTTCGTTCATCAAACGTTGATAATAGCATGAGCTTGAAGAAAGACCCATGGGCAAATAATTGTAACAATAATTGCCAAGAGGGGTAGTGATTGTCAGCTTGTGTTTGTGCAAAGGATTGACGGGAATGTTATAGTAAGCATCGGAAATGTCGATGCTTGAGAACCACTTGCAGCCGTGAGCTATTGAAGCAAAGTCGTTAATATTTGGTAGTGCGTATTTTTGAATTTTGAGCAATTTGTTAAGTTGTTAAAATCTGCACATAGGCGCCAACCTCCGGATTTTTTCTTAACCATTACAATAGGGGACGTCCAAGGACTCTGGCTGCGTTCGAGAACTCCTTGGTCAATCAACCGTTTAAGTTCCACCTTTAGGGCCTGATACTGTTCGGGATTCAGACGACGAGCTGAAAGGCTAATTGGAGTTTCTGTAAGAGTGTAGACGTCAGCTATCACTGAGTGTCTGATACAACGCAATCGTTTGTCGCCTTCAAAAACGTTGGAAATTCATCTCGAAGTGTGTTCACTAGTTGGGCTTGGGAAGTGTCGCCTGACGAAATTCCATATTCGGCAGGGAGAGATGAGGAGTCTTCTGGAGAGGAGCGTTGTACCTCAAGGTTCTCAATTAACCGTTGCGAAGCAACGTTGACACAAAGCTGATGATGAGCGAGAAAATCGGCTCCTAGGATGCCATAGTCGAGTTGGGAGGAAACGTGAAATGTGAATGAGAATAATCTAGAAAATCCTAGATCAAGCTTAGTGGGAAATAGCCCAGAGGTGATGAGGCGACCACCGCCAATGGTGGGTAAGAAGGTGTTACCCTGAACACTGGAGTGGGAAGAGGTACCACAGCCAGCTATAGTTTGAGGTATAACCGAACATGCTGCCCCAGTATCCACAAGAAACCGTGTGGTAGTGATTCGGTCCATCACATAAAACAAGGGGGTCTATGTTGTTCTGCCTCCAACCCCTTAAGCCATGGAGGCAGGTGCCGCGTTTTTTGACAGAGGAGCTCCAGAGTTGCTAAACGCAGGGCATGGTGGACCTTGGCATTTGCGGGCTCGGTTGCCAAATCGCTGGTGATAGTAGCACGGCAGAGCGTTGTGTGTATTTTCTTTAGTAGTGTTTGGGGACTGAGTTTGTATCTCGGAGATATCGGCTAATTGGCGTTGTAAATTTTGAAGTCTGGAATTTACCGATTCGTTGATCAACGTTTGATTATCGTTGTGATCAGAGCGTATTGATTTTCATGAGGGGGATTGTTGTGTAGAGAAAGAAGTTTGTCTGCATGTTTAGCTAATGCATCTAGTGGCCCGTCCTTATAATGATATAAGCACAACCGTATATGAGAGTCTAAAGATTCGAGCAACTTATGCTTGATGAGGTCTTTCTGAAGAGGGGAGTTTGAATCGTACTGTGTACCTAGTAGCGTACGTAATTGTATCAAGTATGCGGTTACTGTAGTTTGGCTTCTGTGGCAGTCATTCAAAATTTTTTGTAAGCAACCCGATGGCGTCGTTGTATATCGCTCAATCAAAGCTTGTTTTAAAGTGGTGTAGGGAGCGACATTGTTTGTGATGCGTACTATGTCTGTTAATCCTTTTAAAATGTGGGTGGTTTTACTAAGGGCCTGGATTAAGTGCGAGTATTTAGATATTTCAGATGTTATGTTGTTGTCGTTAAAAATTAATTCAATGGATTGAAAATAGCCTGTTACATTAAATTCCCAAAATTCTGGAAGGTGGACGCTGAATGTAGAATTTTGTCTCAAGTTTGTCTCAGCGAGTGAATAGTGGCGTAATGGTGTGGAGGTGTCACGTGGTCGAGAAAACTGAGGCGTAGCTAGTGAGCAAGTGTTCTGTTGGTTAGCATGTAGTGGCGAGGATGACCAATGGTGATAGAAAATTACGCTAAAAACAAACACAACTGTAATAAAACACAAGCACGAAATTGTCAACAGCATCATACAGTAAGCTACTTCGGAGAACTCGATAGTAATCACGAAAGACACAGATTATATACGCAGATGTATTATTATTTTTTTTTTTTCAAGAAATTGCTTCAATTAAGCTGTAAGCCTACAGCGCATTAATTTACTGTACAGTCAATAACAGATTGTTTCTTACGATTATAATTGTCAAGTAGTATTGTGACGTTCCCATCATGTGATAGTCGCTCTGAAATACTGCTGCTGGAGCTAGACAGAATGCAAATACTGTAATAAAAGCAAAGTAACTAAATGATTTAAAGAACTAAATTCAACTTTGAAAAAAATTAAATACTACAAACAAAGGCGAACGTTCAGTAAATAATTTGTATCGGTCTGCTATTTGCTGATGGGTGAAGGCAAGTCCGTCCAGCTGTTTTTTTTTTTTTTCTTTCTTCCTTTGTAGCTTGAATTCTATTCCAACTGAAATTGCTGTTCTTTCTATCGGGGTCACCAAAATGTAGCGGCTAACTTGCTTGTGTATCCGTATATTTGTTTAGTTTGCTAACTTGTTGCAAGCCTACTACATAAAAATAATACATCCAGACTTTATTCTGTCTCAACTCTCTTTTTTATTGATTTCTTTGTTCACGTTAAAAAATGTGCGATTAAAGGTAATCACCTACGCGTAGCGCGTTAAAGACAATCACCCACTAAAGTAGCGGGGTCGCTACAATGGGTTCTTGCGTTTTACAATATGACTTTGATGCAAGAAAAGATAAACCTCTTACCGTCGGTTAAGAATTAGTCTTTCCATCAGTAAAGGAAGTTTTGGACACTGTTTTGCATCACAAAACGTCTTCTGCAATTATTCAGTCTATTCCTTTGAGTAAGAATATGGTACAGAGACGAGTTGATGAGATGGCTACCGATATAGAAAACAGGCTATGCAACATAATCAGGAATATAGAATTCAGTCACCAATTGAATAAGTGAACTTTGCTAAGAAATAAAGTACTACTATCAGAATACGTTTACTTTGTGTATGATGGAGTCTTACATAAAGAGCTGACAATGGTTTTATCGCTGAATACAGATACCCCGGGTGAGACAGTATTTCAGGAAGTTAAAGCATATTTCGAAAAAAATCAAATTTACTAACCAATGCCATAGCGTGTGCAACTGCATGACTACGCCTCATCAATGATTGGTCGTTATCGTCGCTTCATTTCGCTACTGAAAGCAGCAAATCCCCACGTGCTCACGATTCACTGCGTAATTCATCGGCTGCATTTGGTGGCAAATAATATAAGCGGTCGTCTTAACCTTCACTTGAAGACAGTCGTCAAGGCAGTGAATAAATTTAAAGCCCACGCGCTGAACACTCGCTTATTTAAACAATTGCGTAATGAAAATGATTTGAGCGCTTACTATCACACACCAATGTAAGATGGCTTTCCAAGAGAAACTGCCTTGCACGATTTTACTCGATTTTAGATAATGTTGTGGAATTCCTATAAAGTTGCGACCCTGGCCTTGCAAAAAAAGTTATTGCTGTCAGAAATGATACCGCCTATGTATCAGAAATATTTTCCCAATTTAATAAATTAAAATTATTCCTTCAGGTTAGCCAAGTAAATCTAATATCAAGGTGAAATTGGCACTGCCTGATAAGCTCGTGTTGTATCGAAGAAATTTTGCTAGACAAGAATTTTTTCAATTTTCAAGCTTGCCACAACTTGATGCCAGTGACAGAGGCATATTGACGTAGAAATCATGTGCAGCAAACATTTGCAAGCGTTACGCAAAGGTTCAATTCCAGGATGTTTTTTAATTGGAAATTCCTGACTGCATAATTGACCTTTGCGGTAATATATCCAAGCATGAAATTCTTGAAGAGGAACTTATAATATTGCAAAGCGATTTTAACTCAAACGGAAAACCAATGTCTCATATCCATTGTTTTGGCTAAAAAACTAAATCAAAGTAAAATAACCTCATGTGTGTTTGATTGGGTCAAAAAAAATTTTATTGCCTTTTCCAGCTCATTTTGGTGGAGCGTGCGTTTAGTGCCGTGACCTCGCTTCTAGATAACAGTAGAAACCGCCTTGAAATAGTCAGACGAGAACACTTACCACTGTTCCGAAATGAAACCGGATATAAACAGACTGATGATATTGCACCAAGACCATCCGTCTCATTACTGTAGAGTTAGACATTAATTTGTGATGAATGGAAAATATATTTGTTTTTAAATTTTGTCGAAGGGGCGTTTCTGATTTAAAATAATAATACACCAAGTTTTTTATTATAGCGCAAGAGAATCAGTTTATAACTTGTTAATTTTTTTTTTAAATAATTCTATTTGAAATCGCTTTCAACTACATACAAGTCATCTTCAGTTAAATCTTATTCAAATAGAATCTGAATAAAATAGATGAGAATAAATAGAATATATTTAAATAAGATTTAACTAAAGATGACTTCTATATATATATATTAAAAATCGATTTTAAATAAAATCAATAAAGAGTTTTTGTAACAAGTTGCAGACTGACAGAATGTCAACTTCCATTTAACCATCTCGTTCACGATACACTGTAACAAAGTAAAGTTGTTGAATCAAGCTTAAAGATCAAACTCCTATGAAAGATTGTTAAAAAAGCTTTTTTGTGTTTTTTAAAACGAGAATTGTAAACTTTTATTTGACCATCTTATTCACTATACACCATATAGAAATGTAATGATTAAATCAAATTAAAAGGTACAGCTTGTATGAATAATTGCTAAAATATAAACCTTTATTTCGTTTAAAATGTAAAACGAGACTTAAAAGTTTTATCCAAACTCCAAACTTCCATTTGACCATCTTGTTTGCTATCTACCATATGGAAACAAAATGTTTAAATCAAGATTAAAAAATTATGTCGGTTTGAATGATTGTGAAAACAAAAGTTTTATTGGGTTTCTTCAATAAAAATTAAAAATTAATATAAGAACCGAAAAACAATATATACAAATGGACCGCAGTTAGAGTGGTAGAGGAGCAAAAAAAAAAGGAAACCAAGAATATGGGTATGGACCCTTTCGGAGATTCCCAACAATTAAATCTTTTAAAATAGCACCACGGCGAATAGTGAGCGAGACCCAACTGATTCTTGTGTGCTAAAATCAAAAACTTGAATTAAGATACGTCTCACGAACAAACGACGTAAAATCGTCATCTAGAAAAATTTAATTAGGGTCACTTTTCTTACCCAAAAAAAAGTTTTTTACTCTATTTTGACCTAACATTTTTTTCCTGTTATAATAGTTTTTGTGAACAAATTTTTCTTAAACAGTTGCAAAAACACCAACAGACATCAGTTTTAAAAGGAAAAATTGTATTTTGGTCTACTAAGTTTTTTTCTTCGCAACGACTACTAAGATGTTTTTTCTTCGCAACGATAATTCTTATAAAGTTTCAAAATTCATTCAGAAAATAATTTCATGTATCAGCAATCATAGGCGTATCCATAAGGTGGTTTTATGGTTGTGGGGGTCTTGATTCCCAAGACCAAAACAAGGTTTTCTTCAAACAATTTTTAAAACATGCTGAAACATGCTGAAAAACAAAGAGGAAATTAATCAAGTAAAACTTGAATTGGTTAAAACGCCATAAAAAATGGCCCTGCAGATATTAATATCAAAGTGTTTCAAACATCTCTGCGAGCAAAAAGGTAGCTCAGAATAAAAAAGCAAAAAAACAACAATGAAAAAGATTAAAATTTTACAAGAATTTACAAAAAATAAGTTTTTTAAATTGGCCAAAACATTGTATTGGGAGTAACACATTATTTCAAACAGGTAGCAGCAATAGTAAAGATTAGATTAACTCTGCTCTGTTTTTATTTCCTTTCTTCAATTTGGTTAATTTTATTTTCAATGATTACTTATCTGCAATCTGATAAATAATAATTCAAATAATAGTCACGTTCTAATTAATCCTTTCACGGCCAAAAGTGGACATATACGCTTTTTTCTAAAGTCAGTTAAGTGCCGAAAGCGAATTTCTTCCCTGAATTTTCTTAACTTCATATAAAAATTTACTTGATTCTGAAAGAGCACATATCACGTGATAAAAAATGTACTGAATGTAATTTTCTATTCTTTAAAAAATCATGTTTTCTTCCCAAAGGGCATGCTATAGGATTTTCTCATATTTTAGCACTACAGTAAAAGTTTTATCTTATTTTTAATCTACGTATTAATTTTTTTCCTCTTTCCCAAAACTTTTACTTAAACGAGGTATTGCAACCATCTTTTAAACGGTATTGTGTTCAAACTCTTCTACGTAAACTTCTGCATGTTTCATTGTTTGACGTTAAGCCACCTTTTTATTGGTCTTTGTTTAATATTTTAGGTTGCTTCATATTGCTGATTACTTTAATGTTAATTAAAAAACTGCGATCTCAATATCTGTGTTATGAAAAATCTTACTTTGACATTTAAGTCAGCCTAATTTTAATGTAATGTGAAGAAGCGTTATAACTTTTTAATCCAATAGTTTGTAATAACAAAATTTATGCTATAATTTAGTCAGACGAAGTAAATTAATACGCAAGTCTTGAGACTTTAAAAAAAAAGACACAAGCACTAACTCCTCTGACCTGACACTGACATTTTGTACAATAGACCTCGGTTAATCTGATTCGGTTAATGCGGAATTTGCTTGACTTGGATGAAACTAAAAGTACAAATGATTTCCTATATACTCGAATTCATAGTAAAAAGTTTCGAATTATCCGGATTTCGCCTTATTAAGATTGTTTCGTCCGTCAAATTGTATATGAAACCGCTTTTATCTCGCTGTAAGTGAGGAGCTAAAAAGAAAGTTACTTTTTTGCAATGCGTCTTCAGATATTGCAACTGCTTCTAGGTACTTAATATTTCGATCGTTTCATTGGTGCTTTAATCTTTAACGTCACTCCATTTAGCTTACAGCAATATTCCTGTACTTACTTCTGTGTCCAGTTGTTTTTACCAAAAATCGTTCGCCCTGCGCTTGTGTCTGACAAATCTTCTTCGATTTAGGAAAAAAATTCGAATTAGTTTAAGGTCAATATAAAAACATTTAGCTTTGGGTTTGGATGCTACACACGTAATTCCAAAAAATTGCATTTTCAAACAAAACTATTAATAGTAAAAACGCAACGATTTTGAGAGAGACTGAGATTTTTTTGAAGTTTTATAAATATGTGCCAGATCAAACTTTCGTTTTGAAAACTGCTGAAACAATGGCGATGCTAGCGCAAGAAACTAACTTGCGGCGCAAACTTACTCTACGGACGCCGCGTAGCAAGTGCCCAACTTTGGATGTAATCTTGAATGAGATTTTTCATGAGCCCAGTTTTTTTCCCCGCTCAGTATCTATTTATAAAAAGCAGAAGTATTACATCAAGATTGTTTTTTGGTGCGCGCAACGCTGCACTAAATCACCGACCTCATACGGCGCTGCATTTGGTCCCCAAAGTCTTTTGATGCTTTTTGATAAGGCGTTCAATTAATTTTATATATTGCAGCTTCTCAACCTTTCCAATAGCGCACACCACAAAATTTGAAATGCAATTGTTTACGTAAAATCAAAGTAAAGAGCTTTTTTCGTCTTCAACTAAAATTTTCAGTTAGCAAGGGATTAAATTAAAACTAAACACAAAAAATTAATGTAAAGACAAAAAATTATTCACAAACGGATTGCGCTTTGGCGTTACCCGACAGTTGATCGAACGACAGTTGATCGAATGACAGTTGATCGAACGACATTTGATCGAAACAAAAGTTGATCGAAGCAACATTTGATCGAAACGACACTTGATTGAAACGACACTTCAACGAAACGACACTTGATCGAAACAACACTTGATCAAGTAATAAAAAAAAAATTTTACAACTGTAAATACGTATGTCCCGGTTTTGGCAATTTTTTGTCCCAGAACCGTAGTAATCTCTAAACAAAATAAAATTTCCCTTTGAATCTGTCTCTGAATACTGCAAGGGGTCTCCAAGGGTGGGGCCATGACACAATGCCCCACCCTAAATAACTGACTACAATGTAAAAAAAATGCAAAAAAGTGGTAGCAATAGGCATCTAGCGGAAACATAACCATGAAAAGATATCTACTTGTTGCCCCCTTAAAAATGCTTTTCCCAGATACCTTGCTAAAAAACTTGGCCTTGATATTAACAAAGAATTATAAAAAATAAAAATAAACTGTCTTCTTACTGATGGCTGCTGCTTTTTATGGATCTAATTTACAGTAACAAAGATATTGCTTAATCGCAGAAACATACATAACTAAATCTTTTTTTTTATCAACTGTCATTTCGACTAAGTGTTGTTTCGATCGAATGCTGTTTCGATCAAGTGTTGTTTCGATCAAGTGTCGTTTCGATCAACTGTTGTTTAGATCAACTGTCGTTTCGATCAAATGTCGTTTGATCAACTGTCGTAGCACCGTGCTTTGGTAGCGTGGTCTTTACATTGATTATTGCATCCATTGCAGCCCGAGATAAATCGCTGACAAAATTTGACACGACGCATTATGTTAAAAAGGTTGAGCACATTTGCTTTTGGACAGACATTGCGCTTTTTGATTTATTGCTTTTGCATTGCTAGTCCCTCAATCGTATTTTCTTGGAAAAAAACGAAACTTCAGAACCGTGTAAGAAATCGTGTAAGAAAACGGAAGAAGATGGAACTTCAGAATCATGTATGCCTTTTATTCATTTGAAAGAGATGACTCGATAATCTGTGTAGAGCTGCCTAGAAGAGATTACCTGTTTTCATTATACTGTCTGCTGTTGGTTTTCTCCAAGTGCACAAATGATATATAGGTTTAAGTAAATGCCAGAAACATGTGAGAGTTAATTGTAGCCGGCTGGTCAATTTCCAAATCTTATTTTCATTAATATTAATCCAATCCCTTAAACATTTTTAAATACCTTTGGCCAAATAAGGATCTAAAATGTTTTTGAAATCAAAAAGAAAGACACACAGCTTGCAAGTAAATTATCATATCTAAAAATAATAGTCTTTAAACGCTATCAAGCTGATTTTTTGACTGCAGCATAAATAAAAAAAACGCGTAAAAAACGTTTGTGAGTTTTCTGCTGTTCCATAAAGTTTAAAAATCAAAGAGCAAATCTAGCATCTTTCTCCAGAGTTTACATTTTTGTTTTTCGTACTGATAAACTAAAGGAAGTTAAATAAAGCTTGATTAAGTTAAAAAGCCACAATAAAATTTTGTAGCAGAGATTAAATTTGTACTGTTTTAAATGTTAAATTTAAACTGTTTCAAACATCTCTGTCAACACAAAAGTAACTCAGACAAAAAAATAACTGTGAAAGGAAATAGAAATTTTTCAAGAATCAAAAAATCTTTATGAGTTGTAGCAACTAGTAAATTTTTTTCTTCGATGTATTAGTTTTTTCCATTTATAACAGTTTGATGTGTGCCAAAAAGTTTTACTTCATACAAAAAAGAAGTGATTCTTGTAAGCATGTAAACATTTTACAAACATGTAAGCTGCTGCAAGACGATTGCTGAAGAAAAACCAGCGGCTGAGAAATACTGATGCAATTGAATAGCAACAATAGAGATTTAGTTTTTAAAAGTCATAAAGTTTTTTTCAAATGATTAATGATATTTTTTAATTCTGTTTTTATTTTTATTCTTAAGAATCTTCAGTTTACATTTACAGAACAGACTAGGCCATGGTAATGAGTCAAATGAAAATAGAAAATCAATTTCCTAGCGGCTTAATTCCGGCTGCGCATAAAGTGAAGAGCCGGAAAACCGTCTTTCCTTGGATTGTAAAGGAAATTTTCGTTGTCACGGTGGTAGTATCGATGTTTGGAACCTTGTTTTTTTATGAATCTAACTTGAAACATGCAACAATAAAAAAGTAAATTTAAGGAAAAATATTTTTGTTAAATATTTTTGTTAAATATATTAGTAAATCAAAAAAATTTTTACCAGCCGTTTTATCTAAAGAATTTACAACAATCCTATATAAAAAAAATAATAAAGATTTATCTTGGTCGAAAATAATTTCAGTTTCTTTTAATAAAAATATGATGACAAATATGCAACTGATTAACTGTGAAGTGCATAATAGAGTTGGTAAGACACTAATGCGTTATTTTGTTGAGCATAGATTCTACGAGGGTCAGTCGAAAATTATCCGCACTTTATACCACAGCACACTTTTGTGTTTAATTTGGACGCAATTTTTCCTGCATCAAGTGGATTTCTGTGTCAGGTGATCACAATCAATTATCTTTTTGTTTGATCGATTGTTACAGTTGTCTGTTTCAGTCAATAAAAATTCCCGCTCCACTAGCAGAATGTACCAGTGAAGAACAGCGCGCAGTTATATAGTCAGAAGGTGTGTCAGGAGCTAAAATTCACTGCGAGTCTTAGCACAATGTAAAACAGTGCACGACCGAAAAGAAGTGTGTATAAAAAAACTGAGAATTTTAGAAGTGGCCGGACAATCGTAGACCATTGGAAACATTCTGACTCACCAGTAAAAAAATTCAAAACCCAACTTTTTGCAGGAAAGTTATGCTTACCATTTATTGGGCTCAAGAAGGCCTATTCTGGAAAATTAAAAAGTGTTGAAACACCCTGCGTACATCCCAGATCTCGCGACTTCCGACAACTATCTTTTTGGTATACTCAAAAATGCTTCACGAAGTTGTCGATTTGGTTCAGATAAAGCAGTTTCGGAAACGGTGCGTAAATGGTTACAAGACCGGCCAAAAACTTTTTTCACAGATAGAATTTACAAGCTTGTGGAACGCTGGAACAAATGTATAAAAAGGAAGAGGACCAAGTAGAAAAATGACATATTTCTTGTACTCTTGTGCTTGTGCAAATAATAAAAAAAACAAAAATTTGGATAATTTTTGACTGACCCTCGTAGAATTCAAAATCAATCTGATCGAAATTTTTTTATGCTTGGGGAAGTAGTCAATTTTGCAACAATCAAAATTCAATTTAAAAGCTAAAACATTATTTAGTATCTATTGCATTATTGCACTACATTGCTTTTGTAGGTTTTATCATAAATATTTTGCTTGTAATATATATTGTTTACATTGACATTGCAGTTATAATAATATATCATCGTTTCAGGTTCGAATCTAAACTTGATGATTTTCACAAAGCACTAAGTGACATTTCAGAAACACAAGAACGTTTCAAGAGAAACTCGGAGTTGGAAAACCGTGCTCGTACGAAAAGACAAGTTCAATCTAATGTGAGATTTGGAAATAACACAATCAATAAATCAAATCGCAGCAAGAATAAAGAAATTTATGTTGGTAGTCAATTTGGTATCCAAGAATTAATTGCTTAAGTGCAGCGTTTACTCGGCCGTATAAGGAAAAAAGTTTTGCACTATTCCATTTAGTAATTTGAAATTGATTTTTGAATCTTTTTCATTGTCGTTTTTAAATGAAAACGTTTGATTTTGTCCTACACCATTTTATTAATATTTAAGTAGTTCTAATTTTGAACAATTAATCACATCACTTTGGAAATATTGTCTAATCTTGCCTTGGATAGCTAGATCTAGCTAATCACTTAAATAGTTTTTTGCCTCCTCTGCCCCCGCTTCCTGGTGCCCCTGGCTATAACCACGCTAAATGATGTTTTATCACATTTAATTTAATTTTGATTTTTTTTTTATTAATCATTTTACCAATTTAGGTTTTATATATCTTTGCGCATCACAATGCTGAGGCAATTTCTAGGCTCTGAATGGGGTGATGGTGCCAAAACACTGCGCACAGCTGCCTTGTCTAGTCAACAGATGAGTATTGCGCACCAGTCTGGTGTTGTAGCGCTCACACTTGCCTATTAGACAATGTTTTGAAGGATGCTTTGTGCATATTCACTGAATGCCTGCGTCCACTCCAACGGAAAACTTGCCCATACTTTTAGGCATCCAGAAAGCTGAGCTTCGCCGATTGGGAGTAACATTCTCCTTGGCATATCGTGGATCCCTGGACCCTGATCATATATTGTATGGTCTTTTACGTGAGGCCTCTGATGCTTGCCAAGAGAGACTAAGATCTAGACGCCTGTTTGTGCTAGCTGCGCGGAATCGTTTAAACAACCTTGCCCAACTAGGGATCCGCTCTTCTCAGGCGACGAATTATAGATGGAACACGGAGTAATGTGGGACTACATTAGGATCTGTGTTTTTATACCTATAAACAGTGCCAGGCCTGTTGGAATGCGCTTTCCCAAACAGCTTGGGTCAAGCTCAATCTTCTGCAAACTGGTGTTGGACGATTCCATTCGTCCGTGCTCAATTGGCGTCTTGCTCCTTTACTGAATTGCGAGTGCGGCGTCTTTCAAAAAACCGTAGACAAAGTCCTAATAATATGCCCACACATCGGGCACCACTTGGAGCACAAAATTTGAAGGTTTTGGATGACAAAACTCGATACTGGCTCAATACCATCACTGTCAGCATCTAATCCGAACAGTACAGCAGCCTTGAGTAGAAAAAGGATAAACTCTCGACCCCAGTCATGTTTGTAACTCACCTGGAGTGGATGCCTTTCAAACGATGACGACCACAACGAGCTCCTATATTAGATTATCAAAAATATTTTAGTTTAATAGTATACAAAAATTGTCATTGAGAATTCTAGAAAATTACAAAAGACGAATCAATTGTACAAAAACAACAAATGAAATCATAAAACAAAGCAATACGATAAAGGATATCAAATGCTTCATTTACACTTTGAGTTACAAGTTAGAATTTTTTAACAAAATTTTAATAAATGCACAAGCCGATTTAGATTGTTGGCCTACTCGCTTTATACACTTGTCAAGTTTTTTTTGTGAACCTTTCGCAAGATTGCGGCTGGCGCCACACAGCCAATTTTCTGGGTTTGTCAAAGCGGTTGCTGGCTGGGTTTTCTCTAATTTGTTCCACGCGGTAATCAAAGCAAGATCCTCTGCAACAGAGGCAGGAATGCTAACCATATGAATAAAGTCAAAAACTCTTAAAAAATTGTATGTTTCAGCATTAAAAGCTAATCAAATAAATTACTTAACTTTAAGTATCACGTTTAACATATAACTTTTGTTCCTTGTTTATCTATTTGTCTCATTGTAAATGCCAGACACTTCTGCAACAGTTCAGTTTTATCAGTATTTAATATCCTATTTCGTAGCGAAAGTTTTGAATTCAATCTAAAAAAGTTGTTTTTTGTTTAGGTTGAAACTACACAATCAGGTACGTAAATACTGCTTTTGGACCAAAATTGATAATGTTCTTTATTCTATAAATATTGTTAGATGATATTCTTATTCTTATATGAATCATAGAGCAGAGAATTTGATAAAAATCAAAAAGATACCTGAATTGTTTTTTATTTGCTTTAAATTAGTTAGATTTCTAAACCAAATTAAAATATTGTTGCTCTCTTGCTTTCAGGCTAGTTTTATGGCTTGAAATATTTAAAAAAAAAAAAAAAAAAAAACAGTGTCTACCCTTTAAGTTCTTCTTAATACAGTGTTCTTCGATCTACTATAGTCCTCTACCGATCAATTTTAATCATGTGTCGATCAATTTTACTCATGTACCGATCAATTTTTATCGTGTATCGACCAAAAATAGTTATGTCGACAAACTTTATTTTTATGGTAAATAAACAATTTTGAGATATAATTTTACTATAAGTTTTTTTGTTAATTGAAGTCGCTTTTAACAGCAAATGCTTCATCTAAAGCTCTTTTGTTAAATAAGTAGCCTTAAAAAAGGCTGTTTTGAAAACTCGAACGTTTTCGTTTAGCTCTCTTCAGGAGGTTTCGCTAGAATGAATTGCAGAACTGAACGTAGTTTTTTTTTTTTTTTTTTTTTCATCACTTCAGTCTATCGAAAGCCCACTTTCACAGATCAATATATTCAATGGAATTCCTTTGGACCAAAACAACGTAAAACAAATCTCATTGATACTTTAACACATCGAGCCTTAAAAATCTGCTCTAAATCTACATTAAAAAATGAACTAGACAATATTCGCTCTATTCTTGTAAAAAATGGTTATCCAGAATTCTTTATTGATTCGAGAATTTCCAAAAAACTTTTACGTTTCCAACAAATAACAAAAGAAGGCCCAAAAAAATGCCCTGTCTATTTAAAATTGCCTTGGATTGGCAAAAAAAATTCCCTGAAATTTGAAAGAAAAATAAAATTATCTAATTATAATTGTTTTGGAGCGGTTCAACCACGAGTGATCTTTTCCACCAGACGAATTTTACCTGCTATACATAAAGACGTTCTTCCCACTTTTCAACAAAGTAACGTCGTATACGAATACGTGTGCCACTGCGATAGTCGGTACGTGGGTCGAACGTCTCAACGTTTGCAGGAGAGAATCCGCCAGCATGTGCCAAAGTCTATTCGGAACAGGACCAGTCAAGAACGTAAACAACCAGAACGCCCAGGAAAACTAGCGAACTCAATACCGCACTGTGATTCAGCGATTGGAAACCATCTGTTACATAACCAAAAATGTGCATCTCACTATAAGGACAATCAATTTTTTATTCTCTCTAAAGCACGATCCGATTTCCACTTATCAGTCTTGGAATCAATTTTCATCACTCTTCGAAAACCTAATTGGTGTAGACAGAAAGAATTTGTTTACAAACACAAATTGTTAGTATAATTGTAAAAAATTGTCTTTTTAGTTCCAAATTTTAGCACAAAACTTGCATAATTTTGTTCCTCTTTTTTTTTTGCCAAAAAAATTTCTTACGCTGACAAAACGTGGTTTTATTTATTAAATACTTTTAATTATTATGATAACTGCTACTAACCTTAATTTTTAGCCAATCAGGATCAGTCTTAAAACTTTTGAAATACTACGTTCAGTTCTGCAATTCATTCTAGCGAAACCTCCTGAAGAGAGCTAGACGAAAACGTTCGAGTTTTCGAAACAGCCTTTTTTAAGGCTACTTATTTAACAAAAGAGCTTTAGATGAAGCATTTGCTGTTAAAAGCGACTTCAATTAACAAAAAAACTTATAGTAAAATTATATCTCAAAATTGTTTATTTACCATAAAAATAAAGTTTGTCGACATAACTATTTTTGGTCGATACACGATTAAAATTGATCGACACAAGATTAAATTTGATCGGTACATGACTAAAATTGGCCGACACAAAACTAAATTTGATCGGTAGTGACTAAAATTGATCGACACATGATTGCAATTGATCGGTAGAGGATTATAGTAGATCGAAAAACACTGTATTATATAAAAAAAAAACGATTATAACGACGCTAAAACGCTTGTTGATCTTAACGAGTTAATTATTTTATTCATGTCATGTTGGTCACTTTAAAATTGTTTCACAACTTTCAGTGAACAAAACTGCAATTCGGTTTTTGCTTTAAACCCAAAACATTTTTAAGATTTTTCTAAAGCAGGGGTTCCCAACCCTTTTCTTGCTGTGTACCACTTATGGACTGATTCTGTAGCTGCGTACCACCTACCTTTCATAAATAGTTCTTGACCCTAAAGGCATAAAAGAACTATGCTAAAAGCTTAACAGGCACAATAACATACAAATATAATACAAGTAAACGAATACCCAATTAAGAAATATACAAAAGTAAACTTAACTTATTTGAACATGTACATAAACAGAAACAAGCAAAATATAGAACTTATCGACCAATAAATACTTGTAAGTCAATGTGATGCCTGCGCTTGCATTTCTTCGACTAGTTTTGCAAACCGTGGAGATGTTTTGCTCACAGAACATTGGAAATCGTGTTCTGGGTTTACGAGACGATTTCTTGTTTTCGACTTGATTGTAAGAAAAGTAGAAAATCCTTGTTCGCATTCCCATGTCGTTGGAAACTATCGGAATTGTATTTTTTGCTAGTGCCAGATAGGAGGTACTTACATTTAACCAGAAGTTGGCCAATGTATAATCTTTAAACTTCTCCTGTGCACCTTCATCGCATTGCAAATCTATGAGTTCTTCTTGTTCACCAGTTCCCACTGGAAGATCATTAGGCTTAGAATGAATTCCGAATGTAAGTGCATGCTTGTGCATCACCATCATTGAAGAAGTACTGCTAGATTTCATTTTTCAACAGAAGAAGGTGTTTGTGATTTCTTGAACAAATGTAATACAAGGCTTCCCTCCAAGTGACGCCACATTCTCGAACATTCCAAACTGTCTGTTCTCACTGTTTTTTATCCACAAATCGAGCTTTCGGATAAATGCAGTCAATTTGGTTGCGAAGTCAATAATGTTGCTCTCAGCCCCCTAAAGATAACAATTGAAGAGATTCATGACTCCAAAAATATTTGACAGAAGGCAAGGCGATAAGTGAAGTTTTTGTCTTGAAGAATCTTCTGAAATTTGTGATCTTTTTTTTGGAAGAACTGAAGCAGCTCTTTTCTCAACACAAAAAGACGCACAGCGGTATTCCCTCGAGATAGTCACCTCACTTCCGTATGAAACAGCAATGATGTGTATTCTGATCCGATATCCCTCACAGATGACCTTGAAGAGACGCCTATTTAAGGCAGATATCTTAATGTAGTTTACCATCTTAGCAATCAGGTTCAAGCTTGTCTTCAGATTGAAAGGTAAAAGTTTAGCAGCGAGAGCGAATCGGTGTATAAAGTAATGAATGGAAATGACAGATGGATACACTGCTTTCACACGAGTTTGGAACCTAGATTTTCTACCAAGCATAGCAGGAGCGCCGTCAGTTGTGCAACCTACTAGCTTGCTTCATTGAAAACCATTTTCTTTGAAGAAGTTATCAACAAGCTGGAACACGTCTTCTCCTTTTGCTGTAGTTCTCATTTCACTGCTCAACAGTAATTCAGTTCGAATGGAATCCTTAGTAGCATAACGCACAAATACTAGAAGCTGTGGGCAGTTTGACACGTCCGTTGTTTCGTCCAGTTGTATGGCAAATCCATATTTTGACCCCTGTACTTCAGTAATTACTTGTTCATTGATAACAGTAGACATTTCTGTAATACCCCGCTGTATCGTATTATTTGACAACGAAACACTGTTTAAATTTGACACTGCTTCATCGCTGATGACATGCTTCACTAGCACTTTCGCTGCAGGCATTATGAATTCTTCAGCTATTGTGTGAGACTTTTTGTTCTTCGCCACAATAAGTGCTATTTCATAGGAGGCTGTCACAACCCCCACAGACTGTGGATATTGCTTCCCCGTCTTGTTTAGTTGTTTTTTCGCATTTTCTCCAAGTCGCTTAAAATAATTAGGATTGCGATCCTTCTTGTTTGGATGATTAGTTTGGAGATGGCGTTGTAGAAGACTTGGCTTCATTGATGCATTTGATAATGTCTTTATACACACCACACACTGTGACACAGATTCTCCCTTATTCTTCAATTCAATAAAACCAAAATTAATATATTGATCCCTATACTGTCGTTTGGGCATCTTGATTTAACATTATAAATTAATAATTTGTCGGCAGCGTGGTCAAATGGTTAAAGCGCCGAGCTTATGAACAACATGGTCTCGGTTCAAAGCCCACTCACGCCATTCTGTTGTATCCTTGGGAAAGACACTTTACGGCACAGTCCCCTGTTTGGTGGTCTTGGCAAGCAGTTCTAAATTACAGTCATATCTCTATTAAATTACAAGCGGACAGCAATATGTTGGCATCTCCGGAAGCAGGTTGGGGTAATTGCCTACCCTATGTATTAGCGCCTCCATCGCTTTCCTGCAAGTCAGGGAGATAAATATAGAGATAAAATAAAAAATAAAATAAAATAAAACCAACTGTTGCTTTTTAATATATTAAATATCGCTAAAAATAATTTAGTATGTTAATTAGTCACAGCACTGTACCTACTCGGTCAACAGAATGTCTGTGCATGCGTTCCTGAGTCTGTGTAGCTAAGTCAGTCAACTTTTTTCACCGTTTAGGTTAATCCATATATTCACCTCACCACTTCAATTACGCTAGCTACAATATTCGATCGTGTTGCAGCTTGCTGCTGCAGATAAGCCACAGAAAGAAAAAAGGCCCCAGCGAGCTAGCTAGCCCACGTAACAGTATGCTACATTATGCAAATATGTAGCTTAGATATTTACATGTAACTTATTACAGTTGAGAAGCAAAAGAATTTGTGTGGGAATTCTGTGAAAACAAATACTTTTTGCATTTTTGGAAAACATTTTGCGTACCACTCGAAAAGCTTCCGCGTACCACAGGTTGGGAACCCCTGTTCTAAAGGAACAAAAATCATTTGGGTTTTTAAAGTTTTAAAATAAATTTAAATCTATATACTTTGAATCATTTTAAAAAAGTTTAAAAATACTTTATTACTTTTTATCCAAAGAATGGAGCCATGAAATGTTTGGGAACGAACAGACAAGCAACCATATGAAGAAATTGAAAAGTTTTGTAAAATTAGGTGGTCGATGAGCAGAATAAATTCAAAAGCGACCCACTTTTAAGTCATTATCCAGATATTGACAAGCACTGGCATTAAAACATACAATGGGGTCCACTAAAAATTATCAAATATTGAATTGGGTGGTCAAAGTTTACCAAGCCTGAACTGCATGCAACAAACTATTAAGGCCCGTTTCCACTACGAGCCTGGAAAAAAGCATTTTTTGTTTGTTTTATTGATTTTTTTTTTGCGCTCGCTTCAATTTTAACCGCTCGCTTCAATCAAAGATTAATAAAAGAGAGAAAGAATGCTCTTTTCCACGCTCGTAGTGGAAACGGGCCTTTAGTTGTGAATTCGTAAAGTTTACATCCTTGTTTTCTAACTACAACAATGTAAAACTTCTAGCCAACACCAAAATAAAAATTAAACAAGACGTTATCTAGCTTTGTTAAACTCTGATAACTATTCTTTGGTTGTTTTCCCAAAACACAAGAATTGTTTCGGTTTTCAAAGAAAAATTTTTACGCTGAATTCTCTTCCAGTTATAATAGTTTTTAGCAGTTCATAAATTTATCATAAAAATTTAGGGACTGAATAACATCATCGAATTAAGATAAAATAATAAACTAATTAAAAAAAACCGAAAACTCAAAAATAGTTTACACGAAAAAAAGCTTATAGATGCACAGATACGTACAAAATGGTCGACATTAAGGTATTACTTATGCCATTCAAAATGTACATTAACAAATGTACTGTCATAGAGTACCGATTTAGCTTCAGGAACGATTTAAGCAGACAGTTCAACATTATCACCAAGTTAACACAACACAAATTTCTAGTTCTGTACTATTAACGTAATTGGTCGTCGTTCAAAGCTACTTTCGTCACTCTGTTGTGTTCTTGGGTAAGACACCATAGAGCTTTTTTTCTGTTCAGATATCTTATCAAAATGAAATTTTAGTCATATATCTAAAAACAAAATGAAACCTTCAACCGGACAGCAATATCTTTGTATCTCTGAAGCAAGTGAGTGTAATCGCTTGACGGTTGCTTTTAGTTTAAAGCCTCCAATATTTTCCTGCTAGTCAGATGGATAAATAGAAATACAATGAAAAAAAATTGGGGTTTACTAGATTTACAAAAAAGTTCCACTTTACAGAACAATCCAACATTTTCCTCTTCATTCACAAAAGAAACTAACAAATGCCAGAAAATGGTAAATTGTTTATGCTTAAAAAGTACTAGGAGAAAATTAATCTATTTATTCTTTTCCAAAACAAACCGAGTTTAATTTTTTGATAGGTATTAAGAATTTAATTCCATAATTTTTTCCACTATTTGATAATACAACTGGCAAAATTTTTTTAAAACGCGCGGAAAAAAAATGATTCAGATGATTAATATGTCTGGTGTTTAAATCACGTACAGTAGTTAATTAAGTAAATTGTTCTGTAAATTGAAATACTTATTTTCTAGATGTTTTTCGTGAATATGACAACGAATAGAAAAAAAATTTTGCAAAGCTAAGATCAATCTTAATTAGTCCAAGTAATCCAACCCGTGTGCCCGCTTCAAGATCGATCTACATTTGCACGACCCTCATTTTAGCAAACTTTTTGGAGCAAAGATATTTTTAGCAATGTCTATTTAGAGCGATTACAATTTAAGTAACTTTTAAAACTCAAGTTATTGCAATCAGCTAAATTGATAACAACAGGGTCCTGGGTTTCGTATAGGCATCGTTAGCTGTGCATGGCTGTGCAATGAAATGATTATTTTGAAAATTCACGTGTTTGTTGAAAAGCTCTCTAATCGCTTCTAAACATTCGCCTTGTTTTGTAATCGTTTAAAAGACGTCGCAAATATAAATGACGCACAATTAATGTTGTTCAAACGTATGACTTCTTCCAGCCCCATTCTTAACCATTACGCGTCCGCAGTGCCTTTTTTGCCAGTCTATATACGCGTAGATACAAAAAACGCTATAAAATGGATTTTTTAACAATTAAGCAATACTTAATTAGTATTTCCCCATTAACTGTAAAAAGAAGCTGTTTAAATATTATATCATTGAAAAGATAATTTTTTCTTGAATAAAATGATATAAAATTTATTTTAATTTATTGAAAAACAAGTTTGCAATTAAAAAAATAAAATAACCCACTTTTCCTTGCAAAAAATCTTTTTTTCCCCCAATAATTACAACTAGCGGCAAGAAAATTATAATTTTTAAGTTACTTCGTGTGCTAGAATCGTCCTCTGTCTGGTGAAATAAGTTTTTTTGGATATCTTGCCAAACGCGCGCGCTTTGCGCAATTTTGTTGCAAAAGAAATATGGCGGACAGTTCATTAGTTACTAGAACAATCACTTTTTTTAACTTGATCCGAGTGCTTTCGCGCCATTGTTTGAATCTTTGCGCGCTTGACTTTGACCGAGAAAAAAGTTTCTGCCTTTTTTCGTAACAAATCAAAGGAAAAAAATCAAAGACTTTAGCTTTAAAGGCCCGTTTCCACTACGAGCCTGGAAAAAAGCATTCTTTGTTTGTTTTATTGCTTTTTTTTTGCGCTCGCTTCAATCGAAGATCAATAAAAGAGACAAAGAAGGCCTTTAATCAGCAATGAAACTTGGTTTCTTGTTACTGAATAAATGTTTATGTAAAGGCCCGTTTCCACTACGAGCGTGGAAAGACCATTCTTTGTTTCTTTTATTGATCTTCGATTGAAGTGAGCGGTTAAAATTGAAGCGAGCCCAACAAAAATCAATAAAACAAACAAAGAATGCTCTTTTGCACGCTTGTAGTGGAAACGGGCCTTGAGACATTTCGATTGAGTATTTTTGCTAAAGCATAAACTACACCAGTATTATGTTTTGTGCGGATTTAACTTTAGCAGGTAGAAATTCATAAATAAATTTTTTATGTAATGATTGAATCGTTTTGTGTGATAAGCAATAAATTATTTTTACTAACACAAGGTCACCATGCACATGGCACACCAATTCTTTATTATTTTTATTATTTATTTCCATATTATCCTCCTCACTCGGTAAAAAACTTGAAGCGATTGAAGCGAGCGGTTAAAATTGAAGTGAGCGCAAAAAAAAGCAATAAAACAAACAAAGAATGCTTTTTTCCACGCTCGTAGTGGAAACGGGCCTTTAATCGTTATTTAGAGATATTACGAAATCTAGAGCTGCTTGCTCAGACCGCCAAGCAAAGGAAAGTGCCGTAAAGTGTTTTTGTCAAGGACAAAATAATGTGAGTAGTTTTTCGTTTTTCGTTATGTGAGTAGTTTTTCGTTATCGTTTTTCGTTACCGCTATCGTGTCGATCGCATTCGCCATCAAACAAAGTGCTTTTACCCAATCGGTGTTAACTTTTTATAATGAATACGAAATTACACGAGGGATGGGCAAAATTTTTCAAACACGAGCCGTATTCAATAAACTAATAAAGTTTGCAAGCAGCAAAAATTGGTAAAAATGTAATTAGATAAAGATTAAAATAAATTAGCTTGTTTAAATCAGAGGTTTGTCCGAATTTTTGTTCCAAAATCTTAATCATCTATAAAAAAAGTCTTCACTTAAAATTTGTCGTCATGCCGTTCGTTGCTGGGTTTTTAAAAGCTTTTTACTTGACAATTGAAATTCTGACTGCTCATCAAAGCGCAACAGTATATAAACGGACTTGCGCATTTGCTTGGGTATTATGACATCACAGAGGTTTTTTTGGAAATTTTAGTAAATAAAATCAAGCCGTGTACTTTATTGGTTGGCATCTCAAGATGCCAGCGGACGTGCTTCGCTAAGCAGCTGTGACTGCCAGCGGACGCGTAAAGGCCCGTTTCCACTACGAGCGTGGAAAAAAGCATTCTTTGTTTCTTTTATTGATCTTCGATTGAAGCGAGCGGTTAAAATTGAAGCGAGCGCAAAAAAATCAATAAAACAAACAAAGAATGTTCTTTTCCACGCTCGTAGTGGAAACGGGCCTTAAGAGCTGAGCAAATGCCTTTGAACATACTTGAAGATACCTTACAAGATGGATTAAATCTGGAAACAACTATGATTAAATTAAATGTCATACTCTGTCATTACTGTCTTCAGCTGTAATTTTGCGGTTTGTACTAGCTAGGTTGCTTGTCTTCTTTTTTTACACACATCAAATCATGATATCCTGTGGATAATTTATCAACTCAAAAGATCATGTTAAAATATTTTTGTCAGTGTATAATCAACAAAAACGAAATTAAGCTCTGGAATAACTAGATTCTTGCAAAAGCAACAAACTTGAGCTCAAGTATTTGTACTGAACAACAAACTTCAAAATTTTAATATTTTATGTCAAACCACATGTTGCATACGTTAAAAAAATTAAAAGCTCTACTTTAACTTTTATTAGTACGTCACTACGATAAGTTAGTTTTGGATATGACATTATACCACTTTCTATTGGGCTATGATCTGGGCAAACAACATGAATTTGTAAGCTCTATTCGAAGCTTCAAGGTGAGTTTTTGCAGGGTATGTTTAAGTTCTGTTCTACAAAACCACTTGTTTATTAGTTTAAATATTTATATTGGTTGTTGGAAAAAAAGCAAAATTTTGCAACAAACCTTTTATATTCTCCTAGTTTTTAATGTATCGGATTATTTTTTGTTCCATTAATTTGACATGTTTGTTATTTTTTTGATTTATTCTAAGATTAATTTTGAAACGTAATGTCATGAGAGCAAAGACTTCGTCAACTCATGACATGTATGATTAACTTTACTTTAGCTTTAGTGTTTGGTGGAGCAACTTTTATCAGGTGGGGAAGAAGAGATTGTGAAGATACAGCTTCCGGAACAACATTAGTCTACAGTGGTAAAGTTTTACAAATAACTTTTTTCACATAACACACAACCTTATTGATTCAAAAAAAATTGTTTGAGTCAAATTTGTTTCACACCATAGTCAGTAACGTTGTCCTTGTTTTCACACTTTTGAATTTTGAATTGCAGGATTAGGAGCTGCTAATGATGTTGCTAACACTGGCGGAGGGGCGAATTTTCTATGTCTTGACTCCAATGTTTCATATTCTTACCGATACAGCAATAATTTTCAAAGTAACTTATACATGTATTTTATTTCGATTTGACTTACTTAACACTAGCTTTACGGGAAATTTTTTATACCTAGTTTTACGGAGGGGTCGTTTTCGACCCCGATCTTGTTTTGCTTATTCTGGTTTTCTTGCATTAGTTTCTGAACTACTAGTCTGCTGTATTGCAATGATTACGCATAACAAAATGATTTTACTTTTAAAAAGTACGTTTTGTACAAAATATAAAAGCATTTAACTAGTCAGTTTTACGAAAGCTAAGCACTTTACGTAAGTTACTCTAAAATTATCTTGTGAACATTTTCCACAAGTAGGTTTTTGAAATAAAATACAAGTTCAGACTGTCTTGTCGCAGCATACACCATGACACTTCCTCCACTTCCTCACTCCTTCATCGTCTCCTCTGAGCTGCCTATTGCTGTTGTTCAGACAAGGTTTTGACTTGCCCAGCAGGTTTTCTACAAGCATTAGTATGAACTGCCGGCGTGTTATGCGATTGCTTGTTACTCTTTTATACAATACGTAGGAGTTGATAGCAGCAATGTCCAAGATGTTTCCCCAGACAGCTACCGGCCATCTTCGACTCGCTGACCTTGTAGTGCATGAGCATGCCATTTGATCAAAGCAATCAACTCCTACTTTGTTCGCGTTATAAAATAAAATCAATTCCGGCTTTTTCTTTTTATTACTTGTATCAACATCTTTCGAGTCCTGCATGCTGAAAAGCAAGCAAATTGACTTTTTCTCTTTTGCTTAATATTTCACAAATAAGAAGTTTGAGGGATCATGCCAATAAAATTTAGTTGAGTATGTAGCTTTAATTTCTGATGCAGTCATTTTTTTGCACAACTCGTGTTGATTTTTTCGCATTGTTCCAACAATAGATAGTTTGTCTCTCGTAAGTTTTTCGGCAACGGGTAATGAGGTAAAAAAAGTTGTCACATGTTATGTTGTAACCCTTTCTTTTGATATGTTTGCAAAGATTGACAACCACGGATACAGCAAGAGGAGCACCAAAGCGCTGCTCTTTTTCTTGAGCTCCAAGATAAACATCAATGTTTGAGACATACTTTGTTTCCACGTCAGTGAGGACCCAAAACTTCTCACCATATTTATCGGGCTTATTTGGCGTAGAAGTCACAAAAGAACAGCGCGACTTCAAAGGAATCAGTTGTTCATCCACAGTTAGCGAAAATGTACGCGTATACTTCTTTTGACATTGATTAGTAAAATTTTCAAATCCTTGTCTAATCGGTGCAAACTTGTCAGCGCCGGGTCCATTTCTGACTCTATTTGGTTTGTCATCAAACCTCAGGTATTTCAAGATTTTTAGAAAATAATCTCTGTTCATATTTTCATAAAAGATAGGAATGCCATATCTTTTTGCTCCTGAAGAAAGATACGGGATGATCTTTACCATAGATCCCTCTCGCATACTGGAGTTCAATAAACGTTTCTAATTTGGCTAGGCTCACAGTAAATTGTTCATCGCTTCTTCGTTGAGCTTCTTCATTTGTGTGTCTGCCGATCATACGCAAAATATGTTCAGAAATGAAATGTTTCCACACATCGTACGGGCTTCTTGATGAAGCTACATCACGAGGAACCCCTGGTTTTGCTGTAAACACGTTATGAACTCCAGCAGGCTCACTACTTACTGGATCGGAGCATTTCCGCGCAGTGCCATCTCTGTCCAACAAGCACTCAGAAGTGCCTGCACAGAAGATGTAGGCTGGGGGTTTAAATTATCATCACTTTCACCTTTACTGGAATCTGAATTAATGTCTATGTTTGCTGGTAATACCACTTCTTCGTCTCCAACAGCACCAGAATAAATCTCTTCTTCATCTGACAGCTCCTCATCTGTATCCCATGATAAGATTGTGTCTGCAATTTTGTTAGCATTCATATCTATTATAAGGATTGCTTTAGACTGTAGGATAAACAAATTCTGCGAAAGAAACAATTTCATTGACTCTAAAGTTATACAAATGACCTAACAAATGATCACAAAACAGCTTTTGTTTACTCTAGTACGCTGTAGGCTATTTGTGTACTGTGTTTCATAAATAAAACCATCCTAGCTAAGGCAAAAACTTTGTTATTATTGGCTAACGCAAATACCTTCTTGCTAGTGGTACTCACCTCATACCAACTACTGTAATGAATTGGTATCTAATACAAAAAAAATATTATAAAATCCTGTCAACCAGCAGTATTTACAATTTTCTTTTGATTGTTGTCATTTGTTTCCTTATCAACAAAATAAACTAATGTTACAATTGCAGCTGATATGATGCACTACAAACAGAGCTTTGTCTCTAAAAAGATTTTTTCTAAATGGACTTACAGAGTTAGAATACCAGTACCTGTTTTTCATTCTCATAAGTATTTACTTAGAAGGTTCTTTTAACGTTGTTGTCATATTTTGCTGTTGTCATACATCACATTGTTGTTGTCACAGACCAGCTATTGTTTGCCACTGCTAACAAGATGTTTTGCAATACAGCTATGTCTTCAATAATGCCTGGTCCCCGCTAAAACTAATTATATATATGAAAGGGGTCGAAAACGACCCCTCCGTAAAACTAGGGGTAGCTTTTTTCCAGACGCAAAAACTCAAGTAGTAAGCAATTTTTTAAAAGTTTCAAAACCTGGAATGTAATCTAGAGTAAATTTTAAGAAAAGTCAAAGCAGTTCATTGACATTTGGTCACACATTTAGGAGATATAAAACAAATAAACAACATCCAGGGTCGAAAACGACCCCTCCGTAAAGCTAGTGTTAAATTGATTGTCCACTTATAGGCCTAAACAATTTTAATTTGGTTGATTTTCATAAAAAAAAAAATTTTTTTTAAAACCTTTAAGAAAACCATAAGTTATTAAAATGTTTTAAACCAATCTTTTTTTTTTAAAAAAGCACATTTTGAGTAAAAAATGTTTTATAAAACTTTTTTTGATATTCTTAGGACTACTAATAAATGATGTTAAAAAATTTGAAATACTTCTAAGCAAGGTTAGCAATGGTGCTTATTTTGAAGTTAAGTGCTTATTTTTTGTTAAGATTGTTTTAGCTTTTAATAAGATTTCTAAGAAAACGTGCTTTTTATATTGCAACGGTAATAAATAACCAAAAAAGACGTCTTCACACAAAATTGAAGTTTTGGTAAATATCTACAAATGAAGATTTTTTCTTTGGTTTTTACTTGACCTTTCAGCTCTCAAATTTTTATGCTTCCTCACTTAAGCCGTGTTCTAGGCCAATTCTGATGGTATATCTGCTTATGACGAAGCTTTTTGACATATTAGACTACTTTGCTCGCTAATAAAAATTTGTTTTTCTTTAATTAAATAATTGCAGCGGAAATGCGCAATGCTTTGCGTCTTGCCATGTTTTTTGCCGCACCCAGTAAATAAATTTCCACTTTTTTTACAATCATTCTTGTGTTAAAAAATCGCCAACTACTGCTTCAAAACAATTTGCAAAATTTTCAAATAAAAACACTGTCGTGTTATGTTTTAGCCTAAACAACAATAAAGAATAAGAATGATTTTAGTTTATAATCCAGAAATTAAAAATTTATAATATCTATCAAACTAAGAAAATCATAATATTTTGAGATAAGTTTACAACAGTACAGATTTAGTCAAAAAATTTTTTTATGTTTTTATTAGGTTCTTCACGCATTTATGGAATTGAGTATTACGAATCATCAAGCCTTCGAAGTTTCTTCGATTACTCACTTATTGAAAGCAGAAACTTTTACCGATACAACGTTCCTTGTTCAGTTTGTATGTCACAAGGAAGAGCCAATCAGGTAACATCAGTTTGTTTACTGAAAGACTTATGCCCTTGCGTGAAAACCCGATATAAAAAAATAAGCAGTTTCTAGAGATGTATGAACTTTCTGTCGATGGTTCACAGGTTGATTTGATTTAGTGTTAATTTCACAAATGCTATGATGAAGAGATGAAATCAGACAAATTTATATAGTTTTAAGTCGATTTTTTTTTACAGTCTTGCGAAAACATTGTTTTATCAAACTAATTGAAATTATTTAAAATGCCTGTGAACCCGTTTTCGGCAATTGTTTTAATAGTAGTATCGTTTTTAACAGTTAATGCAATTGACGTGGTTTCGTTTGGATTCTCACCCTTGTTCTACTTTTGGGCCGTAAACAGAGTATTTTACATTCAGTTGTTTTATTTTAACAAGCAGCTCTATATTTTCATCAAAAATCACTTGATAAACAACAAAAAGCAAACCTACTTAATCAGAAACATTATAATTGTCGTTATCACGGAATGCAGGTTGGATTAATCAAATAGAGATTTTTTTTAACATATACGGCGCTGACGTGGTCCTGCAAGCAAATGAAGAAAAATTCACAACATAACTATTTTTCTTAAATATTAGCAAATAAAAAACTTTGGCCTACAGATTTTCACAAAAAGTATTTGATTTTTGTTATAAACCAAATTTTTTTCACACAACGTGCAATATCAATACAATAGTTTGATAAATAGTAAAAAATTTTCAGCTGTCAAAAATAAATCTGTGTTCCGGCAAAATAAGCCAGTTACACAAAATTTTATCTAAAAATAGGTTTTTGTGTACAAGCTAAAAATGTAAAAATACAAAAAAATATTTACTGTAGTTTTTCTTGAACAATAAAAATTGTTTTTTTGTTTATAGCTGATGATACCTGGCCAAGATGCTTGCCCTGGAAATTGGAAAAAAGAATACACCGGATACATTATGGGACCTTCTTACACTCAAAAACATTCGGGCCAGTATATATGCGTTGATTAAAAACCTCAAATTGTTCACGGATCCGACGGAGCACAAAACGGGGAACGTTTGTATCTGGTAGAGACCGAGTGTCCTTCACTTCAGTGTGGTCCGTATGTTAACGGCAGAGAATTGAGATGTGTCGTTTGTACAATATAAATATTCAGTAAAGACTCATTGATACCCAAAGTGTACTGCATAAAAATGAAAATATGTTAATAAAATTGTAATATTCAAATAACAACTTGTGTACTAGTGGAAAGTGCTTGTAAAAAAGTTTCAATTTATTAAAGCAAAATGAATAGTAATCTTTGATTTTCGATTATAACAAATTTGTTACTTAAATCCCTACTTAACATAAAGAAAAATGTTTCAGGTATAGAAAAATATGATTTTTTGAAATGGGTACAGCCAAATTTGACAGAATGTTTAGTAAAGAAATATATTATTCCCAACATGGCTCTCAATATATATAAAATACTTTGTGATATGTACCAAAGCCTAACTTATTTAACACTCGCTAACTTGGTTAAATTATAACAAATTAATCTCATTAATGTTTAAAATTACGATAATTACGCAATTGATCACAACTAAAATAAAAAAAAGCAATGCAGATTGCAATAATTGTTTAAAAAGTGTCAGCTTGTGCATTTGAATAAGGCGATAGTTGAGTGACAAGCACGTATAGCTCGGCAAGCATAGATGTAGTTGAAATCCATGTAGTTGAAATTCATAGAGTAGCTGTAGTTGAAATCCATAAAATATCGGAACTTGAAAAAGCAAAAAAAAATGTTATCAACACCTCCAAGATTCGAGCGCTTGCAATCATAAAACATACAAGCTTCGAAAAAAGGTTGAGCACATTTGCTTTAGGACAGACATTGAACTTTTTTGATTTATTGCTTTTGTGTTGCTAGTTTTTTCAATCGTATTTTCTTTGAAAAAAACGGAACTTCAGAATCGTGTAAGCCTACAAGCCTTTTATTCATTTGAAAGAGATGATTTGATAATCTGTATACAGCTGCCTGGAAGAAATTATCTGCATCATTATTTTTATCGTACTAACTTATACGTCTGCTGTTGATTTTCTCCAAGTGCGCAAATGATGTTTAGGTTCAAGTAAATGCCAAAAACGTGTGAGAGTTAATTCTAGGCGGCTGGTCAATTTCCAAATCTTATTTCCATTAATGTTAATCCAATCCGTTAAACATTTTTAAATATCTCTGACCCAAATGAGGATCTGAAATGTTTTTGAAATCAAAAAGAAAGACACACAGCTTGCAAGTAAATTGTCATATCTAAAAATAATAGTCTTTAAACGCTATCAAGCTGATTTTTTGACTGCAGCATAAATAAAAAAACGCGTAAAAAACGCTTGCGAGTTTTCTTGCTCTTCCATAAAGTTTAAAAATCAAAGAGCAAATCTAGCATCTTTCGCCAGAGTTTACATTTTTGTTTTTCATGCTGATAAACAAAAGGAAGTTAAATAAAGCTTGATTAAGTTAAAAAGCTACAATGAAATTTTGCAGCAGAGATTAAATTTGTACTGTTTTAAATGTTAAATTTAAACTGTTTCAAACATCTCTGTCAACACAAAAGTAACTCAGACAAAAAAATAACTATGAAAGGAGATAGAAATTTTACAACAATGAGTTGTAGCAACTTAAATCTTAATGGGTTGTAACAACTAGTAATTTTTTTTCTTCGATATATTAGTTTTTTCCATTTATAACAGTTTGATGTGTGCCAAAAAGTTTTACTTCATATAAAAAAGAGTTATCGCTTACAAACATGTAAGCTGCTGCAAGACAATTGAGACTGCTGCAACACTAGTCCGCAGGCGGTTGAGCTTAACCCAAACTGTTCGGGGCAAGCTCATCCCAACAGGCCTGGCACTGGCCTTGGGTATAAAAAACACGGAGCCTGGAAGCATTCTGACAGTACTCCATGCTCCATTTATGGTTCGTCCACTCAAATGGACGGATGGCAACTTTGGCAAGGTTGTTTAAGAGATTCTGCGCAGCTAGCACAAACGGGCGTCTAGATCTTAGTCTATCTTGGCGAGCATCTGAGGCCCCACGTAAAAGACCATACAAGATATGGTCATGGTCCAGGGATCCACGGTAAGCCGAGGAGAATGTTGCGTTTATTTAGCGAAGCTCAGCTTTCTGGATACCTGAAAGTAAGGGTAAGTAGTCCATTGGAGTGGAATGCAGACATCCAGTGACTTTGGGCAAGGCGTCATTTAGGAGACTTTCTATGAGGCAATGAGGTAAAGAGAAAGGCAATGAGGTAAATAAGAAAAATCTGTTAATAAATTTGAAACAATTATAAATAATGACTTGGCTTGTTTTAATTGAATTCAGACAGTAATTCTTCCATCCCAACAAAAATTACTCGAGTTAACATAGTATTACATAACAAGGATTAGATCAGTTTTTGTAAACCTAACTGTCGTACTTATATTTTTTCTTAAAAAAAATTTAAACCAGTAAGTTCATTTCGACTTTTCCTAACTATAGATAGACATTATACACGATATTTTACTTAACATTTATATTCACGGTATTTCACGAGCAAGAGAATTTGATTTGGGAATCAAAACCAAGATTTTAAATTGTTTAAGTTTTTGCGTTTCGACAGAGTTGGAACTAAAAACACAAGCGACTTAAGTTTTTCGTTGCCTTTTACAAAAAACAAAATTGTTGCTAATTTGCACCACTAAATAATAAACTAATTTGTCCATTTAAAACAGTGGTTCCAAAGTGGGCGCCAGCGCCCCTTTAGGGGAATTTGTAAAAATAAAAGGAGCGCAGGCTACAAACTGGGCGATTGGGGGGCATTGAAGTGTAGCGATCGCCGCATTTTCACGCTTGTGTATATTTTTGTTCGTTTATTCATTTTTTTCTTTTTGGATAAAAAACGAGAGAGTCTTGCGTTGTAAAAAAACACATGTAGAATAGTTCTTGTACTGTTGGCTTTAAAAGTAAAAAAAATCTGTAAAAGTTTGTGAAATTTACATGTAGCTATATGTATATATGTATAAACCCAAACCGCTACATATTGGTGACCCCGAGTGTGGATCTTGGATTTCAAGAATTTAAAGTTTGAAGAACTCAAGTCCTCAACAATCTACCATAAAAGAAAAGGACTTACGTATATTGTAATAATGCTCATCTTAATATCACTTTATGTAATACTTATGCATATAGCAATTATATTTCTTGCATTTTATTATTTGTACGCAAAATATTTCCGGTTTCTAATAATCAAAATGAACTAGTGAAGACTTGCATAACACTAGTACAGTTCCACCATCTTGTTTTCAACGAACTAATAGCAACGATAGTGACGTCACAATGAATGATAGTTATCAAGTTATGTTAGAGAGGTTGTCTCAACTTAATAGAGATGTGTCTTTAAGTCTACCAGCGTTCTGGGAAAAAGAACCCATCGCTTGGTTTAAATGTGTGGATTTTTTTTTACTTCTCAGCGTATTTGTAAGCAAAGCGAAATGTTGGACCATGTGCTTAAACGTCTATCGCCTAAATATTTGGCGCCAATAAGTGATGTTATTACAGAGTGTTCGCAATCTATTAATCCTTACGACATTTTAAAGCGTGCTTTAATATTGCGGTATACCTTGTCTGAAGACGCGCAATTAGACAAACTACATAAAATCCAATTAGGTGAAATGTCCCCAATCGAATTTTTAGCAAAGCTTCTGGGTACTTTGGTAAGTTTTGATCACAATGAACCTACTTGCAAAAAGCTTATAAAAAAGGTTTTCTTTGAGGGTATGCCCGTAATGGTTCGTCAATTACTGTCGGCTTCTGGCGAAATAGACGTTGATTTACTAGCACAAAAAGCCACCGATATTTTATCTGTAAGCCCCGCCAATCCTCCCACAGATGATAAACCGCAATACAGGGTCAATGAGCATTTTGATAAGCAGTTGGGAAATATGTCGGACGCCGTAGATGAATTAAATCAAAAGCTTGAAAAGTTTACCTCTGACCAGCGTAATAAAGGTTCCGCACCTACATCAACCATTTCTACGAATGAATTATGTTTTTACCACAACTGTTATGGCAATCAAACTCATATATGCATATCCCGTTGTTCTTGGCATGCAAATGTCGCAATGTCTCATTCTCAAAATAATCATTTAAACTGATACGGAAATAATGAATGCCCCACTCTTACATCGCAACTACTGTACATAAAATGTTCCATTACTGTTGTGATATTGTGCAATCGATGACGTAGTGTTTTTCTTAAACGCTTCTAATCTTAATCAGCGCCTTCTGCTCGATCAATTATTGGACACGCGTATCTCCAAGCATAATTGTAACCAGTTAAATCTGCGCCTCTATTTCGGTTCATCAGTCAGTTCAAAGTTATCAAGCTACTACAGCAAACGAACTAAAAGCATTCTATTTCATTACGGTTGTTTTTGGCTAAGTACTTTTTTGTGAATATTTATTATTGTTTTTTAATAAACCTGTGTATTCGTGCAAAGATACAACAGGCAAAAGTGGCGACGAGGATTCAAGGAACTCAACTGCGTCAAAAGAAAAAAGAAAATTTGTTGACTTTGCATTAACAGCTTGAATTGTCGACAATGAGTGAAATTTCCGAACTAATTTTGTTGTTAAATAAGCAACACCAAGAGCAAATGGCAGTTTTACGCGGCGAGCATCAAGAGCAAATGACAATGCTTCAAGAGCAGCTAAAAATTCTACAAAGCAGCTTGAACAACCCGCGAGAAAATTTTCCAACACCGATGGCAAGTTTTCAACCATTCGATTCCACATCTGAGTTATGGACTGATTATTTGGCAAGGTTCCGAACATTCGTCACTGCTAACTCTATTCCCGACAACAAGCAAGCACAAATTTTTCTTACCAACCAATCTAACTCCGTTTACAAAATGCTTAGCAACTTAGCGGCTCAGCAACAACCTGTCAAAAGCATACATGAGCTAACAATGAATGATATTCAGACGTTTATGGCAGAGCAGTTTGACC
The DNA here is from genome assembly GCA_963680785.1 of Diplosoma virens. Lineage (NCBI taxonomy): Eukaryota > Metazoa > Chordata > Ascidiacea > Aplousobranchia > Didemnidae > Diplosoma > Diplosoma virens. Next base: position 27,123,700 of record OY796889.1, read on the forward strand.
CAAAACGATTTGTTGTCAGAGAACGTTTCAAGTTTTGGTCTGACATGAAACGCAAACCTGGCGAAACTATTCCTGAACTGGCAAGCAGAATACGATAAGATGTAGCTACGTGTGATTTTCAATCCATTAAAGATCCTTTAGATGAAGCCTTGCGAACTAAATTCATCTGTTCAGTCGATAACGAAGCAGTTTTGAAGACACTCTTCAAACTCAAGGACGATGAACTGAAGTTAAGCAAATAACCATAGTTTCGAAAAAATTTGGACAAGAACCCGTTTAAAATTAGAAACAATTTCTTAAACAAAAGCTAAAACAGTCTAGATTGTATGGGTTGTAAAGAAGAACTGTTATTATGACGCAAAGTTCAACAGTGGACTTGAGAAATAGCTTTATTGTAGATAACAAAAAACAAAAATAATAAACATTATTTTTTTTGTTCGTTTTTGAAGTTTGTCAAACAAAACTGTCGAATCTAAGCATTTTTAGGACCGCAAACCAAGAAAGTTTGACACTCCATAGTTATAAAGTGTCTTCTTTTTACAAAGAAACAGTGTGCAGCCAAAACAAGTTTCTACGTCTAAAACAAATGAACAACATCCTCCGCCTGTCACCCGACGATTATCAAGAACTAGAGTCTATCCCCAATCGGTGAAAGTGTTGAAAATAGGAAATAACATCTCTTATAACAAACTTTAAAACAAAAATAGAAAAAAAAATCCATACGGTTCACCATTTATAAGTTTTGCTCTGAGGTGATTGCTCTATTTCACTAAAATGAGTTCTTTTGAAGAAAGATTAAACTCCTTCGGAGATCGTTTCAATGAAACTTTAAAAAGAAGACTCGTAAGGGCTGGTTTTTCACACTGTTCGGGGACCGGTTTCCCCGATGTAGTTATTTGCGACGTCTGCTTGTTGAAATTGGTCAATCTTGATGAGGAGATGGATTTTGCACCAGCACATGCGCAGTAAGTTTGTTATTCATTAAGAAATGTATACAACAATTTGTGAATCTTGAAAAGTTTCTTGTGGAGCAATTCGAGATAAAGCTCATTCTATTTTAATTGGTTGTAAGTTGATACAAGTGAATTTGAAAATAACTTCTTAACGTTCACGCTGGCAATAGAGTAAAGGAAACTGAAGTATTACACGTCATTGAGGTTTTCTAATAATATCCAATTTTCTTCAATATTTGCACAACAAACAATCTAAATTTTTTTTTTCAGTGATGACAAAACAATCTTTAATTATTTGTAAAATCGAATGTCGCGCATGTGTTTTTGATAATGCAGTTAAAATGTTTGTGAAAAAGTATACTTAATATATTTAATTATTGTAAAATAAACATATAAAAAAGAATACATTTTTGTTTAATCTCGTTGATGTGGTTTTAAAATAGAAATATTTAGAGTTTGTATGTTTTGTCACGTCGTCAAAGGTGTCGAGGGCACGGAAATACACAAAACTTGTATATTATTAAATGAATAAAAACACTTTTTAAACATTTCAGTTTACGACCAACGTGTGTGCTCGTGGAGCAATTGGGGGTGAGCGAGGCGGCGTGGGATCGGGTTGATTTTCAGTCACCCGATCAATTGATTTTCGAAGACGTTTGTTGGAGAGTTGAAGCAGGCAATACTTTGTCGAATATCTATTTCTCACCCCCCAACACTCCACCAATTACTCACCTTCAGTTTCAAACTCCAAACCTCTCTTCTCCATCACCTCCTCAGTTTCAAACTCCAAACCTCGCAATTTGTTGTGTTTGTTTGGAGGCGCTGAGGGAGGTAGTTGTGTTCCCTTGTTTGCACTTGGCGACTTGCCGTCGGTGTCACGACCGACTAGAGCGCCGTTGTTGCATTTGCAGGGGTGTTGTTTTAGATTTTTTGTGTGTTGTGTTTGCATAATAAATAGTTTTGATAAATTTTGTTGGTTATTTCAGTGAAGGCTAATGAGACTTAAATATAGAGTTTTGATTTTTATGTTTATAGTTTAACAAAAATTGGTAAAAATAAAAACAATAAAATCAGTAAAAATCTTTTACGCTTTGTCCAAAAACACTTCAACAAGGTGTGTCTAAGTCCAACGACAGTCTTCGTTGAAAAATTTTTTGTTGCAAACGGTTGTTTTATGTGAAATGTACTTAAAAAATTCTAATCTTTTTTTTTTCTTCGCTAGCTAAAGACGTTTTTCAAACTAAATCGTTGTTAACGGGCAGGTGATGTTAAGTATTAGCGTGTAAACACTTGAAGCAATATTTCGGTAAACTACGGTATTTTAAACCTATAAAGACATTCTTTTTGAAAAATATTTAGTCAAAAATTGTGTGAAAGTCGAATATTTACCGTTATCTAACAATTTTGGTAACTCAGTTTGTTCACCCCTTGATCGACAAAATTACAATTAAGAAAACAATGGTCACAACCATTTTGAAGTTAAAGCGTTGCTATGCATTGAAAAAATAGCAAAATGTAAAATAAAACAGAATTTTCTAGGATTTTGTTCTAAAAATTAACAAACTTCTGCAACACTAGGAAGAAAGGTCGGCCTTTCAAAAAGTTCAATTTTTTACGTAAAAGGAATCTAGTGTTTCCATACTAAAACCTTTACAATGTAAGGCTCTAGAATTTTTAAATAGTAACAATTAGGCTTAAAGTTTTTATACAATTTTTTTAACACCTAACCACAAAACCCCCGTGTGAAAACTGTATAAAATTATATTCATGGATCATATTGTTAATATCAATTAATGAAGCTTTTGGTTAAAACGTTTATTTGGAGAAAGAAAAACTAAAGTATTTTGGTTTAACTAATGTCAAGCGGTCTTTTTCTAAAAATTGATGTTTCAAAGATTTATTAAGCTGGTAAAAATAAAAAATTTGGTTTAACTTGAATCGTTAAGTCTGAAAGAAGTCTTACGCTTTATTGGATATTTTACATTTTCGATTTTTAAGAAAATTGTTAAAAAGTTTTTCTATATTACTTTAAAACCTTGGTGTAGAAAACGGAAAATGAAACTAAAAAGTCTAATTTTTAATATCCTTAGGTGGTTTCTTTTACAAGATCATTGTCCAAACTTTTTTCTCAGAGATTAGCAACGTTCAAGATAAAACGCTAAATTTGTTGGTTTCTTACTTTATTTGTGTTTGTTACCCCAAACAAAACCGTGTCCTGAAAGCAAAATTTTTAGCTATTCTGTTTTTTCAAAAGTTTATTTTTAACTTTCGAGTTAGTCAATAAGTTAATTAAATAATTTCAGATTGGTTTGTTTTCATTTAGACATAAGAACTAACTACGATAGGACTTGATAGAATAAATTTTATTATATTTTCAAAAAACGACTGTTCTTGGAATTGGTCTTCCTTACGTTGGTCTTCTTTGACTTTAAATTTCATATTAATTTTAAAAAATTCAGTTGGTAAAATGTATAAAATAATCAACTTTACGATGAATTTTGTTAGTAAACCTGAAAAAATGTAAAACTTTTTAGTACAAAAGGTTGTATTTGATTGGGGATCGAACTAAGTTTAAGTCGGTGTTTTAAAATCAAATCTTTTGGGTCAAGCTTGTAATAAAATTTCTTTTTACAGACAGTTGTTAAAAACTATAAAATTCTTTGCTTACTTTATTTTTACACTGGAAATTAAGGTAACTAGATTTTCAAACTCCAATCATGAATACGTCATAGTTTTAACAGGAAACGTGATACGGTATTGTTGTATCTTTGCACGAATACACAGGTTTATAAAAAAACAATAGTTAAAATTCACAAAAGTACTTAGCCAAAAAACAACCGTATTGAAAATAGAATGCTTTAGTTCGTTTGCTGTAGTAGCTTGATAGATTTGAACTGACTGCTAAACCAAAATAAAGGCGCATTTTTAAGTAGTAACAACTATGCCTGGAGACGCGCGTGTCCAATAATTGTTCGAGCAGAAGGCGCTGATTACGATTAGAGCGTTTAAGAAAAACACTACGTCATCTTGCACAATATCACAACACCTCCCCAAATAAACTACGACAAAAAAATATATATATACATTTTAGCAACAATATTTTTTTGGAGGTCTCTTTGTTCTCGCTGATCGTCGTAGATTGTGTCGCCCGTACTCGTCTCCGGTTGGTAGTCTCGGATTGTTGCGTTGGTTCATCGAAGAAGAACTAGATGCGTGGTCAGTCCCGGCTGGAAGTGTTTCTGTAGACAAAACGCTCGTTGGGATTTCACAGGGATCATCATCTTGATCCGAACCGTATCGAGGTCGAAGTTGATCAAGATGTCTTCTCCAAGTTGGTCCTCGAGGAATGACTCGTACATTGACGCTTCGTGTACCATGGACTTTCGTAACTATCGCAGGCACCCATCGTGGGTCACGATCTCTTCTAGGGCCGAAGTACAGTGCGTAACAAGGGTCTCCTAGTGAGTAATGATGTTCGACTTTCGAAACCACTTCCGAGTCTTCAGCATTTGAATGCTTGCTCGCTTGTCTTGACTGTCTTCCTTGTAGGAGATGCGGAATGGATGGAACCAAAGTGTCAATTTTGGTGCGAATTCTTCTTCCATTCAACAATTCGCTTGGTGACAGTCCCGATGCAAAAGGAATCCTTCTATACTGCATTAAAAATTCTTGCAAAGCTTCCTTTGGAGGTAACGAGGATTTTCTCAATGCCTGTTTGAACGATTGTATCAAACGCTCGGCAGCACCGTTTGTTGCTGGATGATAAGGTGCTCCGGTGAGATGTACAATGCCTCGTTGTTTGCACCAAGCTTGGAACTCTTGAGACATGAATGTTGTAGCATTATCGGTCACCAACGTGTGGGGATATCCGAAATGAGCAAATTCTTGTTCAAGTATAGCAGTAGTACTTTTCGAAGACGTTGAGGTTGTTGGATGAATGCAAGGATATTTTGAATAAGCGTCTACAAGGACTAACCAGTTTCTTCCCAGAAAGTTGATCGCATGGTCCAAGTGGAGTCTTGACCATGGTTTTTCTGGCATCATCCACGGATGGATTGAAGGTTTATCCGGCTTATTTTGAAATTGGCCACAGGAAGTGCATTTGCGACATAAATCCTCAATGTCAAAGTCAATTCTTGGCCAATAGACAGTTGACCTGGCAAGTTGTTTCATCCGTTGCATGCCGAAATGTCCAAGGTGTAATAATTTAAGAATATGATTACGTAGGGTTGAAGGAATTATTACCCGTAAGCCGTAAAAAACGCAACCATTCTCTGTTGACAACGAATTTTCCAACTTTTTGAAGTCTTTAAGCTCTTCCGAAAATGCATGCGGCCATCCTTCCTTCACAAATCGCATTACTTGGGCAAGAATTGGATCCTTGGCAGTCTCTCTGACCACAAGCAATGGATTGTCAGGATTGATTTGACGACTGATTGTTCGAACTAAACAAACGCTATCGACATCATCTTCCATCTCCTCCCCATCAAAACTTGTGTCATTTGAAAATGGCAAGCGACTAAGAGCATCGGCATTGCCATGGTCCTTGCTTCTACGGTATTCCACCGTGTAGTCATATTGATGGACTAGTAATGCCCATCGTGCAAGTCGATTCGCGGCCATTGCAGGAGTACCTTTATCAGGGGCAAACAAGGTCACTAAAGGTTTGTGATCGGTAACCACAATGAACTTACGACCGTAGAGAAACTGATGAAATTTCTTCAAAGCGTACACTAAGGATAGTGCTTCTTTCTGTATTTGGCTGTAGCGTCTTTGTGTTGCCGATAGAATTTTAGAAATATTGAGAATCGGACGCTCGCTTCCGTCTGCAAAGCGATGAAATAATACCGCTCCAATTCCGCATTCTGAGGCGTCACAAGATAAACCCAACGGAAGAGATGGGTCATAGTGCGCAAGTACAGTCTCTGTGCATAGTAATTGTTTGATTTCTTTGAAAGATGTCGATTCTTCTTCACCCCACTTCCACTGTTGTCCTTTGCGTGTAAGCTTGTACAACGGCTCGGTGATTTCCGAAAAATATGGAGGTAAGAATTTAGAATAAAATTGCACAGATGCTAAAAAAGATTTTAACGTAGAAATGTTCTTGGGTGTAGGCATTTCTAGTATGGCATCAACTTTGGACCCTTTTGCAATTCCTCGACTTGATAAAGTGTGACCCAGGTAATCAATTGATACTTGGGCGAAAACACATTTCTCACGGTTGCAGCGAAGACCTTTTTCTTCTAGTCTTTTGAACAAAGCTCGCAGGTTCATCAAATGATCTTTTGCGTTGTCACCACTTACCAAAATATCATCGAAATACACGGCAACTCCTCGCAAATTTTGCGTTAACTGTTCCATGATTTCTTGGAAATACCCTGGTGCGGATTTAATTCCGAAAGGAAGTCTTTTCTGCAGTAAAACTCCTTTGTGAGTGCTGAGAGCCAGCTTCTTCTGGCTGTCAGGAGAAAGACAGATTTGATTATATGCATTAGCTAGATCAATCTTACTAAAGCAGTAACCACGTCCTAGCTTGCGCATTAGATCTTCTGGGAGAGGGATTGGTTGACGATGGTCTTCCAGTTGCGAGTTTACAGTCACCGAATAATCTCCACAAACTCGGATGCTTGCTTTTGCTTGACCTGGCAAAGGAGACTTTCGAATAGGAACCACGGGGGTGCCGTACGAGTTAAAATCTGTAAGCTCCCATACACCTCTCTTAATTCCTGCTTCGTATGCTTCGTTTAAATCTTGTAGGATTGAGAACGGAACAGGTCTTGGCTTCTTGAAAATAGGTTTAGCTTCAGGTTTAAACCGTATGTCCAGTGAAAAATCTTTTAGACAACCCAATGTAGATTCAAATAAAGTAGGAAACTCTCCACATAATTGAATACATGCCGCATCTAAGGAGTTTTCTGAACCAGTTGTAGTGACGTGCTCTATCGTTGCAGTAGATTCAGCACAACTTAGGTTTTCTCTGAAGTGATCAGTTAAGTTGGTGAGTTTCAACTTCATCATCGCCAGACGACCTAGTAAATTTAGATTGGGCACCTTAGTGACAATTACAGGAAAGGTCACGTCAGATGATTTTCCATCAATACTTGCAGTTGATTGGAATTGTCCCACGACGGGTAGCGGGCTACCTTCAGCAACTTGATATTGAACTGTTACAGGTTGTAGAGTGGGTTTACCCAGCGTTTGCCACGTCGCTTCACAGCAAAATGTGTCACTGGCTCCGCTATCAATTTCAAACTTAATTCTGTGGTCATTAAGTCTAATCGTTTGATAGATGGGTGAAACAGAACATTGGACTTTGTGCACCAATTGTTTCATCTGTTGTTTCACAAGCTTATTATCTCTTAGTCGAGACATGCATACAGATTGCAGATGACCTGTTTTCTTGCAGAAGCTGCAAATAGCTTTAATGTGAGGACAAGCTTTGCTGAAATGTCCAGAATTTCCACACCTGAAGCAGGCGGTTTTCTTTTCTTGCGTTTTGGAAGTTTTGGACTTTGCGTGATAAACTTTCTGCACCGACGTAGAAGGTTGACCGTGTACGGTTTCCTTTGCTACCTTGGCTGCTTCTTCCACTTCTTGAGCCACTCTGATGGCGTTGCTAAACTTCAGTTCATCGTCCTTGAGCTTGAAGAGTGTCTTCAAAACTGCTTCGTTGTCGACTGAACAGATAAATTTAGTTCGCAAGGCTTCATCTAAAGGATCTTTAATGGATTGAAAATCACATGTAGCTGCATCTTGTCGTATTCTGCTTGCCAGTTCAGGAATAGTTTCGCCAGGTTTGCGTTTCATGTCAGACCAGAACTTGAAACGTTCTCTGACAACAAATCGTTTTGGGTCAAACTGCTCTGCCATAAACGTCTGAATATCATTCATCGTTAGCTCATGTATGCTTTTGACAGGTTGTTGCTGAGCCGCTAAGTTGCTAAGCATTTTGTAAACGGAGTTAGATTGGTTGGTAAGAAAAATTTGTGCTTGCTTGTTGTCGGGAATAGAGTTAGCAGTGACGAATGTTCGGAACCTTGCCAAATAATCAGTCCATAACTCAGATGTGGAATCGAATGGTTGAAAACTTGCCATCGGTGTTGGAACATTTTCTCGCGGGTTGTTCAAGCTGCTTTGTAAAATTTTCAGCTGCTCTTGAAGCATTGTCATTTGCTCTTGGTGTTGCTTGTTCTGCTCGTCGCGTAAAACTGCCATTTGCTCTTGGTGTTGCTTATTTAACAACAAAATCAATTCAGAAATTTCACTCATTGTCGACAATTCAAGCTGTAATGCAAATTCAACAAATTTTCTTTTTTCTTTCTTGACGCAGTTGAGTTCCTGGAATCCTCGTCGCCACTTTTGCCTGTTGTATCTTTGCACGAATACACAGGTTTATAAAAAAACAATAGTTAAAATTCACAAAAGTACTTAGCCAAAAAACAACCGTATTGAAAATAGAATGCTTTAGTTCGTTTGCTGTAGTAGCTTGATAGATTTGAACTGACTGCTAAACCAAAATAAAGGCGCATTTTTAAGTAGTAACAACTATGCCTGGAGACGCGCGTGTCCAATAATTGTTCGAGCAGAAGGCGCTGATTACGATTAGAGCGTTTAAGAAAAACACTACGTCATCTTGCACAATATCACAACAGGTATAAACAGCAAGCTTCTGTGTAAGAGGAGACCTTGACACACGTTGTCAAGGTTACAGTAGTCTTCTTGTTATTAAAAGTTTATAAAAAGGACCAAAAGACGAAACGTAGTTAGAACTGAATTCATTTTTGAAACAATTAAAATGTTAACAATAGAAATTAAATTCATACAACATAAAAATAATAACTATGTTTGAATTCGGTTTACTAAATAATAAAAATGGCAAAAAGACGATTTTTTTATTATGAAACATCTGTTTATTGAACACGAATAACCTATCAACAGAAATTTTGTTTAAGACTTTTAACAATTACTTTAAAATTGACTATGAATAAAAACAAGCAATTTTTTTTAAATTTAACAAGGTTGTAACAAAAAATCAAGCTTGTCTAGAAATTTATTGTACCACTAAGAAGCTCTTTGCTTGTCTAGAAAAAAGTTAAATATAGGTAAAACAAAAAGCAGCTGCATAATATCTTACCATATTGTAACTTTCTTCACGATTTAGTTATTGTATGATGACAAACAGGAAAAGCTTTGACGGGTTTCTGTCCCATCAATTTATATAAATCCAGAAAGCAGCTGCATAATATCTTACCATATTGTAACTTTCTTCACGATTTAGTTATTGTATGATGACAAACAGGAAAAGCTTTGACGGGTTTCTGTCTCATCAATTTATATAAATCCAGAAGGCAGCTGCATAATATCTTACCATATTGTAACTTTCTTAACCTTTGCGCTTATTGCGCGCTTTAAGAAAACTTTTGACAATTAATTTAAAATCGAGTACGAATAAAAAACCAAGATTGTCACGAAAAACATCCAACTTGGGTATAACAAAAAAAAAATTGGAGATGAGTAACTAAAATTCAAGGTTGTCAAGAAAAAAATTAAGCAAAGGTATATCAAAATCAAGGTTGATTGAAAAAAATTGAAAAAAAAACCTTAAAACGGTAATCAAGGTTGTTCGGAGAAAAAGTTTTAAATTTGAACAAAGTTATAACAAAAATAGAATTTATCTAGAAAATAAGGTTGACCAAGAACAATTTTTGAAAAAATGATAATAAGTACAACAAAAATCAAGTTTGACTAGATAAAAATTCAACAAAGTTATAGTAACAAACACGGTTTTTTAGAGAAAAAAAAGTTTTAAAATTGAATAAAAATATCCGAAAACCAAACTTTTTTAGGGAGGACCACTGATTTTCTAAAGATTTATATTTCTATTATCTTGGTTGGGGATCAAACTCAGGACCATTGATTTCTAAAGATTTATATTTCTATTATCTTGGTGGGGAATCAAACTCAGAACCATCGATTTTCTAAGGATTAAACTTTCTATTATCTTGGTGGGGAATCAAACTCAGGACCACTGTTTTTCTTAGGATTAAACTTTTTGTTATCTTGGTTGGGGATCGAACTCAGGACCACTGTTTTTCTAAGGATTAAACTTTCTTTTATCTTGGTTGGGAATCAAACTTAGAACCATCGATTTTCTAGGGATTAAACTTTCTATTATCTTGGTGGGGAATCAAACTCAGGACAACTGTTTTTCTTAGGATTAAACTTTTTGTTATCTTGGTTGGGGATCGAACTCAGGACCACTGTTTTTCTAAGGATTAAACTTTCTATTATCTTGGTTGGGAATCAAACTTAGAACCATCGATTTTCTAAGGATTAAACTTTCTATTATCTTGGTTGGGGATCAAACTCAGGACCATCGATTTTCTAAGGATTAAACTTTCTATTATCTTGGTTGGGGATCGAACTCAGGACCACTGTTTTTCTAAGGATTAAACTTTCTATTATCTTGGTTGGGGATCGAATTCAAGACTACTGTTTTTCTAAGGATTAAACTTTCTATTATCTTGGTGGAGAATCGAACTCAGGACTACTACGTTTCCCAACCCACCTCCTCCTCTATGGCACCCCCAGTGGACAAAAACCCTCCTCCTCCTCCTCCTCTATGGCACCCCCAGTGGACAAAAACCCTCCTCTCTAGCGCCCCCAGTGTACAAACCCCCCTCCTCCTCTCTAGCGCCTCCAGTGGACAAAAACCTCCTCTCTGCTCTCTAGCGCCCTCTAACGAACACCAACCAAAATTCCTTTTCTATACTACTGATAACAACAGGGTCCTGGGTTTCGTATAGGCATCGTTAGCTGTGCATGGCTGGGCAATGAAATGATTATTTTGAAAATTCACGTGTTTGTTGAAAAGCTCTCTAATCGCTCCTAAACATTCGCCTTGTTTTGTAATCGTTTAAAAAACGTCGCAAATATAAATGACGCACAATTAATGTTGTTCAAACGTATGACTTCTTCCAGCCCCATTCTTAACCATTACGCGTCCGCAGTGCCTTTTTTGCCAGTCTATATAGATACAAAAAACCGCTATAAAATGGATTTTTTAACAATTAAGCAATACTTAATTAGTATTTCCCCATTAACTGTAAAAAGAAGCTGTTTAAATATTATATCATTGAAAAGATAATTTTTTCTTGAATAAAATGATATAAAATTTATTTTAATTTATTGAAAAACAAGTTTGCAATTAAAAAAATAAAATAACCCACTTTTCCTTGCAAAAAATCTTTTTTTCCCCCAATAATTACAACTAGCGGCAAGAAAATTATAATTTTTAAGTTACTACGTGTGCTAGAATCGTCCTCTGTCTGGTGAAATAAGTTTTTTTGGTGCTTACGTATTATCGGGAGGACCTTTAAAAAAACGACTCAAAAATTAAAGTAAATAGGGTTACTTATTATTAAAGTAAATTAGGGTTACTAACCCTAACCCTAACCCTAACCCTAACCCTAATCCTCAGTGCGCGGTAAATCAAAGATCTTCATACTAACCAATAAACCCTTAATACGTACTGTGAAAAAAAGGAAAAAGTAAAAATCAAAGGTCCTCCCGATAATACGTAAGGACCAAGTATTTTTACTAACACAAGGTCACCGTGCACATGGCACACCAATTCTTTAATATTTTTATTATTTATTTCCATATTATCCTCCTCACTCGGTAAAAAACTTCAGAGACACATAAATAGAGCAACTATCAAGTAATTATTGCGACCTGCTTCAGCAGATGCCAAGGTATTGCTGTCAGGTTCAAATTTAATATTTTGCTTTCTTAATCATTATTTAGAGATATTACGAAATCTAGAGCTGCTTGCTCAGACCGCCAAGCAAAGGAAAGTGCCGTAAAGTGTCTTTGTCAAGGACAAAACAATGTGAGTAGTTTTTGAACCGCTACCGTGTCGATCGCATTCGCCATCAAACAAAGTGCTTTTACCCAATCGGTGTTAACTTTTTATAATGAATACGAAATTACACGAGGGATGGGCAAAATTTTTCAAACACGAGCCGTATTCAATAAACTAATAAAGTTTGCAAGCAGCAAAAATTGGTAAAAATGTAATTAGATAAAGATTGAAATAAATTAGCTTGTTTAATTTAGAGGTTTGTCCAAATTTTTGTTCCAAAATCTTAATCATCTATAAAAAAAGTCTTCACTTAAAATTTGTCGTCATGCCGTTCGTTGCTGGGTTTTTAAAAGCTTTTTACTTGACAATTGAAATTCTGACTGCTCATCAAAGCGCAACAGTATATAAACGGACTTGCGCATTTGCTTGGGTATTATGACATCACAGAGGTTTTTTTGGAAATTTTAGTAAATAAAATCAAGCCGTGTACATTATTGGTTGGCATCTCAAGATGCCAGCGGACGTGCTTCGCTAAGCAGCTGTGACTGCCAGCGGACGCGTAAAGGCCCGTTTCCACTACGAGCGTGGAAAAAAGCATTCTTTGTTTCTTTTATTGATCTTCGATTGAAGCGAGCGGTTAAAATTGAAGCGAGCGCAAAAAAATCAATAAAACAAACAAAGAATGCTCACACATCAAATCATGATATCCCGTGGATAATTTATCAACTCAAAAGATCATGTTAAAATATTTTTGTCAGTGTATAATCAACAAAAACGAAATTAAGCTCTGGAATAACTAGATTCTTGCAAAAGCGACAAACTTGAGCTCAAGTATTTGTACTGAACAACAAACTTCAAAATTTTAATATTTTATGTCAAACCACATGTTGCATACGTTAAAAAAATTAAAAGCTTTACTTTAACTTTTATTAGTACGTCACTACGATAAGTTAGTTTTGGACATGACATTATACCACTTTCTATTGGGCTATGATCTGGGTAAACAACATAAATTTGTAAGCTCTATTCGAAGCTTCAAGATGAGTTTTTGCAGGGTATGTTTAAGTTCTGTTCTACAAAACCACTTGTTTATTAGTTTAAATATTTATATTGGTTGTTGGAAAAAAAGCAAAATTTTGCAACAAACTTTTTATATTCTCCTAGTTTTTAATGTATCGGATTATTTTTTGTTCCATTAATTTGACATGTTTGTTATTTTTTTGATTTATTCTAAGATTACTGTAATTTTGAAACGTAATGTCATGAGAGCAAAGACTTCGTCAACTCATGACATGTATGATTAACTTTACTTTAGCTTTAGTGTTTGGTGGAGCAACTTTTATCAGGTGGGGAAGAAGAGATTGTGAAGATACAGCTTCCGGAACAACATTAGTCTACAGTGGTAAAGTTTTACAAATAACTTTTTTCACATACCACACAACCTTATTGATTCAAACAAAATTGTTTGAGTCAAATTTGTTTCACACCATAGTCAGTAACGTTGTCCTTGTTTTCACACTTTTGAATTTTGAATTGCAGGATTAGGGACTGCTAATGATGTTGCTAACACTGGCGGAGGGTCGAATTTTCTATGTCTTGACGTCAATGTTTCATATTCGACCCAATACCCTCACCAATACAGCAATAATTTTCAAAGTAACATATACATGTATTTTATTTCGATTTGACTTACTTGAATTGATTGTCCACTTATAGGCCTAAACAATTTTAATTTGGTTGATTTTCATAAAAAAAAAATATAAATTTTTTAAAAACATTTAAGAAAAACATAAGTTATTAAAATGTTTCAAACCAATCTTTTTTTTTTAAAGCACATTTTGAGTAAAAAATGTTTCGTAAAACTTCTTTTGATATTCTTAGGACTACTAATAAATGATGTTAAAAAATTTGAAATACTTATAAGCAAGGTTAGCAATGGTGCTTATTTTGAAGTTAAGTGCTTATTTTTTGTTAAGATTGTTTTAGCTTTTAATAAGATTTCTAAGAAAACGTGCTTTTTATATTGCAACGGTAATAAAAACCAAAAAAGATGTCTTTACACGAAATTGAAGTTTTGGTAAATATCTACAAATGAAGAGTTTTTTTTGGTTTTTACTTGACATTTCAGCTCTCAAATTTTTATGCTTCCTCACTTAAGCCGTGTTCTAGGCCAATTCTCATGGTACATCTGCTTATGACGAAGCTTTTTGAGATATTAGACTACTTTGCTCGCTAATAAAAATTTGTTTTTCTTTAATTAAATAATTGCAGCGGAAATGCGCAATGCTTTGCGTCTTGCCATGTTTTGCACCCAGTAAATAAATTTATATGTTTTTTTACAATCATTCTTGTGTTAAAAAATCGCCAACTACTGCTTCAAAACAATTTGCAAAATTTTCAAATAAAAACACTGTCGTGTTATGTTTTAGCCTAAACAACAATAAAGAATAAGAATGATTTTGGTTCATAATCCAGAAATAAAAATCTAAAATATCTATCAAACTAAAAACATCACAATATTTTGAGATAAGTTTACAACAGTACAGGTTTAGTCAGAAACATTTTTTATATTTTTATTAGGTTCTTCACGCATTTATGGAATTGAGTATTACGAATCATCAAGCCTTCGAAGTTTCTTCGATTACTCACTTATTAAAAGCAGAAACTTTTACCAATACAACGTTCCTTGTTCAGTTTGTATGTCACAAGGAAGAGCCAATCAGGTAACATCAGTTTGTTTACTAAAAGACTCATGCCCTTGCGTAAAAACCCGATATAAAAAAATAAGCAGTTTCTAGAGATATATAAACTTTCTGTCGATGGTTCACAGGTTGATTTGATTTAGTGATAATTTCACAAATGCAATGATGAAGAGATGAAATCAAACAAATTTATATAGTTTTAAATCGATTTTTTTTTACAGTCTTGCGAAAACAATGTTTTATCAAACTAATTGAAATTATTTAAAATGCCTGTGAACCCGTTTTCGGCAATGGTTTTAATTGTAGCATCGTTTATAACAACTAATGCAATTCACGTGGTTTCGGTTGGATTCTCACCCTTGTTCTGCTTTTGTGCCGTAAACAGAGTATTTTACATACGGTTTTTTTCTTTTAATAAGCAGCTCTGTATTTTCATCAAAAATCACTTGATAAACAACAAAAAGCAAACCTAATAAATCAAAAACATTATCATTGTCATTGTACCGGAATGCAGGTTGGATTAATCAAATAGAGATTTTTTTTAACATATACGGCGCTGACGTAGTCCTGCAAGCAAATGAAGAAAAATTCATAACATAACTATTTTTCTTAAATATTAGCAAATAAAAAACTTAGGCCTCCAGATTTTCACAAAAAGTATTTGATTTTTGTTATAAACCAAATTTTTTTCACCCAACGTGCAATATCAATACAATAGTTTGATCTTCTTCTTCTCCTTTGGGCCTTTTCCTTTAGTCAGGGGTGGCCACAGCGTATCATCATTCTCCACATCTTTCTGTCTTCAACATCCGTCTCCTTCACATCAATTTCTGCCATATCTTGTTTCACTGCATCTAAAAATCTTCTCTATGGTCTCCCTCTTCTTCTCTTTCCCGGTAACTCCATTTCCATCATCTTTCTTCCTACATACTCTTGGTCTCTCCTCATGACATGTCCATACCACCTCAGCCTGCCCTCCCTCATCTTTATTCCTAACCGTTCTACCTTAACGGTACTCCTAATGTGCTCGTTTCTAATCTTGTCTTTTCTCGTCACTCCCATAGCAAACCTCAGCATTTTCATCTCTTCGACTTCCATCTCTTCTACTTGTTTCTTTGTGACTGCCACTGTCTCAAGTCCATACACCATTGCTGGTCTTACCACTGAACTGTACACTTTTCCTTTTACTCTAGCTGGTAACATCCCGTCGCAGATTACTCCCGATACTTTTCTCCATCCGTTCCATCCTGCCTGTACTCTCTTCTTTACCTCCCTCTCACAACCATCACTTTCTTGCACCGTTGATCCCAAATACTTAAATTCCTTTACTCTTGGCACTTTTGCATCCTCCATCTTTACTGTTTCGTCGTCATTTCCTCTATTTATGCAAAGATATTCGGTCTTTGACCTACTTACTTTCATTCCTCTTCTTTCCAATGCATACCTCCAGGATTCTAATCTCCGCTCCACTTCTTCCCTGGTCTCTTCGCAAATCACAATATCATCAGCAAATAGCATCTTCCATGGTGGTTCTCTCCTTACTTCATCCGTTAGCCTGTCCATTATCACTGCAAACAGGAATGGACTTAACGCTGATCCCTGGTGTAGTCCAACCTTGATCTTAAAAACTTTCTGTAGTTCCTACTGCACACCTCACCACTGTTTCGCTTCCCTCATACATATCCTGTACTAGTCGCACATACTTTTCCACTATTCCGGATTTTCTCATACAGTACCACAGCTCTTCCCGCGGAACCCTGTCGTAAGCCTTCTATAGGTCCACGAATACACAATGTAGCTCTCTTTGACCTTCCCTGTACTTTTCCATCAACATTCTTAGAGTAAACATGCATCGGTGGTTCCCTTTCCTGGCATAAATCCATATTGCTGTTTGCTGATCTCCACTCTATCTCTTAACCTTGTTTCAATAATTCTTTCCCATACCTTCATTGTGTGACTCATTAGCTTTATTCCTCTGTAGTTTCCACAGCACTGTGCGTCCCCTTTGTTTTTATAGATTGGAATAAGCACACTCTTTCTCCATTCTTCTGGCATCCGTTCAACCATTAATAGTCTGTTGAACAGTCTGGTCAAAAAGTCTATCCCCATCTCTCCCATGCACTTCCAAACTTTTACTGGCAACTCATCTGGCCCAGCTGCTTTACCTTTTTTATCCTTCTTAGTGCGTTTTTTACACAATTTACCTCTTCATTAACCACTTCTGCTTCCTCTATCCTAGGGTCTCTGTTATTTTCCTCGTTCATTAGTTTCTCAAAGTACTTCTTCCATCTCTTTAACACTGCTTCCGACTTTACCATTACATTACCATTTTCATCCTTTCTAACCCTAACGTGCTGTACATCTTTTCCTGCTCTGTCTCTCTGCCTAGCCAATCTGTACAACTCCTTTTCACCTTCTTTTGTTTCCAATCTGGTATACAAATTGTCATACGCACGTCCCTTTGCCATCGCAACTGCCTTCTTGCCTTACTCTTTTTTTCTTTGTATATCTTTTTAGTATTTTCATTTCTTATTTTGCTTCATGCTTTCTTTGCCTCTTTCTTTTCTTTTATTCTCTCCAAAAATTCCACACTCCACCACCATGTCTCCCTGTCTCCTTTTTGTTTCCCAAATGTCACTCCCAGTACAGTTTCAGCTGTTTTTCTTACCATTTTTGTTGATTTGTCCCACTCATTAGATAATCTATCCTTGCCTCCTAGAATCCTGGTCACCTCTTGTCTAAACGCTTCTTGATAGCTTGTCTCCTTCAGTTTCCACCATTGTATCTTTGGCTTTACTTTCTCTGCTTTTTTTTTCACCATAAGAACCATTTTGCATACCACCATACGGTGCTGCTTTGCGACACACTCATTCAATATTACCTTACAATCCACATTTCCTTCAAGTTCCTCCTTCTGCAGATCACATAATCTACTTGGGTACTTTTTTCTCCACTCTTATACGTCACCCTGTGTTCATCTTTCTTCTTAAAATAAGTATTGACAATCGCCAAATCCATCCTTTTCCCAAAATCCACAACCATTTACCCTTCCTTATTTGTTGTTCCAGCACAGTACCTCCCCATTATTTCTTTATCCCCTATGTTTCCTTCGCCCACATGTCCATTAAGATCTGCACCAAGAACTATCCTCTCTTTTTTTGATATACTTTCTATC
This sequence comes from Diplosoma virens, assembly GCA_963680785.1. Lineage (NCBI taxonomy): Eukaryota > Metazoa > Chordata > Ascidiacea > Aplousobranchia > Didemnidae > Diplosoma > Diplosoma virens. The sequence goes on from OY796889.1 coordinate 27,141,394, forward strand.
AACCCATCCAGGTCTTCCCAAAAATCATTTTTCTCCTCCATGCTATTGTTAACTTGTGGAGCATATACGCTTACTATATTTAGGATGGACCCTTTTACCTCCAGCTTCATGGGCCATTAGTCTGTCTGACACCCTATTCACCTCCAGGACACTTTCAGCCAGCTCCTCCCTCACAACTATCCCTATCCCATTTTTTTCTTCCATCAGCTCCGTTGTAGAATATTTTGCATCCACCACCAATGTTTCTTGCTTTATTACCTTTCCACTTTGTTTCCTGTAGACACAATATGTCTATATTCCTTCGCTCCATCATGTCTGCCAGCTCTCTTCCCCTTCCACTCATCGTTTCAATATTTAAAGTACCCACCCTTATGAGTGAGCGTCTTCCTTTCCACGCTTCTCGCTGCTTCTTCACTTGCTTTCCTCCTCTTTTTCTGCTCTTATTTTCACTATGTTTAGCAGTAGCATAATTTCCACAGGTGCCCTGCTGTGCGACACCTGAGGCGGTCATTGGTAACCCGGGCCTCGACCGATCCGGTATGGATTGATAATAATTACGCATTTGTCTATTTTGGAAAAAAAAGTTTTACGCCGGATGCCCTTCCTGCCGCAACCCTCCCCATTTATCCGGGCTTGGGACCGGCATCAAGAGACACAGAAATGTGCCTCTGATGACTGGGTTTGATAAATACAATAGTTCAGTGGTTTTCAACCTTTTTGGTGGAGCGAAACCCCAATAAAACATTCCAGAGGCTTGAGGAGTCCCTGTGCGGTAATTTGATTGTCTTATGCCAGGGTGGTCCAACTTCTGCAACCTTGTGGGCCACTTTTCAAAATTATTCGAGTTTGCGGGCCGTAACCGGCTAAAAACATCTATTTTTGTCCCAAAATCAGGGTGTTCTCTAAAAAAAAAAAAGGTCTTCACTTGGAATCGGTCTCCGAAATTTCTATTTTCGTCCCAAAATCAGGGTGTTCTCTAAAAAAAAAAAGGTCTTCACTCGGAATCGGTCTCTGAAATTATTAATACAAACTGTAAAAAATTACATTTAATCTCGTAGAAAATTCAATGAAAAACTTGAGCCTAATGTTTCTTGCAAAACTCTTTAAAATTGGGTCGTGTTTTTGATAGACACATACGAAGTTCATCTTCCACAGACAACTTGCGGAACCCCGGTTGAAAACCACTGCAATAGTTTGATAAATAGTAAAAAATTTTCAGCTGTCAAAAATAAATCTGTGTTCCGGCAAAATAAGCCAGTTACACAAAATTTTATCTAAAAACAGGCTTTTGTGTACAAGCTAAAAATGTAAAAATACGAAAAAATATTTAGTTTTTCTTGAACAATAAAAATTGTTTTTTTGTTTATAGCTGATGATACCTGGCCAAGATGCTTGCCCTGGAAATTGGAAAAAAGAATACACCGGATACATTATGGGACCTTCTTACACTCAAAAACATTCGGGTCAGTATATATGCGTTGATCAAAAACCTCAAATTGTTCACGGATCAGCCCAAACACACAACGGGGAACGTTTGTATCTGGTAGAGACCGAGTGTCCTTCACTTCAGTGTGGTCCGTATGTTAACGGCAGAGAATTGAGATGTGTCGTTTGTACAATATAAATATTCAGTAAAGATTCATTGATACCCAAAGTGTACTGCATAAAAATGAAAATATGTTAATAAAATTGTAATATTCAAATAACAACTTGTTTGCTAGTGGAAAGTGCTTGTAAAAAAGTTTCAATTTATTAAAGCAAAATGAATAGTAATCTTTGATTTTCGATTATAACAAATTTGTTACTTAAATCCCTACTTAACATAAAGAAAATGTTTTAGGTATAGAAAAATATGATTATTTGGAATGAGTACAGTCAAATTTGACAGAATGTTCAGTAAAGAAATATAATATTCCCAACATGGCTCTCAATATATATAAAATACTTTGTGATATGTAGCAAAGCCTAACTTATTTAACACTCGCTTACTCAGTTAAATTATAACAAATTAATCTCATTAATGTTTAAAATTACAATAATTACGCAATTGATCGCAACTAAAATAAAAAAAAGCAATGCAGATTGCAATAATTGTTTAAAAAGAGTCAGCTTGTGCATGAGAACAAGGCGATAATTGAGCGACAAGCACGTATAGTTCGGCAAGCATAGATGTAGTTGAAATTCATACAGTAGCTGTAGTTGAAATTCATAAAATATCGGAACTTGAAAAAGCAAAAAAAATGTTATCAACACCTCAAAGATTCGAGCGCTTGCAATCAAACATACAAGCTTCGAAAAAAGGTTGAGCAAATTTGCTTTAGGACAGACATTGCACTTTTTTGATTTATTGCTTTTGTGTTGCTATAGCAACGATTGAAAAAACTAGTTTTTTCAATCGTATTTTCTTTGAAAAAAACGGCACTTCAGAATCGTGTAAGCCTACAAGCCTTTTATTCATTTGAAAGAGATGATTTGATAATCTGTGTACAGCTGCCTGGAAGAGATTATCTGCATCATTAATTTTATCGTACTAATTTATACGTCTGCTGTTGGTTTTCTCCAAGTGCACAAATGATATTTAGGTTCAAGTAAATGCCATAACCGTGTGAGAGTTAATTGTAGCCGGCTGGTCAATTTCCAAATCTTATTACCATTAATGTTATTCCAATCCGTTAAACAATTTTACCCCTTCTCAGCGAGAGAACTATATATAGGGTCTATCACTAATAGACCAATTTAGCGGCCGGGCTATAAATAGTTTAACATTTAGTTTTTCGGATACTAACAAGCGACAACGATTATATTTAATTTCAAAGCATAAAAATGATTTACTAGTGCTTTTCAAATTTCTTGCCTGTCAAGTGCCGATTTTTTTCCTATCTTGAATTATCTATTACGTTGCTCTATTACGTTATTCTATCTTTTCCGATCTTTTCCTATCTTAAATATAACTAACACATGGCACAGTACTGTACTGTGCCATGTGTAGTGATTTGTTTGCATATTGAAAGTATGATTTGAGGGTATATAGTGAATAGTAGTACCAGTATAGTTTTATTTTATTTATAACTTAGCTAGATTTATCTCTTATCATGCCTAAAAAATCCAAAATAAATAAACAGGAGGATCTAGATAGGCTACTAAATACTCTAGAAGAAATTGATGTAAATGATGAATTTATAGATGATTTAGAATCTGAACAGGAAGGGTTAGATTCTGATGCCACATCCATAGATAGCGATGGAGTTGAACTTTTTGATAATGAAGATCATCAGATGAACGATGAAATGGAAGCTCAAAATACTTCTCAAAACTCATCTTTCTGGACGGATCAACCTCAAATTGATAGAAGGGCATTTCACTTTATTGGCAATTCTGGTGTAAATGTAAATCTTCAGAATAAAACTAATGTTGCTGAAATTTTTGAGTCTTTCATTGAAGGTGAAATAATTGAGCTTATTGTCAATGAAACTAACAACTATATTGATGAAAAACGCCGAAGTGGCAAAATCAGACGAAAAAGTAGAGATCTTTTGTGGAAAGAGCCTACCAATCCAAGAGAAATTAGGGTTGTATTAAGCATTATAATTCTTCAAGGCATAGTTCAAAAGCTAAACATTGATTATTACCACTCAACAAATTCCTTAATTCATACCCCAATTTTTAGAAAAATTATTTCAAGGAATAGATTGAAACTGATTTTAAAATATTTGCATTTTTCCAGTTTGAAAAGAATCCTTTGTACAAAATAAGAACACTTCTAAATCTATTTGTTGCAAGATTCAAATCCAATTGTATCCCAGAAAAAATATCAGCATAGCTGAATCTCTCGAGCTATGGAAAGGAAGGCTTCGATAGAAGAGTTTTATTCCTCTTAAGAGAGGCAGATTTGGAATTGAATCTCTTATTCTGGTTGAAACACAAATGGGCAATATTTGGAACATTGGAATCTACACTGGAAAAGAAACAATTTACTCATACGTATTTTGTGCGAAATGCTGAAGACATTACGAAACCTTCAAAAATTGTGTTGTCTCTAGCAGAAGAATTATTGAATAAAGGATACTGATTGGAATGGACAATTAATATGCTTCGCCACAATTATTTGAGATCTTAGTTGCAAATAGAACTGATGCCGTTGGGACTGTTAGATACAATCGAAAAAACGTTTCAGCTAATGTCAGTAAAACTAAATTAAAAAAAGGAGAGACTATTGCTCAGTATAAAGGAAAATTGATCCATTTGAAATGGAAAGCTGAAAAAGATGTAAACATGCTAAGTACAATATATAATGAAGAAAGGCAAAAAATAACAGTTGCTGGAAAAGAGTGCATGAAACTTACCATTTGCATAGAATATAAAAAGAATCATACGGCCGGAGTTGATCTGATGGGTCAAATAACCTCAGCTGCATCTTTTGTAAGAAAAGGGCTGAAAAAATATTACAAAAAAATGCTTTTTAGATTGATTAAAATTTGTCTGCAAAATTCTCATTGCATCTATAAAAAAAACGGAGGCTTCAAAACCTTGCTATCTTTTAAATTGCGGTTGATTAAAAAAAATTTTGGAACTTATGCAAAATATGTCAGTTGGAGTAGGAAACCAAATGCTTTCATTTTAGGCCCATGTCCTTCGAGATTAACTGGAAGGCATTTTATTAGACCAATTACCAAGGAAAATGAAACAAAATCCTTCCAAAGAAAATGTCGCTATTGTGCTTTCGAAAAGAAAACAAAGAAAACAATTTATTGGTGTGAAATTTGCAACATTCCACTTTGCATTCATTCATGTTTCAAACTCTACCATACGGTAACAAATCTACCAGAATAGATAAAGTCATAATAAGAGAAGGGGGAGGAAGGTAAACATACACTCAAGTTACAAGTCTTGAGCATAAATACATAGGCCGACATGCAACGGATTTGTGGATGTGAGTAACTCCCCCTGTCCAGTTCTTATTATTATTTTTTTAGAATACATAAAGTGAGTAAATTAATAGTCTTTACCATTAAATTTTTTGGGGTTAAATATTTTAAAAATGAAAAAAAACGCTTACACTTATTGTTACGGCTAATCCGCTAATTTGTTGGTCCCTTTTTTAATTCCAATAAAATTACTACATCCGGGTTACGTACTTAATTTCAATCAGCGTTCGTAACTGGTTGCTGTATTTTTGGAACCACATGCTTGTAACAGGACCACATGGTTATCGAAGGTAATCAATAATTTAACTTGTGAATTCTATTTGTATAGATCGGTCTACCTTTTTGTTAAATCGCTACTTTAGTAGCCTTTTGGTAACTTGGAATAATTTGTGTGTATATAATTTAATTCTATGATTTTACTGCCTTTTGTTTCAAATTATATTTTCTCCCTGGTGGATCAGGTGGCTGGTGTGTCTAGGGAGAGCTAGTAGGCTACTTTAGTGCGCATTTACTGCCCGACCTATCGCTTATTCTTATAGAGTTCTACGGGCTGTTGACTTGCTCGTATACTTATATAAATATACTATATAAAAGTGTATCAAATAAAAAAATTAAAAGCATTTACAAAATAAAAAATAGAAATAAAGGATTTCATTATGCGGCGCGACTATAAAGAGGCGTATAAAGTATTGCCAAATTTGCGGTGCGACTAAATTTAGCATTAAATCTGAATTAATCGATTAAGCGGTGGAGACTATATATAGGCGTTTTTTTTTTAGAAGACTAATTGTTAAGAGTGCCATTGAGAAGGGGTTAAATATCTCTGGGCCAAACGAGGATCTGAAATGCTTTTAAAATAAAAAAAAAGGACACACAACTTGCAAGTAAATTATCATATCTAAAAATAATAGTCTTTAAACGCTATCAAGCTGATTTTTTGACTGCAGCATAAATAAAAAAATGCGTAAAAAACGTTTGTGAGTTTTCTGCTGTTCCATAAAGTTTAAAAATCAAAGAGCAAATTTAGTATCTTTCGCCAGAGTTTACACTTTTTCTTTTCATGCTGATAAACAAAAGGAAGTTAAATAAAGCTTGATAAAGTTAAAAAGCCACAATGAAATTTTGCAGTAGAGATAAAATTTAAACTGTTTCAAACATCTCTGTCAACACAAAAGTAACTCAGACAAAAAATAACTATGAAAGGAGATAGAAATTTTACAACAATGAGTTGTAGCAACTTAAATCTTAATGAGTTGTAGCAACTAGTAATTTTTTTTCTTCGATGCATTAGTTTTTTCCATTTATAACAGTTTGATGTGTGTCAAAAAGTTTTACTTCATATAAAAAAGAGTTATCGCTTACAAATATGTAAGCTGCTGCAAGGCAATGGAGACTGCTGCAATACTAGTCCGCAGGCGGTTGAGCTTAACCCAAACTGTTCGGGGCAAGCTCATCCCAACAGGCCTGGCACTGGTTCTGGGTATAAAAAACATGGAGCCTGGAAGCATTTTCACAATACTCCGTTTTCCATTTGTGGTTTGTCCACTCAGAAGGGCGGATGCCAAGTCTGGCAAGGTTGTTTAATAGATTCTGCGCAGCTCGCACAAACGGGCATCTACGTAGATCTTAGTCTATCTTGGCGAGCATCTGAGGCCCCACGTAAAAGACCATAGACCAAGACTATAAAAGACTCATGGACCAAAGACCATACCCCACGTAAAAGCTTTCGGGATGCCTGAAAGTATGGGTAAGTAGTCCATTGGAGTGGAATGCAGACATCCAATGACTTTGGGCAAGCCGTCATTTAGGAGACTTTCCATGAGGTAAGGTGTGAGCGCTACAACACCAGACTGGTGCGCAATACTCTGCTGTTAAGTAGACCAGAGATAGGACAGCTGTGGCATTCTTTTGGCACCAGCACCCCAAACTGAATCTACAAATTGCCTCGCGCAAAAATAGTTTTGCGCAATGCCACTAGATGGTGACAAAACATGTGCAATCTGTCTAGTTTTACTCCAACATAAATAAAGGTTGGATAGAACAGTAAAAGTTTATTGTTGTTGCAGATTTTTAGCTCACCGTCACCGTCATAAAAGTTTCTGTCACCGTCTCAGTGTAACTGATACGCTGAAGGTGTAGTTATGCCGTGGCTGAAAGTTTCCTCCAAGTCTTCCCAGTTTCCAGATGAATGCAACAATGCTAGATCGTCTGCATAAGCAAACTTTCTGGAAATTGCATAAGGCAGGTCATACGTATAGATATTGAAAAAGAGGGGAGCCAAGACCAGTTCCTGATAAACGCCGTTTTTCAGACGGCGCAGCCTGCTTGATAACTGTCATCGATGGTAAGTGTGAAGCGTCAGTTTTGAACAAGCTCCATGATTATTTTGTCCATGTATTTAGCCAGAAAAAGTCTCAGCAGCTTGCAGGTAAGACCACGATGCCAGACAGAATCATATACTTCCAGATTGACAACTGCCCTGGCCACTGGCCTTCTTATTAGCCTCGAAAAAATTGTCCATGTTCTATGTAAGCGAAACGACTTGATCCACTGTTAACTTCCCGCGTCAAAACTGAGTCTGCTCTTTAGGGAGCAGTAGGTCAATAGTTGACTCGACGCGGGCGTAGATAAGCCTCTCGAGGATCTTGTAGAAAACACAGTGCAGAGATGTTGGTCGATAAAACTTTTGGATCCCACACAGGCTTCATCGGTTTCGGGATTGCGACTACAACGGCTCTTCTCCAGAACTTGAAAATTTTGAGTCGAAAAAAGGAAGTCACGTGACCAGGACTTCAAAGCAGCTCTAGCATGAATTTAGGCTCTGGGCAGATGGAATCAGTACGGGATCTTTACTGGTTTTAAGTGTTGAAGGGCAGCAGTGAATTATTGCCTCACAGTCAATTGTTAAATTTTTCAAAAATTTTAAATGTATATTTGCAATCAGTTGCAGTGCAGATTAATGTATTCTTAATCTTTTTAAAAGCAGAGAAAAATTGCAAAACACCTTCATTATTGGCTGTTGAGCTGCTTAGATAGTGGCTTTGCATATGAAACAACTCTCAGAGAGGCTGATAGCAAAAAGATTGAAATAAGATTACAATGCAGCAAAAATTCAGTCCACCGCGCCATAGAAAAGTCTAAGAAGTATGAAATATATGATGACATGAAAATAGCTCGTAGACTCCAAAAAACTTTACAAAGAGATGATCATGCCATCGGACAAGCTATCATGCAATCCCCCACCAGTTCTTGTAGTAAAATGCGTGCCAATTGGCTAAAAAATAGTACAGACATTAATATCAGCACGGTTTGACGTCGTTTGACCAAGGAGTTTGGTTTAAAATCCTATAAGCCAGCTGCAAAACACGTCTCACATCTGTTATAAAAAAATGAGACTATCTTTTGCCAATAAACATTTTGATTAAATTGTGGAAAAATGGGAAACAGTTTTATTCTCTGACGAATCTACAACTCAGCAGTTAGCAGTGCGGAAGAGGCGCGTTGGAAGAACAAAATCCCAATGATTCAATGCAAAATACACCGTCAGTACAATAAAACAACCACCAAGCCAAATGGTTTGGGGGCCATGAGCAAACATGGGACTGCTGGGTTGTATTTCTTTGCCCTGGAACCACAATAAATGGCCTGAAATACGTTTCACTACTTCAGGAAAAGCTGTATATATACACATGGTGGTGCATAACATCTTTATATCCATGCATGACAAAGCATCATGTTATAGATCAAAAGTGGTTTTGGAATAATGTCGGAAAAGCATGGTGGAAGTTCTTGATTGTCCGGGAAACAGCCCAGACGTGAACCCCATCAAAAATTTATAGAGTTACATAAAGTGGCAGTAAAACAACCATTCAGAGCTAAAGAACTTGTAATTGCAATAAAAGAAGTTTGGGTGAAAGAAACCAGTACCGAGTACTGAACATCCCTTGTAAAAATTGAATGGTCATCTGACTGCAGTAGTGCGAGAAAAAGGTGGACACACAAAACACTAATACACAGTCTTCTTTTTAGATAAAAAGTAATATTGAAGTACTTCGATTATTTGTTATTTGATGTAATTGTGCTTGATTGCCAATAAAACTCTCTTTTTTGATATAGAACTCATTTATCTATTCGTATTAATAGTTTAAAAAACTCGGATAATTTCAGCTAGCTTTTATATTTTTGCAAATGACTATAAAGGGATTCACACTCTGCATCCCAACACCGATTGTAGTAGTTTTGATAACCCTTTAGTAGACATGCTTGGCACTGACAAAGCAAACCCTAGTGGTGTGATAAGCGAAGGTCGATGTTGTGACATGGGAAACTCTTCAAAAATATGTTTATCGGGTAACCGAATGGAAGGACCTAAGGTAGAGAAAGCTAAATCTGGATTGGTTCCAGCGTTACAGCAACCGGAGTAAAAGCTGGCGGCATCTTTGGCATTGTATAGGAGGGCAAGACAATTAATACTTGTCCAGCCAGCCAAGCAGTTACCGTCCGGACTGGTATCATTCTAACCCCAATCAACGTTGCGATAGTTGAAATCGCTGGCATAAAGATAGGAGTGAGTAAACACTGGGGTATCTAGGGATCGCAGTCACGTTGGTAAAGGTTTGTTGGCGTTGACTATTTTATAACCATCAACGTCGTCGCACAACCACTTGATCTCCGATGTCGGTAAAGATTGGTCCAAAAGTATATAATTTACTCGCTGGTGGACAAATGTGGCAAGGCCACGCTTACTGAATAAGGAAGACCGAGCTAGTTGGAAGCTAGGAAGTACTAGCTTCTCTGCATTAGTGCAGTAGGTCTCCTGTAGTAGGATGATGGATGTCCCAAACTGTATAGCAAGATAATGAAGAACGTTTATCTTGCTTGTAGTGAGGCCTTCAATGTTCAGCTGGGGAAAAAAAGTGGGTGTTTGGAACTTGTTGGCAATTTGCTCTGAAAAGGTTTTTTTTTCCAGACATCGCCGTCTTGAAAAAGAAGTTTGCCGATTAGTAGATCCTCACTAAACATCGGAATAGGTAGATACCCTTACATTTTGGAAGGTTTAGTTTCATTCTGTTGTGTATAGCAGCAATAACAGACTTACTCATGGCCCAGGCTGCCAGAAAGTACCTGCCATCTGGGCCAAATTTCATTCATAGTGTTCTGTTTATTCCTACCGATTGCAATGGAACGAAATAACACAGTTTTTTACCAGCGAACCTATTCACACGTAATCCTTGAAATCCTGGCCTATAATTGATTTCTTTAATCTTACATGCTTGCAAATAATCTTGCAAACCAAACAACCAAAGCTGCTATTGTCATTTTAAAGCTATTAAAGAAATTATCTATTTAATAATTTGTACTAAAGTTGAACCAAAGCACCATGGTAATAATTGCTTTAAAAAAGATAGAAATTTAACTTAAATTTGCGACGGAAAGACGCGACTGCGTCAATCACGTTCGCGTTTAATACAACGCTTTTGAACTACTCGTCCACGTTGCCGACTTTTTGTAACAAACGTGCATTTAAAGACGCATATTCTTTTCACTTACATGAGGACAATAATTTTTTTTTTCAAATTTTAAACTGGTAAACATTGTTACCATGTAATGTACATCAAAAATTTTTAAACTAAAAATTGCACTCTACGGAGGGGAGTGCTAAAATATTTTAGGAAAGACTCGAAGTTGTTTGAATATTGTAAATATGTAAAACTTAAATCGCTGAATCAGAAATTATAAAAGGCGAAAAGATTGAAGCTACTAGGCTTGCAGCCCGAGAAGTTTTAGAGTATTAGCGGCACTCAGCGGATACTTTTGTTGCTAGGCAGTAAGCACAGCAAAATGTAGTAGCCCTAAAAATACTCAAATTAATTGAAATTAAACTCCCGAGTTTTAAATAGTCGTTTTTCAGTGAATAGGTGTTTATTTTGAAAACATCTTATAGATTTTTTGTAATCCATTTTTAATTTTATTGTTACTTATATTTAATGTAAACAACAAAAGTCTCGAATAAAATGACACAACAGAAGCAGAACTTTTTACCCATTACCTCATAGTTCTGATTAAAATAAAGATTGTGAATCAAGAAGGAAGCAACCAGGAAAAATACGTTATTTAATGCACAAATTCAGTTGTTAGCAATATATTAGCCTATGTGATTAATTATCATGGAGTTGTCTAATATCAATGCAAACATCCTTTTTGGATCTTTTTAAGAATTTACCGTAAACAATTTTTTTCGCTAAAACTAACCCGAATCCCCTCAATAGCACTAGGATAGAATAAAAAGAAACCAAGAGGAAAACGATCTATCCAAAAACAATAGAAATCACTGGAAAGATCCAGGTTAGTTTCACAAACAAGGTCACTTACAGTGATTTTTTGAAAAGACCCAAGTTGTTTTGTTGAAGCATTTTAAAATGTTTTTCTTACTGGGCTTAACAACTACCTTCAATTTAAAGTTCTTGCAATGTTTTTTATTGATTTTTGACCGAATTATTTGTGATTGTTTTTAAAGCTATTCATTGATTTACATTAACTCAGTTCAAATCCTGTCTTTGTCATGCTGTTGTCATGCATTAGGGAAAAGCAAATGTAGTGTTTTTCATTCTTTAGTGATTTTAACAAACAGCTTTAAATTTTATTGTGATCTTTATCAAAGTTTTAAAAATAGAAAAAATTTCTACAAAAATACCATTTTCTTCAAAGATATTTGGTTCAATTCTTTAATAGTTGCTGCTGTAAGAATAATGGCTTTGTTATTTTTTTGCAAAACTATAATAGGATATGTAAAAAAGTTTTTTTTAGCATTGCCTTGATTTTTCTTTTTTAAAAATAAAAGTAACTTTAATTAGTAAAGTTTATGTTATAGATATTTTGTGTCTCATCATCAATTTACCTGAAACTAGATTACTGTTAGCTATCTCAAGCTCTTTCTATATTAGGCTCTTTTCTATATTATTATAACTTTATATAACTTTTATTTATTATAGCACTTTTTTATAGAAAAATTATTTTGTGATATTTTTAACTTATTGAAAGGTCAAAAAGCAGAATGAACAAAAACAAACCTCTTGGAAAAAATAAACACTCTATTCAAAAAGCATCTAAAAACAATCCTTCCAAAACTTCTACAAAATATAAGGGTTCAAAGGTACAATTTTATAGTAAAAATTTGAAGCACACACATTTTGCTTTTGCATGGTTTTAAAGCTTTATGATAAATTGTGATAAAAATGTTTAACACACTAGTAAACTCACTTTGATTTATAAAAGTTTATTAACCTACTATTGTGTTTTTAAACAAAATGTTGTAAATTGCTTTTTTATAAAAACATTTTTGTGTGTATTTGATTGCCTGAAAAAGTTTAAATAATTTTTCTTTACTGTTTAAAGACAGTAGATGAAATGAAAAATGTTATGAAAGACTGGCATCGACCAATTTATCATTCATCTTCCTTTACATTAGCTCAACCAACTCAACAAACTGTTGAAGCAAAAGAAGGTACCAGTAGCCTACTATTGAGTTTTTAATGTTCTGGAACTTTAATTTAACTTGATGTTTTATAATTTTTTTAAATGCTAATGCTAGTAACAAATTACAAAGTTATCATATTTACTATAAATGAGTTTGATTCAATTTCTATTCAGTTATTCATTAACTGGATCTAGATCAAATAGCTAAGTACTTGTCAATTTTTTCATTTTTCGAATTTATCTACAATATATACTTAATACTATTTACAACAATGCCTTCACAGTTAAAAAACAGTAGATGTTTGTAAATTTGTTTTTCCATAAATTAGTAGGCTACAATACAAAGAAAAAAAGTTTAAAAATTTTAATTTTTAAAGTGGAACACATTTTACAAATTAAAGTTTTCGTATTTTTAATTCAAAATTTTAGACAATAAAACTATGTGTCGCATCTGTCAATCAATGGATGACTCTGTTTCTAATCAGCAAGTAACACCATGTGGTTGCATTGGTTCTTTGCAATATGTTCATTTGCAGTGTTTGAGACAATGGAGATTAATGCAGAAAGCCAAAGGTAAATTAGATATTGTTTTTATTAGTTTTTAAGTACAGTAGAATAAGTTTATGAAGATGTTTTTTAACTAATAGAAAAGACATACTTTTAATACAAAAAATAAAAGTATTTTACTGTAAGCTTTCAAACTTAGTCTACATGTAACCATATGCTATACTTTAGCTTTTTTACTTTGATGTACTACTACAACAGCCAGGGATAGTAAAAGAATAAACCTATGGCACTACTACTGTCTGTGTCTGACTCGGTAAAAAAAACTTTGATATTTGCTCTTATTTTAAAATCTCTTCTAATCTTGGAGTCACAATAATCTGAGATTTTTCAAGCAGTTAAGATTTTACAAAATAGAACAACAACAAAATTAAAGGTTTTATAAAATTGCCAAACAGATAAAAATGTTGCTAAGTGTCTTTCTCAAGGATGCAACAGAATGACATAAAAAGCAAAATGGAACAGTGTCAATCTTGTTCAATGATTGATACAATGCTCCTACCAACTGACATTTGTACTTCTTCATTAAAAAATAGTTCACTACTATTATAAAACTACAAGCATGCATTTTTGTTGTATCTGACATGTTGACACTAAACTTTTTCTCTGGGCCCAATGAACTATATTTTGATTGAAAAAATTATTCACTACTTGTTTTAATGGTAAATATACCACCAAATAACTTTATGTATTGCTAGTCTCTGTTTATATGTTGGTCTGTTTCCATTTGATATGCTCTTAAAAATTTTTTTATTTTTTCCAATTCATCTGAGCCTCTATTTATTATTTTTGCCACATCTACCCTGGTTTTGTGATATATTTTAAACACGGTTTTTGGAAACTATTCTTTCAAACCACCCAATTCAGCTTTTACATGAAAAAAACCTTTCAAAACAATATGTTATGCTACTCTACTATAACTATCTCATGCAATGAATGATTTCAGAATAGCCTATCTATTAAAAGTGAGATTGCACGTAAGAGTAGCACACAACCTTTGTCTACAAAACTTCAATTTGTAGTTTGTCAATTCAAGTCTCCATTCTTCCACATTATTTATCTGGGCTTGATATACTTTTTCTAGAAATATTTGCTAAAGAGGTAAGACACTAAAAACTGTCCTCTTTCAAGCCTACGAATTTTTATAATTTATATTGCCTCTTACTTAAAGAATCCTTGGGAAAATTGAGGATGAATCAGCCTGACAATTTTTGTTAGTGCGATTATTCTAGTTGGATTTGCACTGATACAAGCTTTTGCATAACTTACACCTAAAGAAAGGCTAACAAATTTTAAAACAGGTAAAGAAATTTCTCTATCAATTCAAAATATTTTTTTGGATCAAAATATGCTATTAGGTACTCAAATAACACGGTCTCTTAAGGTATGGTCTCTTAAGTGGGTCCTCAGATACTCGCCAAGTGAGACTAAGATCCAGACGCCCGTTTGTCGCAGCTGCGCGGAATCTTTTGAACAACCATGCCAGTCTTGGCATCCGCGCTTCTGGATGGACAAATCACAAATGGAACGCGAAGTACTGTGAAAATGCTTCCAGGCTCCATGCTTTTGTGCCCGGAACCAGTGCCAGGCCTGTTGGGATGAGCTTACCCCGAGCAGCTTGGGTTAAGCTCAACCGCCTGCGGACTGGTGTTGGGCGATTCCATTCGTGCATGCACAAATGACGTCTCGCTCCTTCACCGAATTGGGAGTGTGGCGCCTCTGAGCAAACCACAGACCATGTACTAACAGCGTGCCCCATACATCGGGCACCACATGGAGCACGAGGTCTGACGGTTTTAGATGACGAAACTCGATGCTGGCTTAATAACATCACTGCTAGCATCTGATTCAGGCAGTGCAGCAGTCTGGGGTAGTAAAAGGATAAACCCTCGACCCCAGTCCTGCTTGTGTCTGACCTGGAGTGGATGCCCTTCAAACGATGAATGATGAACATAACAATATAGCTTAACATTGACCGCAAGTCATCTCGACTTGTCTCTCAAGAAGTGTCTGACCTTTGGAGGGCCACAACACCAGACGCAGTAAATATCTCTGACAATTTTTCACAGAGAGAATTTGCTGCTGCCCTCCAACATTTAAAACCAGGTAAAGCTTCGGGACCTGATTCTATCTGCTCAGAGCTTATACTCCATGCTGGAGCTGCTTTGAAGTCGTGGTTACGTGACTTCCTTTCTTCCTGTTTGCGCCGACTCAAAATTCCAAAGATCTGGAGAAGAGCGCTTGTGGTCGCGATCCCAAAACCAGCAAAGACCGTGGGGGACCCAAAGAGTTATCGACCGATATCTCTGCTCTGTGTCCCCTACAAGATCCTCGAGAGGCCTATCTACGCCTGCGTTAAACCATTAATCGATCCACTGCTCCCTAAAGAGCAGTCTGGGTTCCGACGCGGGAAGTCAATCGTATATCAAGTTGTTCTGCTAACCCAGAACATCGAGGATCCTTTTGAGGCTAAAAAGAAGGCCGGTGCCATATTTGTCGATCTGACAGCTGCTTACGAGACTGTCTGGCACCGTAGCCTTACCTGCAAGCTGCTGAGACTACTTCCGGATAAGCACATGATCAGAATGATTATGGAGCTTGTCCGAAATCAAAGTTTCATCCTTACCACCGGTGACAGCAAGCAAAGCAGGCTACGCCGTCTGAAAAACGGCGTTCCTCAGGGATCGGTCTTGGCTCTCCTCCTATTTAAAATCTATGCGTACGATCTTCCTTCCATGATTTCCAGAAAGTTTGCTTATGCTGATGATTTAGCATTGTTGCACTCTTCTGGAAACTGGAAGAACTTGGAAAGGACTTTAAGCCAAGACATTTCTACACTTTCAGCGTATCTCCAGACTTGGAGGTTGAAGCTCAGTCACACTAAGGCGGTGACGACAGCCTTTCACTTAAATAACTGAGAGGCCAAACGTGAGCTAAAAGTCTACAACAACGGTGGACTTTTACCGTTCTGTCTAACCCCTACTTATCTTGGGGTAAAACTGGACAAATCGCTCAAGTTTCGTCACCATTTAGTGGCATTGCGCAAAAAAACTATCCTCGCGCGTCACACTGTTGAGGCGACTCGTGGGCTCGGGATGGGGTGCGGGTGCTAAAACACTACGCATAGTCACCTTATCTCTAGTCTACTCAACAGCTGAGTACTGTGCGCCAGTCTGGTGTTGCAGTGTTCACACTCGCCTCATCGACGCCTTGCGCATAGTTACTGGATACCTGCGTCCCACTCCAACGGACCATAGTCTCAGGCATCCAGCCAGCTGAGCTTCGCCGACTGGAAGCGACACTCTCCTTGGCTTACCGTGGATCTCTGGACCTCAATCATATCTTGCATGGTCTTTTAAGTGGGTCTTCAGATACTCGCCAAGTGAGACTAAGATCCAGACGCCCGTTTGTCGCAGCTGCGCGGAATCTTTTGAACAACCTTGCCAGACTTGGCATCCGCGCTTCTGGATGGACAAATCACAAATGGAAAACGAAGTATTATGGAAATGCTTCCAGGCTCCATGCTTTTGTGCCCGAAACCAGTGCCAGGCCTGTTGGGATGAGCTTACCCCGAGCAGCTTGGGTTAAGCTCAACCGCCTGCGGACTGGTGTTGGGCGATTTCATTCGTGCATGCACAAATGGCGTCTCACTTCTTCACCGAATTGGGAGTGTGGCGCCTCTGAGCAAACCGCAGACCATGTACTAACAGCGTGCCCCATACATCGGGCACCACATGGAGCACGAGGTCTGACGGTTTTGGATGACGAAACTCGATGCTGGCTTAATAACACCACTGCCAGCATCTGATTCAGGCAGTGCAGCAGTCTGGGGTAGTAAAAGGATAAACCCTCGACCCCAGTCCTGCTTGTGTCTGACCTGGAGTGGATGCCCTTCAAACGACGACGAATCAATACATGGTTCAAAAACAGTATTATTACTTACAATTGTATTCACCTTGTAATGGTTAGGAGCGTTATGTTCAAGTTTAATTGGTACAGTTCATACTCAGAAGGTTAACCACTAACTTGATTCTATTTATAGCACATTTATTCACTTATTCAAATAGAAATAAAAACAAAACAAAAATTATAACAAATAATTAAAATAATTACAATAATAGAGACAATTTAGTATAGCATTATTGTGACAGAAGTTAACTTATCTGACCGATATCTGTCGGAGAGTAACTCAATATATTATAATTTGTGACTAAGCCACATTGCTGTATACAAGTGGGCGTATCACCACGTGATCATACGATATGGAACGGCAGGATGTGAAATTCAAAATTGCATAAAAATAGAGCATGTGAAAGTTAAATTCAACGTTTTAAACCAAATTCTATAGCTCCGATAATAACTAAAGTTGTGTTTCGTGTGAAAATATTTGGGCTATCCAATTACTCGCTAAAAATACTTCCCCGGCGGATAAGAAAAAAAACAATTTCTTAAGATAGTAGAAATTCTCAAAAATACAATTTGCAGCATGACGGTGATACAATTTGCAACACGACGGTGAAAAGGGACGTACATGTAAATACAGAGAAAACAGAATATAGCGCGACTAAAAACAGAAAACAATGTTATATTTCTTCTTTTTTTAGTTCGTTGACTAATTAAGAAACTTTTGCGATGTATCCGAATATAATCGCTGCGATGTCTACATGGAGCAGTAAACACTTCAGTAATTTCGTTATGATTCTTGTGTATAGGAATTAGTCAACGATCTGTTCTGTCGCGTGGTGTCGTCATTGTGCTGTTGATAGTGCTGCCTCTGTTAAAGAAACTTACAGCAGTATATGTTCAAAAATATTACAGTACAATATCTACACAAAATATTAAATAGGCAAAAGAGCAGTTTTAAAAATAACAAATCTGATTAATAATTACATCTTGATTAAAATTTTAGTAAAACAGAACAAAGTCGCACAGATAATTTTTTTTTTTAAACGTAATTACAGTGTTTTTCGATCTACTTTAGTCCTCTACTGATCAATTTTAATCATGTGTCGATCAATTTTAGTCACTACCGATCAAATTTAGTTCTGTGTCGACCAATTTTAGTCATGTGCCGATCAAATTTAATCTTGTGTCGATCAATTTTAATCGTGTACCGACCAAAAATAGTTATGTCGACAAACTTTATTTTTGTTGGTAAATACTTGTAAACAATTTTGAGATATAATTTTTACTATAAGTTTTTTGTTAATTAAAGTTTTACAACTACTGCATTTTTAAAAACAAATACTGTAAGAATATCATAATTTTCTAGAATACCTCAAAGAATTTATAGGGTTTTTCGATCTAATTCCTTGTTTTTGCAATCAAATTCGTTTTTTTTTGCAATCAATTTCGTTTTGCAAAAACTTTTATATATATATATACAGTATTTTTGTATAGGGTCTCCCGATAGGGTCTTTATACATATATAAAGAATATGGAGTCTCTGTATTAGGTCTCCACAATCTATAGTATCTATAATTACGTTTCTATAATATAGTCTCCATAATGTACATATAGATGGGTATATATACCTATCGGA
This sequence comes from Diplosoma virens, assembly GCA_963680785.1. Lineage (NCBI taxonomy): Eukaryota > Metazoa > Chordata > Ascidiacea > Aplousobranchia > Didemnidae > Diplosoma > Diplosoma virens. Next base: position 27,159,901 of record OY796889.1, read on the forward strand.
AATCCTATATGGGGACCCAATATTATGGAAACTATATTATGGAGACCTAATATTGTATCTATTATAGAGATTAAATTATGGAGACCTAATATTATGGAAACTATATTACTGTATAGAAACCTAATTATGGAGACTATATAAATTGTGGAGACCTAATATTGTGGCGAATTAATACAGAGACCCTATATTATCAAATATATAGATATATACTGTAATATAGGGTCTCTGTATTAGTTCGCCACAATATTAGGTCTCCATAATTAGGTCTCCACAATGTATATAGTCTCCATAATTAGGTTTCTATACAGTAATATGGTTTTCATAATATTAGGTCTTCAAAATTAGGTCTCCATAATTTAATCTCTATAATAGATACAATATTAGGTCTCCATAATATAGCTCCCATAATATTGGGTCCCCATATAGGATTTTCGATAGGTATATACACCCATCTATATATACATTATGGAGACTATATTATAGAAACGTAATTATAGATACTATAGATTGTGGAGACCTAATACAGAGACTCCATATTCTTTATATATGTATAAAGACCCTATCGGGAGACCCTATACAAAAATACTGTATATATATATATAAAAGTTTTTGCAAAACGAAATTGATTGCAAAAAAAAACGAATTTGATTGCAAAAACAAGGAATTAGATCGAAAAACCCTATAAATTCTTTGAGGTATTCTAGAAAATTATGATATTCTTACAGTATTTGTTTTTAAAAATGCAGTAGTTGTAAAACTTTAATTAACAAAAAACTTATAGTAAAAATTATATCTCAAAATTGTTTACAAGTATTTACCAACAAAAATAAAGTTTGTCGACATAACTATTTTTGGTCGGTACACGATTAAAATTGATCGACACAAGATTAAATTTGATCGGCACATGACTAAAATTGGTCGACACAGAACTAAATTTGATCGGTAGTGACTAAAATTGATCGACACATGATTAAAATTGATCAGTAGAGGACTAAAGTAGATCGAAAAACACTGTAAATAATCAAAAACGATAATGACAATTCTATATTTCTACACGTTAGTTGTGGTGCTATCTAAGAGTACTTGAATGCAATCGGTGCGAAAACTTGACGAAACCAAGGTTGCAAGTATTGAGTTTTTAATTGCGGTTTACGATTGGCTCGTGGTTGATTAACGAAAAGTCAGCAGTGTAATTCTCCATTTGATTGTTTCATTTATTGGAGAAAAAGTTGGAGAGAGTTTTTTTTTATGTCTTGAGCAATACCAGCTAGCGTGTGATTTATAAAAAATAGACAAACCATTCGATTTGTCAATTTTAAAGCGAAAAACTCGATGAGGACCATACGACTCGAGGAAAAACACTGTATTGGAGAGGTATAAATCTTTGATTCAATTGAAAGACACATGGAAACGAGCTAGTGAGGTGATCAGTCTGCACTGATCCAAACAACAGTCTAGAAGCAATAAAATTGCCATGAATCAGATTCTTCTTTAACCGCACTTTCAGAGGTGAGCAAGATAATTTGTTCATAATATCACCTCTTACAACAGCGGCCCGTAGTGCCTAGTAGTGCACTTAAATATTTGAGAAGGATACAACTTGGACTGTATAGTTAACGTCGACGTTAAAGGTTTAGTATTTTGCACTATAAAAAATTATGAGACGCTTCAAGGCGTTTAATCGAGTCTATTAAATTATCCTCGAGGTCCTGTAAGTAAGCAGCATATAGTTTTGCAGTGCGATGTTGTACTTGTCGCACGTTTAAGTAGTAGCTGCTTTTTTAACTGGCAGTTGTAAGGGAGAATAACAAATTGTGAGAACCGCATATAGCATCTGATTTCAAGCATTTTGACTTTGCGGAATCAATCGCTGGAATATTATAAAGAAAGTGTTCTATTATAAAGATACGTATATCGCATTGCTTTTTTTTTTAAACGAGGTACATGTGGTTCACATTTAACGTGATCATAGTGTATTCTACTTTAGCGTGAAAATCGCTACATAGAGGAAAACTAAATTCTAAACAACAAAAATTTTAAAATACAGAAGCAAATAAACTGAAAGGAGCTATACGCAAAAACTACATGCAACCTTAGTCTTGAAATCGCAGTGGTGATATGATTTTTCTGGTTCTAGTGCAAGTTGTGTGATTCTTAGACTTATCATGTAATGAGGAAGAATGTTCTTGTTTACTTGAAACAGATTTTTGGTTATTTTTTTAACAGTCATCTGAGTGTAAAAAATCTGTAAGTATGTTTGCAGCTTTGAGTCTGTCAACAGACACAGTATACTCTGCAATTTTTTAGCACTTGAAAAAAAATTTGGGAGTGCGGTATAAGACTTTAAAAGGGCCGTCGTACATGGGATGAAGAGGTGAACGTACACTATCGTTTCTTATGAATACATGTCGGCAATGATCTAACTGGGGGTCGACATAGTATTTACGAGTATCTGGAAATCGTGACTCTTAGTACTTAAAATTCGAAAGAAACTTTTGCTGTGCAGCGATAAAGAGCGATGTTACACACCTTTTTTTGTATGAAAACTCTCAAAAAATTCTCCTGACAGGCGAAGTTGAGTTTCATAGACAATTTCACTAGATGTACATTCTAAGTCTTCTTTCTCTCGAGAACGTTGTGCTAGCATAGTTAAAGGTAAGTAAAAATACCAGTTGCTGTCTTTTAAGAGAGTGCTTGAAGACTTCTCAATAGTTTGAATTGTACGCTCAGCTAAACCGTTGCTCTGAGGGTGGTATGCTGTAGTATGAATATGTTGTATGCCTAAAAATGTCATTGCATCTTTCCACTCGGACGATAGAAATTGCGAGCCTTTATCTGTAGTTAATTTTTTTGTAATACCGTAGAAAGAAAGCCAATTGTGCATAAAATAATTTAATATCGTGTGGGTTTTGCAATCTGGCAGTGGAATCGTTATCGGCCACCTGGAAAATCTATCAACAATTACTAGAATATAAGAATAACCGTTTGAGTCTGGCAAAGGACCAGCTAAGTCTAAATTAATATCAGCAAACTTTTGTGAAGGAGGTGGATAGCGTTGTAAATTAGTGACATTGTGACGATGAATTTTCGTTTTTTGACATTTAATGCAGTTGCGACACGGAAATGTTACGTTCTTTTTTATATTCGGCCACACGTAACGACCAGCGATCATTCGAATGCTTGCTTTAATACCTGAATGTGATAAATTGTGAATGCTATTAATGATGGTTCTGTGATGTCCAGAAGGAACTAGGGGTCTTAATTTACCTGATATGGATTCATCACATAAAAGTGTAAAGCTTGTATCAGCTACTGGAACACTTTTAATCTTTAAGAAGTGTGATTGCTTTCTAAGAAATTAAGTAGTTCTTCATCCTTTAATTGGGCCTTAGCTAAACTTTCATAGTCAATTGAAATGCTATGTTTAAAGATTGTGTTTATTTCTTGTCGGGAAAGTGTATCGGCAACTAATGTTTGAAGTGCCTGGTAAATGTCAAACATCAGTGGTGAATTCGCTAATGTAAGCGAGTTGGCGTGCTTGTCTGGCGTTCTCACGGTCGATTCAAAATTTAAAGCAGCAACAATCGGTTTCTGATCAGTATAAATTGTGAAATTTCGTGATTTTAAAATGTAGCGAAAATGTTTGAGAGCCATTACAATCGCAGTGAGTTCTCCGTCTAAAGCTGCGTATTTTCGTTCAGTACGAGAAAATATGCGGGAGAAAAAACCAAGCGGTTGAATGACGCCATCTATTTCCAGTTGAAGTGCAGCGCCAGCTGCGTCATTACTTGCGTTCGTTAAATTCAACGTTTTGAACGAAATTCTATAACTCCGATTATAACTAAAGTTGTGTTTCGTGCGAAAATATTTGGGCTGCCCAATTAATCGCTACAACCTAAAAGGTAGAGTAGATTTCATTAGTTCAATGTTTACTTCAATGTCAAAAAAAAGAACTTTTTGTGGATATTAAACTGTAATGTGTTTGACAATATAAATGTTTTAAATTATAGTCTACATCAGTGGTTCTCAAAGTGGTTAATATCGACAGCCAGTGCTCGATATTAACTCCAGAGGTCGATTGGGACATCCAAGGGTTGATAAATAGCAAGCGGTCAAATGGGGTTTGATAAATTGCCGTATATTGATAAATGACTGATGGGGTCTACTGCAGCAATAAAACAAAAATAAGGTGATAACGTTTTTAGTCTTTTTACTATTTTAGTCTTTACTTTGTTTACAACATAAACTTTTTTCTCTGGCAACTAAATTTTGAACCTCTAATTTAGTTGAAGACTGAAAAAAAAAGGTTATTACTTTAATTTCTAGCATACACCTGAAGTTGTCGAAAATAATCTACTGCCGAAAATAGCCGTCTTATTAGCGTAAAAAAAGGCCTTTTTATGGTCTCCAACTAAATAGGTTCAGATTTAGTCGCCAGGGTTGTAAGTTGAAAATTTTAGTTTGTACTCAAAATAAATACAAAAAAAGTCTTTCCTATAATAGACCATTTACATCGCATTGGTTAAGACTGTGTACTATATTATGGGGTCGATAGAATATGTTTGTCTCAAATTAGGGTCGATGTCCAAAAAGTTTGAGAACCACTGGAGATTAGAGTTAAAAGAAATGACTTCATCAATTTCAAAATTGTGCGCTGCATCATCTTGTCATTTGTTAAGAGATTTGTTTGAATATATCTTCAACTAGGACAGCACAAAATTCCCAGAACAGCTTTTTTTATCATAGCTAAATTAGCTCTGCATTCATTGCTGATTGAAAATAATGGTTAACTTCGATACCTAACTTTGATAACGATTATTCTTTTGCAGTTGCAAAAAATTAGCTTTTGTATCAATTTATCAATTAGTTAATTTTTATACTTTTTATTACTCAAGTATATTATTGTTTTGAATGATGTAAAATTCCTGTGAATCATGGTCTTTTATATTTTCCTCCTCTATGAAATTTACTATATCAGCAATATGGGCTTTTTTGAAGACATTAATTTGATATTATCATCAACATGTTCAGTTATATCAAAAAGTTTCCTTTCCATATACAGAAAGTTTGTCACAATGTAGAGTAATTGGGTAAATCTTTCTTTGAAAAAAATTTTAATATCACTTCAAATAAGTTTATGTAAAAGTGTTAATTTTGTTTGGAGTGTTTATTAAAGCCGCAATTAAGATAATAGGATACAGAAAAAAGTTGCTTGAAGACAAGTCAAATATTGAAACAATGCTTTGGTTTAAAACTGAAAATGGTGTAAAAATATTTTCTCTAGCCTTTAAGTTTGATTAATGCAGTTAAAAATACATGTTTTTATATTCTAGCATATTTCAATTGAAATAAATAACAACAGCATTACTATTTTGTTTCGTTTTTTTACTTTTCTTATATTGGAACATTTTTTATCTCAGGTGTAGATGTGAGCCTTTGTGAACTCTGCAAGAAACCTTACAACGTACAGTTGCTCGGTGAAACAAACGTACCAACTGATAATCTGCTTAAGGTAAAGTAATAATCTTTGTTTTAAAACATGGATATGCTTATTTTAGATCAAATTTTAAAGTGAAATTTGCGGCAAACTGGCAACAAATTAAAATTTTTTACGTCGTACATAAAAATGTTCATTTGTGAATATTTTTTAATTGTTTCTGTAGTGATTTAAAATCTTATTATATGATGCCAGTATATTCCAGAATTTTAAATCCATTTTAATATTTGATAAAATAGATATATGTTTAAATAAAGTTTTTTTTGTTGAAAACATTATAGCACAAAATTTTGAACAGTTTACTCAGGTCAGCGCGAAAAAAATATAAAAAATTAAGATAAGCGCTCATTACCTTTCACAAATTATCTGGTGACAATTAACTCGCAAAATTGAATGCTCTTCATGTGGTCAATTAGTATCGCTTTGCTGCTGCTTTCGGTAATGATTGTAGAAAAACAGCGTCCTCAATTAGGAATTTGCCGTAAAGTGTCTTTCCCAAAGCCACAAGGGAGACCACTCAGGTGAATTGATCATTGAATTTGCTTTTTCTTAAGTGAAAGTGTTAGTAAATGAGACCATCCTGCCTATAAAATGAGACCATCCTGCATAATAAATGAGACCATCCTGCATAACAAATGAGACCATCCTGCATAATAAATGAGACCATCCTGCATAATAAATGAGACCATCCTGCATAATAAATGAGACCATCCTGCATAATAAATGAGACCATCCTGCATAATAAATGAGACCATCCTGCATAATAAATGAGACCATCCTGCATAATAAATGAGACCATCCTGCATAATAAATGAGACCATCCTGCATAATAAATGAGACCATCCTGCATAATAAATGAGACCATCCTGCATAATAAATGAGACCATCCTGCATAATAAATGAGACCATCCTGCATAATAAATGAGACCATCCTGTCTATAAAAGATTTCAACCGGACAGCAACATCCTGGTAACTCCGAAGGTGGTCGGCGTAATCGCTTGAAGAATGGACAAAATTTAACACTTGTGTCCTAGTCCTGTTAGTCAAGAAGAACATATAGTGATGCTGAGATGCCAAAATTAAATGAAATAGCATAATTAATAAAAGAAATAAAATTTGTGCGTGTGTGAGAAGTTTTTGCGTGATCGATGCAAGAACGCGTCGAAACATTAGCTAACGTTTAAACCACTTTGTTATAACGGTTTCATATCTTGCATTGAATTTAAATTTGGAATCGGTTCTAAACAATTTGTTAGTCTGAGATGAAAACCCTAATCTTAGTTTTAATCCCAACTTTAAATTTGGCTTTCTAAATTGTTTCAAATTATCACTACTTTTATTGAAAGAATAATTTTTTCACCCTCCCCTTTCTGATAAATTCGGAGCGTATTTGTTGGTATCATATATGCTTCCAACCTAATTTTTTTTATATAATTATTCATTTTTTGGTACGTTATCATTTAATTTTTAATCCTTTGCTATTGGTTCAAACTAGAATAGATCATCCTTTTTTTTAATGTTTTTAATTAAGTTTAAGGTTACCGATATTTGCTTTTTTTTCTCGCCCAGAGTTTCTTAAAGTTAATCGATGGTTTTGTAATACTATTGACACTTGTACCAAATTCAAAGCATTTTTATCTAATTAATCTCATCACTTTTAAATTTTACCATTTGACCAGAGGTTTAAACAAATTAGGCTATAATATCATATCAAAAAATAACAAGTTTTCTGTTGTTTTAACCCAGGTTTTTTTCAGATGCAAGAAGATTTGAAGCGTTTGGTTCGATCCGGAATCTACTTGATGCTTTTAGTTAAAACCTGGAAAGAGGATCTGGCAACTTTAAACCAATCACTGCCCGAGAACTCTTCCAGTACATCAAGAAATAACAGCTCGTCAAACACATTTTTCAACAGTAGAGGAAACGATCTGAACACTTTAAGCAGTAACGGGCAGACTTCAAACCAGACTTTGAGCAGTTGCGATTCTACTGTGACTCTTTCGCGTTTTTTCAGCGACGCTTCAAACATCCGGGCTTCTTCGCAGACCGTTCAAATAACAGAGCAGCCTATCTCGAGTAAGTGGAGTAACTAAATGAGTTTAAAATGAGAGAGCAGAGTAAAGTTTTATCAAATTGTAATACTTGAACCTGCAAGTTAAATGATGATTGCTCTGTATTTTTAAAAATATCCTGTTGTCGTTGTATCTACACTATGTAGGCCCATATATCACAACAAACAGGATTTGATATACAAAAACTTATTTGAAAGATATATTTATTGATCTATACGTCATTAAAAAACTATTGTATAAACAACATAGTACCCCATGATATGACATAATCAGATCAGAAAATTTTGTAGACTTCCATTTTGTTTTATTTACATGAAATGAGTGTATTTTAAATATTTTAAACAAAAAAAACGAAGTCATACACATCTCTATTATCGTAGCGATGTCACTAAAATGTTTTATAACACAACGTATTGATTAAAATTATTTCATTTTTTTTTAGACAATTTGTTGCCATCATTGCTATCATCGATTTCAACGTTTATAAAATTTTTCTCTTTTACTTATGTCTCTCAAAGCAGTAGCATGTTTGTTTTTTGAATTGATTTACCGGTTGCATTGCTATTTAATATCGACTTCTTTTTTTATAGTTTTGTTTACAGGTTATATAGAGGGCTGCCATGTCTTCCTTATTTCTAAGATTTGTTCTTATTTTAAACGAGTGCTTATTTTTGATATCTGTTATTTCATATTTATTTGTTAAAATATGTTACGTTACAGTGTTAAAATTTCGTTTCCTTTTAATAATTTTAAAATTATTTTAATTACTTGCGTGTATCGGGTACCAAAAAGTTTTTCTCAAAAAATGCGTTTTGAAATCCAGGGCAAACCAAAATTTTTTGCTGTATAGTGTTTTGACATAATTTTTAATATTTTTTAGCATCCTACAGTGACGATGAAACCGATCACATAGTAGAAGAACCCCAAACCTTCCTCGCGGAAAAACCAGATCAAGCTGCGAATCAAATCAAAGTAAGGCGCTGATGTCTCGCTCCAATTCTTTATTGGATCGTTCTGGTTTCTTTAAAGAAAACTAGCATGGCAAAGACTTTAAAATTTTCATGCATTTGAACTGAGCACCACGTCAACAAACCGAAAACGTAGTGCAACGCATATCTGGAAGTCAAAAGCTACGAAAACGGTGTGCTATTAGCGTTTTTGTACTGATTTATTGCGATTTTGTTTGCAAAAAATATGGGTTTGCCGTCTGTTGGTTTCCGTGTAGCTTTGTGTTTTATATCTAAAAGAATAAGTTCTAAATTCTGAAAATTCAGACTGAAACTGGATAATAAATTTTTCATTTCTCTATCAATTACTATATAGCCGTGACCGAAATAAACTAAAGCTTGATGGCAAGTTTTTATTAGGAAGAAGCGTATCAGCTTGGTGTTCACTGCTATTGTGCTTGTTTTTTGCCGAGAACTTATATTGGGTTTCGTTTATCAGCAATCAGCAAGTAATTTTGCTTTAAATTTTTCTTCCATTTCCGCAGTAAATTTGTTAAGCCTACTTTTGCAGATGGAAGTTCTTTTAATTTGCGTATTGACATTTTTTGAATAATAACAGTGTTATGGTGTTTTGTTTAAGCGTGACGATGGTTTGAATTGTTTAAACGTTTAACGCATTATTGTTTAACGCTAGAATTGTTATTTAGCGCTTAATGCTTTCATGCATTTATTTAGGATTTACCAAATAAGTTGCAATTGCATTTTTTGTGAGCTCTTTATCGTGTGAAACAAAACTTTGAGAAGCCGTAAAGAGAAAAAATAATTTGAAAGCATTTCGCGGCATAGCGCCACCTCCCTGAAGTTAAAAGTTAAACTACGTTCAGCACAGAGTTTTAAGATCAATTTTTATGCTGATCGTGATTTAAAAGAGAAGGGGCTTTTAACCTCAGGGCGGTGGAGCTATGACGAGTAGTGCTTCTAAGTTATTTTTTCTATGTACTGCTTCACGAAGCTTCCGCCTACTTCAGCAAGCCCTACATCCGGCACACGGTGACCTTCTCAACTTCGGACTAAATGTGCGCGTAGACATAAACGACGTAAACGTGTACTTATGCAGAATCGTAACCAGTCTAGCATTTGACGGACTTGAGATAATCGAACGATCTTTGAGTTCAATTCGCTAAATCCTTTTAATCCATCACTCGAGTTGAGTTCGAGTCCACTAAAACTAAAGTACCTTCAAATCTTCAAATTTCACGTTCATCAAAGTTCTTTTAAACCCAAGTCCACAAAAGCTTATAGGCTGCATACAAAAAAAATTGTTTAACTCTTTTTGGCATTGCTTTAGCAGCGTTAAGTATTAATAAAATATAATAAATACATTAATATTTTTGATGAATGTTTGTAGGATTGTAGTTAAGTCCAAGTTGTAATGATAACTAAAGTCCAATTGAAGTCTTAGTAAGCTTTTAGGAGTAGACTCAAGTCATTCAAACTCTGATATTGCATAGTTTGTAGTCCTACACATATGACTTGACTTGATTACGTGAAAAATTAAATAAATGATTTTCGCAAGGCAAGTTGTGGCAAAAAAGCTGGAGCAAAGTTTGAGCTTTTAAGTTATTAGAATATTTTTTTCTCTATAAAATTTATTTATAAAAAGTATTTATTTTTTACTTCCAGCTACGAGTGAAATCCAATATCCTACCGTCGACTTATTACAAACAAGTAGGCTACATAATTAATTGGCCGTTTTTAAATTTTAAAAGCAGCAAATAATTTAGCAAGAAAAATATTTTTCAATGTTATTTATGAACCTAAATATAGAGCAGAATTTAAATCCTATGTCCATTTTTGCAACTTTTGTCCAACTACATGTTGTTACAGATTGCTAGTAAGCTATAGTTACGCAAGCTATTTTTTGTAAGAATTGTGGTAAGTAATGTGACTAATCGATATGTTTTTTCTGCAAGTCAATGCTGTGAGTACAAAACACTTATTTTTGAACTGTCAGTCAAGACTGCAGTCAAAAATTCAATTAAGTTTCCTTGGGGTTACTGTTGCTTTTGGATTTTTGTGAAAAAAACTTTGGCGTGTTTTTAAAAAGATCTCAAGAGCAACTTTGGGTTTTATAATATTTTAATCATTGCAGATTTTTTTCCTTGTTGCGACAGGGAAGCTATTTTGTCAGGGGGCAAATTTTAAAGAAAAAAGCACCTTATTTTTAAAAAGGCTAATGAGTATTTTAAAAGATTTTTGCGCTAAAAACAATCGCTTAATATTCCGTTTCGTGACCGCATTGTTTGCGTTTTCAGCGCAAAACTTAAGTGATGACTAAAAAAAATAATAATAAGATCATCACTTCCAATCAGTTTCCAAAATCTTTATATTCTTTCCAAATTACAAGTGAAGATTAAAAAAAAAAGTCATGACTTTCAATCGAATCAATGATCCCTAATCCGTCGTAAATTTAAGGTGCATTACGTCCATCCTAAAGTTTTTACGTGATCAATTGATATCAATTGATCTGACATTTTAGTCGAGTTTCCAAATGCTTCTGTATCTCCCCATCTGTACCCTGCCATTATAAAAACACAATTTCAAGGGGCACCCCTGGCAGCGACCACCATTTTGTTCTCATAATCAGGCCTTTAAAAAATCAACGTTTTTGCTTCACATTCAATTTATTGCATGTCTAACTGTTTGTATAACAACATCCATCGTAAATACAAGACAACAGCACAAGACATCCATCGTAAATACCTTGAATTTGTTAATTAAATATCATCACATGACTTCTAAACAATTAACAGCTTTGTAAATAGCCTAAAGTGTGCTTGTTTAAGCTGGGTTTTTTTCATCGCGTGAATGACTAAAGAACGGAGGTTGCAATCTGCTAGTGCTTATAGCCAGGGTTCAATAAATAATTTTTTTCGGACGAGGGATCTCTACGGATTTTGTGAAAGTTGACTATTTGCTTAAATCACGACCTTGATCAGTAGAGTTTTCTAATCTTTAAGCGTACCATATTTCCGGAGGGGCAAACGAGGACGCTCGTTAATAGAAAAGAATTCGTCTTTAAAATGCAGTGTTTTGACCGGCCGGGACAAAGCTCTAAAAATTCGGATGTATGGTAAGCCGACTAATCTTTAGATCTTCATCCTGTTAAAGCTACAGCAGCAAAACCTATAAGCTCTACAGCTTAAACGTGAGTAAAAAGAAATATTTTGCTGTTTGACATAGATGATGAACCAGTGCGCAAGGGATACCATTTATATAAAAAGCTTACCACAGTTTGCGCAAAGTATGTTTGAGAATAGATTAGACCTCAAAAAAATTATTGGCATTGAGAAAGGTCAGGTTAGTTGATACAGCAGCTCTAAGTCGAAAAAATTACTTATGATCAAAATAGCGTTACCAATTAAAACACAATGGCGATCCCTTAGTAATTGGCAATAAACTATTGGAAATCGGTGTGATTATAAGGACGAAAAATTTTTTTAAATGTTAAAATTTGACCAGTTTCCTATTTTTAAATAGTTGTTCGAATTGATTTACTCTGAATGATAGTAAATTCATATGAGACTAAATTGTAGCCTGATAAAAGTCCATGTAGTTCTTAGCGAGCCTGGAAGATTTTTTTCAAGTTGCAGAGTTACATTCTGAAAAGCGCTTGTTTTGAAAAATACGCGATGCAGGCAGTGTTGCGATTTAAAATTTCAAAAGCGGGTTCTATTTTGTATAGAGCTTGCTAACAACAGGTTTCCTCATTATGCAGAGATAAATTAGAGATACATAGATTACGTTAAATTAAGATTGGATTCGCTGACCCGTTGAAATTCCAAGAAGCGGTTCGCGCGAACCCGTGCGAACCCCCTAAATGCCATCACTGGGTGTAGGTTAGTCGATATAACACTGGGTGGGGTAATTGTTGATACAATATCATCTAACTTGCAAACCTGCATAAAATACAGTAAAAGTCTGTTGATCTAAGCTAGATTAAATAGCCCGAAACAAAGTTGTAACGCCTCAGTCGCGTTTGTCAAGTTTGACAATTTTTACGTCCAAGTTCACCTGAAAGCTGTGGCTCAAAGTCAAATTCAAGTCCATCAAATCTCTTATCCTTTCAAGCCAAAGTGCATAGAACTCGGTCCCTCAGAGTCCGAGTTAGTGACCAATTGCACATCCACCAGTTTTTATATTAAGATAATTTTTTTAAATGAAGACCTTTTTTGCTCCTCATTTCATTTTAAGTACTAAGTAGTATTTCTATGTCCAATGTAAAATAAAGTCACTGAAGAGTAAAGTTTAACAGTGCCAGGATGTATTTTATTTATTTATTTTATCTCTATATTTATCCTCCTGACTCGCAGGAAAGCGACGGAAGCACTGATACATAGGGTAGGCAATTACCATGACCTGCTTGCGGAGATGCCCAGATATTGCTGTCCGCTTGTAATTTAATAGAGATATGACTAAAATTTAGAACTGCTTGCCAGGACCACTAAGCAGGGGAAAGTGCCGTGAAGGGTCTTTCCTGAGGATCAACCAAGACCTTGTTGTTCATAAACACGGCGCTTCAACCACTCGACCACGTAATCGCAACATTCAGCAAAGAAACAATTTGAATTTTTTCTAACTCGAGTCATTTATATCCGGAACTGAGACAACTTCAAGTCATTAGTTGATTTGAGAACTCGAGTCGACTTCGAGTTCTATTAAGAACTTGTGTCAAGTTTGAGTTCGACACGTTCTTTAAAAATTTGCAGTTGAATTGCTCAGCAACAACATCTAAGGAAACCAGTAATAAGGTATTTTTTGTGCTTATTAAACTGTGCAGTTAAAACTGTTCAAACATTTTTTTAGGGATTGTAACTAAATGTATCAACTTAGGGATTACAAAGCAAACGGAGCGACCCCACCCGAGCCCCCATAAAAAAAGTCAAAAGTGCTTTTCCTCCTAAACAAAATATTACTCTATTTCTTCATAGTAGCACCAAGACGGTGGCTAGCGCTATCTGCAACTTAACTTTAGGACGAAAGTGTTGATCAATCAGATCGTAAATGTAGACAGGTTGTCACTTCTGCCTGATTCTATTTGCCTTATCCGTAGTCGTAACTTGCTCTTGTCTCATTAACATAAGAGTTTAACCAGTCACAATTAGCTTATTTACAAATATCTATTATACTGGTGTTACGATCTACTAGATCGTGTTCTAAATAAAACAACAAAACAGCGCAGTTACTGTTAAAAACATTAAGAACAAAACAAAATTATACACTGCAGCAGAATGGGCTACGATCTAGTTAAAAAGGAAATAGTTACTTTCGCGCATCTAAAAATTTACTTACTTGGCTTAATTACTAAACATTACTCATCATGAAGCCCAGACTCACTAATAGCTAATAAACAAACAAGTAACAAAACTAGGAAACATAGCCTCAACACGCTTGCGCAGCTTCTAGCATTATATTAGTTATACATATCTGCTGCCACTACGAATCAGATATAATTGTGATTCAGCAAAAAACGCACGAGGTAACAAAGGTTCTGATACTGCTACGTAACAATTACAAAAAACATGGAAGCCAAAAATATGCTCACCACGGCTATCGCCTACACGAAAGAGAAAAAATGTGTTTGATTGAAAGTGATAATCTTTTTATTGAAAGTGATATTTTCGAGACAAAAATAAAGATTTTGGACATTGATTGAAAGTGATAAACTTTTTTCTAGAGATCTTTATGTTTTTGGAACGATAATCAAGAAATCAGAAACAGATTTTTAATGAAGGTCTTTTTTTTAAAATAGCTTTGTGACAAAAATCAAAATTTTGGACATGAATTAGAGGTGTTGACTTTTTTTTGAGATTATTATATTTTTGGGAATAAAAGTTGTCACACTAAAAAGTGGTCTCTTTTTTTTCTTGCACCAGGCCTCCCTTTTGTTACACCATTACTGTATCAACTAACCTGCTTGGGTGTGTTCATATTTTTAGATATTGTGCATGAAAATTAGATATAGGCTAGTCGAATGCTGTAGACCTAACCATGCACTAAAATAGACCAGTAATCAACCTTATGGGCCATCAACTACTTTTAAATGTCAAATATTTTAGAATTAGGTTACACAAATTTAACCCTGTGATGGTGAAGTAAATTTATTTATCATAAATGATGAAGTGGAGTATGACATATTCCATGATAAACTTTCCTATAAAATATATTTCACTCTTTACATCATTGGTTATTAAAGAAAATTGATTTAAAATACATATATTACAACATTTTAATAAATTTTTGGAATAATGAACTAAAAAATTCTGTAGTTATAATTAGAATCATTCGTAGATTCATGATTTTTACATTCATTACACATATATGATGAATGTTCCAAGCAAATTGCTTTAAAATACACATAACAGCAATGTCTAAATTTAAGGCAATCAGAACACCTAACGAGATTAAATCTAGCTTCAGGAGAGAGATTCTTCTTTTTTCAAGAATTTTCATCAATTTCTGAAAAAAACCCGCTTTTTTTAAAATTTCGTCCAAGATGAGGATTTTTTTCCTACTTTCTAAATGGTCTTTGATTAGCTTTCTTCCTAATTTTCTCATAGTAGCCTACTTTCTTTTGATGAAATTAATATCTTTAAAATTTGAGATCCTACTTATATAAATTAATTCAAGTAATATTTAACATTGCATAGAAGAGGGTGATTGGTCATCGTTTTGTCTTTCTTGTGACACGGTATATTGAACGAAAATGGTTCAGGAGTCTTAACGCCACCTTTCGTGCTGTTTTAGTATCAAATCATTTCCGGTTTTTTATTTTTATTTTCTTTAGCAATTGTATTGCCATGATGCATAGAACTTAACAGCAATGGGCCTACAGGTTTAGCGTTTTTTTTTCAGTAAGTAGGACATTATTGTAGGATTTTTTGTAAATCCTAACAAGCTTGTTTTTGCTGCACAGCCTCTCTTTTTCACAAATAGAAGAGGTATTTTTTTTTTGTTTTTTAACCATGTCCCAACAATGGTAAATTTGTAGTCTTCCAAGAGTTCAAAAGATAGGGTATACTAGAGAACAATGATCAAAGGTAACGTTTCTTGAACTACCTTAATACGTATCATAGAGCGTGCGTTTTACTAATACAGTTGTTGAATTATCAAAGGTAAAATCCTTGATATAGATTGTAATTTTCACAGGACCCAAGCATCTATTTCTAATTCATTGAGAAATATAAGCCAAAAATTAGAACATTCAAAGTTAAAAATAATTGTGGATACACTCACATGTATAATCAAGTGGGGTACTTGATACCTCAGATCAAAAAGTAGCTTCTTTATTTGACAAAAATCACCTCTTCTTTATTTGACAAAAATCACCTGCACTGATTTATATAATTTAGCAAGCTTCTGTAAACAATAACAATTAGCTACAAAAAAACTGATGCCAGAACTCATTGCCATGCGTACGATGCGAAAAAATATAGGCTATATTCATTGGGGTAAAAACACACCACTTAACCATTACAGTGTTAAGTAAAACCCGTCTAAACTAACTCGACCTTTCCTTAATTTTTTTAGTAAAGCCACCACAATAGATTCTAGGCAATTTTGATTTTATAAAACTAATAGGCTACAACAAAAAAATATATATTCTCAACTGAAAAACGATTCCTCCCGAGTAGAAATAGCCAATGGCTACAACAGCTTAGGTAGAGTTCACTTTTAAAATTGATTTGTGAATGTAAATGCTCGTGCACATTTGGTCATAGAGGGACTCAAAAATACTCAGGATTTAATAAAATTGAACTTGAAAAGAAGTTTTTATAAACTTGGATTTAAAAAAACTGAAGCTGTGGTGGACTGGGGCTTGGACTTAACTTGAGGAGCTTAACTAGGGGCTTGACCTCAAATTTATTAGATATTATTTGAAGGAGTACGAGTCCTTGGGAAGGTTGTTGGACTTCTTCAAATGTTGAACTATCGTCACAACTCTAGCTCACGATAAGGCAACACCTAGAAAACTGCCAGTTTTACAAGTACAAGAGCTTTGGATATTTTTCTCTCCAAATAGTCAACAACACATCCTGGTTAAGAGCGCCGTAGTCTATTTGAAGCAAACACTAACAACCACAGCCTAATTATGTCCTTCTGCTTTGTCCTCGAAAAAGACACTTTACGGAACTTCCTCTGCTTGGTGGTTTTAATGAGCAACTCTAAATTTTAGTCATATCTCTAAATAAAATACTAAAATTTAATAAAAAATTTAAATTAAACAGCAATATTTTGGCATTTCCAAAATAGGTCAAGGTATTCGCTTAACGGTTGTCATAACTATTGCGTCCACAAACCTTTTACCGCAGGCAGGAGATAATTTGCAATAAAAATAAAAAAAATTGTATTCATTCAGTCATTTTAATTTTATTCTCGACAATCAACAAATTAATTTTTGTACAATAAAAAGTTGTCGGGAGTTAAGAAAGGAAAGCATAGGTAAACGTCACGTTTAAGCATTAATAGTAAACACCAAACAGAAAGCTCTAAAAAAACCTACCCTGTCTTTGATTTGACTCAATTCGGAATCAAACTCAACTAACTCTTTAAAGTCTCAAATCAGCTTCTCTAAAAGATATTGTTTTAACGTGCCCCAAACTTGATTTTAAAAACCTGTCTACAACAGAACTCCTCTATAGTTATGTAAAGCAAAACCTATAGCAACTATTAAAATTAACAATTCAACACTTGCGGCGCTTTGCAGAAACGTTGCCAGAACAAGAGCAAGCTAGCTGATTATATATTTTTGGACTATGATCTGGCGCTCTATTTACTCAACTAAACGAAGTGTATACTTTCAAGAGCCTTAGCAAACTATCAGCATCAAAATTAAATTTTTGTTTCGTCAACAAAAAATTTTAGATTGAATGCCGGGCAATAAAACTTTAGTGAAAAAAACTAAATTAAAATAAAAAATTATTTCAATTCAGCAAATTATTCAGTGTCATTTCAAGAAATCACGTAAGCGATATTTGGGCGTGAAAGTAACCCAAAACCAGGAACACCAGGAGGGAAAAAAAGAAACCATGAGAAAAAAGGTAGTAACTACAGGGTGATTTTGAGTTAATTTCACAAACAAAATTCGTCTGTGGTTACCGGTAATTTTTAAAGAGACCGACTATTTAACGGAAACAGCCTGGTCAAAAAACTGCTCTTAATTTTAAGAAAGTTATGCAAGAATAATATTTCATGCCATTTTCTTGGGTCAAGTTAAATAAATCTGGCTGTCTGTTTATGTTAGATAGACTGAAGATAAAATAATCTATTTATAAAGATTAGCAGGAGCCCATTTTCTATTATAAACACATTCCATTTATTATTTAGGCTTGAATGAATTGTCTATTTTGCATGTAATTTGTTATTTTTGCTTTTTAAAATCCCCACTTTATTAAAGTAATCATGGCACAAAACCGATTGCTCATCAAAGGTGGAAAAGTTGTAAATGCTGATAGATCTTTTGAAGCAGATGTGTATTGTGAAAATGGTATTATTTCTCAGGTACGATTATTTGTAAAAATTAAGCATTTGATTATTTTTAACCTTAATCTCATAACTATAACATATCTTTTTAAATTTTGAATGTTATATTACCGTACTATTATTTGTTGGTGGTATGGTCAAGTTGTTGAAAGTGTCATGATTGTGATTGATATGGTTTCTGTTTAAAACATACACCATTCTGTGATGTTCCAGAAAAAGATTTCTTGTGGTCAGCGGTTTTAAAAAAAAATCCCCATTTCAGTTATTTCTTAATAAAACAAAAAAAACAGAGTAAAAAATTTTAACTGGAGAACAAAACCTCAGCATCACCAAAAGCAGGATAGGGTAATTACTTTGCCTATGTATTGTGCCTCCTACACTTTCTGTAAGTCAGGAGGATAAATGTAAAGAGATGAAATTAATTGAATTGTGTTTTAATTGTGATTAGTATTGCAAAATGTTTTGCTTCATGTCTAACTTATTTCTTTATAATTTTTTTTGTTGTTGAACTGTGCCAGGTTGGAAAAAATTTATCTGTGCCTGGAGGTACCAAAATTGTTGATGCATCAGGAAAGTTAGTTATTCCTGGTGGAATTGATACACATACTCATATGCAGCTTCCATTTATGGGCACCTTTGTAAGTTAAATTATTTGGCATTTAAGCTGAAATTGAAATAGCATGTTAGTATTCTATTGTTTTCATATTATCAGGCAGTGGATGATTTTTACACTGGTACAAAAGCTGCTATTTCTGGTGGAACAACAATGATAATAGATTTTGTTCTGGATCAAAAAGGAGTACCATTGCTTGAAGCATATGACAAATGGAAAGGATGGGCTGACCCAAAAGTCTGCTGTGATTATTCATTTCATATTGCTGTTACATGGTGGAGTAAGAAAGTAAGAATTTTTGAGTTTAAGTTTTTTAGTGCAGTTTCAAAAAAGTTTAAATAACTTTTAATTAAGATGATCTTACATTGTTATTTAATAAAAGAATATACACTGCTTTTTATTGCTTTCTTATTTTATACTTTAGTTTTACTTTTCATTAAAGCTTTATTTTATACTATTAAAAAATCTTGAAAAAGTGGAGTTATAGGTACTTATCGCCCAGGATGTTCATTTTGGGATATTAATGTTTTTGGTTTCAAATTCAACTGGATTATTTGAATTAAAAAATACTGCTTCTATTGCATAATTGTATTTGAAACAAAATTGATGTGGCCTCTAATTATAACTGTAAAAATTGTTTTATCCAAGTATCTTTTCAATCAATTTTGTGATGATATATTTGATTTCACATCAGGCATTCTACTGCAATGTGCAATTTGATGCTTTATCAGCAAAAAAGTTTTACTGTTTAGGCTTTTGATTAAACAAGATGACTGGAAATGCTTAGATATTGAAAACTAAAAATTTTTTCCTCTGCATTCTTGCAAAAAAAATTCATAGTCATATCTATACCAGCAACAATGTTGTTAAAGTTTGTCAGAGTACAGATTTTTCAGGTCTCTTCAAGAAGTCTCCAGAAGCAACTTTTGTTAATGAAACTAACCTGGGTCTCCCTGCAGTTATTATTGCTTTTCAAAAAAAATCTTTGTTGATTTCTTTTTTATTACATTCTAAAGCTGTAGGAGGGATTCTGGGTTAGTTTCACCAAAAATATTATTTACTGTAACTTCTTGAACAGACTCGTTTTTTCTTTGCTGCATATACCATTTTGTTTAGATAGACCAAAAATACTTTAAAACAATGTTTTTTAAACTGTCAGTTTACAGACTTGTTGCCAGTCTTTCAACATGGTCTCTTTTTATATTTTACTTTTATTGCAAGATCTTTAGAGTGCAATGAGTTCAGATGCAAAACAAGTAATTTAATACAGTAGACTCCGCTTAACTGGATCACTTTGGGCAGAGAGCTTTTGATCCAGTTAACCAAAAAGATATTTTAAAAAAGATTAAGCTTATTATCATGTCATCGAAAAAAAAATCAAGTTATATTATTATAAAAAAATTATTTCTGATCAAAAAAATGAAAGATCGTGGTTTGTTTTAAATTCGATGTGAATATTTGACTTATAACTTTTTCCAACTTTATTAACAAATTGTCATTGTCGATGAATCCTCGTCCCAACAGACCCCGTTTGAGACAATTTGAAGCATTGCGGGTCTCTCTAACAAAATTTCCTCAATTTAACTCGTTCACCACGGGACATTTGTCCACTAGCAACCCTATAAAATGAGCTTTGTGCGCTTTGATTTTGTTAAAAAGTTTTGTTTTGTTAAAAAGTTTCGCTTTGTTTGTTAAAGAAAAAAGTTTCGGCTTTTTTTCGTCACAATCTTCTTTTTGCTGATTAAAACTTCTGACTTCGTAGCAACGCACAGCCGTATACTGTATAAAGGACTTGCGCATTTGGTGGGATATTGGACGCAACAAGAAACATCAAAGGGTTTTTCAGGAAGTTTAGCCAAAAAAAATTTGCCGAGTTTGTTTTTCTGCTCACTTTGAGTCACGTGACACGATCCCAAATTGGCCCTTCCGTGGTGAAAGAATTGGAATTAAATACTGTAAGTTTCGGTGCAAAGTGATCCAGTTATCCGAAATAGTGATCCAGATAAGTGGCGTACATTTGCATAGAAAATGCACATTTAATTCGGGACTAGGAAAAATGATCCAGTTATCCATGATCCAGTTAAGCGGAGTCTACTGTAAAACTGATTCAAATTTTAAAATATTTTTGTTAGATTTTTCAAGACTCCCAGCTCTCAAAAGTTTTTTTAAAAAATGTTATTGGTCCCCAACCCAAAAAAGTTGAGAAACCACTGCTTTAAAAGCTATATGCTCTTTATTGGAACAATTTTTTTTCTACAGTTCTAGTTGTTGATGGCTTTGTTTTTTATTTTAAACCAGTGGTTCTTAACTTTTTTGCGCCTTAAGCACGCTTTGGAACTTTTTCAAAATTTGTTGCACACTTGGAGCAGATCTTCATTTTCTTCCCTAAAAAGAAGTGTTCTCTAATATAATGGTTTTTATTTTAAATCTATTTCCGATTTTTTGATATCCCTAAAAGTAGTGTTCTTTGAAAAAAAAAAATTGAACTCACTCAAAAAGAATTGAACTCACTTTGAATATGTCTTAGATTTCTTGATTTTCGTCCCGAAAAAGTAGTGTTTACTAAAAAAAGTTTGTGGAGCAATGGACTAATATTTTTTAAAAAGTTTCACGGCACACTTGGAAATCTCTTGCAGCACGCAGGTTGAGAGACATTGTTTTAAGCTAAAGTTAAAAATTGTCTTTGTCGTGGAGTAGAATTGAATATTTCAAAATATTGCAGAATAAAAATTATTGCAATATTGCCATCAATGGCTGTTAAAAGAAATGTTTTGAAATCAAAAAAGACATTGTGTGTGTAATAACGTATTTCATTTAGTCTCTGGCTCCTTATTCACAATTTTTTTTCAATTTGCATTATGAAGTAATTTTGAGCTAATTGTGAATAAAAATAAATAAATATATAAATAAATAAATTAGGTCATTTCTAATGTGATAAACTTTTAAAATCTGCTTGAAAACCTCTTCTTTTATTAGATTTTATTGAACTTTTAAACTGTAATAATTGAATTTAGAACAATAGTTTAATCTGTTTGAGCTCCTTATTAATGTAATAACTAATGTGATAACACTTTTGGTGTTCAAGCAGAATTATCTGAGTTTGACGTTTGGTCTACCTGATCTATTTTCGTTGTGTTTGTCTTTGGGAAAAGAATTTGTGAAAACTTTTTAAACGAAATCACACTGCTTACATGTAATGGTTAGTATGTCTAATATAGAAACCACCAAATGCCGATACGAAAAGAAGAACTCATTATTTTACCTGTTATGCAATAATTTCATGCTTTTATTACAGCATAATTTACAAAAAAGGGGAGCAATGATTTTTTTTATCTTATAATGAAAAAGCTTGTTCCAAAATTAAAAAACTACCGATATAAAATTAATCAAACTAAATTTTTTTCGTCCCGATGCTGCTCACGTATTTTCAATTTATTATTTATCTCCAGGTTCATGACGAAATGGAAGAGTTGGTCAAAAACCGTGGAGTAAACTCTTTCAAAATGTTTATGGCGTACAAGGATGTTTTCATGCTGGACGATAACGACTTATATCACGTTTACAAACGATGCAAAGAGCTCGGCGCCTTGGCCATGATGCACGCTGAAAACGGTCACGTGATTGCCAACGTGAGTGGACCGTTCGTTCGTTTTGTCACTAAATTTATCGACACACTCTGACATCTAGGAGCAAAAAAGAATGCTGGACCTTGGAATTACCGGCCCCGAAGGTCATGAAATGTGCCGGCCTGAACCGGTGGAGGCAGAAGCGACTGGAAGAGCGATCATGATCGCGGATACGGTTCGTTCTTTCTCCATGTTTCAAGTTTGATTTTTGCGAATTGTTGTCGTCTCTATTTACTCTTACTTAACTTACCTTATCTTTTTTGAACTATTTCAACCTGACATAAAGTTACTTTCAAGTCCATCCACTTTTATTTAGATTTTTAGCTACAGCTTATTTTAGAAATACGTTATCTAAAAAATTGTGATCGTTCTCTGTTTTTTTTTTGATATTTGAAAATTTTTTGCCGCCACGGCGTTTTGTTCAAAGTGAAAATACGAAAAAGGCGCTTTCCGTTCGAAATGAACTGACATTTCATATCTGCCGTAATTCAGCTTTGTCTTTTAATTATTTTCAGCTTAATTGTCCAATGTATATCGTTCACGTGATGAGTAAAGCATCAGCTGATGTGGTCGTAGCAGCCAGAAGAAGAGGTAATCGATAAACTGTTATTAACGCTTGAGTTGAAATAAATTGCTCTTTTAATAGCTTTTGTATAGTTGCATTTAACTTTATGTTTCTGTCGGTTCAATATGTCAATGCCAAATGACGACAGTAAAGTTGTGGTTTCTATTTGTCCACTTTAATTTAAACTATTAAGTTCATATAAAGATAACTTGAAAAGATTCATAGTAAAAAGTATAATCTTATAAATGTTGATATATGATACAAAACTCCAGATGCAGAAAAAAAATCTTGGGTCGAAAACTAATTATTGCGAATCAAATCAAAAGCGCTTTGCTCAAATATTGTATGAGCCACTGTTATCTCGGCTGTACTATTAACACCAGATGTTTGTATTAAATTTTTTTTCAACTTTCCACGTTTAAGAAATAGTAGCATCTGCTACAGACATCTGCTGTGTGCTTAAATGCGATTATGTTTGACATCTGTTTTTTGTTTTTTTCGGTTTTGTATACACTTAGCGTTGATTGTTGACGATGTAAAACAGATGCTTCTTCCGAATTAGATGGTTTCGACTCAGAGCTTCATCCGGTTTCTCCATTATTTTTTCGCGGGAATCTCATTATCGATTTCCTTTAAATCTTAAGCATACTTCCTTGGGGAGTGCGTTTCTTCATTCTTGCAGCTGCGACCACATTTTGACTCATTATTTCGTCATAATCGAAGACCGCGCTGAAATTTAACACACTTTTTAGTTCGTATTTTTGATTCGAATCATCGATTCTTTTGAGTTATATTTAAAATCTGCTCTTTTTACATCAAATTTATTTTGCATGGTCATGTCTTTTAAATTTTTCGGCACCGGCTTTCTTTTTTCTTGTGAATATTTTTTTACTTGCAATACGCTTAAAAAAAACGAAATGTGGAATATGAAAAGGAATCTTAAAAACAAAAACAATCAGAAACTTCTAAGTAGTGAGCAGTGTTTTAAACCCTGATCTAAAACAGTAGTAACAGGCTTGTAGTGCTGCTGCTAAAGCTAAGCGTTAGCGAGATATTCATAATCGCTCCTTTTATAAATATGTGAAAAAAATGTTTTTGTGCTAATCATTTATAAGTTCTTAGGGATTCACCTCCAATTAAGTCTATTGTTGTTACTTTTCGAGTTACTTTTCCAGAGGTACACAAAGCCTTATAATTACTAAATATTGCAGCTTTTTTAATGCAAAGTTTGCTCATTGTGGGATCTAAACTGTAAGCTTGATATATCAGGTTGTCAAAGAAAAAGATTAAAAATGACCAAGTTTAAAGATTTGGCGATGGAACGTGTAAAGCTGTTCATTTTCGTACCGAAAAATCGTCGTAACCATGCCATAATCCAACAAAAAAGAAGAGCTGATAATACTTATTTGAAAACAAAGCCCGCCTTTTTGTCTCGTTGTTTTAAATCAGCCATGTGGAGTTCGGCTGATACTCGAGCACTTTTTAAACAACGTCATATTGTTTTTATTGATCAGGCGTTGTCGCGTTTGGCGAACCGATCGCGGCCAGTCTAGGTACCGACGGAACCAACTACTGGAACAAATGCTGGCGCCACGCTGCTGGTCACGTGATGGGGCCGCCGTTGCGACCAGACCCTACCACCCCGGGCTACTTAATGGATTTGCTTGCAAAGTAAGATTTCTAGTTCGTATGGCCGTTTTGGTTTCTATGTGCTTTCTGTAGTTTAAGAAGTTGTCGTAAAGTACCTTTCTCAAGACCATGACAAAAATCTTTCACGCAGACTGAGCATCGAACCAGCGTCCTTCTGCTCGAAAGTCAATGTTATCACATCGCGCTATTCCACCGACGTTTTCTAATTTTGCTAGGAACCTGCTGCGTGCATAAGAACACTGAAAAAATGCCCAGCCAATAGCTCTGTTTTTTGTTTGTAAATAATTCTAATAAATGTTTCTCTTAAAAATAGCAACTGGACTTATTATAATGGCTTATTTTAAAAGCGTTGTTTCGTAGTTTTAATGTCGCACCGCGATTACGTTACGGGAAATAAAACGAGACCGGATGTGATGTAGCGCTATGTTCGTTGGTTTGATTGGCTGTTCTTGAAACTTACAATGCTGTTTTGTGCATTTTCAAATGCGTGAGCGCAGGGAAGTGCAAGCGCGTTTGGTTTTCATTGCTGCGTTTTCTGATCGATTTACTTCAACTGGCGACGCACTATGGAAATGGATTAAACCAAATTTTTGCAAACATTAGAGCAAATATCTTTTATTTTTTATCGAGCTATTTCAGTTGCAAAAGTTAACTTCTTCGAATTTATACTGACTGGACAACTTTCCAATTGAAGTAATGTTGGGTTCAAAACACGATTTCTATCGAAACGTTAAAAGATTTGCGACTGGGGAAGTCGTTTAAGCACTTATTTTCAAAACTCTATTTCTTTAAAGTGGAGATTTGGAATGCACTGGCACTGATAACTGTACCTTCAATGCAAACCAAAAAGCTTTAGGAAAGGATAACTTTGCGAAGATTCCAAATGGAGTTAATGGTGTCGAAGACCGGATGTCTGTTGTTTGGGAGGTACTACTTTCAATATCTTGCTGCATCGTCTATGTCGTCAGAGTGGTTGAGTGGTTAAAAGTGCCGTGATTGTGATTGACATGGTCTCGGTTCAAAACCTACTAGCGCCATTTTGTTTTGTCTTTGAAAAAGATACTTTACGACGCTTTTTCCTGCTTGGCGGTCTTGGCAAACAGTTCTAAATTTCAGTCATATCTTTATAAAAACTAAAAAAGCAAATTAAAATTTTAACCGCAGAGCTATACCTTGGCATCTCCGGAAGCAGGTTGGGGTAACTGCTTGCCCTATGTATAGGATTTACCGTATGTATAGCGCTTACCATAGACGTAACAACCGAAAAATTTTGGGGGGGCAACACAGTTTGGCTTAAATTTTTTGTCCTTTTTCCTTAAATCTTGATTTTTCTAGTACTTCACAGATATAAGAAGAAATTTCTTCACCCTAAATTTCTTTTGCCCAAGTTTCTCCCACTGCTGCCCGAAAAATTCTTATTGTGCCCAAATTTTTGAGACTTCTAAGGGCAATTGCCCCCTTCCCCCAGCAGGTACGTCTGTGGCGCTTACGGTGATTTCTTGTGAGGCTAGGAGCATAAATATAGAGATGGAACATCGTCACATTGTTATGCTATCTTTTTATCTGCGTTAGCGTTAGATTTAATGTGATCGTGGAGAATCTTTTTGGTTTCTGCTATTCTTTAATTTTTAAACACTGTTGTTGTGTCACGAAACTTTTAGTGTTGAGCGTTTGTCTTACACGTGAAACTTCGGTAGTTGACTAAAGCTCAAACCTAACTTTGTTTATTTTCTTAGAACATCGTATGTAAAAAAAACCTCAACTGTTTACAATACCTCAACAGTTCCAAGAACTTATCTAGTTGTAGTTAAGACTGTTTCTATTTTACCTTTAGCATTTTTTTAGAAAGGGGTTGCTTCTGGGAAAATGGACGAAAATCGCTTTGTTGCTGTTACTAGTACAGTTGCGGCAAAAATCTTCAATATCTATCCTCAGAAAGGGATTATTGCGCCTGGCTCTGATGCTGATATTGTTATTTGGGATCCCGATGCAACAAGGTAAATGATTGTAGCGATTTTTTTTTTTTTATTTCTGAACCTTTTGCTTTATTCTGGATTATTTTTATATGCTTATCGTTGTTTGAATCTCAATATTTTTATAGTATCTTGAATTTTTTTTTTTTTAAACAATGATATCGCTACTAAAATACTTGAATCTAAAGACAAAAAATAAAAAAAAAATACTTAAATTCAAATCGAAATAGCTGTAAAATATTTAACCAAGATTTTTTGCGATGTGAATCTTGTTTTCAATTTTTATCCACTTATTGTTTTTTTAAAGATGTTCGGTCGAAATCTTTCGTTAATTACTGCTACTTGTAAAATCCTAAAAGCAGTCAACCTATTAGTCATGATTTCTAAAAGTTCGATTTTTCTAGAACTATCTCGGCCAAAACTCACCACCAAGCCGTGGATTTCAATATCTTCGAAGGAATGGTGTGTCATGGTGTGGCTATTTGTACAATAAGCCGTGGAAAGGTCGTCTACGAAAACGGAAAGTTTACCGTGTCAGCTGGAGATGGCAAATTCATCAGCAGGTAATGACGTTATCTTTTAAATTCCAATTGTGCTCAGACGTTTATTAGATTTTGAAGCTTATAATTTGAGTCAAAGCTGAATAGCACGTTTTTGTAATACTTTGATACTACTCACAATATTTGACATATGCATTGAGTTTTGTACCACTGTTTATTTCCGTGTTTGAAATAGCGTTTAGTTTAGTTTTTGAAAATAAGCTCTGTTGCCATACATTTAACCCAAACGTCACGTGTTATTTGCATGACTGATTGCTGTAGTTTTCATTAGTACTTTGTTGCAGTGATTGCAGCTTGCAGCCGGAATTGCAGTTGGTAACACAAGCAGAGTTTGCAGTTTCTTTGGTTGTAAATTTTTAAAGCCCTAGAAAATTTTCATTTTATCAAAATAAATGTTTTCTTTGTTTGCGGAAGCTGGAAGGTCCATTAAATGGTTGGACATGTTTCCGCCAGCCAGGTGACCAGACTCTTGTCAACATCTGATATAGCACGGGTTCCATTTGAATGGTGATAGATGGGGCAAGATGTTACGTGTTCAGCTGTCTGCTCTTTTGCGCCATACTCACTGGTCGCCCCGTAGAAGACTTGCCCCATTTGTGCGTTTTATCATCAGCCTCCATGTGGCGAGTTTCAATAACTGGTAAATGACCAGGCGAATGATGATAAATTCGAGATCCTTCCGGGGCGGTAAAAAGTGGAGTAAGAGAATAGTAAAAGAATAAACAGCAACAAAACGACGTTCGAAAGCGAACAAAACTTGACGATAAACTTTTGTTTTATTAAGTTATCGAGTGTCCTTTTTTCCGAATTGCAAACAAAGTTGTTCTTTCATTGGTCAATTCTAAAGTTGATTTAATAACCCCGACTTTGTTTTGCTGACATTTGCAGTGCAATGGTTGTATAAGACAGTGTTTTCCAATCTTTTTGGGCCACTGTCCCCTATTTGCAAACTTTTTTTTACGACCCAAACAAACCCAAAACAAGGTATTCTCTAAAAAAAAGTTCTTCACTTCGAATCATTCTTTAATTTCATGATTTTCAAGTCCCGAAAACAAGGTGTTCTCTAAAAAAAAAGGATCTCCACTATGGATCCGTCTTGGATTTCATGGTATGGATTACTTTTCAAGTATATATGTCTTACAAATTTTTTCATCTCGTCGCCGGACTCCTTGTGCAATCATCACGTACCCCAGTTTGAGAAACTCTGGTATAAGGAACTGCACAAAATGTGTTTGCCAGCTTTCCTTGCATGACTTTTGCATTATAGTCTCAAGGGCACTGTCAGTCAAGTCACTTTTGAATCATTTATCGATACTTTTTTGCATTTTTTCTTTGTTTTTTTGTTGTATCACAGTTCTTCCTCAAGTAGATGTTGGTATATCATAAAATTATTTTATTGAAAAAAAAGCAAAAACAGTTGAACAGTTTGACCAATTGAAGTGGATTAAAAGATTACTCTATATTGCAGGAAGCCTTACAGTCCTTATGTTTACAATCGGATAAAGAAAAGAGAAGAAACTTACAATCCTAAAAAGGTTGAAAGACAACCATACGCTGGTAATTTATCAATCCCAGTCAGATAAATTTTGCTTCGTAAAAGTTTTAATACTTCATCAGAATTTTTTTTGCCAAACAAATTTGATTCTTTCTAAATATACTTTTATTTCTGTTACGTTACGTCAAATTTGTTTAAACTATGTTACAATAATTGAATTTTTTTTTAGGTCCTGTTGTCAGTCTTCAAGAAAAGTCAGGCCCTGATAAAGCACCTCACCCCTCGACTGGTAAAAACCTGCATCATAGCACGTCCATAGGCACTGGTGGTAGGTGATGTGCTTGCATGTGTTCGAATCGATAACGTTGGTTTTAGCTTGAAAACCGCAATTATTTAGTAGTTTTCAAAGCTAGCTTTCTTCAGCTGTTGCTTGATTTTCTATTGTGATTACAGGTCAACATATCGGCTCATCGCAATCCCAAGTGCCGTCGACAAAAGTTTTAGCCCCACCTGGCGGACGTTCCCAAATTACGTTTTAAGTCGCAATGTGGCATATCGCTTCAAGTAGAATCAAATGTTTGTGATATGTTTTAGGTGCAATACACAATCTTACTTAGCTCGTACTTTCTCAATTAATCTTTTTCCAATTAGTTAATCATTTAATCAAATTTTATTTAATTATCTATCAAAATGATATCAATTGACTGTTATGGTTTTTTAAATTTAAATGCTTTTCGCATATCTTAATCGTCGACTCAGTAATTGTTTGAGTTTTCTCTCGCGTATTTTATGAATTTTGTTTGTGCATGAACATTCGTATATGCATTTTTACGTGATCTTTAACTTTGATTAAAACTTTGAGTTTTAGTGTTTACTTTTGAAAAGTATTATTTTACAATTAAGACTACTGGGTATAAAAGTATCCAACTTTCAAAAAAGTGTCTTTTCTATTGGATTCTAGAAAATTACCATTTTCTTTATATATATATATAAAGGCCTAGTTATTATTTATTTGTTGGTCATCTGTCCTTTCAATCAAGGCATAAACTAATTGTAATGCATTTCTAAAGCCTATTGTAGTGGCATCAATCAATTTGTTACTACTTGGTCCACTTTTGCCTTTTTTTCCGACTATTTTGCGTATTCAAATCAGCTTTGTTAATTCTTGTGTAATTAAATTTTTGATTACTAATTTTTTCTTATCTATTTTGGATGCTTTGCATTAGTTGCCATCTATCTCTTGTCGTTTTGTCTTTTGTTATTAATCTTTGTCACTGATTAATTCTACCATTGTATGCCTAGTCTTCACCTCCATTTTTCATACAGTTTTACTTTTTTTTTTCTTCAGTCTTTATGTCCATTTTTTATATATTGCATATTGGTAGCTGTGCTCCGTATGTAGCCTAACTCCTAGCTTTCCTATCCCTAATTTTAATTTCTCTGTTTTGATATCAGTTATAGCTTTGTAGAAAGCTGCTTTGATTTTTCCTATCTTAGCCTTGATATTTTCTGCACATGCCCCATTATTACTGATGATACTGATGACTACGACGACGACTGATGAGGTTTCATAGAAACAAGCCACTACCTTAATCTGTTTGTTTTGTATATATTACCGCTAGATAATCAACTAGTATTTTACCAAACCTGGAATTCTTACCGCACCTTGATCTTCCAATACTACTTCAGGTTCGTACAGAAAAAAGTATTGCCTATGCTCAATGTTCATACTCAGTTGCTTAGCTGATACTCTGGTCTCAGCATCGATGTTAAGTAAAATGGAACAAAAGATTTGGTACCCTACTTATTGATACTAACGCCATTTTAATGATCAATATTGTGTCAGTTCAACCCTTCGTGTCCGACAGAGGCTGTTCAAGTAACTTTCCTCAGCTTTGGCTGGGTATACGTATATACATATATATATATATATATATGTATTTTTTTTTTTATTATTCTACGTATTATAAGATGTATTTAATCAAATCATAGTATTTTATTAATTATAGAATAGTTTGCAGTTTTGAGCATCTTTATAAAAAAAATCTTGTTTGGCGGTTGCTCACAATTTGTCGGTAGCATGTTCGATTGATAGGGGCTATCGGCATGGTAGACTATTAGTTCATTTGTTTTGTGTTTATAGATAAATATTTCCCCTGTTTAAATATAATAGATGTTGGTCCAAATCTTCATAAAATGTTTATAAACTAGGGGGCCGCGAGAAGATCCGTATTTTGGACTTCATTTTACTTTTGGGACGAAATTGACAAAATCAGAGACAGTTTTAAAGTGATGACCTTTTTTTGGTCTTCACCTAACATTTAAAACAATATTATAACCCAGGGTCACGGGTGTTTGAGAGTTTCTGAAAGGCGGCCACGAACCACCGAAGTAAGAACCACTGATATAGGCTATATTATTTCGGCATTTCTAAAACCAACAGGCCTACATGCTGAAACATAACATTTGACATAGACCTACCACCTCGTGTTGCAAACATTACGAACTACAATATTCCTAAGATGCAAAAAGTCACACCGTAATTTGTTGTAAAATTTAAAAATTTTTTACCAATTCTTGCGGCACGAGACTATAATAAATTACGGTTGACTTTCTGGAAAATTCTCAATTTTTATATATTTATACGCTTTGCAACAATTTCTCAGTTTTTAGCTATCTCTCGCATTCCTTTTGAACTGCCCCATCTTTCTTTTTTTACTTTTAATTTTTTCTAAAATCTAAAGCCTCCTATTTATTTTTGATGGAAGCCGGATAGTGATCGCCAATTCAATCTTAGTGTCAATTTTAGAATTGAAAAACACAACACAAGAAAGTTAAGGAGTGATGTAGGCTATTCAAGCCAGCCCTTTTTATTAAAAATGGTTAGTCAGCTTTTATCATCCATTAAAATTGCACCATAGGCTCTATTTAACAAAAAATGATCAATATTTTATTGGCAGTTATTTTATTTCAGGCCTAAAACAATTTTTTACTTTTTTGGGTTTGTCTACTAACTCGATTAGTTTTGTCGTGATTCGTGTATGCCAAATGCGTGGCTGCAGCGTGCTTGCCTTATATTCGGCTTATGCTTTGTTTTATCGGTCGTGCCCCGCTTCTCATAATATTCATCGTGTGAACTTTTGTGTGAAAGCGTTTCTGTATCCCACGGTCGGTAATTTGTTCATTCAGTCATGCTCACTATATATATCAATTGTTACGTGGCTGTAGACTCAGTAGACAGGCGACGAAATAATGCATAACGTGATCGTGCTATAATAAATTCAATAAAGTTTATTTGATATAAGTTTGGTTATACTGTGTTAGGGTTAGTTTCAAAAACCCAACTCCTAATCCTAACAGTTTCATCAATTTATATTTCGGGTTTAATTCGAGTTTCAAATAAATTAAAACCACTATATTACTGCGGGACTCAATCAATAAAGTTTTGAATTAGCACAAATCATAATCTTAAAATAAAAAGCGGCGAAAAAATAGTGACGACATTGTTTGGGTTCAGGATTGAATTTTGCTGCACAGCATTTTTTATCAGTTTACTTTTCAAAGATAAAACTGCTTTTTACTTCAAAGTAAAGAACATTTTTAGCTTTCATTTGACTTTTAAAGAAAAACGATTCTTCAAAGAAGCCTACATTTTCATTAGTGCAATAAAAGACTGGCCCCTGCACCAAAAAAATGCAGCATAAATAATTAGGTAATAATATTGGAAACATGGAAATAAACATTCTAGATATTGTTAAGCGCTTCAATTCAACCAGTGGCTACCAAACAGACGCTTTCTCAGCACAAATTAATATGAAATCGAAAATATTTATTGATTTATAGTGAAGACCAATGTAGGTCTAAATGAGATTGCGATAACAGTATAACAATATCATTTCCATAATTAGGAATCAAAATCGCTTCTGGTAAATACAAACACATCAATTTAAAAACTATAAATTATTTAAAGTAAGGGTGGGAAATCTTATTGCACTCGAGGGCCAGACACGAAAATTAAAAAATTTGTGCGGGCCACATAGTACTTTTTTTTAATTTTTATCTCTATATTTATCCTCCTGACTCGTAGGAAAGCGACGGAGGCGCTATACATAGGGTAAGCAATTACCCCGACCTGCTTCCGGAGATGCCAAGATATTGCTGTTCGCTAGTAATTTACTAGAGATATCACTGTAATTTAGAATTGCTTGTCAAGACCACCAAGCAGGGGAAAGTGCCGTAAAGTGTCTTTCCCAAGAACACAACAGAATGGCGCAATTGGGTTTTGAACCGAGACCATGTTGATCATCAGTCCGGTGCTTTAACCACTCGACCACGCTGCCAACTTTGGAGAGCAATATAATTTTTTGTGTCAAAATCATAGGAATCTCTAAAAAAAAGAGTCATCGCTTAGAATCTGTCACTGATTTTTCGATTTTCATCATGAAAAACTACTACTGGCTTTACTTCCACCCAATCACACTCGGGCCGCCTTGAAAACTCGGGCGGGCTAAATGCGGCTCGCAAGTCTCAGGTTCCCACTCCTGTGCTAAAGCCAAATCATTACACCAGGGCTCCCCAACCGGGGTGCCGCGGAAAAACTGCGATGAAAACACAAAATAGAAAAGAAATACTTGTGTGCGAACAAAAAACAATTTTTTGAACGATTTTTTTCGCTTGAAAATTCATTAACCCATTAAACGTCGTGGCAACTTTAATTGGAATTTAGTTTGAAAATTTATATTAAAAATTTTTAGTGGGAAAAGTTCTTTTCAACAAAACTAAGGTTACTTAAATTCACCTATTGGAGACTGAATTATGGAAAGTTTTATTAACACACCCTATTGGCCACTAAAATTGCCAGCGGCGTTTAATGGATTAATGGAAAAAAAATTATTATTTCTAGCTGGAAAGGGTGAAAATTTTCGCTTTTCTTTTACCGAACAAAGTCAATGCCAGCAATCAGTAAACAGTAGTAGATGTCGAAATATATTTGTGATTTTCTTGTGATGTCATTGTAACTCACATCGCATCAAATTATCTCTTCCTAAAATCAAATTTTCAATAAAACCTTGAAGTAAAAAATAGTGGCTCAAAGGTTTTGGCAACTCTGCCAACGCAAATAAATAATCCAAATGAATGTTGAATAGGTTCAGTTTTCAAGATAAAAACGCTTTTTTATCAAACCAATTCAAAAACTCTTCGGATTTATTTTTTATATAGTTCTCAGTCTAAATACATTAAAACCCAATTTTAGTTTAAACGTTAGAATAAGTTTATATAAATTTCAAACGTTTTGTATAAATGGTGTTTTAAAACTGCAGAAGACCATAACTTTTTTCTAAAGCACAGTAGGAATGAAATTTTAGTTGAAGTTTAATGCATTGTCTAATCAGATATTGGCAAAAATTTGAATTTGGGTTTTTGAGCCGGTTTTGACAATTCAAACGGTTCATAATTATATTTGATTCTGTATCTGCTCAGCAACGTTATCATTAAGCAACCGATTTCCTGTAAGGCAAAGCCACGACCAGGACATATCCGGGCTCCCATTCCAAACAATCCTGCAGTAACAAATTTGTTTTTCGTGCTCCCATTCAACCATCGTTCAGGAATATAGCTGTCAGGATCGTCAAAATATTTAGGATCTCGATTGTTTATACTGTTTGTTGTGAGAAAGACAGTTGAGCCACCCGGTACGCGATAACCCGACAAAACCATATCAGATGAAATAATACGAACATTTGCAGGAGTCAATAGATACAAACGTTGAGCTTCCATGTTTACTGCATGTAGATATTGCATTTTCTGTAAAGTTTTTCCTGTGATTTCTAGTTCAGAACCAATGACTTCTTTAATTTCTTGTCGTAACTTTTCTTGTTTTTTTGGGTTGGTTGCAAGACAATACAACAAAAACGACGCAGCATTGGAGGTAATTTCAACTCCAGCTCCTAGCATATCAAAGAAAACAACATCTTTTTCACCTTGTTTTAAATCACTTTCCGCAACAATTTTTTTAAATCTACTTTGACTGCGTGTTGATGCAAGCTTCAAATATTGATTTAAAGGAATGTTTTGTTCGTTTTGATTTTTTTTTGATTTAATATCATTTGGTACGTGTTTTTCAAAAACAATTAACTTGTTATTGGTTTCAAACATTGTTGTGCATTCTAATGCCCAACAACACAAAGCCTTTTCAAAGCAAGAAACTTCATTTTTTTCATTCAAATTTTTTGTGATGTAGTTCACAAAATCATTACACACTTTAAAATGTTGTTTGGTGTGCATCCAAATTGATGTGTTGGTAAAAAGATATTCATTGTAAAGCTTTCTTATTTTGTACCAATCTCCACCTTTTGCATTTAAAATTTTGAGATCCAATGTTGCCAAATCTTTTCCTTCAACAACACGGTTCATTTTGAAACGTTTTGGCCATTTTCCATTGTCACAAAATATTGTTTCAACGTCTTCTGGTGCGTTTGTAAATATCTGCATATTCCTCCGACCAAGTAAATTTTCCTTGTAAATAGGCCCAAGGACTTTGTGACGTTTTACGAAATGTTGATGAAGGCGCAAAGGATCCAAATTTTGTAGTGATGTGCGATCAAGTAAAGTCCCAAACAAAGGAAGATCCATGGGTTGAGGAATGTCGGAGAATGATTTTGGTTCACTCAGTTGACTTTCAAATCTTGAAACAGTAGAATAAGGATCAATAAATGAGTTTTGAAAAAGTTTTGGTTGGAATTGTTTCATCAATACTCTGCAGTGTTTCAAATACATTTTACAAACATTTATTATTATATAATTAATGTACTAAAAATACAAAAACTTAATTAGTTCATCACAAAAAAATTGTACCGCTTTTTTAATTTCTTAAATTCAACTCGTTTGATTACGTAAGCATCATCATAGCTATCTTAGCATCTACAGAAGTCAAGAAGCATATTGTAATTTGACGTCACGTGCTTCTCAATTTATTCAGTTTTACAACAGAAGCAGTTAATCTTTTTTAATAATATGTGTAAAAGAATCGAAGAAAATATTTTCTATTGTTACACTGATGTGACGACTCTTTAGAGTAGGCAAGGTTACTGATGCTAAAATACAATCTCCGAATGCTATTTACTTAATCAACTTTATTATTGATGAACATACCATTCCCTCGTGGACAAAGTCTTCGAGAAGGTATATGAGCCTACAGCACCACGTATATCATTTTTCAATTTAACATTACTAACAAAACTGTAGTTAACGTTGTCGTCATTTAAAGAGAATCCACTGCAATTTAATTGACCTGGAGAGGAATAAATACTTGAGACTGACAGAACAGAAGCAAAGGGTTGTATAACGGTAAACGGCGCTGAAGTTGCCGATTACCGCAAAGTGAAGTGTCGATCAACGCGCTTCCGGCTTCAACAAATTAAAAGGACAATAATAACCAAGGAAATAATTTAGTATAAAATAAGTTATAATTGAAACGTTGATACGTGAAAATGAAAGTGAAAACGAAAGCGGAAACGGTAATCTGTAAATAAATAAAAACAAACTAAAAATTAAATACAAAAAGAAAACGCTTAGGTGTCTTACCGAGCAGTTTACTTCGGTGCTGACTCACGGGGAAAACGGGAATTATCTTAAACTGCACGCTAAGTCTACTCAGACTTCAACCAGCCGCTCACAAACACTGCAGCTGGTCGCCTTACATGAGTTTTACAGCAGCTGGTCGCCTCACAAATTGAGAAGTGTGTACAAACGCAAAAAAGCCAGCTCTAAAATGAACGCGCTGCAGACACAAACTATGCTCCAAAGTGAGATTAATTAAAAATAAAGCGTAAAACAAAAAAGGCGCTGGCAGCGAGTGCTCGCGCAAATTATGATTAGAAACTCAAGAGAAATAAAATAAAACACGTGCGTTGGTAATTTTCTACAGGTTGTATTGGTGACCCTGACGTGATCTGAACACACAATCTTTTGATCGAAGGTTAATAGTGTAGCCTTTAGAATCGACCAAGTACAGATTAATTAAAAACACTTTATTAAAAAGTAACAATTTGTATTATTGGTAAAAGATTATCGAAAAATTAAAACCACATAAACTCCAAAATATAAACTCTTATTCATATTTCAATACAAAATAAAATTGTCTCTGGATTCAAACGAAGAAACAAACGTAATATTTTCTTTTTTTTTTGTTTCTTTATTATCTTTCCCGAGTTTACCAACCATTGCCAATTTCAATCGTCTCTTGTCTGATTTTTCTAGTTTTTCTTTAACGTAAATCTTTAAAATTTTTTAAGCAATGAACGCCTTGATACATTGAAGAATAAACTTGTTGATTTCATTGGCAAAAAAGTTTGAAATTCGAATTTGATTTAGAACAGAGACTCTGTTTTACATTAAATTAGGCTTTCTCGCTTTTGGAATCGGAGTCATCAGAGTGACACCTTTAAGAACAGAGTCGGAAATCGGAGTCATTTTTTTAGATGCTTTGGAGTCGGAGTTGAAATCGTAAAGCCTGGAATAGGTGACGTCGGAAAAAATTTCTTCGACTCAACAAGCCCTCTCTCAACAAGTCTTTTTATTTTTTTTTATTTTTTATTTTATCTCTATATTTATCCTCCTGACTCGCAGGAAAGCGACGGAGGCGCTATACATAGGGTAAGCAATACCCCGACCTGCTTCCGGAGATGCCAAGATATTGCTGTCCGCTAGTAATTTTAGTAGAGATATGACTGCAATTTAGAACTGCTTGTCAAGACCACCAAGCAGGGGAAAGTGCCGTAAAGTGTCTTTCCCAAGGACACAACAGAATGGCGCAATTGGGTTTTGAACCGAGACCATGTTGATCATCAGTCCGGTGCTTTAACCACTCGACCACGCTGCCGACTAACGTAGATTTAGCAAATTAAAGAAAAAATTTCTTCAAAAAACTTGGTGAAGAGTGAACACAAAAAAAAGTTTTTACTTGAGTTTAAAGCGTAAATTTTTTTTATTGCAAAGTGAACGCCGGTAAAATAGAAAACGTCTTCATTCGTAACAGGGACATTTACCTTTTTGAGTAAATCAAAAATATTTGCGGGCGAAGTAAACTAACACCGCGGCTGAAAATTGAAAATTTTTATTTATTTATTTTTTGTTTTCCCCAGGTTTTTAATAAAAATTTTCTCCAAAGCGCCTTCGGTTAAAATTACCGTTTGTTAACTATGCTTTTTTGACCCAAAAAACTCTTAGTAAAATTTACCCTGCCTGCCGAAACACTTTCCTGCACTGTAACTTTTGAGTATTTTTAGAGGTGAAAATTAGAAACCTTATGGATGGAAACTTTAAAAAGCATAGTTTTTACCATTTTTTGCTTGTTACATTTAAAAAAATGGTAATTTCCAAGCAGCGAGAATGTGATTACGTACTTAAGATGGTTGTTTCCAACATTTGTGTTGGCACAAGCAAGCAAATATCCTTGAAGGTAGAAATTAACGTGCTTAATGTTTTTAAAGTTCACTTGTCTATTTCTAGGTTTGTTGGGCAGATTCAACCAATCAGCGTTTTATTGCCGGCAACGTTTTGGCAGACGTTTTAAATTTAAATTTAAAGATGTTGTTATAAATGAAATTAAAATTTTTGTAAGTAATTTTATTTTAATTTAAAACAACATCT
The DNA here is from genome assembly GCA_963680785.1 of Diplosoma virens. NCBI lineage: Eukaryota > Metazoa > Chordata > Ascidiacea > Aplousobranchia > Didemnidae > Diplosoma > Diplosoma virens. Next base: position 27,198,094 of record OY796889.1, read on the forward strand.
TACTTGCAAAAATCATGGTATTTACGTGGCAGAGTGTAAATTTTGCGTAAAAAAAATATATAAATTTTTTACCTGATAGAATAACGACCGCTCATTTCGTGAACAAATTTAATTAAGGATGACAGTGACCGAGCTGCCTTCTTGAACATTTTTATAAATTTTATTTCGACATTCTTAATGCTAAACCTGACGTCACAGAGTGTTTTATGGTTATGTTTGTTGGTAACAATTGGATAAATAGGATTGGTGTGAAAATAAATTTATTAATCATTTGAATGCTAAAATTACATTAATGGAATTTTTCTGATTGCGATTGAGTTTTAAACTCGTTTATTTGTTCACTATCGTTCGAACTGCACACACTGTGATGAAACTACAGGGGTTTGGTTAATATTTTTTTTCAACGCTTTTGATTTTAGTGGGAGTTTGCGGTTTTTGATTTTACTACTGTTTTTAAAATTTGCGTTTTTTCATCTTGGTTACGTGAATTGATAATCATGAGTCAGTTGTTGTGTCGTTTGCCGTGTAGCTTATATTTAGGCTTTACTTTGTGTCTTCGAGTCAGGACCCGATTAGTATGAGTAAAGTTTTTTAAGTTTTTTTTAATTTTATCATTTTTTACTGAAACTAATGATGAGCTTTATAGGTCTAAATTGATTTTTCGTTATGAATTCGTTAAGTTTTAGTTTTGAATCTCTGTATTAACTATTTGGCCCGTTGAAGTTTAACTGATTTTATTAATGAATTTATATCTCTCAATTTGACCGGTTAAATAAAATAATCAATTTAACTTTGCTGAAAAGAGTAATAAATTTCCATTAAAACACTTTTAAAATTGCTGAATGTGTAATTCTGTTTTTGAAATTGCTTTAGTTGTGTGCCTTCTATTACATCTATTTAATTGCAAATTGGACATGTTCATCCAATAATTTGACCGGTTATGTTAATGTTTATCAATGTCACTTTTCTTAGTACAACGTATCAATAATTATTCAAATAATTTGCAGAATGAAACCTCCATGCAACACCGTATCCTTGTGTTGCAGCTACCGACCATGCCATTTCTATTTATGTACAGAGATGTTGGTTGTGAAATTGCACAACCTTTGAAGATGCTATAATTATAATTATAACCTCTTACTGGATTTTTGATATCAAGTTTCCATAAACACTTATATGTGCCCTTCAACCTTTGATTTATCTTTTAAATATTTCTTAAAAAATAACAAGTATGTTTGTACAAAAAATGATTAACTTTTTGTATTGAGACTGGCCGTATTATTTGCAGTGACTTGATAAAACTTTGTTTTTGTTGTGTTTTATAATTGGTGTTTGACGTTTGTTTAATCACCCTGTTGCAATGCAAATATACTTTTCGACTATTTCAAGTGTGTTAAATTTAAAGATCGTATATACCATGGCACAATATAACCCAGCCAACGGGGGAACCTTTCAGTGTTTTCTGATGCCGGTTCCAAACCAGGAAAAATAGGGAGGGTTGTAGCAGGAAGGACACCCATCGTAAAACTCTTTTGCCAAAACATTATGATGCGTTGTGATAATGAACCCATACCTGATCAGTCCAGGTCCGGGTTACCAACGACCGCATCAGGTATCGCACGGCAGGGCACCTGTGGAAATTATGCTACTGCTGGGCTTAGTAAAAACAAGAGGTGAAAGAGAGGAGGAAGGCGAGTGAGCAGAGGGAGCTATGGAAGAGAAAATGCACACTTTTAATGGTTAGTACCTTAAATATAGGAGCAATAAATGAAAGGGAGAGAGAACTGGCAGACATGATGGAGCCAAGGAATGTAGACATACCGTGCCTACAGGAAACAAAGTGGAAAGGGAGTAAAGCAAGGAACATTGGAGGTGGATGCAAACTATTCTACAATGGAGCTGATGGAAGAAGAAATGTGATAGGGATAGTGATGTGGAAGGTGTAACATATACATATGTTGCATTGGTCTTTTAAGGTTAAAAATTTTACTTGAATTTGAAAATTACTAAGAAGCTGGTATTTATGTTTTTCAATTAACGCCTTTATGTTTTAAATTGAAACAAAACACTAAGCGACACATTTATTGAATAATGAAGAATAAATAAGCATTTACAAAGAATCATTGATATGTTTGAAAGCAGTTTCGACTATTTACAAAACAAAGATGAATATTGCACTCAACACACTTGTTGAAAGTCAAATTACTAGTTTTGTTTTTGGTTCACAGCTTGCATCTCTATTGTTTGGTTGCTTTTCCAATAGTGTGGTGAACTACTTGACTATGACTTTGAATTGCTTTCAGTCTTTTTGTAATCTCAATTGGGGCTGTCATGCCAAAAAAAAGCTTTTATTTCATCCACTGCAAATTCAAATACATGACCTTGTTGCTGACTATACAAAATTGTCTGAGGAATCACTATATCTATTAAAAATTGATCAAATTTGCTTACTTTTTTCAAAGTTTCAAATTGAGTTGCTGTTTTAAAATATGGCAACAAAATTTGACCATATTTAAACTCAATATTATTATTCAAGATAGCACTAGAAACCTTAGAGACAGGATCTATCTTCTTCCACTTGTACTTAATTTCTTTACTTAATTTTGCATTAACACACAAGTTTTGCTCATTTGTCTGCAAATCAGAGGCTGCATTACAACTAGAAGTTGAGAATTGAATTGGTGGTTCAATGACAACTTCTAAAGATTTCAAGTCAGCAGTATGCACATTGTGTAAAATATGATCTACATCACTTTCTAGAAACCCCAAGTCTTCTTCATCTAACTGTAATGTATCTTCAGCATCATTGTTATTACAAAACAGCAGATATTAAATTTTATCACTATTTTTAACTTTTTAACTTGAAACAACTTTTGTCTCGATCTGGACGCCATGAAACACTTCAAAATATAGAAAATTGGTACACTGTTTATTCAAAATATAGAAAAAAGCCTACTGTACATAAACAATGTAAAAAAATAAACTTTCCAAAAATTATAGAATACTATTTATTAGCTGATTATAACGATTACTTCGTTTGCTCCTTATATCATGTAGTATTTATTAGCTGCATTCAATGTTTTAAGTAAGTGAGTGAAAACTTACCCATTTTTTTGCACTAAATAAATTTTTCCTCACTTACATGAACAACTAGGTAAGCTTACATGCACTCACCTGAAATATTATATCATCATGCACTTAGTGAAAAAGTAAACGCATAAAGTTAGCAAATAAAATTTTCTATCACAAGAAAATTTAAAATTGTAATTAAAGAAAAAAGCCTAAGTTAAAATCTTATCTGCTGCAGCATATCTTAGTGTCACCTCAGGATCATACTTTGATTTTATGATCATTATAGCAAATCTTATAATATAGGTATCTTGGCTAAAATAAAATTTGCAATTACAAGAAAACATTACAAGAAAACAAATTTTACTTTATTGTAAAAATCCTCTTATCACATAAAATAGCTAACAATTACATTGATTAAATATATTGTATTTTACTATATTTTTATCTTTTTTTCATTTGCATCAACATGACTCATAAATTTATTATAAAGGACCAATGTAACACGTATATTACATTAAAGTTAATCAAAAATTTTACAATATAAACTTGAAAATAAGATAATGATTTTTATTTACAATTTTAGCTATGACTGTTAAAAATAAATAAATAACCGTCATGAACAAAATAAATGCTTTAATTGTAAATTATTGAGGATTAATGCTGACCACGAAATTCAACAGATTTTTTGCATTTTTACGTGCTCTCAATTTTTTTCTTTTTCAGCTACGTTTCCAGAAAAAGTTGTTTTTTGACTAACAGTCTCTAAACTAATTTATAATAAAAAAAAAAGGTTTGAAATACTTCAAGCGCGAGGTCGAAAATACCAAAAACACTTATGTGTTACATTGGTCCTAAAAGGGTTAACCAAATATTAATTGTTCTACAGGTTCAATTAAAATTCCAAAAAAAGTAAAATGTCCTCGCGTCATTATTAATAATAAATTAAACTTTAAAGACCACCTAAATTTTGTGGAAACAAAAATTTCCGGATTTGTAAATTTCCGGATCTGTAACATATGTGTTACATTGGTCCTGAAAGGGTTAACTAAATGTTAATTGTTCTACCGGGTCAATTAAAATTCCAATAAAAGTAAAATGTCTCGGAGTCATTATTAATAATAAATTAAACTTTAAAGACCACATAAATTTTGTTGAAACAAAAATTTATGGATCTGTTGGTATTTTGGGCAAACTCAAATATTATTTAGACCTCACCTCTGTACTTAAACTGTACTATGCTCTAATTTATTTTCCCATTAATTATGGTTTGATTATCTGGGAGAACACCTATTTATCACATGTGACAAGATTAACAATTTTACAAAATAAGGCAATTAGGATTGTAAACGTAGCTGCATGGTATACCAATACATTTCTATTACATTAAAAATGTAATATATTATCTCTATCACAATTAATAAAATTTGAAATAGTCTAAATTTGTTTATATCCTTTCGAAAAACCGTTAACCATCCTCATTTGACAACTATTTTATGCTAGCAAAAAAAACACATCTTCATCCAACCAGATTTGCAAACCATGATCAATTGGCTGTCCTATTTTTCAAAACCAATAGAACCAAAAATTCTATTAAATACACAAGCCCTTTAATTTGGAACTCTGTTCCCCTGAACTAAGGTTATAATGCTTTAATCAATTTTTAAAAAATTATAAAAACTTTTTATTAATTTTTTAAAAAAAGTAGTAATAATAACATCTATCAACCACAGTCTTACGGTACTAAAATTGATTGTTTTTGTTTCATCTGTTTTTATTTTTTTTTGTTTTTTCGTTCTAGCAACCTAATATGTAAAAATAATTTAATTTAAACGTGTTAATACTTCGAAGAGCATACATCTCCTTGCTATTTAAAGGGAAGCTACTTGACTCAAAGACTTAACAGTCCCTTTTGTAGTCTCCCTGTCATTTTTGAACAAAATTATATTAATGCATGTGTTTATTTTTGTTTTTTTGTTTTTTTCGTGTTATCTATGTTCTTTTTGTTTGAATTTGTCAAAGAAAAAGCTTGTCTGTCTGTCTGTTAGTTTCGATTACTTACAGTGTAATGCACTTTCTTCTAACTCGTTTCTCTACAATCATAAGTTTCTACAACACACTTGTTATTATTGATATTTTTTTAAAAAACTTGCTAGGCTAAACTAAATCATATATAATATAAAGCACTAAAAATCTTTATTATTCGAAACAAAATTTTTTGCAAGTTTCTAAAATAGAAAATTTATGTTACCAATTGAAATTTAAAAAAAACTTAGGCTTTACATGTTTTTAAAGTTACCTAACCAAATTGAACCAGTAGTCAAATAAAGCAACTCTAAATATAAACAGAAGAGTCATATGATAGACAAAGCTAGATATAAAATAAAATTATTATTAATAAAGCCGCTTTATGACCGTAGCGGTATATAAAATTGTTTGCACTTGGCAATACAATTGTACCTTTTTCTGGTATTTTTTTGCACCTTTTTTTTGGATCAAATTCTTCTTAGCTGTTACAGTTTCGAATTAATATTCGTAAAAGAATCAAATGTAGTGTGCAAAATTCTTTTCTTTTATTGTTAATATAAATGAGAAACTGTTAAAAATCTTTAAATATTCTTGGATTAAATAAGTTTGATCATGCAATCAGCACCGCAATCTGTTGCATTTTTCAAAAGATTAAAACATTTGATTCGAAACCGTTGAGCATGAATTCAATTCAGACAAAGGTCAACAAGTGGCTTCGTCTGCATAGCTTGTATGTATGTTGAGTTCATTAGACAACTTGACTCTAACACTGTTTTTCAGTTGATCCAGATTACAAGTCAAAAACTACTGTACAGAAACAAAGGAATCTATTATCTGAAACTGAACAAACTTCAAGAAAACAGTTCAACCTATTTCACCCCATATATCATTTGTCGATTAGTTAGAGTTGGCAACGTGGTCGAGTGGTTAGAGCGCTATGATTGTGATCAACATGGTCTCGGTACAAAACTTACTCGCGCCATTCTGTTGCATCGTTGAGAAAAACAATTTACGGCTTTTCCCCTGCTTGGTGATCTTGGCAAACAGTTACAAATTTTGGTCATATTTCAATAAAACAAATAAAACAAAATAAAAAATTCAACCGGACAGCAATAGTTTGGCATCTCCTCAAGCAGGTTGTGGTAATTGCTTACCCTATGTAAAGCTCCCTCGACGCTTTTCTGCAAGTCAGGAGGATAAATATATAGATGAAATGAAAACAATGCCACAATGAGGATATTTATTTTGGTATTGCATCTGTCAACAATGCACATTTTTCTGAGTATAATATATTTGCTTGAAAAAGGCCAGCACAATTCCAACCAATGCAAAGGGTCAAAGAACAAATCATTTCAAATAGGTCATATTCTAACTCACACAGTAAACAGCTGTAAGTTTCAAAAGACTTTGAACTCTTTCAAACACTCTGTTGCATGAAAAAGAAAAAGAATAGACTGTGTAGTCGATTTTTTTTAAATGTTGTTTAAAACCAGTGAATTTAGATGAAAAAAGGCATTTACTTTTAAAACAAGCATTGTAAGCAACTTACATACATGAATAATACACAAATATAAGGGTGTTTTAAAATAAACTTCTTAAAAATATAACTTTTTCTGCCATTAGGTTATCGGGTTCTTTCATATTTCCGTTAAAACCTAATTAGTTTTTGTTGCCAATCGTTCATGCATAAAATTTTTTGTCGCAAGCCATGCATAAAATTCAAAAAACTAAAAACTAAGTAAGTTTAATCTGCTGGATTTAGCTTGTCAAAAAAAAAAAAAAAATGGAATGAACATTTTTCCGGCAGGAAAATTTTTACTACAAATAAGTCGAGATCTAACAGTTGATCGAACCACAGCTAATCGAACGAAAGTTGATCAAACAATAGTTGATCGAAACGACACTTATTTTTATTTATTTTCATTTTTACTCACAATCCACTTAAAATTACTTATAGTGGAAGTAGAAATAAAAATTGTGAATAAAGAAGCAGCGACTAAACTAAGTAAAAAATCTTGATCGAAACGACAGTTTTGTTAAATGCAACGAGAGAACGACAGATAAACACATTATAAAGATACATTTATATTCGAAGACTATCGATACAAATTGTATTCACAAATATACTAGGCTATAAAATGAAATATATTTTAAATCTATAATGCAAAATTTCTTCTATAAAGCTTTAATAACTTGTATGTTGTCCAATTGTTTTTATAAATAGGGCTTTCGTTTCAATTAACATTGTTATGTAATCCTATTGCAGCAACTGTTAAATTGGAATTGTAAGTCGCATATATATTTGTTTAAATATACATTCAAAAAGTTTTGTTTTCTATGCTCGAATTTGAAAACTTATAAGTTGCTCATTCCAAAACCGTAGGAGAAAAATATTTTACAAAGCTTTACTTCATATTTCTTATGCAGTTCCATTAATGGATGTTTGACATTAAATTATTGCTTCTTTTATCAAAGTTCATATCTTAATATAAAATAATTGAGGAACTGACCATGTCCGTCTTCTGTTATAGCTATATACAGTAATAAACATGTATAACATTCAGAGTGTTTCCGAATTAGTGACGCACATAGTTTCATTAAAAAGATGAAGCAATAATTTGGTTATTTTTGCCAAAAATCAAGGTTTGTTTTAATTTATCAAAATCAAGAAATTAAAAAAAAGTAAATAATAGTGGACCAACATCACCATCAACATTTCTTAACCAATTTAATTAGATGTTTGCGTAATTCATAAATGAACTATTCAACGGTTCAAAATGGGGATTTAATTTCATAATTTATTCCAAAACTTTGAGTAAACAAAAGTGTCTGCTATGAATATTATTGGCAAAGTTTACCGGATATTGTTCAAATAACCCAAATATTACATCTGCGCTGTGATAAATAAAAACCTGTGCATGTGTGACTGTTTTATTCGCGAATGTTAAACAAAAGATTTGTTTTGATGAAACTGTGATCTGCAAGCTTTGATTTCAACTCTTAATCTCTTTGGGCAGTTGGGGCCTTGAGAAAGACATTTTTTTCTGTTTAACAATCTTTTAATTTACTAGTTTATCACTCTATGAATAATAAAAATATGAATATCTCATCAGTCAAGAAAATCGTTTGAAGGTTGCCCCAAGTTTTATGTTATGACGTCGTCTGTCCTCCATTTTTGAAAAATAAGTAGTTGAAATGATGATGATGATGATGATGATGATTTATGTTAATAACGGTTCATGCTGAAGTTGCTTGAATTCGTAATCTCTTCTTTAGTTTAGCCTGATTTAAAATTCTACTTATTTTCGAGAAGTTTGATTTGTCCTGAAACAACTTTTTATAAACATGTCTGTTCTAACTCGTGCGTTTTTTTGGTTATTTTAAGGTTTACAAAGTGCAGCAACTTCAAGGAGTGAATGCAAAGTAATTAACAATTTTTTTGCTGTAGCCTCAAATCTGAAACGAACATAGTTTGGTCAAAAGCACACTAATAACTTATTTTTGATCACAATTTATTAAAGGAGACCGATTGGTTAACATTTCCAAAAAATGCCACAATAACAAGTTTTCGAAACTTTTTTCAACTTGTTATTACGTCATAAAAGTTTCAGTAAGCAAGCAAAAGTCCGTTTAAAAAGCAATTGGACTTTGCATTTTTTAAGGATCGAGCCAAATAGAGCAACGTACTACGTGCATGTAAAATACGTTTGCCAGCAGACAAAAAATTTCGAAACGTTTGAAAAATGATATATTTGGTCTAAATCAGGGGTGTCCAACCTTTTTGAGCCGAGGGATATTTTGAAGCACAAAACACAATGGCGGGCCATACAAAAAACACCCCATTTTCTGCACCAAAATCATAGTGATCTCTAAAAAAAAAAAAGGTCTTCACTTTGATTTCATTTCAAATTTTGCTATATTTCTCCCAGAATCTTTGTGATCTCTAAAAAAAAAAGGTCTTCATTTCGATTTCATTTCAAATTTTGCTATATTTCTCCCAGAGTCGTGATCTTTAAAAAGAAGTAATTAACATGGTAAAATGGGTTATTTTGGACATAATTCTATCCAACCATGGTTTAAAGTGAGTGCATATCACCACATCTATACCGCGGGCCGTAGTCTGCCCACCCCTGGATTAGTATATGTCAACTGGGCCGCACAGAAACTTTAAAAGGGCCGCGGGTTGGCCATCATTGGTCTAAATGCTTTATTACTTTTTGTAATGTTTCTATTAATATCAACTTTTTTTTGACTTTAAATTTTTATCTATTAAACCTTAAATGGGCCACAAATAATACACAGATCAAATAGAAAGGGAGGAAATAAGATCTTGTGAAATAGCTATTATTGTTACGTCCTAGACAAGCAAACCTGTGATGTCATAATTCAGCATTTCCTAACTCGCATTTTCCAGCACGGTTGTTTTACGTTATTTTTCATTCGCACGTGATGAAAAGCATGCAACAAAGCTCTATCAATGTTTTGCACTTCAGTAAATCTGAATCTGTCATTTTGGTGCAGTGGGCGTTCCAAAGTTGTTTTGTTGTTGCTGCGCCAAGTATCGAACATATTCGAAGTGAAGACCTTTTCTTTAGAGATCATGAATTATTACTATATAGTATCGTTGTCAAATCTGAATTTTTTTATAGCATCTTGAATTTTTTACAATAAATGATGTCATTGCTAAATGCTTGAACCTATCAAATGAAAATAAAAAAACGAAATATTGAAATTCAAATTGAAATTGTTTTAAAATATAAAACTAACATTTTTAGCGATGTGAATCTTATGGTCATTTTCCATCCAATCATCGCGTCTTTCTAAGATATTCAGTCAAAATCTCTCGTTAATTACTGGTACTTGTAAAATCCTAAAAGCAACTATCCTATTAATCATGACTTTTGAAAATTTAAGTTTTTTAGAACTATCTCGGCCAAAACTCATCACCAAGCCATTGATTTCAATATCTTCAAAGAAATTGTGTGTCATGGTGTGACTGTTTGTACAATAAGCCGTGGAAAGATCGTCTACAAAAACAAAAAGTTTACCGTGTCAGCTGGAGATGGTAAATTCATCAGCAGCTAATGACGTTATCTTTTAAATTCCAATTGTGCTCAGACATTTATTAGAGTTTGAGGCTTATATTTTGAATCAATAGCTGAATAGCACGTTTTACAGGCGATAACACAAGGAGTGTCTGCAGCTTCTTGGGTTTTAAATTTTCAAAACCTAAAGAAAAACTTTTATTTTATTATTTAAAATAAAATTATGTCTGATTATGCTATTGAGTGTCCAATTTACAAACCAAGTCGTTTTTTTAATGGTCAATCAGTAAAATTATTTAATTATCCGCCTTTGTTCATCTGACATTCGCAGTGCAATGGTTTTATGATATAAAGAGCAGCAGACAATATGTTTGCCAGCTTTCCTTACATGACTTTTGCAGTATATTCTCAAGGAAATAATCAGTTGAGTCACGTTTTCAATTATTTATCGATATTTTTTTGGATTTTCTCTTTTTTTTTTGTCGTATCCAAGTTTTTCCTCACGTAAGTGTTTGCAGTATAATACAAAATTATTTAATTGAAAAATAACAGTATAATTAAAATATCTTACAGTTATCAACTTTTTGTAGGTCTTGTGATCAGTTTTCCAACGTCAGGCCCCGATAAAGTAGCCCGCCCTTCGACTGGTAAAAACGATGATGATGATGATGATATTTTATTCACGCTTAGTAACAATATTTAAGTATATGCAATGTACAAGCAAAGCATGAAAAGGAAACGCGACACAACGACGAACGTTAAACATGCAGAAAGTATAGAGAGGGGGTAAGAAAGCTACATAATAGCACGTCAATTAATTGCCACTGGTAGTAGGCGATGTGCTTGTATGTGTTTGATGCGACATCATTGATTTTAGTTTGAAAACAGCAATTATTTTGTAGTTTTTAATGTAGCTTTCTACAGCTATAGCTTGATTTTTCTATTGCTATTACAAGCAAATACATGGGCTCAGCACAATTCTAAAAGTTGTCGACAAAGGCTTTAGCCCCACCTGGCCGCGTTCTTCAATTATGTTTTTGTTTACTATGTGACATATCGTTATATGTAGAATTAAATGTTTTGTCATACGCTTCAGGCACAATACACAATCTTGCTCGTAATTTTCAATTAGTATTTTTATTATGGAACTGATGACCGCTCATGGAACTTGTCCGAAACAAAAATTTTAGCTTTATTACCGGTGACAGCAAGCAAAGCAGGTGACGCCGTCTAAAAAACGCAGTTCCTCAGGGATCGGTCTTGCTCTCCTCCTATTCAACATCTATACGTACGATCTGCTTTTCATGATTTCCAGAAAGTTTGCTTGTGCTGATGATCTAGCATTGTTGCACTCTTCTGGAAACTGGAAGGACTTGGAGGGGACTTTAAGCCAAGACATGTCTACACTTTCAGTGTATCTCCAGACTCGGAGGTTGAAGCTCAGTCACACTAAGACGATGAGAGCAGCCTTTCACTTAAATAACCAAGAGGCCAAACATGAGCTAAAAGTCTACAAAAATGATAGACTTTTACCGTTCTGTGCAACCCCTACTTCTCTTAGGGTAAAACCGGACAGATCGCTCATTTTCGTCACCATCTAGTGGCATTGCGCAAAAATATTATCTTCGCGCGTCACACTGCTGAGGTGACTTGTAGGCTCAGAATGGAGTACTGGTTTCAAAACACTATGCATAGCTGCTTATCTCTGGTCTACTCAACAACTGAGCACTGCGCACCACTCCGGTGTCGCAGCGCTCATACTCGCCTCATAGACAGTGTCTTGAATGACGCCTTGCGCATAGTCACTCGCATAGTGCCAGCGATCCACTCTAACGGACCACTTACCTATACTTTCAGGCATCCAGCCAGATGAGCTTCGCCGACTGGGAGCAACACTCTCCTTGGCTCACTATGGATCTCCGGACTCTGATCACATTTGTATAGTTTTTTAAGTGCGTCCTGAGATACTCGCCAAGAGAGATGAAGATCTAGACGCCCATTTATGCCAGCTGCGCGGAATTTTTTGGACAACCTTGCTGGATTTGACATCCGCGCTTCTGAGCGGACAAACCATAAATGGAATGCGGAATATTGTGAAAATACTACCAGGCTCCGTGTTTTTATAATCAGGACCATTGTCGGCCTGTCGGGAATAAGATTGAAGCTCAGTTAGACTAAAGATGGTGACGGCAGCCTTTCACTTAAATAACCAGCTGAGCTTCGTTGACTGGGAGCGACACTCTCCATGGCTGACCGTGGATCTTTAGACCCTGATCACATTTTGTATGGTGTTTTAAGTGGGTCCTCAGATACTCGCCAAGTGAGACCAAGATTTAGACGCCGTATGTGTCAGCTGCGCGGAATCTTTTAGACAATCTTGCCAGACTTGGCATCCACGCTTCTGAATGGACAAATCACAAATGGAAAACGGAGTACTGTGAAGATGCTTCCAGGCTCCGTGCTTTTGTGCCAGGGTCCGATGCCAGGCCTGTTGTGATGGGCTTACCCCGTGCAGCTTGGGTTAAGCTCAACCGCCTGCGGACTGGTGTTGGGCGATTCCATTTGTCCATGCACAAATGGGGTCTCGCTCCCCCACCAAATTGCGAGTGTGGCGCCTCTGAGCAAACCGCAGACCATGTTCTAACAGCGTGCCCTACTGTATACATCGGGCACCACATGGAACACGAGGTCTGACGGTTTTGGATGATGAAACCTGATACCGGCTTAATAAAATCACTGCCAGCAAATGATTTAGGCAGTGCAGCAGCCTAGGGTAGTAAAAGAGGAACCCCTTCGCCCCATTCCTGTTTGTGTCTGACCTAAAGTGTATACCCTTCGAACGACGACAAAGCAACACCGTCGCATTCTTTTTACATTGTTTTTTTTTTTTTTTTTACGTAAATCTACAGCAAGTAATTTTTTCTTTTTTATTCCTATTTCTGAATTTTACATACAAAAAAGTGATGAAATACAACCCGTTCGAACAAGCATGTTCTTAACATATCTTTATTTTAGCGAATCGGTAAACTATTTGCTCATATCCAAACTGAATGACAAATTTCTTCCATCTGGCTCTAGAAAATACCTGTTTTTAATTTTTTGAATTGCACCACTGCATACAACTGCGTATTTTTGTGCTGGATCAGTTGGTTTGAATAAAGAAAAGGTGAACCGCTTGATGGTTGCATTAAGTTTACTCCTTCTTTTGTTGGCTTGCAAATCAGATGTTATGAAGTTAAACCTTTAAATTTTAATCTTTTTAACAAAAGAATATAGACACTGTAGAGAACATTTTGTTGGAAAAATGTTCATCTACTTTTTCATTTTTCTTTTGATCAGTTCCTCCAATCAAATTACAACCAACTTGCTTTGTCAGCTTTCAATTTTTTAAATGCTGCTTGGTGACAAGAAATTTTATGCATGAATGATTGGCAACAAAAACTAACTAGGTTTTAATCGAAATATGAAAGAACCCGATAACTTAATGGCAGAAAATTTAGCAACTTGCAAAGTTATATCTTTAAGCAGTTTGCTTTGAAGCTTAAAATGGAATTTTAAAACATGCTTTGATATATTATTTATTTATGTAAGTTGTTTACAACGCTTGTTTTCAAAGTAATTGCCTTTTTTTTATCTAAATTCGCTAGCTTTAAACAAGGTAAAGTGACCCGCCAAGGACACTACATAATGGCGAGAGTAGATTTTGAATTGATACCACATATTGATCACAATCAAGGCGATCTTAACCACTAGACCACGCAGGAAAAAGTGTAAAAAATAGTTTTTGAAGCAGAAACTGTAAAGCTTTTATTTGTGTTTATAAATAAAATTGAATTCTTATGAATCATTAGAGATTTAATAAATTTTAACAACAACTGGTTGTTGATTTCTTTTTATATTAAATAACAAAAAGATTAAAAACAAATTAAAAAAAGATTAAAATAAAAGAATTAAAGCAATTGCAAATCAATTGAATTGATCAGTTTTAGATAATAGATTTGTTTTGTATTATTATTTCTGTATAGTATATTTTGTCTTGTAATCAGGATCAACTGGAAAACAGTGTTAGAATAAAGATGTTTAATTCAACTCAAGATACATAAAAGCTTCGCAGACGAAGCCATTTGTTGACTTTTGTCTGAATCAATTTCATGCTCATCGGTTTCAAGTCAAATTTTTTAACTTTTTGGAAAACACAATAGGTTTTGGTGCTAATTGCATGAAGAAAGCCTATTTAATTCAAGAATATTTAAAGGTTTTTAACAGTTTCTCATTTATATCAAGCAATAGAAAAGAATTTTGCACACTACGTTTAGTTCTGTTACGAGTAATCGACTCAAGACCTAAATAGAAAAACAGAACTTAGTGCAAAAAAAAAAAAAAAAAGCAAAAAGATATCAGAAAAAGGCAGAATCCTAATGCTGAGTGCAAACAATTTTATATTCTGCTACGGTTATAAAACAGCTACATTGGTTATAATTTTAATTATAGCCCGCTTTGTCCATCAAAGTGTGACTCTTCTATTTACATAGTTAGACTGGCTGTACATTGGAAAAGAAGTTCAGTTTGATTAGGCAGTTTAAAAGCATGTAAATGCTCTTGTTTTTTTCAAATTAAATTGATAACAAAAATATTTCATTTTAAAGATATGCAAGAAGTTTTGTTTTGAATAATAAAGGTTTTTAGTGCTTTGTACGATATTTGATTTAGTTTGACTTAACATATTTTTTAAGTATTTATTATAACAGTTGTGTTGTAGAATGATTGTAGACATACAAGTAAGAAGTGCATTGTAATTATTCGAAACTAATATAAAGAGCTATAGCTCTTTTCGGTTTAACACTTTCATATATTATAATTTAAAATATTCTTTTTATTGCTATAAAAATATTAAATATTGTGGAAACTAAAACTGGAACCAAATGAAATGCATTTTATTATCTTTTTTGATGAATCAAGATTCAGCATGTTTCTATTTTTAACCCATTTTTTTATAGCTTTAAAGTAACATAATTTCAAGTTTTGTTTTTGATTTACTCATAGCTATCAATTATGAGCAAAATAAGATTTTTTAAAGCAAATCAAGATTAGGGGTACTTAGGAACAAAATAATAGGAATCTTTTTTGCTTTTAGTCTATTTTTTACGCGGAAGGTTTGAATTTAAAAACAAGTATAAATTCTATAAAAACAAATAAAACAAAAAAACAATTTTTATATGGAATTAAGAATTTTTTTATATGTGTTGTATAAAATTGTTGATTCCACACAAAAATTGTTTTTTTGTTTTATTTGTTTTTATAGAAATCATATTTTACTGACCTTTACTTTGCACTAAAAAAAATTGACGCCTTAAACTCAAACGAAAGCCTTTTTTTCGTTTTGGTCTTCACTCTTCATTAAGTTTTCTTCAAGGAAAGTTACAACAAGATGTCTTTGTATTGTTATTCAATGTATTGTCAATTGGTTCTGTTGTAAAACTAAAGAAATTGAGAAGCACGTGATGTAAAATTACAATAGTGCTTCTTGATTTCTGTAGGTGCTCAGACAACTATCTTGATGCTTAAGTAATCAACCAGTTATACTTAAAAAATTAAAAAAGCGGAACAAAGTTTTTGATGAAGAACTAATCAAATTTTTGTATTTTTAGTACATTAATCATTCAACTACAAATATATGTAAAATGTATTTGAAACACAGCAGAATATTGATGAAACAATTCCGAACAAAAATTTTTCAAAAATCATTTATTGATCCTTATTCTACTGTTTCAAGATTTGAAAGTCAACTGAATAAACCGAAATTGTTCTCCGACATTCCTCAACCCAAAGGTCTTCTTTTGATTGGGACTTTACTTGATCGCACATTACTACGAAACTTTGATCCTTTGCACCTTCATCAGCATTTTGTAAAACGTCACACAATCCTTGAACCTATTTTCAAAGAAAATTTACTTGGTCGGAGGAATATGCAGAAATTTACAAATGCATCCGAAGACATTAAAACAATATTTTGTAACAATGAAAAATGGCCAAAACGTTGTAAAATGGACTCTGTTGTCAATGAAGGAGATTCGGTAAACATGGACTTCAAAATTTTAAACGCAAAAGGTGGAGATTGGTATAAAATAAAAAAGCTTTACAATGAATATCTTCTTACCAAAAGTTGAGTGAAACAAATGAAGTTTCCAGCTTTGAAAAGGCTTTGCGTAATTGCGCGTTGGAATGCACAACAGTCTTTGAAACCAATAACAAGTTGGGTGTTTTTGAAAAACACGTACCAAATGATACTAAATTTTGCAAGATTCAAAACATTTATTTAAATCAATGTTTGAAGCATATATCAACACACAATCTAAGTAGATTAAAAAAATTGTTGCAGAAAGTAATTTAAAACAAGGTGAAAATGATGTTGTTTTCTTTGATATGCTAGGAGCTGAAGTAAAAACTACCTTCAATAGTGTATTGTTTTTGTTGTATTATTTTTTGAATCAATCCCAAACAACAAGAAAAGCAACGACAAGAAGTCAAAGACTTCATTGGTTTTGGACTAGAAATCAGGAAAAACTTTACAGAAAATACAATATTTACATGCAATAAACATGGAAGTTCAACGCTTGTATCCATTGACTCCAGCAAATGTTCGTATTATTTCATCTGATATGGTTTTGTCGGGTTATCACGTACCGGGTGGCTCAACTGTCTTTCTCACAGCAAACAGTATAAACAATCGAGATCCTAAAATTTTTCGATCCTGACAGCTATATTCCTGAACGATGGTTGAATAGGAACAAGAAAAACAAATTTGTTATTGCAGGATTGTTTGGAATGGGAGCCCGGATGTGTCATGGTTGTCAATTTTCCTTACAAGAAGTCGGTTGCTTAACGATAACGTTGCTGAGCCAATACAGAATTAAATATAATTATGAACCATTTGAATTGATATTTATTGTTATATCAAAACCTATGCCAATATCTGATTAGACAATGCATTAAGCTTCAACTAAAATTTTATTGTTATTTTGAGCTTCAAAAAAGTGCGACCTACTTCAGTTTTAAAACACCATTTATACAAAACATTTGAAATTTATATAAATTTATTCAAAAATTTTTACCAAAATTGGTTTTTAAGGTATTTCGACTGAAAACTATATAAAAAGTAAATGTGAAAAGTCTTTGAATTGGTTTAATTAAAAAAAGTTTTTATCTTGTTAACTGAATGTGTTCAATATTTATTTGCATTTGCAAAGTTGCCAAAACTTTTAGCGGTATTTTTTTTCACTTGCAATGTTTTATTAAAGATTTGCTTTTACGAAGAAATAATTTGATGTGATATGAGCAGTGATGTCCTTACAAAAAGGGGAACCTGATGCAAGAAACGTAAGGAGGGTCACTAATTAGTGCATTAAAAAAAGGTAGTTGAAGCAATTTTTAGTGTATGAAAGCAAAATGATCTCTAAAAAAAAAGGACATCAATTTAGGGGGCCATTATTGAGTGATTCAAAGCATGAAGATGTGATAACTAAAAGAAAAGTCTTCCAATAAAGGGGGCCACTTTTAGGTAATCCAAAGCATGCAGAGGCACTTTAATGCCTCAAGACATTGTAATCTCTAAAAAAAAAAGCTTTGTGTTTCCACATTTCCACGAGCACAAGTGACAACAACCTAAGGAGCAGAATCTTCAATTTTTTTTCTTTTTTTTAACATGATATCGACGTCCTGGTGCTACCATAAAGAAATAGACCAGTTTCTTGTGTAGGAGGGCGACTTCTTGATGTATTTTAGGGAGGCTGGTGCGGCCGCTTCGTTTGCACTCTATTGAAGCCATCACTGGATATGAGTAACAATGATATCACATTGACATCACAAATATATTTTGATATAATAAATCCGCCATTATTTACTCCTTCCTGGCATTAACTTTTTTCGGTAGGAAAAACCGATAATTTCACCCTTTCCAGATAGAAATAAAAACACTGCGCAAATCGAAAAAAAATTAGAAGCATTTTCAGGCTTATAAAAAGTTAAGTGCGTAATGTTGTGCTCAACAAACTTTCTTGCCCGCAGTACACTGAGGGACAATTTCAAACTTCGTGACACACTTAAACCGAGATAAAGCTTTTTTTGTTATCAAAAGTCTTCCAGGTCTTAAACCTAGTTACAAACACGTCCCAGGCAGAATTTTTTTGTGATTTATTCCGGGGCACTGTATGCTTTTCTTGTTTTGTCCAAAAAATATCATTGGCTTTACTATACGTAAAGTTGCCAAGGATATTAATCTTGTTTTGTGGAAAAATATTCTTGAATCGGCCAAACATGGAAAAATCGAGAATACTTTCCTTATATTATCAAAGCAAATCCTTGCATAGGCCATTTTTGGTAATGTCAATGATGCGTTTATTGATTTATCATAGTAATATACTTGGCTTGGCTCCATTTAAGGCTAAATTAAATATATCTTTTTTGTTTTATTAAATACATAATTTGGCTATTTTTTTGAACTCACAATTCTGACATGATTTTTTGTATGAAAATTTAAAAAATTTTTATTATGACTAAAATTTCAGATGCCAGCCATATCAGATAACCGATTTTTATTAAATTGTAGTTAAAGTGTTATGAGGATAAAAAATACTAACTAAACTGGAATACGTTTTTATAAAAAACAAAGTTTAAGGCGTTTTCTAATGCGTAAACTTTCCAAACATTTTACTAAAATTTAATTGTTTTAATTTTATATTTGCATTTGGGTAACATATAAGTTTTTAAACGGCAATTTGGTCTTAAAGCCTAAATTATTTTTTCATAAGCATTTTTAGTTGCTATATTAGTTTGAGCTTAAAGACAAAAAAGAGACACGTCACTTCTGATCAAACTTTTAATCTTTAAGAGATTAGAATCACAAAAATTTATTTTTCACTATCATAAATTATTCTATTAAGAATGTAATCAAAAAAGTATTAACTGTATCAATAGAGTTGTCCTAATAAAATGTATGATTGAAAGTTAATGCCCAGGAAGTGCGAAATATTTGAACAATTTTAAGAAATCACGACTTGAGTTCTTTAGCGACCTCTGCTGGTATCTCGATAACCAATTTAAATTTTTGAAAATCAGTTTGTGAAAAATTAAACAGTTATTTGCAATGAAAAATGTCGCACATCCGTAGAGTCCAAGTTTTTCCCAAGCGGATTTTTACCGACTATAAAACTTACCGACTATGATTAACCCATTTTTGCATTACACAGGTATCTTAAAGTTTTTGTGGCCAACAAATATAAATTCAGATTTAACATATTGAAACTTAAAAGCGACAGAAAAATCTTATATATGCGACTTGAATGCAAAATTAACTTTTATGTTTTATCTATTTCACTGCATTTTCAGATTAAGGGCACAAAAGTTTAAACACATACTGGAATACAAACCAATCAAAGAGGTAACTTGACAAAGAGAATTTCTTCAATAAATTCAATATATCACTGGTCTTCAACTCATTGAATATTTCAATTATTGAACACAAAAAGTACACTTTAAAATATTCTACAAATCTTTCGTTATAGCCTAGAAACTAAATACTTTTTCTCTTAGTTACTTCCAAGAACGTTTATTGCATCATAAGTAAGTTTATTGGTTCTCACTGTTTTATTCAGAAGCAAAATATCTAACGCTGTCGGCTAGATGAGACAAATTTGCTATCCAAATTACAACACACTCAAATTTTACGTAAGCCTATCGCTAGAAATGATTTTGTAGCTATCTTGTCAAGAAAAAGCAATTGCTGAAGTAATTTATATCATAAAAATTTATTTATACGAGTATTTATTTTATTAATGCTTTTAATGGTGAACCGAAGTAATTAATAATTGTTATGTTTCTTCTCTTACGTTCAAGATGATGCTTTTGTGTTTGTTTCCAAGCGCACATTGTTATTATCACGCAGAACAGAGCTATATGATCCCTACTTTCGATCTAAAGTTAAGGTGCAGACATAAGCCAAAGAAGCCATTTGAAGAGATCAAATATAGTGGCAAATGCCGAAAATGGGGAGGCAGGGTGGCCACTGTCATGGGGCTATTATGAAGAGATAGAATTAAAAAGAAAGACATTTTTACGACGTTTTTTAGGGGAGGACCACGTACGGCCGCTCTGTTTGCTTCAAACAAAAGTCACACTAGTTATGAATGGCATACTGGTTATGAATTTTAGTCAATTAGTTTTTTCAAAATTATTCTACGTCTAAATAATTGAAAAAATTAAAACTGCTATGAGAAAAACAATTGATCAAAATAAAAGACTTTCAAACGGAAGTGATAGAATATCATTAACATTTGATAAATAAAAATCAAAACTTCAAATCTTGCGCTGGCTTTGTTACTAATCAATATATGGTCTCGATTGGTTCATGATGATATTCGATTTTATATCGACTGAGCAACGCTATTGCCAAACAACCAATTTTCTGCAGAGCAAATCGACGACCAGGACACATCCGGGCTCCTATTCCAAACGATCCTGTCGCAACAAATCTATTTTCCTTGTTCCTATTCAACCATTGTTCAGGAATAAAGCTGTCAGGATTGTCGAAATATTTAGGATCTCGATTGTTAACAATGTTTGATGTGAGGAAGACAGATGAACCGGCTGGTACGTGATAACCAGACAACACCATAACAGAAAGTAATGTTTGAGGGATTCCAATTACAAGAGGATACAAACGCTGAGCTTCCATACTTACTGCATGTAAATATTTCATCTGTTGCAAAGTTTTTCCTGTTATTTCTTGACCCGAATTTATGACTTCTTGGATTTCTCGTCTCAATGTATTTTGCTTTTCAGGATTGGTAGCAAGACAATACAAAACAAACGATGCAGCGTTTGATGTTGTGTCAATTCCTGCCCCTAATATGTCTGTAAAAACTACATCTTTTTCGCTTTGATTTAGATCACTGTTGGCTACTATTGTTTGAAATCTACTTAAACCATTAACAGATGTCCTTGAAAATATTTTATTCATTGGATTGATTTGATTGCTTTGATTTAGCTTCAATAATTGCACGTCTTTCGTATTAAAGTATTTCCAAAGCGGAAGGCTTGTGATCAACTTTGCATATATAGTAAATAAATTTAAGGTGGGCTCCATGAAAAGTTTTGTGTCGAAAGATAAATCTTTTTCAAAAACCCCCAACTTTGTGTTCGTTGCAAACACTGTCGCACATTCCAACGCCCAACGAGATGAAGCGTTTTGAAAATTAGGAACTTCTTGCATTTCATCAAAGCTTTGTTCAATGTAATTCAAGAGATCAAAGGACACTTCTAATTGTTGTTTAGTATACATCCAAATTGATTTGTTTGTCAAAAGATATTCATTGTAAAGTTTTCTCACTCGCAAACATTCTTCACCTTGTGCGTTTGAAATTCCTTTGTTTAGGTTGAGCAGTTTTCTTCCTCTTACAAATGGCTCCAACTTAAAGCGTTTCAGCTGCCTTTCGTTTATTCGAAAACATGATTCAAGATCTTCGGGTGATGATAAAAACACATCATTTTTTGTTATCAGATATCCTTGAAGATTGGTCCAAGAGCCTTGTGTCGATTTTGAAGAAACCGATGAAGCTTCAAAGGATTGAAATTTCGAATTGGTGTAAAATCTCAAAAAGTTTCCAAGAACGGCAAACCTTTTGGTTTTAGGATATCAGAAAAAGGTTTCGGTTGACTTTGATCTTTGTTTAACTTTGATACCGTTGAATATTGAAGATCAGGAATTTGAAAGCTTGCTACACAGCAAAATTGCCTGGTTAACATTATAAATAATCTTTAAAGATCCCTAAAAACAATAACACGTTTCTGAAGAAAATTATAATAATTAAGACAGGTAATGATAATATGTAGGTCTTGCCCAATAATAGCTATTTGTAAGCAATGCAATCCAATTGGTAGGAGTGGCATTTTAAGGTGACGCGATAGACATAATCTTGTTAAACCTCTGTTCTTGTTATTCGCTTGTGACAAAAAAAAAAAGATCTTAACTATACGTTTTTCTGCTTAAAGATCTCAGCTTGCTAAGAACTTTATACATAACCTAGAATAAAAAAGGTTAAAGGCTTAAAAACGGAAACAATATCTTGGCGTTTACAAAATTAGGTGTTATAGTAATTCCTTGATCCTTGCTCTAAATTTAACATCGCCAAAATTTAATTTTGTTATATGAGTCAAAAGAATAAGTACTTATTATATGAAAATAATTAAATGTCGTTGTGCTTTAAAAAACTTTCTGATTAGTAGATAGTTACTATTTTAATATCATATTCTACGTATTAAGCATTTTCAAAATACATTTAATCCATTTATGTAACGGATTGGTTGCCCTATCTCTGGTTTAGTCAACAGCTAAACAAAGCGGACCAGTTTGGTATCACAGCGCTCACACTTTCCTCATAAACACTTTCCTTACACTTTCCTTAATAATATCTCGCACATTGTCACTGGATGCCTGCATCCCACTTTAAAGAAGCACCCATCATAGTTTTAGGAAACCACCCAGCTGACCTTCACCGACTAGGAGCGACATTCTACTTGACTTACCACGGAGATCTGGATCCATATCATATATTGTACGGTCTTTGAAGTGATTCCTCTGATCCTCACCAAAAAAATTAAAATCTAGACGACTTTTTGTGACAGCTGTGGAAAACAATTAAACAACCTTGCCGAACTAGGTATCCCAGGTGCACAGTGGATAAATCATAAATGGAGCACGAAGTACATCCAGGCGCCGTTCTTTCATTCCTATGACCAATATCATACCAAATCGTCCGTGTGGGGCCACATCACAAGCCATAGGCCATAAAACAACAACAAGCCACTGCCAGTGTGGCACCACACAACAAGCCGTAGACCACCTCTTAACAGCGGGTCCCATACTTCGGGCACCATATGAGCACAAAGTCAGACGGTTCTTGATAACAAAACCAGACACTGACTCAACACCGTCACTGCCAGCATCTGATTCGGGCAGTACAGCATTTTGGGTAGTAATAAGATAAAATCTCCAAAGCTTATGCGTTTTTTATTTCAATTTCACTAATATAATGTTTGCTTTGTGACAATTCTGTTAATCAGATTTCTCAGGTCGGAAGCTGTTTTTCGACTCCAACTGCCACTCCGATTCCACCTATTGAAAATTTTCCGACTTTAACCCAGCTCTAACTCAGCTGTTTAAAGTTTTTCAACACCAACTCCGACTTCAAAACATCTAAAAATAGGACTGCAGCTCTGACTCGGTTTCCACAACCCTGCTGCTAATTGTGTTATTGCAAAAGTTTGTAAATTGCGGCATTGTCACAATGTTTCTCTTTGATTTTTTAAATTTTTTTATTTTTCAGGATGATCAATGATACTGACTGATAATCTTCAAAAAGGATGTTATTTTTAAAGATTATCAATAATTGTAAGAATTCAATAACGCTGTTTTGTCAATATCATAAGTCACTCTAAAATTTGTAAGACTAGCAATTTTATTTTTTTACTTTGTTATGTTCGTACAATTTTGTTTTGTTATTGAAATAATTTAAAGTTGCAGAGAAGATAAAAAACTGCATAGTCATTTTTAGTCTCTTCTTCATGCCGTTATAATTATTTTTATCTCCGTTTCTTTTGGCGATTTTTTACGTTTATGCACTGAATAACTATAGCGATTGATTGCTACATTTGAAATATCTTTTGTATGAAATCTTGACAACATGCCTTATTAAAATTCCCCCGCAAGACATCCCATCACTGGTATCGAATTAAATATAAATTTTGCTGAATTAAATATAGCTCTTGTTAAAACTTAAAAAAAAGGAATTGTTTTTCTTATTGCTTTGATAGTGGAGACACAAATTTTTTTCCATAAAATACAAAAAATTTCCATAAATAGATTGCAAATCTAGAAAAAAGATTCTTTTTTGTTTTTTTACGTCACTTTGTTTTTTTTCAAATGAGTTTTTTATTTTTGAAAGTTCAGTATGCGTTTTTTTAGCTTTAAATTCAAATTTGTTAAGGATATAATAAAAAAAATAAAACACGCACGTTGTCGCATTAAAGAGAATTTTTTTAGCCATTGATGAACTTAAATAAACTTTATAAAAAATTTTATTTTTCCATGTTATTTAGCAAAATTTTTAGCCATGTTCGTTGAAGAAAATTTTATCCTATTGGATGACAAAGATAGGAGCATCATGCAGCTTTTTCAAATATCTGCCTTTCAAATATTTTTATATTTGGTAAAAACTGTGTTACAAAAGGAATTTCTGCAAAAAAATTTTCAAATCTATCTGAAATAACGACTTTTAATGCCAAAGGGAAAGAAGTGAAAATGCTATTAAAACTGCATTTGACTGAAAAATATATTTTAAAATCATAGTCCTGGGGAGGATGCTGCCAACTATGCTTTAACAAATTCCTTACTCATATTGATCTTTTTTTTCACTAATTATAAAGGTGAAAACCTTGTTTCTGAATTTAATAGTAAATTTTAAAGATGGTTTGAGTATTAGTTTAAAAAATTATATTCATATAGACCAGTGTTTTAGAGAAATGAAAGTAAACATCTACAATAGTAACGTACATAGTCTTGCGTAGCAACAAGTGTACTCCATAAAAATTGTTTAGTAATAAAGCCTTAGATAGATTGATTACATAAAATTGAAGAAATTAATTTTATTGGAAATAAACAAATTAAATCTTTTAATGTCGCTTTAGTATTTATTTTTAACCTTTACGGATAACTAACACTGCAAGAAATAATAATAAAGCATAAAACTACTTGTAGTCTGGCCCAAATTTTTCTTATTTTTTTTGGCATATAAGTAAACTTTCTATAATTTATACGAGTGTTTCAGAAAAGTAACGAGACTGGTGTTATAAAAACTTTATTGAAATATATTAAAATACACCAAAGTCAAATTTCTTCAAAGTAATTCCCTTCCACTTGAAAACACTTGTGTATTTGCCTTTTCAACAATTCAAAACATTCTTGAAAGGTATTTTCTGGGATCTTTTTGAGCTCCGTCGTGGCAGCCGTTTTGATGGAATTGATGTCAGAAAAATGGGCTGCCTTCCGAATAGATTTGATCTTAGGGAAGAGAAAAAAGTCAAACGGGACCAGATCAGGGGAATATGGGGGTGTTCCAAAGTTGTAATGTTTCTTTCTGCGAGAAACTGATGAATACTCATGGCTGTGTGAGCAGGAGCGTTATCGTGATGGAGTGCCCATCCGTGGGCTTCCCAAAGGCTCCGCCTCTTGTAAGGCATTGATCTTACGAGTCGCCGAAAATCTCTTTGTAGACGGTTTGCTTCACTGTTTGGCCTTGGGGTAGAAATTCAAAATGAACGATGCCTTGAATATCGAAGAATACAATGAGCATCACTTTTACTTTCGATTTTCTTGCTTTCACTGGCCTTGTGGATCCATAACTTTTCCTTTCACGACTCTGTCTTTTCGTTTCTGGATCGTATTCAAATACCCATGTTTCATCTTCAGTTATGACAGAGTTGAGCAAGTCTGGTTCATTGTTCTCGTGTGACTTTTTTTCTTCCCTAAGATCAAATTTGTTCTGGAGGAAGCCCATTTTTCTGACATTCCATTAAATCAATTTCATCAAAATGGCTGCGACAAGGGAGCTCAAAAAAATTCCAGAAAATGCCTTCCAAGAATGTTTTGAATCGTGGAAAAGCTGAATGCATAAATATTTTTAAGTGAAAGGGAATTACTTTGACGGAATTTGGCTTTGGTATATTTCAATATTTTTAAATAAAGTTTTTATAACACCAATCTTGTTACTTTTCGGACACACCTCATAGGCTACGATTTGACAGGATCAGCTTGTATAACCGAGACGTCTCAAACAAAAACAAAAATTGGAAACAGAAATTCAGTTGAAGACAAAAAATTGGTATCCACTTATCAAAACAAAAAGAAAGAATTTAGTTATTAAACGAATGAAAACCTTTTTTGAGCTTCACCTAATTTTTCGTCAAAAATTCCAATTTGCTTCGATGTGCCCCCCACGCTCGTGTTCTGAAGATTGGCTTTCTTGTAGAATTAGAAAAAAACTTATTTTTTTATTTTCTGACATTGAAACTACAAAGTAAACCTAAATTGTGTAGCTAGTTGTGCAATGGACTGAATAGAAAAAAAATTGACATTACATATTGACTGAAAAAAATGAAACGCTCTCCGATTCAGTTTTGTAATGGCAACCTTTAATTTTTGAGTTGAATAGCTTATATTTTTTTTTGTTTTCTGAAAATGATAATTTTAAAATTTAAGGTAATTAAATCCTCTTTCTCGCAACTAGTTTTTTAAAAACTACCTGTCAAAAAGTCAATTTATTTAACGTAAGCTGCTGAAGAAACTGCTTAATCATTTTTTAATTTACTCATTTTCCGGACTCGACAATAAAATGCTTTGTCATTCTAAACTTGTTGATTTATTCATTTTTTAACGTTATGTCTGTTGTCATCAGACATAACGTACACGAAAAAAATTTTTTGATCACATTTCAAAGAAAAATAAGAAACAAGACTAGAAAACACGACCAAACAAAAACGCTGTTGAAAATATCAGAGCAATATCAAGAGCAAAAAAATATCAGTACCCAAGGTAAACGCAACAGTTATATCAATGTTCTAATTGACAAAATATGTTTCCTAATCTCTATTACCTCACGAAACTCTATTAAAAGCCACTTTTTTAAGCATCTTGTTGAACAACTCTTAAATTGTAAATGAGACAGTTTGAAAAGTATATAAAGGGCCCAGAAGTTGTGCACCATTTAAGTTTTTATAAAATTATTGTAATTATCAATTTTATTGATTAAAATCGTAGCAGATATTCAAATCGGTCACTCCTTATATGGACACATACATCAATTTTTTTAATAAAGCTGTCTTTCGGAGGGTTTTAAGGGTATGGCTAAATGATTGCTCTCGCTTAGGATTTTAGTAGTTGATTTCTTAAGCTATAGAGCAGTATGTCTCCCCATTTCTTCCCAACATAAAACCCAATTTAACTTTTGTACTGTTAGTTTTTCACCCACATTTAAATAATTTTAATTAATCAAATTCATCTTATCAAATTAAATCTAAAACATGGAAAAAAATAAAGATGAGTATTTGGTGCGCGACTTCTGGGACACCCTGTATAACGTTTGAAAAAGCAAATGTAGTACTTTGAACTATCCTAATTGATATAAAAATTGACGTCATACAAAGGCAGAACATTGATTTGCCTCGTAAGCTTTTTAAGGATGAGTAACAAGAATGGCAAGTTGAGGTGCAAGCATGCAGGCCCAGAAAGCGATTTTAGTGTCAAAGGTATCAACAGATCAAAATATCAACTGACCAAAATAAACTCTCGCAGACTCTATTATATCCAAGGGTGGCACAGAGGCTTTATGTTCCAACTAACCTCCCACTACCTCACCATATGGAGGCTCCTGGATATCGAAACTTACAATTTTGGTCTGTTGATAATTTGATCAGTTGATTACACTGTCTTGAGTACAGATACTGTGCGCTGCCCCCATTTTTCTCCCCAAATGCGTATCAAATGCATTGATAAGTCTCCAGTTGCGGTCAGTCGGTGGAGAAAAATGTAGCTTATTTTTTTAACGGGCCCTTTTGCCTACGACCGAGCGCAAACCATCTTATTCCGCGCGACGCTCCACGCAGTATGAGTATTGTCATCCGGATTAATCAATTTGCTTCATTTGTTAGATTGCTTTTGGTCTGTTTCACCTTCGATCTTACCTCCATGGGTAGCCCTGAGAGGAGTTGAAAACTCCAGACGGCATTGCTTTTAGGATCATAGAAAACGCAAACCTCTCCATCGGGCTAAGGTAGCAATCTATAGGAAAAGAAAAAGTTTGCCGAAGCGAGTCGAAAAATAAAAACAAAAAAAGAAAGATGTAAATGCCTTTTGTTGTAACAATAATTTCGCGTGAGCAGACAGACCATGTAACTGACTGCTATTTTTGCTTAACCAGCATCAAAGGATTTTTCCGAAAAAACAAATAAAAAATAGTATATCAAATTGTAACTCTGCCTTTAAACCAGTTCCTTATGGAAATAATCTGCCTGTTCCTTCACCCCCTTCACCTGAAGAACTAGAATCAGAAGAATCTTCAACTGAGCATGAAAAGACTAGTAGTGAAGCGTGTAAGTGTAAAGAGAGCACGGTAGGATGCTATACTAAAAAGTTTAAAACCCCACTGCGATTAATCAAAGCATGTTAAATAATCTGGTGCGAGATCAACTAAAGACTAAACTGAAATACTAAGTTCGCGTTTAAAAGCAATGAAACTTACTTGAAAAATATACTAAAATTTCCAAGTTTTGACTTGATCGTCATGAAAAGTTATCATCTTTCTTCGATGCAAAAGACAACTTGTGCTATTGCAAAAATGTTTCCAGATTTATGATTGAATTAGGTTAAAAACATGACAGTGATAAATAGAGACTATTCATCGACTCCAGCAAAACCGGTTTAATAATAGTTTTGCTACATAATGGAAATGCTAAATCATTTATACCTATTGCTAGTGCGGTAAACATGAAAGAGCACATGAGGCCATAAAAATTTGCTAGGTGACTGTGAATTTCGAAATTGAGTGCACTGATCATTACTGGTTAAATAAGTTCTTGGTACATTTAATTTGAATATGCTAAATAGGTATAAACGCAAACTTTGGTTTTTGAGTTGCTTTTGATACTAAACTAAATATCAATTGAAACGGTTCATAATGATATTCAATTCTATATCGGCTCAGCAACGTTATCGCCAAGCAACTAACTTCTTGCAATGCAAATCGACGACCGGGACACATCCGGGCTCCTATTCCAAATGATCCTGTAATGACAAATCTTTTTTCTTTATTCCTGTCCAACCATCGTTCAGGAATGAAACTGTCAGGATCGTCAAAATATTTAGGATCTCGGTTGTTTATGATATTTGCTGTAAAAAGAACTAGAGTATCAGCTGGTACATGATAACCTGACAAAACCATATCAGATTTCAGTTTTCTGGATGTTCCTATGACTAATGGAAACAAACGTTGAGCTTCCATGTTAACGGCATGCAAATATTTCATTTGTTGCAAAACCTTTCCTGTTATTTCTTCTTTAGATTTTGTAAAATGCCTGATTTCTTTTCTTAATTTTTCTTGTTTTTCAGGATTTGTAGCAAGACAATACAACAAAAACGAAGCAGCGTTGGAGGTTGTGTCAACTCCAGCTCCTAATATATCAACAAAAACTACCTCCTTTTCGCTTTGCTTTAAATCACTGTTGGCAACCAATGTATGAAGTCTGCTCGCACCATGAGCTGATATACGTTTTAAGTATTGATTTAACGCAATGATTTGATCAATCTGACATCGTTTCAGTTGTTTTACTAATTTTGTATTAAAATATTTCCAGAGTGGAACACTGTACATCATTTTTCCCCAAATGCTAAACAAATCCAAAGTTGATTCAATGAAAAGTTTTGTGTCTGCAGGCAAATCTGTTTTAAATGCACCCAGTTTTGTGTCGGTGGCAAAGACTGTTGCACATTCTAGTGACCAACGATTCAAAGCGTATTCAAAATCAGGAATTTCATGTTTTTCGTCGAAGTATTGCTCCATGTAATTCACTAAGTCGTGGCAAACTTCAAAATGTTGTTTTGTATACATCCAAATTGATTTGTTTGTAAGAAGATGATCGTTGTAGAGTTTCCTTACACGAAACCAGTCTTCGCCTTGTGCATTAACGATTCCTTCATTTATATTCAACATTTGTCTTCCTTTAGCGACAGGTTCCAGTTTCGGACGGTTTGGATATTTTTCATTGATACGAAAAATTGCTTTGACGTCTTCAGGTGCACATGTAAACACGTCCATGTCGCTAAGTAATTTTTCTTTGTAAATAGGACCGAGTGCTTTGTGACGTTTTTCGAAATAGTGATAGAGACGTTGAGGATCGAAATTCCGTATTGGGGTGCGATCTAGTAAAGTTCCTAATATGGGCAATCCTTTCGGTTCAGCAATGTCTGAGAAAGGTTTTGGTTGTTCTGGACACCTGAGTGCTTGTAAGGTGTGGAGGGCTGTACATTGTTGAAAGCAAAACATGCTTTGAACACATTTTGATTTGAAAAAACGCTTGCTTAACATTTAATTGAACTATTTCAGTTTATATTCTCAGAGAAGTTTTTTGAAATGTCTATACAATAACAGTATTTCTTGATTGGATATCGGTGTTTTGTAGCACCTTTGAAAAAGTTTTGTAAGCAATAAAACTATTGTATAAAAAGCCTGTACATCAATAAATCATAAAAAGATATCGTTAGAGTTTTATGTAAATTTTTTCAAGAAGTAATTGCACATTACACAAGAACTATTTAAATCACTAAGTTAGTTTTACTCGATAATGATACTCTGAGACAGGGGTGCTGTAAGCGGAAGGACAGGGCGTAATTGCCCTTTCTGTGTTTTTGCTGTCCTCAAATTGTCTTTCTCAAAAAAAGCGAATAAAGGTGGTAAGATAGGAAGTATTGGGTTAAATTTGCCCCTACAATCACCGAAACTCAACCAAAATAATAGATCAATGGAAGGTGAAAATATTTTTTTCTAAGTCTTTACTTTGATTTTGGAATACAAATAGAGGTTTTGGATACGGATCGGAAGTGATAAGGTAATCTTTTTTAGTCTTCACAAGATTTCTGCGCTGGAAACGGTCGTTATTCTAATGGCAACTTAGTAAATTAGAACAAAACTATAATTTGTTGAACGTCAACTATATTTGGGCAAGATTGCATTGACCCCCAATCTTTTTTCGAATGGTACAGCCACAAAACTACGAAACTGAAAACGAAAGGCGCCTTTTTTAAATTTTACTTTCCTTCCAGAAAGTTTTCCGGGGCCTCGGCTCTATGATATAAAATTTTCAAATAAAAACAGCTTTAATTCACTCTATTGGCATACATGTGCAGTTTCGTATTTTAAATACTTTAAAATCTAAGCTCTATCTAGCTGATTAAAAATAAGTAAAATTCTGTACATCACAATTTGACAACAAGTCCCTTGACTACACTGACGAACTATTGACGACTACAATTTATTCTTGTTGAAACTAAACTACCGAAGCAGCAGATGCTGAACGTATAGAACATAAAACTAAAGCTTTGATGCATATAATTTTCTTGCAATACTCCATTCAAACCTTTAAGATTTATTTGCACTTTTATAAATCCTGTACATATGTTATTTAGAAACCATATAAACCCCCAAAACTTGTTGTCATTAAAATCAATTGATTTCTATAATTTTTTTTTAATTTCATAGCGACTTTTCTGAATTTATTCTGGAAAAATTGATAACTGAAATTCTTAGTTTTAAACTATAAAGATTTTTGTAAAGGAATCACGTTTATTCAGAGTGGAGATACAACCCAATACGCGGTTTAGTTGTGAAAGTTTCGAAGCAAAATGTCAGAGTACTTCATTTTGAAACTGCACAACCGCACGTGCGAAAAAATGCACACGTATGTCATTTGTAAAATTCTATTCCTTCTAATTCTTCGATGTCGTTTGTTCTTAGTGTTCTTGGTATTACTTCTAATACAGCAAAGTGTAGTCCTCTCCAATGTTTTTTTTATTTTTGTTTAGTTTCTTTGTAGAAAATTACCAACGCACGTGTTTTATTTTATTTTTCTTGAGTTTCTAATCATAATTTGCGCGAGCACTCGCTGCCAGCGCCTTTTTTGTTTTACGCTTTATTTTTAATTAATCTCACCTTGAAGCATAGTTGTGTCTGCAGCGCGTTCATTTTAGAGCTGGCTTTTTTACGTTTGTTCACACTTCTCAATTTGTGAGGCGACCAGCTGCAGTGTTTGTGGGTAGCTGGTTGAAGTCTGAGTAGACTTAGCGTGCAGTTAAGATATTCCCGTTTTCCCCGTGAGTCAGCACCGAAGTGAACTGCTCGGTAAGACACCTATGCCTTTTCTTTTTGTGTTTAATTTTTATTTATTTACAGATTACCGTTTCCGCTTTCGTTTTCGCTTTCATTTCCACGTTTCAAAGTTTCAGTTATTACTTGTTTTCAATTAAATTATTTTCCTTGGTTATTATTTCCTTTTAATTTGTCGAAGCCGGAAGTGCGTTGATCGACACTTCACTTTGCGGTAATCGGCAACTTCAGCGCCCTTTACCGTTACACCCTTAATAAAATCAAAACTTTACAATAGGTTTTCAATTATTGTCAATCTAAAAGTCTGGATTAGAAAACCAAATAGGTCAAGAAGTAGGAGAACGTTGTGACTTGCTACATCAATGTTATCAAAACGTTGGTCAATAAACTGTATGCTGTTAAAAATTTGTTTTCTTTTTCGGCCTGCAAAATATTGTTTACTTAAACACGCAACGTAAACTAATAAAGACCTTATTTTACAGTCCAACAACCATCATTTAAGACATTAAATTTGCAGCTTGTGACAAATTGTATATTATATTTATATTTTGGCCAGTTTTACGTTAAAATTTTAAGTGCAGTTTTATAGAATATAAAGAAATTGACTTCTTTAAAGCCAATTACTAAGGCTCTCTAAGCTCTTTACGCAACGACAGGACAACAGCACATACACTGCGTAGACTAACCAGATTAGTCACAAATGACCGAGAATAATAACAGAAAATCTTCGTTTGCGCGTACGCTTTGTTTGTGTAAAAGCTCGTTATCTTCACGAGCCTTTACCCTTTCTTTCCTTCCTTCGTTCCTTTTCACAACAGAAGGACTTTTTAGTTTCTTTTCTACTCTTTAATCATGCACCAAAATCGCTCATACCTTTTTTCAATCAACATATAAATAAAGATTTGTTAATAGTTTTCCATGCATCAGTAATATTTCAATTTAGCTGTGGCAGAATTTCCAGTTAAAAGAATTTAAAAAAACATTCAACCTATGCTACTTGGCGTGGCCATATAGTTTTTTGGTTGCTTGCAATTTACTTACATACCGATTACTTACATATTTACATGCAGATTTACTTGCAATACCAATTTATTGCAAATAAAAAATTTAAATTTAAATATTCAGTAAAACTGTAACCGAATATTTGGGTTTTAGGATTCCGTATGTAGAACTCTACTGTTGACTGGTCGTGTCTAATTCGAAGAAAAATCATTTGGAGTGAGAGAAAAAAGAAAACAAAACTAGTTGCTCTAAGAGATAAAAAGAGAAAAAACGTCGCTCAAATTGATCTTGCGGGCCCAAAGTGAATCCAAAATTTTTTGAATTTTTTTTAATTTGTCAAGATGTTCAAAAAAACTTAGTTTCTTTTGAACCAACTACTTTCTCTCAAAAACCAACCCCTGTATCTCTCTGAAACTAACTGTCATTCCAATCGGTTTTTCTTTGAATCAGACACGACCCTGTTAACTGACCAGCTAGTATTCCCATTCCTAAATTTTCAATTTTTTTTAGAAAAATTGCTGTCGAGAGTAGACACGAAGAATAGTTTTGTAGTGTTTGCAAGTGACCAACCTTAAAAAATTAAGAAATTTACCCTAGATTAAAAAATGCTAGCCTGAGCAAAACATGGCACCCCCAAGAATCAGATAGCAGTCAATCAACAAGTTGGTTCTGTGCGTCAAGACTATAATTTGCAAGCAGAAGGACGCGAGTTTGATGCTTGGTCTATCTGTGTAATTTCCGTTGTGCTTTTGTTTGGAAAATTACTAAGCAAAAATTTTTTAAACATTGACTACGCTTAAAAAAAAAAAAAAAAGTCAATATCCGATTGCACATGTCTACTCGAAGAACAAAATCAACAAAAATTATTAAAACTTTTAAACAAATGCTTCTTCTTCTTCTTCTTTCGGCCTTTCCCTTTAGTCAGGAGTGGCCAGAGCGTATCATCATTCTTCACATCTTTCTGTCAGCATTTTAAACAAATGCTAAAGGCAGCAATTAGACCAACCAAGGCACTATTTTAACTCATTAAGCTCCGCACCTATTTCTAGATATTCATTTTTAAAAATTTTTTGATATGTTATTCCCACCTATGCAGTTTAGATACTCATTAAAAAAAAACAATTTCTTGTTTGTTTATGCAAAACCTGAGACGTTGCAGAAACGCAACGTCAGCGCTTAAGCCAGTAGTTCCCAAAGTGGGGTCTGCGGACCTTTTAGGGTCCGTGAAGCACTTTCAGGAGGTCTGCGAAAGAAATTTGGTACAGCCTTACTTTACTCATAGCTTAATAATTTCAGTACAGCAATATGTACTAAAACTCTTTGTAAATATAAACGAAATGGTTGCAATTGCAAACACACATTTTGCCGCCTTTTTACCTCTACGCAATCTATGCTTGCGAGATTCATTTTTTGCTTCCTGTACGTTCGTGTGATCACAATACCTCCTATGGCGTCACAGAGAGAAAATCGGCCGTTACTCAGTCTTTTTGTATATGAGTTGGTAAAGAAAGGAGTAGGCTACTGGTATCAGTAGGCAGGTTATGAAGATATGCCAGTTGCAGTTTTGCACTTTTCTAAATTGGTGTTTTACATTTTTGTGTTAAAGTAGATAAATTCTGGAAGATAGCGTTAGCGTTATGTAAGTAAAACGTAGCCTACCCACACAAGCACTAAATTATATATTTTAGCTATCAAATTTAGCGTCTTGCATATATTGAGTTTGTATTTTCAGCTCTGTAAGAATTTCAAAATGCCTCCTAAAAAGATATTCAGATACGACGAGTCATTTGTACAGTTTGGGTTCATCGTGATTAATACAGGTAGAGAAGAGAAACCACAGTGCGTTTTATGCCACAAAGTGTTGGCAAGCTCTTCATTAAAGCCCTGCAAATTGAAGAGGCACTTGGAAATGCATCATCCCAACTCAACAAACAAGGGTGTAGACTTCTTTAAACGTCATGGTTGAAATTTAGAAAATGCTAGACTTGATAGTACGGGAAAGTTTTTTAAAGAAAATACAGCTGCTTTAAAAGCTTCCTATGAGGTTGCAAGAGAAATTGCAGTTGCCAAAAAGCCCCACAGCATCGGTGAACAATTGATCATGCCTTGTTGCAAAATTATTATGTCAAATTTACTGAGCAATTCTGAAGTGGAGAAATTGAAACAAGTATCTCTTTTAAATAATACTGTAAGTAGGCGAATTGCTGAGCTGTCCAACAACATTTTGTCACAAGTAGTTTCGAAGATACAAAATTCAAAGTTTAACTTTTTCGCAATTCAGCTTGCTGAAACAACAGACGTTGCTAATCTAGCTCAAGTTTGCGTATATGTACGCTACATTCATGAAGAACATTTAAAAGATGAATTCTTGTTTTGCAAAAGGCTGGACACAAGAACAACGGCAAAAGACATATTTAACAAAGTTGATAGATTTTTTGAGGAGCACGATATCCAATGGAAGCACGTTATTGGCGTTTGCACCGATAGCGCTCCTGCACTGCTTGGTTGTCGCTCTGGTTTTCAGACTTTGGTGAAAGAAAAGTGCCCAAACGTTGTTGGTACTCATTGTATCATTCACCGTCAGGCTTTAATGGTGAAAACAATGCCCGATGAATTATCCCATGTTCTTGACAAGGAAATTAAAACAGTGAATTTTATAAAAGCGAATGCACTTAATTCTCGCCTTTTTGCGGAATTGTGCAAAGAAAGCGATTCCGTGTTCGAAAATTTTTTGTTGCATACACGCATTAGATGGCTGTCAAAAGGGAAAGTGCTGAAGAGAGTTTTCGTTTTGCGAAAAGAAATACACGAATTTCTATGCGATCTAAAACCAGACATGCACAAAAACTTTTCTGATGATCGTTTGTTGACGTTCCTGTCGTTTTTGGTGACATCTTTGAATCCATTAACTCCGTAAACTTGGCACTGCAAGGCAAAGAAGTAAACGTGCTCCACTGCCATGAAAAGTTGAAGGCTTTTAACATGAAACTCTCACTGTGGCATTCCAAACTGGACAAAAAAAATTTTGCTACTTTTCCATACCTCAATGAATTTTTGGATGAAAATGAACTTCAAATGATTGATGTGATCCTCAAAGTGATGAAGCGGCACGTTTCTATTCTCAGTAAAGAAATTTCCCGCCATTTTCCGAATTTGCAAAAATTTGATAAACTTTATCGTTTCATCAACTCTCCGTTTGGACTCGAATTGGACAATTTGCCTTCATCTAACAACCAAATTCAAGAACAGTTTATTGATATGGCTAATGATGGAAGTGCAAAAAATCTTCACCGTGAAATGTGTTGCAGTCACTTCTGGATAGCAATGGCACAGACTTATCCAGATCTTGCAAAGATGGCTCTAAAAGTGCTCATACCATTCGCAACAACCTACGAGTGTGAGGCAGCTTTTTCGACTTTGCTCCATATCAAAACCAAATACCGAAACAGGCTGGATGTCACAAACGACATGAGAGTTGCCCTATCTAAAACTAGTCCCAAAATAGACGAATTGATTGCCGCGAAGCAAGTGCACCTATCCCATTAAACTTCGTCAATTACTGTATATTTTTGCTCTGTGTAGGCCTCTTTTTCACTATATGGTACTTTGATGTTGTGGTTGTGATCGTTTAATTTTTTAGTCTTTCAGAGAAGGCCTCCAAACATTAAAAAAATTGCAAGGGGTCCGTTGTGAAGTTTTTTTTAAAGTTTGGGAACCACTGGCTTAAGCGGTAAAAAAATGCATAATTTACTATGTGCATTGTATACTTAAAAACTTTGAAAACACAGTTATTATTCACGATTGCAAACTGCTATTGAAAAAAATATTCTTAATTTTTTACATGAAACTTAGAAACGCAAGAAACGGAACATGGCCTGCCCACTTATTTGACGAAAGGTGGTTTAAAATAAAGAGAATTTTGAGAAAAACCAAAATGTCATCAAAGCGTGATTTTGTGAATGGCAAAATGCAATGTCATCGTTCTGAAAGGATTCCAGTGGTTCTTTCTCAGGAGACCCATGTAGCCGCCTCGGTGCTAGAGATGCTTTGTCCGTTTTGATTGAATAAGAGAGCATCGCTCGTACCGCGCCCTTACCCATCTCTAAAACCAAGATGGGGAACGTGGAGCAGCTGTTCGCCCAAGAAGCGCACCTTGCCCATTAGGCAGACAACAGTCAAAGCACATCGAAAGGTTGGAGCACACAAATAACGAAAATGATAACGAAAACTACAAAAGGCTATAGAAAACCTACACATACTACCAGATACTTAAATTTTAATTCATATCATAATTTTTCTCAAAAAGTTGGTTTGGTTAAAACATTATTGTTTTGCGATAAATCTAAATTAATTACAAATTATCGAGATAAAATCAATGAAGTTAAATTTGGTTGTAATGCTTTACGTGAGAATGATTATCCAGATTGGTTATTGAATAAAGTGAAAAAAGAAATTAAACATAAAAAAGTTAATAAAAGTGTTTGCATGAGTGAAAAATATCCAACTATGTCGGTTTACCATATATTAAAGGTTTAAGTGATGAAATGTCTAGAATTTTGAGAAAATTTAATATTAATGTGTATACTTACCCTTATAAAACAATTGGAAATATTTTACCAAAAATAAAAGACTCTGTGGATGATATATATAAGCGTGGTGCAATTTATAAAATTCCGTGTAAAGACTGTTCGAATGTATATGTTGGTGAAACGGGCAGATGTTTTAATACTCGCTTATCGGAACATGAACGTGATTTGAAACCGATTAATTTGGCTAAATTAAAAGAAGACAATTTGAATAAAAAAAACTGCATTGGTTAAGCATTGTTTTAATTGTGAACATAGGATTGATTTTGGTAGTTTTGAAATATTGGATCATAACATTGACTATGATAAACGAAAATTTTTAGAATCGTTATATATTAATAATACAAAAAATTCAATAAATGATTAAGATTGTTATGTTTTTCCAAAAATATATAACAATATAAAAAATCTCAACTAATGTGGGTTTTCAACCAGTTAAATTCGTTTCTTTTGCACTAAGTAATTATTAAATTGTTATGTATGTTCGCTTCTCACCTTGTGTTTGTTGGTTTGTGTTTTTAACTTCTTGGTTTTTAAATACGGTGCGCGATGTGTTCTGCTTTTACCTAATGAAGTCCGCCTGATGTAACGGACGAAACGTCGTTGAGTTCTTCTTTAATAAATATTACGCCTTTTGTATTTGTTGAAGTTTTACTTGCCTCTGATTTTACCAGAAGAACAAATGAATTTTAAAATAAGCGCTATAGTTTAATGGCGAACTTCATCGAGGCGGTTATTGTTCAAAACCTGTTCACGTCATTTTTTTTTGTTCTTAAGAAAGACGCTTGATGACACTTTCCTCTGCTTGGCGGTCCTAGCAAGCTGCTCTAAAATTTCAGTTATATCTCTAATAAAAACTGAAAACAAAAACAAAAAAATTTCGACCAGACAACAATATCTTGGCTTTTTAAAAGCGGATCAAATTAATCGCTTCACAGTTGCCCTTAATATGGTGTTACGATGTTTTCCTTAGTGAGTTAAGAAGATAAATATAGAAAATCAAAAAAAAAAGAGAAAAAATAGCTGCTTTATCACTCTCGAACAATACTCAACTATAATATCCAGTCCGGCTTTTCAACTAGGCTTTTTATCAAAACTAAGCAAAGAAATTGGCTTAAATTGGAGAATAAAATAAGATTTCTATCAAAAATGAAAATAAAGTGCAATTTTTCAAGTCATTTAGCTTCAACCAAGAGAGTTGCTTACCTTCACCAGGAAAAGTTGGGGTTGTTTATCTTTACATTTCTCTTTTAGATT
Organism: Diplosoma virens; assembly: GCA_963680785.1. Taxonomy (NCBI): domain Eukaryota; kingdom Metazoa; phylum Chordata; class Ascidiacea; order Aplousobranchia; family Didemnidae; genus Diplosoma; species Diplosoma virens. Next base: position 27,237,064 of record OY796889.1, read on the forward strand.
TGCTTATCCTTACCAACTTTAAATTTTTTTTTCCTATTGGCTAATTAAGTTTATTGAAAGTGTCTTTTCAACAAAAAAATACCTTTTTTCTAAATTTTGTCTTTTTTCTAAATTACTGTTACATCAAGTGGGTCATTTCAAAAGAAGTTAGGTGACCCTTTGTTTAAATCTAAATTTTCAAACTTTATTGGATTAGATTTTGGTCGAGATTACATAAATATAGAGATAAATCTAGCACAATCCTTTTATCTTTCGAATCTTAAAAGAAATTTCCCCATGGCCCCCACTTTTGCCGTCACTGAATCTGCCGTCTGTAAAACAGAAATTATGTTTATTTAAAGGATTTTGAAGTTTATTACTAACTAAAGATTTTTGAATAAAAAATTTTATGTCAAAGATTACGAACCGTTGTACTTGTTATGCTTATGATTAAATCAAAGAAGCTGCATTAATTGCAGCTCAAACTTACATCAAATGTATCATATAAAACGTAAATGGAATGTGTTATTTTGCATCACTTTGCGTGAACTTTTTTAGCTGAATTTAAGACAGCTGAAAAAGTTGCAAATTCAAAATTTAAAAAAATTTTTTTAAAAAACCCCACAAAGCTTAAATTTAATAAAAGAAAATTTAAAAAAAATTAAAAATTATTAATTTTTTTAAGCGTTGTTAATAATATTTAAATCTAAACAGATTTTTGGGGGTGTTGCAGCTCTGCAGCTTCAACGGGAGAGCCGCCGCTACATTCGATATGATTTTTTTCAAAATTATATTGTTAGGAATTTTGAAGATATTTATGTAGTTGAATAAAATTATTGGTCGCTGTTTATCACAATTATCATTTCCATTTTATTTTTTTAACTAGCAAGATGGCGTCGAAGAATTAAAATTAAAACAACTAAAGCTATTACTTTGATCAGCTTTCGAAGATGTCAAAATATTTTTGTTAGGTGTAAAGTTTTTACTTGGCTTCATAGTTTTATACAGTGATGTTACCAAATTTTCAAGTTGTTGGCCAAGACCACAAGTAAATTGCAGTTAAGAATTTTTCTAAAAAACATCTGAATGACGAAAGTAAGATTTGAACTCGTATGTATTAGCATCAATAAGACAATATCGATCGTATGTATTAGCATCAATAGAACAATTCAACCACTCTGTTAAAAACATATTGCGCCCTTAGCCTATATTTTTACAGAATAGTTCTCGTATTGGGCTACGGCGTGATTTCTAAAAAAAGGTTTTTCTTCTCTAATTAAAGTTGTAAACAACGTTTTTTGTTCTATATGTCGAATTCTTAGCAATCATAAATCAAAATAAAAATTATCCATCTTTAAAGCAGTGGAATACAAGCAATGATTTTCAAACTGTATCAGATAGTGAATCTTTTGTGCTCGTCTGAGCTTGAAATAATAATAGGTTCTGAACAACATTTAAAAGCAAAAACTTTTTCAAAACATGATAACAAATAACCTTAAAATCAATACAATTTTCAGTAATGCACTGTCTTTTGTCGTCGTCATCGTTTGAAGGGCATCCATTCCAGGTCAGACACAAGCAGAACTGGGACCGAGGGTTTATCCTTTTACTACCCCAGACTGCTGCACTACCAGAATCAGTCACTGTCATTAATGTTTGTAGAAAAAAATCAAATAGTTAAAATAGAAACTAGGGTGTATTTTTAACAAAAAAATCCCAGCTAAATATTACCCAAAAGCTTATAAATTGGATGGTATCTAGCTGGGATTGCTGGTTAATTATTTTTAATTAATTTTTCCTATCTGTATATCCTTCCATAAATCTACCACTCATTGCAAGTTTGGATATGGTTTAGTTTTCGACAATTTTCGATTGTTTTAGCATGTATCGCGAATTCTTAGTCTTTAACTTTTTAAATTTGAGATAAAAATTATCTAATGTTTTTATTTATTTGTTATCTAAAATGCTTAGTATGCTTAGTTTGTACGTAACAAGCGCCTTTTAAACGGGGTTTCTAAAAACATTTATGAGGATCAGTGAACATTTAATATTCTTTATCATCATCAATCGTCATCATTTTTTTTGTCACAGCTCTTATAACAATAAAAAGATATCACAAAAAATCAACAATTGAAAAAAAGGCGAAAGAGAAGATGCGAATAGACCTCACGGTCATCAAGTTAAGCAACCATCCGATGTTAAGACTTTTCTTTTAATCTTTTTGAATATTCATGGATGATTTTTTGATAATGAAAAACATTTTACCGTTTTCATTCAGTGAAGTGAGATAAGATATTGCTCACAAATATTTTTTAATAGGTTGTAAGAAAGTTTTTCTATTTCTTTTGGCTTGATATTTCAGATCTTCACTCCTTGATATTTTATACACCTTTGCAGTCTATTAGTACGATATCTAGAGAATATACATGTATAAGGCTACATTACCATGCTCTGCCGGTAGTCTTGTGCTGCGGTTGGATACTTGTTTGAATTTTTTAAATTGGAAAATGATAGTTGAATTTGTAATTAGAAAACGGGGTTGGAGTAACTATATTTTGTTGTAATTGAACATGAACTTGCCAGTATCATGTTTATTAATATCTTGAACTTGCAAAATGTTTAATTTAGTATTAAACAGTTTAGCTAAACTTTGATATGTGTGATTACAAATAGTTTTAACTGCTTTGTTTTGTAGTATTTGTAGTTTTTGAAAATGGAATGGATATGTTGAGCCCAATATTGTAATTTCATAAGTTAAATGAGAATAGACGAGAGCATGGTATACACTGTATATTATAATGTATAGTTGTAATAAATTTTTTTAGAAAAAGTTGTTTTTAGTTTTGTCAGTAAAGCCAACAGAACGGATAATTTAACATTTAGGTAATCTAATGTGTTCGTAAAAGTTGAGTTCATTGTCAATAACTACTCCCAAGTATGTAGCGGTTTTTACCGTGTGAATTTGGAAATTATTATATTTATTTGTTAGCCGATCAGTGATATCTTAAATCAACGTAGAAGAAATAGCTACAAGATTAATTAGACGGATTAACGGTTAATTTATTTGAACAGCATCATATGTTCAAATTTTTCAAGTCTTTATTAATTACATCTTGAAAGATAATTGAATAATTGGATTACCTTGAAGGATAATTGGAAAAATGACTGAAATATTAACCACTTATTGTCCGAAAATAATCTAGGTGTGCAATCAACAGCATTTTGTAAATCGTTTATGTATATGAGAAATAGTAAAGGACCAAGGAAAGATTCTGGAACCACAACGTATTTTGCTATATTTTTTTGAGATCAGATCGAATTTTGTCTAAGTTGACGAATAGTTTGCCGTAAATTAAGTATGAACTTGTTAAATTAATTACCATTCCCCGAATGTCATAATGAGCCAACCTGTTTAGCAAAATTTTATGACAGAGAGTATCAAAAATTTTTTTAATTCTATAAGAATCAGACCTGTATGCAGATTATGATCGATATTGTCAAAGGCAACAGTGACCAAATCAAGCATGGCATGGGATGTGGAAACTTTACTTGAAAAACAAATTGATGAGGAATAATAATTGGATGTTTTAAGAATAAAGTCATTAGTCTCTTATCCCTATATGGACAAATGGGACAGATCTGGCACGTTTCAAAAAAATGGTATTTAGTGAACCTTTTTAGAAATTTTTTTTAAATAAACGATTTCATTAAATTTTTCATACCCAGTTGGTGTAGTTTTGAGTTAGAAACCTTAAATTCAACCAGTGTGAAAGTAATAGTTAGTTCTTTACTACTTACAAAAACGCAGCTTACAAAAACGAAACTCAGCTACTACTTACAAAAACGGTACTTACAAAAACGCAGCTCTTCATAATACCTTAAAAAAACTGGGCGATGACTCCAGAATTAAAGTTTGTAAATTCGATAAAGGGAAAGGGGTAGTCATTTTGGACAGCCATGACTACTACGCAAAACTGGATTGCATAATCAATGATAGCTCAAAATTTCATGAAATTAATCAAGACACCAAAGTTCATCCGATACTTAAAAAAGAAAAATCCATTAATTATTATGTCAACAAATATCTAAAATCATATGGGAGTAAAACAGTAAAAAACCTCATTCCGAAAGGCAGTAGTCCAGGAAAAATGTACGGTCTCATCAAAGTCCACAAAAATAATAACCCAGCAAGACCAGTGATATCGATGATCGGCACCCCAGAATATCAACTTGCCAAATTTCTTGATTCAATAATCAAAAGTTACATACCAGATTCATACATGTTACGTTCTACTGATCACTTTCTTGATGAATTAAATAACTTCCAATTTAAAGCGGACCACAAACTTGTTAGCTTTGACGTTCAATCTCTGTTCACAAATGTTCCTCTGGATGAAACCATTAATATAATTGCCGACTACATCTACTCAAAAGATAACCAGATTAAAGACAATCTACCTTCAATGAAAAAAGAAGTATTTATAAAACTGCTGCGTTTGGCCAACCAAGGAATGTTTTTATATAAAGACAAATTATATCAACAACATGATGGTGTCAGTATGGGTTCTCCACTGGCTCCGACTTTAGCCAATTTTTTTCTTGCCCACATAGAAAATAAGCTATTAGGGAAACAATTAGACTTTCATCCAAAATTGTATTCTAGATACGTTGATGACATATTTGCTGTATTTGATAATTCTGATCACTGCACTAAATTTCTCGATTTGCTTAATTCTCAACATAATAATATTAAATTCACAGTGGAGCTCCCTTCTGACACCATACCATTTCTTGACGTTGAAATTAGGCTCAATGAAACAGGGATTGATACTTGGGTATACAGAAAACCCACAAACACCAATCTAATTTTGAATTTTAACGCGCTGTGTCCCACTAAATGGAAGTCTGGATTAATTCTATGTTTTTTAAATCGAGCTAAGCGTATTTGTTCCTCCGATTTTTTGTTTGATAAAGAAGTTAGTATGTTAAAAAAGATGTTTTTGAATAATGGTTATCCTTCATCGTTTTTTGATAAAATTCTTGCGAGCTTTCAATCTTCTAACAAATTTTCTCAAAACATTAGCTTTGAAAATAGTTTTTGTATTCCGTATTTGGGTAAGGAATCACATCACTTTGCAAATCGTCTTTCTGCATTAATAAAAAACAAGTACAACTTAAAAATATCTCCTATCTATAAAACTTTTAAAGTGGTCAATTATTTTCAGTTAAAATCCAAAACTCCTGTGGCTCTTTGTTCAAATGTTGTCTATAAATTCTCGTGTTCGTGCGATACGAACAAGATATACATCGGTATGTCGTCCAGACATTTGATCACTAGAGTTCGGGAGCATCTGAATTTCAAAAGTCTACAGGATAGTGCAGTTAAAGATCATATTTTGTCGTGTGAAAAGTGTTCTAATAATCGGTCTGATGAAAACAATTTTGTAATAATACGTAAATGCAAATCAGAATTTTGTTCTAAGATTCATGAAGCTCTACTCATAAAAAAGTTAAGTCCAAAATTAAATAGACAAATGTTCGCAAACGGAGCTTCATATTTATTGAATATATTTTGATTGTAATATTTTTTCTTTTTTTCTTCAATGACATCATTTTCTGAAATTTAATTTGTATCAATTTAGTTTCTCTCTCGTTTTGATTTAAAATTTAGCCTGTTAGTCAAAAGTACAACCTTTTTTAAAAAATATACATTGTTTTTTGCTGTTGTTAATTTTTAATTTTTTATGTGTGTGTGTAAATTTAAAGTTAATTAATAGTACTAATTGTAGAAACCTGATGAGGGCTGAAGTAAGCCGAAAACGTTCGTTGTTTTTTTTTTAAATAATAATTTTTAATGTTTATTTAATAAATGCTGAAAATGCTGAATCCATTATAGTCCATAAATGCTGAATCCATTATGGCTGCTATTTTCAATTGTTGTCTAGTTCTTTACTTGTTTGGCAAGGTTAGTGATAAGTGCTGATACTTACTGTACTATTTTGCATAAAGTAGTTCTTGATAAGCAAGCAGATTTTTTGACTAAACAAAATTTTTTTGTATTTAGTAAAAGTAGTTCTATCATATTAATACTAAATTTTTAATGTCTGCTTATTGTGATTAATGTGGTATCGATTAGTTTAAACGTACCAGATCTGTCCACCTCGCCCATAAGATTCGATTTACATGCTGAAGATCTAAATGTAATCTGAGTGTTATATTGCAGTTTTTTTGAATATACGAGTAAATATAGGGTAATAAATTAATTATGAATGCTTAAAATTTTATGGCATAAAGAATAGAATAGCTATTGCTGGAGGTGAAAATGGAAAGAGTGAAAATGAATTTCTAGAAGAAAGTGACTCTGATGATGAATATGTTTATTGCGAATCCAATTACAGCAACCCTCAAAGTGAAGAAAGTATCCAGATTACAGAGAAAAAAGAGCCAAATGCAAACGCAATGCAAACTACCTGGGTACACAAGCAAAACCTACATTTTTTTGCATAAAATGCGAAACGTTTCTTTGCCCGAACAAAAATAAAAACTGCTCTAAAACATTTCACAATAACTAAAAGTATTCAAATTGTAATGTAAAATTAATTGTGTACTCGTTTTTAACTTTTATGGTTCTGTTATTGAATGATATATAATGTTTGATTTTTCATACTATGGACCAGTGGGACAGATCTGGCACGTTGAAAAATATCTAAAATACATAAAAATCTTTTTAATATTTTGTCAAATATTGTATAATAAAAAGTTACTGTCACCAAAAAACAGTTGAAATAATTTTATCGTGCATATCAATTTTTCAAAAATTTTAGAAAAGCCGGTTAATATCGAAATGGAACGATAGTTGTGTTGTCTCTTTTTACAACAATTTTTAAATATGGGAGAAACTTTGGCTATTTTACAATTGCTAGGGGACTATCCATTATTTAAAAAAAAATCTGTAAACAATTTAAGATTTGGAGTGACTACATACTTTGAAACTTTAAGGAAGTAAACTGTTATGTTATCCTTGTGCCTTGTTATCATTTAAAAATAAAATCAAATTAAGTATTTTATTTAATATTGGTGTTTCAAGGTAAATTGAAGATGAGATTTTTTTAGTTAAATTTTTGTGCGATGGTTTGTCTTTCCTTTCTTCTTTTTTTTTTGTTCTTTTTTTCCGCGAATTTTGAGCCAATTATACAAAAGAATTGGTTTGCGATAATCTCGGGATCATCGATAATTTTATGATTTAGTCGAAAGGGTTCGGTGCTCGGCAATTTGGAGTGTACGGTAAAGTAAATTTAATAATAACTGAAGATTTACGGTTATTATTTTTATTTTTTTTACGTTCATTTCGAAAGTATAATTGTTTTAATAAGGTATTAATTTTGGTTAGTTTGTTGGAGTAGCACCCAAATTAATTTTTTCTGCATTGCGGGCATTTATGAACAGTGTTCAAAAGATGGAGTTTTTTTGAATAGATTTTAAAGTAGTTTTAGTAATCCATGGTTTTTTGCGACTTTTTGTTATTCACGACTTAGTCATTTCAACGCAGGGTTGGCATTAAAAACCCGCCCAATAAAACCCAAAAAAGTCCACCTAAAAAATTCAATAAAACCCGGATTTAAGTGTTTTTTTTGTTTTTTTTTTAATTTTTAATTTTTTAAGTTATTTAAAGCATTTTATATCAATTATATTAATAATATTACTGAACATATTACCTTGTAATAGTAGAAAAATACATGCATATATTTTCAATTTTACATATTCTATGAATAATATTCTACCAATTGATGAATAAGACTTTGATAAATAATTTCAGTCAAGAGAGTGGAAATAAAACTACAGCCTCAATTCATTTCATCAATTTATTTCCATTTCACACGAAAATCAAAACAAGCATTTATTCATTAAAAAACCTGCCCAAAAAAACTTTGCCTCAAGTGGATTTTTTTGAGTATTTTTAAATTTTTCATTTTTTGAGGTATTTAAAAGCATTTTATATCAATTATATTAATAGTAATAGTATTACCAAACATATTACTTTGTAATAATAGAAAAATATCAGTATATACGATACTTACATATCCTATGAATAACATGCTAAATTGATAAATGTATGACCTTTATAAATAATGTCAGTCAAGAGATTGGAAATAAAACTACAGCCTCAATTCATTTCGTCAGTTTATTTCCAAATTACACAAAAATCAAAACAAGCATGTTACTCAGGGTTGGCATTGAAAAACCTTTCCAAAAAAATCCACCCAATAAAACCCAATCAAACCTGGCCTCAAGTGTTTTTTTTTTAATTTTTTATTTTTTAAGGTATTTAAAGCATTTTATATCAATTATATTAATAGTAATAGTATTACTAAACATATTATCTTGTAATAGTAGAAAAACATATGTATATACTTACATATTCTATGAATAACATGCACCAATTGTTAATTATGACTTTCATAATTAACCTTTAACATACTAAGATTGGTCTCTCAGGGACCCTTGGCTCCCGCCTTAACCATAGTTGCAATTTTCCTCTTAATCTTTGTATGTGTCATAAATTTGAATAAAATAAATATAATGTGATCAAATTTGTAAAAGAAATTTTGAATATCCTTCTAATTTAGATATTCTGGACCTCATTATACAGAAAAAAGATGAAATAACACTTGGGGTAAAAATCAGGATTTGTTACAATGTCGTGTTAAAAAAAGCCATCTGTTTCACCTACTGCAAACTTGGTTTTTTATATTTATTGTAAAAATTGTATTCTAACTAATGGTGAAGAATGTAGGTAGCAATTTTGCTAGTGTTTTGGTGCACCAGTATATTGTGTTTTGGGCTGGCTGTATTTTTCTACAGAAAATAAAAAATAAACAAATACTGGTATAATATTTATGCTATGTCCAAAAAAATGGTTGTGTTATTGAAATAGTTTTATTTATTACACTTAGCAAACCGTTGAAGCATTGAAAACAATGGGGTCGTCAGAGGATCCACCTTGGTAAACAACGTTGGTGAGCTAGCCTTGGTATGTTAAAGGTTAATGTCAGTCATGAGAGTGTAAATAAAACTGCAGCCTCAATTCAATTCTCCAATTTTTTTCCATTTTAGACAAAAATCAAACAAGCATTTTAAAATTGCCTAAAATGTTTCTATAGACGTGGCCATCTATATAGACAAAACTCTTTGATAAAAGAGGGAGTAGCCTTGAAAAAGGCTGTTTAGGAAAACATCTATATAGACAAAACTCTTTGATAAAAGAAAGAGTAGCCTTGAAAAAGGCTGTTTAGGAAAACATTGTAACATCAGGAGAAATTGATATAATGAGTAAAGAACTGAAAACTCGAAATTTTATTGCATAAGATATTGTCGTTTAGCCGAGTAAAAAATTATACAAAAGCGCAGTTGATTTAGAAGCACTAGCCACCAAGCGGTTGAAAAGTAAAAAATTGTCATTTCGTCGAGTTAGAAATGGAACAATTTTTATTGGACGAAATTTGGATGCTTAACTTGGCAAAATTATAGTTGTAATTTAAAGTCTGAAAAAGAATAAAATTAAAACCAATATAGATAATAATTATGTTGATAATTTAAGACTGTAAACGAACTCTTAAAACAAAGCATGGTCGTATACCAATACGTGTGCAGAGCTACGAAATTTTGCAAGATTCAAAGCGACTAAAACATTTCTTTAAATCAATGTTTAAGGTATATATCAACACGCAATCTAAGTAGATTTAAAAAATTGTTGCAGAAAGTAATTCAAAACAAGGTGAAAATGATGTTATTTTCTTTGATATGCTAGGAGCTGAAGTTAAAATTACCTCCAATACAGCATTGTATCGTTGTATTGTCTTTTGAATCAATCCCAAACAACAAGAAAACCAACGACAAGAAGTCAAAGACTTCATTGGTTTTAGAATAGAAATCACAGGAAAAACTTTACAGAAAATGCAATATCTACATGCAGTAAACATGGAAGCTCAACGTTTGTATTCATTGACTCCTGCAAATGTTCGTATTATTTCATCTGATATGGTTTTGTCGGGTTATCGCGTACCGGGTGGGTTAACTGTCTTTCTCACAGCAAACAGTATAAACAATCGAGATCCTAAATATTTTTTGATCTTGACGATGGTTGAATAGGAGCACGAAAAACAAATTCGTCATGCCAGGATCATTTGGAATAGGAGCCCAGATGTGTCGTGGTTGTCAATTTTCCTTACAAGAAATCGGTTGCTTAATGATAACGTTGCTGAGCCAATACAGAATTAAATATAATTATAAACCATTTGAATTGATATTTAATGTTATATCAAAACCGATGCCAATTACTAATTAGACAATGCATTAAGCTTCAACTAAAATTTTATTGCATAAGATATTGTCGTTTAGCCGAGTAAAAAATTATACAAAAGCGCAGTTGATTTAGAAGCACCAGCCATCAAGCGGTTGAAAAGTATGTGCAACCTTTACTAAACAAAGCAATAATACAAATAATGCAACCTTTACTAAACAAAGACCCAAATCTTAACCAAATCTTCCCTGCACCACCACTTATATCATATCGTCAACCCCCTAAACTCAAACTTCTACTTACATCTGCCTCCTTACCAAATGAACGTTTCATCACGGGCACCTTTCCCTGCAATTCTCCTAAATGCCATCTCTGCCCCAACATAAACACTAATCCTACAATAACGGGTCCTAAGGAGTCCCTATAAAAATCTCCAAAAATCTTAGCTGCAATTCATCAAATATCATATATGCAATTTCATGCAATCTTTGCCCTAAAGCAATCTATATTAGAGAAACAAGCAACTCAATCAGACAACGGATGAACGGACACAGGAGCGACATTAAACACAATAGAAACAAACCAGTAGCCGAACATTTCAATAAACCCGACCATAGTTTGGACAATCTCAAATTAGCAGTAATCAAGAAAGTTAAAGGCAAAACAAAGCAACAACGGGAAGTGGAAGAACAAAAAATTATTTTCAAACTCGATTGTGTTAACCAAGGTTTAAATAAAGATTACTCATTTATGTCTAACTACGTGTAATATTTATTTTTATTCTTATAAACTTGAGGGTCATTTATGTTTTTCACTTTTTTCTCCATTTCGCATCGTTTTATACTTGCATGCCATTTTCTCGCATTTGTTTTTTGCTTAAATTGCTGTAATTTACCGTACTGCCATATTTTTTCAAATTTAGTCTTTTTTACCGATTTTTTCATATTTCATTACGTCACATATGTCTGTTTTTACGTTTAATGCCGTTGTGTAAAACTTGTTTTGATTGCATTTTCATTCCATTGCACCTGACGAAGTGGGCAGTAGCCCACGAAAGCTTGTGCTTAATAATAAAAATAGTCAACTTCAGTGCACAATGTTCTGTTATTCTCATCTTAAAATTTTATTGTTATTTTGAGCTTCAAAAAAGTTCGACCTACTGCTGTTTTAAAACACTATTTATACAAAACGTTTGAAATTTATATAAATTTTTTCAAACATTTTTACCAAACTTGGGTTTTAATGTATTTCGACTGAAAACTATATAAAAAGTAAATGTGAAGAGTTTTTAAATTGGTTTAATTAAAAAAAGTTTTTATCTTGTTAACTGAATGTGTTCAATATTTATATGCATTTGCAAAGTTGCCAAAATCTTTTAGCCATATTTTTTTCACTTGCAATGTTTTATTAAAGATTTGCTTTTAGAAAGAAATAATTTGATGTGATATGAGCAGTGATGGGCTTACAAAAAGGGGGAACTAGTGCAAGCAACGTAAGGGCGGTCACTATTTAGTTTATTAAAAAAAGGTAATTGAAGCCATTTCTAGTGTATAAAAGCAAACTGATCGCTGAAAAAAAGGTCTTCAATTTAGGGGGCCATTATTGAGTGATTCAAAGCATGGAGAAACAATGTGATAACTAAAAAAAAGGCTTTCAAATAAGGGAGCCACTTTTAGGTAATCCAAAGCATGCAGAGGCACTTTAATGCCTCAAGACATTGTGATCTCTAAAAAAAAAGCTTTTTGTTTTCATATTTCCACGAGCACAAGTGACAACAACCTAAGGAGCAGAATCTTCAATTTTTTTCTTTTTTTTTAACATGCCATCGACTTCCTGGTGCTACTATGAAGAAATAGATTAATTTCTTGAGTAGGAGGGCCACTTCTTGATGTATTTTAGGGAGGTTGGTGCGGCCGCTTCGTTTGCACTCTATTAAGCCATTACTGGATATGAGTAACAATGATATCACATTGACATCACAAATATATTTTGATATAATAAATCCGTTTTTATTTACTCCTTCCTGGCATTGACTTTGTTAGGTAGGAAAAAGCAATAATTTCACCCTTTCCAGATAGAAATAAAAACATTGCCAAATTAAAAAAAAATTGTAAGCATTTTCAGGCTTATAAAAAGTTAAGTGCGTAATGTTGTGCTCTACAACTTTTTTTGCCGCAGTACACTGAGGGACAATTTCAAACTTCGTGACACACTTAAACCGAGATAAAGCTTTTTTTGTTATCAAAAGTCTTCCAGGTTTTAAACCTGGTTACAAACACGTCCCAGGCAGAATTTTTTTATGATTTATCCCGGGGCACTGTATGTTTTACTTGTTTTATCCAAGAAATGTTATTGTCTTTACTATAGGTAAAGTTGCCAAGAATATTAATCTTGTTTTATGAAAAAATATTTTTGAATCGGTCAAACATGGCAAAATCGAGAATACTTTCCTTGTATTATCAAAGAAAATCCTTCGATAGGCCATTCTTGTTAATGTCATGGATGCGTTTATTGATTTATCATAATAATATATTAATACTTGGCTTGGCCCCATTTAAGGCTAAATTAAATATATCTTTTTTGTTTTATTAAATAAATAATTTGGCTATATTTTTGAACTCACAATTTTGACATGATTTTTTGTATGAAAATTTAAAAATTTTTTATTATCACAAAAATTTCAGATTCCAACCATATCAAATAAAAAATCTTTATTAAAGTGTAGTTAAAGTGTTATGAGGATAAAAATACTAAATAAACTGGAAAAGCGTATATGTTACCCAAAAACAAATATAAAATTAAAACAATTAAATTTTAGTAAAATGTTTGGAAAGTTTACGCATTACAAAGCGCCTTAAACTTTGTTTTTATAAAAACGTATTCCTGTTTATTTAGTATTTTTTATCCTCATAACACTTTAACTACACTTTAATAAAGATTGTTTATTTGATATAGTTGGCATCTGAAATTTTTGTCATAATAAAAAATTTTTAAATTTTCATACAAAAAATTATGTCGAAATTGTGAGTTCAAAAATATAGCCAAATTATTTATTTAATAAAAGAAAAAAGATATATTTGATCTAGCCTTAAATGGGGCCAAGCCAAGTATTTATATATTACTATAATAAATCAATAAACGCATCATTGACATTATCAAGAATGGCCTATGGAAGAATTTTCTTTGATAATACAAGGAAAGTATTCTCGATTTTGTCATGTTTGGCCGATTCAAGAATAAGATAAACCCTGCAAAGCTTATACGTTTTATTTTCAATTTCATTAATATAGTGATTGTTTTGTGACAATTCTGTTGATCAGAGTTACAAGGTCGGAAGTTTTTTCTGACTCCAACTCCCACTCCGATTCCACCTATTCAAATTTTTCCGACTTTAACCCAGCTCTGACTCAGCTATTTAAAATTTTACGACTCCGACTCCGACTTCAAAACAACTAAAAATAGGACTGCAACTTCAACTCAGTTTCCATAACCTTGGTGCTAATTGTGTCATTGCAAAAGTTTGTAAATTGCGGCATTGTCACAATGTTTCTCTTTGATTTTTTAAATTTTTTTATTTTTCAGGATGATCAATGATACTGACTGATAATCTTCAAAAAGGATATTATTTTTAAAGATTATCAAAAATCGTAAGAGTTCAATAAAATTGTTTTGTCAATATCACAAGTCACTCAAAAATTTGTAAGACTAGCAATTTTTTTTTTTACTTTTTTATGTTTGTACAATTTTTTTTGTCATTTAATTAACTTAAAGTTGGAGAGGAGATAAAAAAACTGCATCGTTATTTTTAATCTCTTCTCGACACTTTGACTGCCATGTCAACAATATTTGTTGACGGCTATTTGTCTGTTTATAGTGCTGGCAACAATTGTTGTATACGTCCTATGCTATTTCTATGGTACTAAATATTTGTGTCGTTCGGTGGATTTTCATTATTATGCAAATCAAGGAAAATTTTTTTGGTGGCCCCACTGAGGTATTTCTAGAAAACCGTCTTGGCAGTCAAAGTATTAATGCCGTTATAATTGTTTTCATCTCCGTTTCTTTTGGCGATTTTTTACGTTTATGCATCAAATAACTATAGCGATTGATTGCTACATTGATTAAAATTTGGAATATCTTTTACATCAAATCCTGACATGCTTTATCAAAATTCTCGCGCAAGACATCCTATCACGGATATCGAAATAAATATAAATTTTGTTGAATTAAATACAACTCTTGTTAAAACCTAAAAAAAGGAATTATTTTTCTTATTGCTTTGATAGTGGAGATACAAATTTTCTTCCATAAAATACTATTTTTTATATCATAAAAATTTCCATAATTAGATTTGCAAATCTAGAAAAAACATTCTTTTTTGTATTTTTACGTCACTTTGTTTTTTTCCAAGTGAGTTTTCTATTTTTGTTTTTTTCCAAGTAAGTTCGAAATGCGTTTTTTTAGTTTTAAATTCAAAATTGTTAAGGATATAATAAAAATAAATAAAACACGCACGTTGTCCTATTAAAGAAAAGAATTTTTTCAGCCATTAATGAACTCAAACAAACTTTAAAAAAACTTAATTTTTGCATGCTATTTAGCAAAATTTTTGGCCATGTTTGTTGAAGAAAGTTTTATCCCATTGGATGAGGAAGATAAGCATCGTGCAGTTTTTTAAATATCTGCCTTTCAAATATTTATACATTTGGTAAAAACTGTGTTACAAAAGCAATTTCTGCAAAAAAATTGTAAGACTATCTAAAATAACAACTTTAAAGGCCGAAGGGAAGAAGTGAAAATGTTATTATAAAACTGCATTTGACTGAAAAATATATTTTACAATCAAAGCCCTGCGAGAGGGTGCTGCCAACTATGCTTTAAAAAATCCTTTACTCATGTTGATTTTTTTTTTTTTCACTATTATACGAGTGAAAACCAAGTGTCTTTAAAATTTACTATTAAATTGAAAAACTAGTAAAAACCTTGTTTTTCAATTTAATAGTAAATTTTAAAGACAATTCGAGTATTAGTTTTAATAAATTATATTCATATAGACCAGTGTTTTAGAGAAATGAAAGTACACATCTACAATAGTAACGTATATGGTCTTGCTTTGCAACATTATCGTTAAGTGTATTTCGTAAACATTGAGTAGTAATAAAGCCTTAGATAGAAACAATTGATTATATAAAATTAAACCAATTAATTTCAATGGTAATAAACAAATTGAATCTTTTAATGTTGTTTTGATATTTATTTTTAACCTTTACGGATAACTATTAATTCAACGCACTGCAAGAAATAACAATAAAGCATAAAACTACTTGTAGTCTGAACCAAAATTTTTTGTGTTCCCACAAATTTTTCTGATTTTTTTCTGGCATATTAGTAAACTTTGAATAAATTATAGGCAACTAATTGACAGAATCAGCTTGTATAACCGAGACGTCTCAGACAAAAACAAAAATTGGAGACAGAAATCCAGTTCAGGACAATAACTTGGTATCCACTTATCAAAACAAAAAGAAAAAATGTAGTTATTAAACGAATGAAAACCCTTCTTGTGCTTCACGTAATTTTTTGTCTACAATTCTATTATGTCTTGATGTGCCCCCACGCTCGTATTCTGAGGATTGGCTTTCTTGTAGAATTAGAAAAAACTTATTTTTTCATCTTCCGACATCGAAACTGTCACGCTACTGTTTGAATTATTATCAAATAGAATCATTGCGCCTTTCTAAATTAATGGTTTAAATAGAAAATTCGCCATTTTCTAAATTGGGCATCGCCAGGAGCCGGTTTAGAAAGCACTGTTGTCGAGAACCGAGCGATTGTTGTTGTTTTATCGCATTAACGTTGACGCGGTTATGTAATTTGTATCTGTGACTAACTGCCAATGTCCTTCCATTGTCGCTGTTGCCCTGGTCCGCTGTTTTGATTATAGATTAACGTTCCTGAAGTGACTCTATTCCCATTCTTGAGAAAGAATGAGTACAGAGTGTTCCTTTGCAAGTGGTCGCTAAAAAGATTTATATATATATAGGGCAGCAGCGAGATTTAGATTAATTCAGATTCAGATGCAGATTTAGATTCTAGATGTTAGTGCTATGACGAACGTATTTTGTGTATAATTTAGTGTGTCAATTGTATCTGTCATGACTGCAAGTTGGCATTAAGCTTTGGCGGGAAAATTTATAAAATTTATAATATTCTCTTGCGGCTCTGTAAATTCTGTTAAGGCAATGTGTGAAGTATTTAATCTATTTGTAAATCGTAACATCTTATATATAATTTTGGAGCATGTTTTTATTTTCATTCAATCGTTACGTTTCGTTTCTCTAATATAATTATTTCATAATATAATACCCGCCTGCCTATCTAGTTTGCTGGGGCCCGCCAGTTCAATGGTCGTATAAGCTTCATTCAACAGGCTAGTGATTTTCTGCGAAATTCACGTAGGGTTCTCCTCTAGTATCTTATTGTTATTCGGGTTAGCAAAATAAAAGTACTAGGTAGGAAGAGCGCGACAGAAACTACAAAGTAAACTTAAACTGTGCAGCTAGTTGTGCAATGGACTAAATAGAAAAAAACTGGACATCACAATTTAACCAAAAAAAATGAAACGCTGTCGAATTCATTTTGTAATCGTAACCTTTAATTTTTGGGTTGAATAGTTTATACTCGATTTTGTGTTCTGAAAATGATAACTTTTAAATTTAAGTTAATTAAATCCTCTTTCTCGCAACTAGTTTTTTGAAAAATAACCGTCAAAACGTCAAGTCAATTTATTTAAAGTAAGTCGCTGAAGAAACTGCTCAATCATTTTTTAATTTTCTCATTTTCCGCACTCGAAAATAAAATGCTTTGTCATTCTAAGCTTGTGGATTTTATTTATTTTTTTAACGTAATGTTTGTTGCCATCAGACATAACGGACACGAAAAAAATCTTGATCCCGTTTCAAAGAAAAACAAAAAACAAGGCTACAAAACACAATCAAACAAAAACACTGTTGAGAAATAAAACCAAAAAAATGTCAGCACCTAAGGTAAACGCAACAGTTATATCAACGTTCTAATTGAGAGAATCTGTTTCCGAATCTCTATTATCTCACGAAACTCTATTAAAAGGCATTTTTGTAAGCATCTTGCTAAACAACTCTTTAAATTGTAAATGAAATAGTTGAAAAATATATACAGCGTGTCCCAAAAATTGTGCACCATTTAAGTTTTTATAAAATTATTATGAATATCAATTTTATTGATTAAAATCATAACAGATGCTCAAATCAGTCACTCCTTACATTGAGATATGCATCAATTCTTTTAATAAAGCTGTTTTTAAAGGGTTTCAGGGGTATGGCTGAACGGTTGCTCTCTCTCAGAATGTTATTGATTAAATTCTTGAGCTACAAAGCAGTATGTTGCCCTATTTCTTCCCCACATAAAACCAATTTAACTCTTGTACTGTTAGTTTTTCACCCATATTTAAATAATTTTAATCAATCAAATTCATTATCTCAAATTATTCTGAAACATGGAAAAAAATAAAGATAACTATATGGTTCTGGGACACCCTGTATAATGTTTAAAAAAGCAAATGTAAAGGCCTGTTTTCACTACGAACGTGGAAAAGAGAATTCTTTCTCTCTTTTATTGATCTTCGATTGAAGCGAGAGGTTAAAATTAAAGCGAGCGCAAAAAAAATCAATAAAACAAACAAAGAATGCTTTTTTCCAGGCTTGTAGTGGAAACGGGCCTTAATACTTCGAATTATCCTAATCGATATAAAAATTGACGTCATACAAAGGCAGAACACTGATTTTTCTTGCAAGATTTTTAAGGCTGAGTAACAAGCATGGGAGATACAGTATGAAAGGCAACTTGAGGTACAAGCATGCAGGCTCAGGAAGCAATTTTAGTGTCAAAGTATCAACGAACACAATATAAACTGACTAAAACATCAACTATCCAAAGTATCAACAACCAAAATAAACTCTCGCAAGCTCTACTATACTCAAGGGTGGCACAGAGATTTTGTGTTCCTCTTCCCAACCTCCCACAACCCCACCATATGAAGGCTCCTAAATATTGAAACTTAAAATTTTGGTCTGTTAATATATTGATCAGTTGATTATTATTTGGAGGCTGATATTTTGTTGCTGATATTTTTGCGGGATACCCAGTAAGCGTTGAATTGATTCAAAATTTTTTAATGTGGGTGCGTCATTGATAACCCATATTTGTTGGTACGGAATGTTGCTTTGGGAAAACTGAGTTGACGTTTGTAACGTTTCCGAGCCGACATATTTACTTCAACATATTTAATGGTGACTTGAATTTAGGCCAAACATAAAATTGCTAAAAAGTTTAGTTTCGTGGTCGAGTGGTTAAAGTACCGGACTGATGATCAGCATGGTCTCGGTTCAAAACCCACTTGTGCCATTCTGTTGTGTCCTTGGGAGAGACACTTTACGGCACTTTCCCCTGCTTGGTGGTCTTGACAAGCAGTTCTAAATTGCAGTCATATCTCTACTAAATTACTAGCGGACAGCAATATCTTGGCATCTCCGGAAGCAGGTCGGGGTAATTGCTTACCCTATGTATAGCGCCTCCGTCGCTTTCCTGCGAGTCAGGAGGATAAATATAGAGATAAAAAAAAAAAATAAAAAAAAAAAAAAGTTTCAAGTTGAATCAAATCAAATTTTTGTAAAATTACCCAATTAAATTATTCATACAGCCACTATTAATTGAATCACAGGGATTTTTTTGCAATTTTTAATATATAACAAAAAAGATTTTGGTCAAATTTGACCATGTGTCTACAACAAATTGCTGCAACAATGTTCCCAACCAGTGGTTGAAGTGTCTACATAGCAATAAGGCGGAAACGGGAACCGTAAAATACTTAGTCGTACAAAACAAGCGTTTAAGGTAATGTTATGTAACGTTTAATATAATTATTAAATAATAATATTTGGTTTTTATAAATTTCATTTATCGACTAACTCAAAATTAAGTATATTGATCATTACTGGTTAAATAAGTTTTTTGTACAGTTAATGTGACTATTCAATAGGTATAATAGGTATAAACGCAAACTTTGGTTTTTGAGCAGGCTTTGATACTAAATTATATATCAATTTAAACGGTTCATAATTAAATTCAATTCTATATTGGCTCAGCAACGTTATCACTAAACAACTAACTTCTTGCAATGCAAATCGACGACCGGGACACATCCGGGCTCCTATTCCAAATGATCCTGTCATGACAAATCTGTTTTCCTTACTCCTCCTGTCCAACCATCGTTCAGGAATGAAACTATCAGGATCGTCAAAATATTTAGAATCTCTGTTGTTTATGATATTTGCTGTAAAA
This sequence comes from Diplosoma virens, assembly GCA_963680785.1. NCBI lineage: Eukaryota > Metazoa > Chordata > Ascidiacea > Aplousobranchia > Didemnidae > Diplosoma > Diplosoma virens. The sequence goes on from OY796889.1 coordinate 27,256,721, forward strand.
ACAACTTGAGTATCAGCTGGTACATGATAACCTGACAAAACCATATCCGATTTCAGTTTTCTGTATATTCCCATGACTAGTGGAAACAAACGTTGAGCTTCCATGTTAACGGCATGCAAATATTTCATTTGTTGCAAAACCTTTCCTGTTATTTCTTCTTCAGATTTTGTAAAATGCCTGATTTCTTCTCTTAATTTTTCTTGTTTTTCAGGATTTGTAGCAAGACAATACAACAAAAACGAAGCAGCGTTGGAGGTTGTATCAACGGCAGCTCCTAATATATCAACAAAAACTACCTCCTTTTCGCTTTGCTTTAAATCACCGTTGGCAACCAATGTATGAAGTCTGCTCGCACCATGGGTTGATGTACGTTTTAAGTATTGATTTAACGCAATGATTTGATCATTTTGGCGTTGTTTCAGTTGTTTTACTAATTTTGTATAAAAATATTTCCAGAGTGGAATACTGTACATCATTTTTCCCCAAATGCTAAACAAATCCAAAGTTGATTTAATGAAAAGTTTTGTGTCTGCAGGCAAATCTGTTTTGAACGCACCCAGTTTTGTGTCGGTGGCAAAGACTGTTGCACATTCTAGTGACCAACGATTCAAAGCGTATTCAAAATCAGGAATTTCATGTTTTTCATTGAAGTGTTGCTCCATGTAATTCACTAAGTCGTGGCACATTTTAAAATGTTGTTTTGTATACATCCAAATTGATTTGTTTGTAAGAAGATGATCGTTGTAGAGTTTCCTTACACGAAACCAGTCTTCGCCTTGTGCATTACCGATACCTTCATTCATATTCAACATTTGTCTTCCTTTAGCGACAGGTTCTACTTTCGGACGGTTTGGATATTTTTCATTGATACGAAAAATTGCTTTGACGTCTTCAGGTGCACATGTAAACACGTCCATGTCGCTAAGTAATTTTTCTTTGTAAATAGGACCGAGTGCTTTGTGACGTTTTTCAAAATAATGATGCATGCGATGAACATCAAAATTCCGTATTGGAGTGCGATCCAGTAAAGTTCCTAATATGGGCAATCCTTTCGGCTCCGGAATGTCTGAGAAAGGTTTTGTTTGTTCTGGACATCTGAGTGCTTGTACTGTGTGGAGGGCTGTACATTGTTGAAA